>CAMTDV010000020.1:42246542-42875471 GCA_947069175.1 Scalesia atractyloides
GCTTGTTGCTTTCAGTCCCTTTCAGTCTCGGTCGCAACAGCTTTTCCTTTTCTTTTCTTCCGGTCGCAGCAGCAGCCCTCGCCATCTTCATCCTCGGTCGCAAGCAATCTTTGATCACCGGTCCCTTATCTTACTCACGGTTCGTTTACCTTGTCATTAAAAGATTAGAATTTGTCATATGCTACAAGATAATATTCGGATACATGTGTTTTGATTGTGTTGTGTCGGATTGTTAATGCTAGATTAAGAGTTGTATGTTTGTTTAAAAATCTGAAATCATAGGCTATGTTTTGTTTATAAAAACTAGAGGTATGAATTAGGGTTGCATGGATGTGATATTGGTATTGATCTATGATTAGAAATCGGTTCTTGATCGCCTAGGTTAATCATAGGAACGGTTTATGCGAGTTTATGGTAACAATATGCTGAAACAGTTTGCTGAGTAATAGTTACAGCCGACTTCATCTGGCTGTAACTCGGTCATTAGTTGTCGAAAAACGGATTTTCTGATGTCTAGAACGTAGAGATTTGAATAACGAATCTAAGGGCGCTGGATTCATAATTTTCTGAAGTCGTTTGATATTTTTAAAGGGCCAAATAAGTTCAGTAACTAAAGCTGTGAAAATCCTGAAATGTTGTTAGTTGTTTATCGAGTTGGATTTTAAAATCAGTAGGGAGTTGAGTCAGGAATTTTGTACAGCAACTAGGTATGGAAATTTCCGGGCAATTCCAACTAGAATTTTGTTAATTGGATGATAAGTGATTTTTAAATAAATTCTTTCGTGGACTGCAGTCAGAAAGTGATAAATCTGACTGCAGCCTAGTATATTAATATTTATGGTTAAATGGTAAAGATTTAGGACTTGGAAAATTTATATAAATTTCTACAGTATAAATGGCACCTGTTGTAAAAATATTGGAATTTTTGGAACGTTGGAACTATTTTATAAAAATCCTAGAAAACAGCTGAATTATGAGTGTTAAGCTGAAATTTGATAACTTGTCATTGTGTGCACCAAATTGTGTCATGGATTGGTTTATGTTCATGATAAGTTGTTTTGATCACTAGGTTCACATGAGTATACTTGCATGCATGTTTGAGTGTTAGATATGTTGTTTGTGTGTATCACTTTGTGCGTAAATTAAGTGTAGAATTTATATTGGTGTGATCACACACTGACTTGAAATCAATTGGTTTGTTAGGACGCGATTAGCGGTCCCATCCTTTACAACTTCTTTGCTACACTAACCGAGCAAATAAAGGTGAGTTCACGGCCCCTAACTTTATCCGGTTTTTAAACAACAGGGGGAGAAACATGTATACACTCTTCAAACTCAATCTCTTTACGTTATACGAAATTAACGTCACATAACTATTCGGTAACTAAGTTGATGTTAATGTAATGTTATGGTCACTAAGCAGCTATATCACTTAAGTCCTCGTCAATCTCTCGGATTGTTAGTATTGGGTTTTAATAGCGGGGGAATTATAAGTAGTACTACTGGGCCCGACAAGCCCCATCCGAGCTAGTCGCGCTAGCCGACCGGGTATGGTCAACGGGTGAATAATTTGGCCTAACTTCGCCATGGTCAGTGATAGGCCTGGCAACACGGAGGCACAACAGTCAGCTTCGATCGCGAACACTTACGTGACATGACTTTAGGCTAGCTACCTATATATGTTAACATTGAACTTAATTACGAAACAACTATATTATCCCGGGTTGGGGATAATGGAAACAACAACTTATTATTCCGGGTTTGGAATAATGGAAACAACAACTTATTATTCCGGGTTTGGAATAATGGAACCAACATCATTATTATTCCAGGATGGGAATAATGGAACTAAATCGTTATCCCGGGTTAGGGATAACGGGGGAAACAAACTCATAACCGAACAAACGAATTTATGAAAACCTGTGAACTCACTCATCTTTAATGTTGACACTTGTTTCTTTACATGTTTCTCAGGACGCTAGGAGCTCTAGGTGCACTCACATGCATTGAACAAGACATCTTTTATCGAGTCTCAATTATAAATATTGTTTTGGGGTTTTTCATTTGTTTTGGCGTTTGTGTTGGCGCCCGCTTCACTATTTATTTTATGCTTCCGCTCAACTTTAAAAACTAATGCTTCCGCTAAATATTGGTAACTAATCAAGACAATATAAAATCAACGACAAATGATTTTAGAAAACGTATTATCAAATCATATAGAGTCGTTCGACGTACTAGTGTTTCAGATTCTGGTTTGTTCACATGCCTCGCGGTAAAACTCCGCAAGTGGAAATTGAGGGTGTGACACTTTAGCTTTACTAGAGTCGATCGGTTCACTTGCCGGTTAGTAGTTTAGTCGAGTTTTAGAGAGTCTGGTGTATTACTTTGTGTCTAGAATAAGCTAAATTAGGTTGTCTTAATTAAACTACTTTTAGCGCATCACCGGTGGTCCGCCCAGCCCACCCTCAGGGACGACCATGGTAAAGGTTTTTTTAGACACAAGTATGCTAAGAGATCCTATGATCTCGTTGATTATGAAAGTATCAATCATTCGGTATAAACCGCATCTTCCTCGGATTGTGAATGTAAGTGGAGTGTCCTTGAAATGATTCACACGAAAAAAGAAATAGGTTGGAACATGGAAGACTAAATGACCTTTTGTTTGTTCATTACAACTTGCGGTTACAAAATAAGTACTTATCTTGATTTCTTTTAAAAATTATTGCATCGTAATTTACTTTATAAGTGTTAACATTGGGTAAATGTTTTACTAGCACAAATATGCTAAGAGATCCTATGATCCTGTTGATTATGAAAGTATCAATCATTCGGAATTTTCGGTTGTTGAAGAAGAGCTGGAAGGAGAACTTCATGACGATGATATAGATAACATGTTTGGTGAGGAAGAACATGAACCAGTTTCTCAAACACAAGGTTACGTGTTATACGTATGTTATTTTACGTAATTTTAGTATATTATGATTATTGGTAACTAAAATTTCTTATTTAACATTTTAGGAAACCTACCAGCATTTGGGTATTAACTAGAATATCTCGTAAATATGTGCTATATAATTATGTATATTTATTGTATTGGTTGCCTAAAATAGTTGGTTTTTAGTTATTTATAGTTGCCAAGATGGTATCAGAGCTAGGGTTACACTAGCGCCGCCCTTTCCTCACAAGGACTACGGTCCATTTTTTTGTTTGGCAAGGTCAACCACGGTTCATGCCATCATCCTCCTGTACTAGCTTTTTTTTTCCTTTTACAGACTATTCTTTCTTCTATTCATTCTCTATGGGTGACACATAAAAGAAAGAGAAATCTGAATCCCTACATCTCGTTTACATCGTGACTAACATCCATGTCTCACCCCAACTGATGGCGGAATCATTGGGGCGGACGTAGTAGATTGCTCGAGACTTCTAACGCTAAACTTGTGACAAGTAATCAAACGACAAATTTCCATTTCATTTCTAAACTTTCAGGTACAAGGCTTTTGGAAACAAAATAAAACATCAAATTCAAAGTACAAGTACGACAACAAGATCAAAATCTCAAAGTGCAACAAGACCTAAATTAACGTGGGTATGTAATTCTTCCTACTAGATTCCACACGTCCATAATATCATCATCATCCTGCAATACATGTTAAAGCATAGTTCAACACACAAGGCATTGGCAAGTATACATGTTTGACTATTAGCATAACATAAAATTTTAATAAATCCTCATGCATAAGTGTTAACTCAAAACTAACATGGCAAAAACTATCATGCAACTATACGTGTCAAGCCAAAGTTTACCGCTAGCGTAATCCAATCATAACAATGACTAGACCAATTTGTTTACTTAACATAACCTCATGAATACGGGCGGTGCGTTAATCATATAGCGCTATACATGTTAAGGGGGCTTGACCGAAGTTAATGACAAGGTATAAGCATATCGAGTATAAGCATGTATGAATTCAAGTTTGGCACGTAAGCATGGATAAGATTGTTTGTGTTTAAGGTATAAGCATGTTTGTGTGATTTTGATAGATTAAACGTATTGCATCCAAAGTGATAAAAGTAAGACGGGGTCGAGTATACTCACGGTTTTGCAAGCTTTCCAAGAAATCCGCAAGTCGTTGAGTTGGAGTGTTGAGGTGATGAACGAAGTTACCCTACAAGGGGTAAACAGAGGTGTGTGAATAGACTGTGTTTGGCAAAGGATTTAGATTCGGAGTCAGAAATACAGAAAGTAAACGTGAAAAACTCCACTTCGTGCGAAGTGGGCTGACCACTTCATGCGAAGTGACAGTTCTGGGATGTTTTAGCTTGTTTTGCACCCATTTCGACACTGATTTATGTGAACGGGAATTCTGGTAACGAGGCAGTACAATCTAGGGTCATAACACTTAATCAGATTACGATTAATATCATGCCCAGACCGGTTTATTAAGAAAATACGATATTTAGGTATAGTTTATGCATATTTTAGTCAAATTTGTCATAGTGGTCAAGCAAGGAGGTATAGAACTTCGTTACATGATTCACCGAATCACGAAGTTTATCAACTCAGTTGATAAACCCGGTTGGTCATGAATATACGAAAATTAAATATACGAAATGTTCAAGTGAGGTGTGGAACTTAATTTGGGTAGCCAAGGCTCCCAACGTCCGCACACTTGCTGAAATGTAAGTCCAATCTTAGTGAGGATGATGAACTAAGTCAACTTTCACATTTGGTACAAAAGGAAAAAGAAAGAAAAAGAAGAAGTTATAAAAGTAATAAAAGCTGTGAGCTAAAACTCACTTAGAAGCTCAAAATAATCTGCCAAGTTCTTGCAAATTGAGAGTGAGAGTGCGAGAGTTCGGAAGGGTGAAAGTGTGGATGAGTGTTCTTATTTATAGGCGAAAATTTTCTGGCAGCAGGGTTGGTGCGAAGTGTCAGTTCATGCGAGGTGCACTTCATGCGAAGTGGCTGACCACTTCGTGCGAGGTGGTTGCCACTTCGTGCTAAGTGAGCCAGATTGCATAGTTTAGTTTTGGGCTATGTTTTAGTATTTTAGCCGGTTTTTTAGTATGATAAGCATAAAGTTGTAACGTATGAGTATTTCATGTATGATAAGTATGGTTTGCATGTAAGTATGCATTCGAATGATTGATTGTAAGCATAATAAGTACAGGTAAAATTAGTATCTCATTATGATCAATGTCTTGGATTTACAAAGTTGGAAAGGAAATACGATTAAGACACGAATACAAGTTTCCATAAATAGAAGTATGACTACACTTTCTAAATAAGGAAAGTACAAGAATGTGAGGCGTTATAATCCAAAATAAGGTATGGATTTTGGATGGGACGAAGCTTACTTATTCGTCTTGGGTCAAGCTTTTTCATCTCCATGCTCAGGGATACTAAGTTCTTCACCATATTGATGGTACAAAATCCCTAGCAAAAACAAATCTCACATTTGAATCCTGGAATGAAATCAATGCCATTGTTCTACAATGGATTTATAGCACGTTGTTGGATGAATTATTAGTCTGAGTTCTTGAGACCGAATCCACTGCCTACGAGGCATCGACAAGGCTCAAGAACATCTTCACCAACAATAAAGGAGCCAAGTCTGCTACACTTGAACATGAGTTTAATAAACTCACACTGAAATTGATTCCTAATTTTGAAGCCTATTGTCAGAAATTGAAGGAACTTACTGATTTTTTAGAAGATGTGGAAAGCCCTATAACTGAAAGTCGACAGGTCTTACAAATGGTTTGTGGTCTGCCAAGTGAATATCACACTACCAAAACAATTATTAACCAACTTTTCCAGGATGGGAAGAAGCTATCAACATGATCCAATCAGATCAGCAGTGACAAATGGCTAGGGATGCTCTTAATGCCTTTGTTCCTGAAGTTGTAGCAACAACTTCACGTGATCAGTTGGGTCACAGGTGTATCACTAGAACCGCCTTCATAATTCTTCCCGGAATTCTTCTCGACAACAAGGAAGGGGTAGGGCCAATCAAAATTGAAGTGGAGGTCATCCTAGTTATGAACCAATGGCCTTCTAATATGTCCAACTATGCAAACCATCCAAGTCCATCTCACTTTCGACCCAACCACATGATGTGCCCGCCTTAGACTCCTTTCTGGCTTATGCCCCATGCCCATATCCCACTCAACCGGGGTGGGCTGATCCAAACTCAAACCACACAGCTGCTACTCTAGGCCCATATTGACCCAATTTGTAGAATTCTCAGGCCCAAGCCCCGACCCACTTAACTGACATTAATCCTTTAAAACCCTCTGATCTGGCAACTACATTTCAAGCAACTACACTCAACCCTGATGATGCTCAATGGCACATGGACATCTGAGCCACTTTTCATTTGACAGAAGACCAAGGTACAATCACTACTCCCTGTTTAAATTCTATTGGGTCAGTACTTGTTAGGATGGTAATAGGGTGCCAGTCCATGGGTCGGGTCACACGACTATAAAACACCGACTGAAAAACCTACACCTAAAATAAACCCTCCACACGCCCACTAAAATTAAAACCTTATCTCAGTTCACAAGTTTACCACTAACAATCACATATCCACTGAATTTGATCCATTTGGCTTTTCTTTGAAGGATTTGAAGATTGGGAAGTTCTTGAGCCTGATAGACTAGGACGTCTAGGCACTCACGTTTTAGACTTTTATGTTTGAAGAATGTTATTTTGTGTAATAAAGTGCCTAGTTATTTTGCTTGTCATTCATGTCAAATTGCTTAAAAAAGACTACCTTTTAATCTTTCGACATCTCATACTTTATTCCCATTTGATCTTTGTTCATGCGGATTCTGAACTTCTCCTTTGTTAAGAAAAAGTGGATACAAATATTATTTGGTTGTCATTGATGATTACACTCGCTACACTTGGGTTTTTCTGTAGTCCCCTAACCCGTATGGATCTTGACAGAATCGTCTAAGAGTGTGGAATCCTCTAGGTCATTAGGTCAATCTGATCCTAATCTTCATCAAAAGTAGCAGGATCAGATATTCTTCCCTGAATGTAGTTCTCATATGAAGGAACGAATGAAGCAAGCTAGACCAGATGATCTTCAGCAGCCTTGACACTCCGAAGCATAGACCTTGTACTGTTGTTATTATTGCTAGCTTGTTGTCTCTTTGCCCCTAACGATCCTCCTGAAGCAGCTACAAAACATACATCACCATCAGCATTTGTCACAACTTGCTCATTTTCACATGAGAGAAACACAGTTGTTGAATCACTTGAAGCATTGTTGGAAGATGAAGATGGAATCCCTTTATAAATTCCCAGATCTTGAACCTGATCATATCTAGTTTCCTTTAAGCTCTCAGTTTCCCAACAACCTCTTCCAAGTCTTTATCTTCATAATCAGCTTCACCCTTTATCATAAGGGTATAAATATCCCATTTGGCAGGTAAAGCATCTAGCAACTTATCGTTTATCTCAACGTCTGTGTATCCCTCTATGTCATAATTGTCCATTTCTGACATTAGATGATAGTATCTCGTGATAATCAAGGGACTCATTTCTCATGCCTTTAAAGACAACAAATTGCTTCTTCAACAAGTCAACTTTGTTTTTCTTCACATCAGGATTGCCCTCATACCTCTTCTCTAGAGCATCCCACATCTCATTTGAAGTAGTATATCGCTTGAATGTATGTTTGATGCCATCAGATAACGACATCTTTATAGCAGCTAAGGCCTTCTTCTCAGACTCATACATTCTCTTATCAGCCTCTTACATGCTTACATAGGCAGTGACACGTTGTATGCCTTCAAAGTCATGAGTTGGTTTTACATGCCCATCTTGAATACAGATCCACATCCGCGTGTCCTGATATTCAATGAACGACTGAAATCTGTCCTTCCATGTAAGGTAATTCTCTACCTTCAACATCTTTGGCGGTTTGTTAGTCGTTCCTGCCCCATGCTCCATTCTCAACAATTCGTTCAAGTTTGACATATTCGACATTTTTACAGAACCGGCTCGCTAAAAACGTTTAAAAATTTGTCTGAAATGTGTGATTACCAAATTGTAGCGTTAGACTCGTCTTGACAAGACGAATCCAATGATGTATAATGTCTGAGAGAAATTTTTTTGTCCTAAAAATCACACGGTTTGTCAAAATTGTTTACGGATCAAATTCCGTGTATGAAAACGTTTATCTCCGGTTATGTCAGCAGGTTAACTTTCCACCTTCTTGAGTTCAACTCGGTACAGTACCGAATTCGAAACGATTACCCGGATTAACAATCTGAGATGGAAATTCGGAACAGTGATCCAAGATACCAATCCCGGATGGTGATTCGAAACAGTGATCCGAGATGGTATTCAAGATGACCCGAAATCAAATACCAAGAATCCGAGATGCACTGTTATGATCCGAGATGCTTCATGCTTTATCCGAGATGCTTCCCAATTTATCCGAAATACACTGTTTTGATCTGAGATGCAAACGAGATGCAATCTGAGATGATCCGAGATCAACACCTATGATCCGAGATGTACTGTTCTGATTCAAAATGCAAGTTTTCTGATCCGAGATGCAAATTTCTGATCCGAGATGTTTCACTTATGATCCGAGATGCAAGTCTTCTATCCAAAATCCTTGGTGTTTATTCGAAACAGCAGCAGAAACCCTAGAACAGCCGTAAAAAAGTCCAAAACTTCAACTTTTCCTGCTGTTACGATTCTGAACCGAGCAAAACAAGAGCCAAATGCTCTGATACCAATTGTGGTCCGCTAATCCGTATGGATCTTGATAGAATCGTCTATCCAACCTAGAGTGCGGAATCCTTTAGATCAGATTATCACATAAATACGAGTAGGAACAACAATCATAATAAAACCCGATCTTTATTGATTATCTATCACAACGATTACAATCAATCTAGATCACTCGAATTCGTCCAAGCCAATCTCTCTACGAATTCTCTCTCAACTCTCTCTGAAGTGACTAACTGAGCAACCTTAACCCTAAGGCAAAACTCTCTTTATATAGAGATAGGTTTGCAACTGGGCTAGGGTTTAACCACATAGGCTGCAAATTGGTCTAGGCCCAATTCTCCTGCCACTCCCTATAATGTGGGTCTGGTTTAGCCCAATCACTATAACTAACTATTACAAAACTAAACCCGCTAACTGTTTATCGTTATAGTAATTACAAGATATCCAAAGACCAAATCTAAGTTGTTGTCACAAATATGCACCAACATTTTCCATTGGAATTCAAATCTGAAGTATTTCATAGATTTGGACACTACTATAAATACATTAAAACCCTATTCAGTAAAGCTATCAAAACTTTCCAATGTGACGTGGGTGAGGAATTCGACAATTAACAATTTCAGTCTTTTGCTACCACTAATGGTATGCAATTTCGGTTTCAGGTCCTCACACTTCCCAACAATTTCAGTCTTTTGCTACCACTATGTTGTCACTCCTCACTCATGCGTCCATTCCCCCATCATATTGGGTTGAAGTCCTTCACACAGCCGCATACCTACACAACATCATACCTACCAAACTACTTAACTTCCATACATCCACTTCTGCTCTCTATCTCAAACATCCTTCATATGATCACCTACGCTTGTTTGGATATGCATGCTTCCCTAATCAAACCGCCACTCGACCACACAAATTAGCTCGCTCTAGCTTGTGTGTCTTTCTTGGGTACCCATCGGATTACCGAGGATACCGGTGTCTCGATCTATCCATGGGAAAACTTTTATATCCCGTCACTTTACATTTAATGAAACATTCCTTCCTCTTGCTAAAAAACATGCAATCACACCAACCACCTACAACTTTCTAGACATGGAACCATCACCACTTTTATTCTAACTACCTCCTTTCTCTACTCCCAAGCATATTACCATTCCTACTCCACCACCACCACTAACCCTATTGTTACACCATACCCTATTACTTACCATCTCCGAAACCACATACCTAACCACAACAGTCACGGCCCAGGTGAACAACCCCACCCGACCACTTTAAATACCCCTAATACCATCAACATCGTCCCAAACCCACTTAATTCATAAGTTGTGCCAACCCCTCCACCTTCACCTTCACAACTACCCTCCACACACCCTATGACTACCTGATCTCGAGATGATACCTTAAAATCAAATCAACCCCTTAATCTTCACATTGACACCACCTAATCCATATCTCCATTACCAAAATCCCCCAAACAAGCCCTCAAAGAGTCTAACTGGCAACCAGCTATGTCTGATGAGTACAAGGCCCTTATAGAAAATAAAACATGGGACGTAGTGCCTAGACCTTAGGATGCCCATATTATTCATTGTATGTGGTTATACAGGTACAAATTTCATGCGAATGGCAAGCTTCATAGGTACAAAGCACTACTTGTAGTCAATGGTAAATGTCAACAGGTCGGAGTTGACTGTGATGAAATGTTAGTCCGGCTGTTAAACCGACTACCATCTGAACTCTGTTGAGTCTAGCCGTATAGCATGGCCCATCCACCGGTTAGACGTACAGAATTCTTTTCAACATGGGGAACTAAACGATTCAGTCCATATGTTCCAACCACTCAGATTTGTGGACCACGATAAGCCCACACATGTGTGTCGAGTCAAAAAGTCGCTTTACGGCTTGAAACAAGTCCCACAGGTGTGGTACCAATGGTTTGCATCATAAATTCAAAGGTGTGGTTTTAAAAGCACGGTATGTGATACTTCTCTATTTGTCTACAAAAGTGGGAACCAAATGGCATATCTTCTATTGTATGTGGATGACATCATCATAACGACGTCTAACACTCGTCTTCTACAACAATTTATTACACTTTTGTCAAATGAATTTGCAATGAAGGACTTAGGGCAACTTCACCAGTTTCTCGCCATACAAGTAACACACGAAACCGGGGACTTTTTGTATCTTTGGAATCATATGGCCGAGACATTCTTAACCAAGAAAACTCCCAATGATACGAACTCCAAACTAAGTGTAACACATGGTAACCCTTTAGCTAATGGTTCTTTATATCAGAGTCTTGTTGGAGCTCTTCAATATCTCACGTTTACCCGGCCTGACATCACATATGTAGTCCAATAGGTTTGCCTCTTTATACATGCTCCGAGGGAACCCCATTTCAACTTTCTTAAATGCATATTGTGTTATTTAAAAGGTACCCTCATTCATGGACTTCACATTAAACCCTCCAAATCGGTGACTCTCATAGCTTACTCTGATGCCGATTGGGGGGTTGCCCGGTCTCGAGACATTCTACATCTGGCTATTGTGTTTTCCATAGAGAAATCTGGTCTCATAGTCTTCAAAACATCAAGCAACTATATCAAGATCCAGTGTAGATTCTGAATATTAGGGGGGGGGGGGAGGGGGGATGCTACTGCTGAAACAACAGGGATTCACAATCTCCTTTTTGAGGTCCATGTTCCCGTTCGTACTGCCACATTGATATATGTGACAATGTTTCAGTTGTCTACCTATCTCAAAACCCGTTCGAACAACAACGCATAGAAATCGACTTTCATTTTGTTCGCGAAAAGGTCCCGCTTGGCTCGGTTCGTGTCTTTCATGTCCCTACTGATTACCAATATGCCGACATCTTCACCAAGGAACTCCCTCACCAATTATTCATTCATTTCAAATCCAGTCAAATCCAGTATAAGTGTTCGACCATCTACCGCTTAGACTGCGGGGGACTATTAGCTAAAATATCTCCTAAATTTTTGCTATATAATTTTGTATATTTATTGTATTGATTAGAATTAGTTAGTTGTCTAGAATAGCTGATTTTAAGTTATGTATATTGTGTATATATTCCATTCCATGTAATGAACTAGTCAAGGAAGCTTCCCTGATTACACTGGATTGGTTGTTAGATGAGTGGAGTGAGTGCTCTTGCTAGAGAGAAGTTGTGATTGTAGAGGTGTGACATGGGTTTTGTATTATACTTTTTTTTATTTTTGAATCTTATGTACATGTGTGACATGGGTTTTGTATTATACTTTTTATTTTTGAATATTACGTAATTTTGTTCTGAAAACCGAGAAACAACGAAAAAATTGAACCGGTGCTAAAAGGCTAAAAACTTAACATGCATTTACATCTCCACCATGCTAAGAAAATTCTTAAAAATACTTTTTTTTTTTAAAAGGCAAAAATGTATTAGTCAGTCCAACCTGTACACATAATATTTAAGCGTTTTGACATGTTAACTAACTTCCCTGCTTGTTTTGTCATGTCTAATTTGAGCCTTAGGCTGATGTAGAGGAAACCAGAGTATGCTTGTTTTGTCATGTCTAATTTGAGCCTTAGGCTGATGTTTGTTCTTTTATCTAGGTTCAGGTTGGCAATTCTTCTGCATACAAATTAGAAAGAAAGCTAGTAAAGGAGGATTTGGTCAAGTTTACATTGGTAGAAGGGTGACAGGTGGCTCAGGAAAAACACAGGCCCTAATGCTCTTGAGGTACATGATATCTTTTTTGGCTCAATCTATCCGGACACCCTGCTGCCTATTTGGACACCTTTGACGTCTAGACGGGTCGTCTAGGCCTAGACGATCCGTCTAGGCACTGATTTTTAGGGGTCATCATATACATGGCAGGGCGTAGAAATTTATGTGTGTAGACGGGCCGCTAGGAGCATGGTTTTTTTTAGTTGGAAAATGAGTGTTTTGGTGGGGTAGATTGGTTGTTGTTGGAGGTTGAAAAAGGGGTGTTTTGGTGGGGTAAATTGGATGTTGTTGGAGGTTGATGTTTGGTGGTGTAATTTGAGAATTTTAAAAACTTTTGTTTATTGTATAAAAATAAGTTAGCATTTTCGATCGTTTAAATAGTTAAATGTTTTACATTGTATTTTTAAAAAATATTTAAATTTAATACTGTTTTCAACATTTTAAGAAGAATGCAAGAAGTATATGTGTGTTTCCGTATTATATTTCAACGTCGATTTAACACAAACAATCATCAAGTAATCGAATAACAGAAAACAAAATTAAATATAACAGATATAACATCTATAACATAACTTTGTACATCCATAACAATATGTATTGTACAGCTGAATACTAAATACAAAACTCTATGCATACGAGTCGGAGTTCGGATCTGGCTGCTGCGGCTGCTGTATGTGGTGCTCAAGGTGGTGGGAGCAGTATGGGAGGTAACTTGTCTCTTTCTCTTCTATCCTGTAACTCCCGAACCACCCAGCCATGAGATCCATAAGCCTGTCGACGTCGGCTCGTAAGCGCGGTATACTGCACCTCCCGGGGCATGACTTGGAATGACGTGCTGTGGAAACTGGGGCACCCCGTGAGGTGGTGGTGGCGATGGCGGTGCCGGTTCGTCTAAATCAACCAGAGGGTCCTGGACTACCGCTGCCTCATCAGCCGGCGGATAGACTGGATCGAAGCTGATCTGGTAGCGGCTCCGGAATCCATGGCTCACCTTCGCGGGTTTTAAACCGCTCGCCTAGCACGCCGAACCTCTTCACCAGCTTCATCCCCCGCAAGGTCTGAAAACCCATCCGCGTGGACGGTATGGCCGGCTGCAAGTGCGGGTCCGTCTCCCGGCTGAAGACCCAACGATCGGCCAATCACGGTGACGTACGCCCCGCCGTACAAAAAGCCGCGCTCCTGCCGGTGATGGGCGGAGGCGAAGTACTGGGCTTGACCGTGCGCAAGTGTGCACGACCTCTTGTACAATAAGCAATAGTAGAAAAAATCACTGGTGCTCGTACACCACTCACGGCTGTGTCCGCGAACGGAAATAGACGTAGCGAGCATCCGATGTAGATACCTGCACATTATATTACGAAATACGGAAAATTAATTCATAGCAACAATAATTAAATAATTACCGTAATAAACGTACGTACCTTATAAACGGGTTGGCAACGTGTGAAATCCTCCCCTTCGCCCTGACATGCTACCAAGTGTCAGGGCCTGCGACCACCGCCCAAATCCCAAAAGAGTGGGTCTATCCACCACCGCTAGCACCTCCGTATAAACATCCATAGCAATCTCCTCCTGCAGGTATATGCCGCTATGAACGGCAAACTCAGCAAGCGTCATCGAACGTCACACACTGGCAAGCCTAAACGAAACCTCAGGCGGAGGGGGAGGACCCTGTGGCTGGGAAGGCGGCTGGTCGAACCGTGGAGGGTGGAACGTGAAGGTCGACAGGAATTCGATAAGGAGCTCCATATAACTCGGTGTGCCAGCTAAGTCAAACAGACGGTGCCACGGGGAATCAATGGGAATGAAAAAACGCATTCTTGGCGTCTCACTAATCGCTCTAATCGCATCCCAGTGGACCGCCGCGTGCGAACCGACGTGCATCCGGCGTAGCTTCCCGCAAAAACGGGTGGCCTCGGTGTCGGGTGGGAACTCAAGATAGGGGTGGCCGTGGGGCGGATCCGCCGGCGCTGGCGGGGCTCGTCGCGGACCATGGGATGTGGCTCCCTGTGTATCGGATCTCCAATCTCCTCCATAACTAATCTGCGATTATATTAGCAATGTAACACAAATAATTACAATAACCGAATATTAACAGATAACATTAAAACATTATATTATAAAAGTTAAATTAAAAAAATAATCGGTCGTCTACTGGGGTCGTCTAGAGGTAGACGACCCGTCTTGTTCATGAAAAAACCCAAAAAACTCAAGATCACAGCCAAAATACCCCAAAATTCATCAAATTCAAACACAACCTACGTATAAATGCATGATACATCAAAGATTAATGAAGTCTAGGTGAAAATACGTACAGAGATGCTTGAATTGCCTCAAAAATACGGTCCAAATATGGTTGGAAAGGTAGAATACGCATGTGTGTGTGTTTGAGTGTGTGGGTGTTTGGTGTCGTATGTGGCTGGTTGTCTAGGCTGGCCAGTCCTATACGACCAATAGGCGGGTTGTATGGAATAAATGATGAATTACTATTTTACCTCTGAATTAGGCCTAGACGGGTGGCCACTCAGGGGTAAAATGGTAATTTACTTTTTAACTTTTAAATTAAAAAATTGGCCACGGGTAAAAGATCCTGCTCAACTTGTACGTGGCGTCTAGGTCTAGACGGGCCGTCTAATTGGATAATATGGCCAATTTGCCCTGAATTTAGCCTAGACGGACAACAATCCGGGGTACAATGGTCTTCTTGCTAGACCCAGACAGGGCGTCTAGGTCTAGACGACTCGTATATGGACAATGAATTTTTTTTGGTATAACTAATAGGATTTTGTTTACGTAAAATGAACTTTGGTATTAGCCGACATTCCCCCAGTACATCCAAGGCACAACAACTAACCATACAAAGTCCATCTAAAAACCAATAAAGTCCAGGTATTGACAAACATCAGCAATCATACTCTCCGAACTATCACAACCCACCATAGCCACCGGCAGTATTGACATTTTGTCATCTACCGGTGCCGACGGTGGGATGTGAAAGTTCGGAGAGTATGATTGTTGATGTTTGTCAATACCCGAGTTTGTTGGTTTTTAGATGGGTTTGTATGGTTTAATTGTTGTGCCTTGGGTGTACTGAAGGAGTGTCTCCTTATATCAAAGTTCAAATTAAGTAAATAAATTCCTATTAATTATACCAAAAAGTTTTTAATTGTATAAAAAATCTTTGTATTAATTATAAAAAAATCGTATTAAATATACAAAAAATGGTATTAGATGTACCAAAAAGCCTCATTCTTCCGATTCACTGTCGACGTAGTTAATACTCGGGTTTGGATTTGGTGGGGGGTTCATTATCGACATATACCATTCTAGACGGGGCGTGTACATTCCAGCCATTGTTCTGCAGTGGCGCTTCGGAACGTCAGCCACAAACCGTTTTCTGTAAGCATTGGAAACTGGCCTTCCAGCTTAATATGTATGAAGTGGTTGTTGTTAACATGTGCAATCGTTATCGTTCGTGGATCTCGATCCGTTGGAGGGTTGATTATCGGGAAGAAGGTGGAACAACCAACGATGCTTAACAGGTGAACCACGATACCGTACCTTTGTGCGATAATAAGCTCTGTGTGGGGGGGGGAAGTCCATCCAGTGAGTGGGGGAGAACACTCCATTGAATCCCACATTAGGATCTGACGATGCGTGTAAAAGTATCCTTCCTCCCATGCTTCAAATATTGGCGCCCAGATCGATGCGTTCTGATCCATCTCCTGCTGAAGGTCTTTTCGAATGTGGCTCCACGCACGTTCTCCCATACCCAAGCCCACAGCCATAGACCGAAACCCACAATGACCGTCTGGCCGCACATCTTGTATGCACGAGATGTAGGGGTGAAACAATTGGGAAGGAGAGCTTAAACCGTTTGATTGTTGACACATACTTGTCTCCCACTATCAAGGAAAACCTTTATCGTCTCGAACCTCTGTTTGTTTAGAACTTGTTGAACAGCTTCGGCCCGCCATGGGTTTTTGTGACTTGATGACCGACTGTTGGGTGGCCTGCGACGGAACGTAGGAGCTGTGGCGGGGGTCATCGTATGTACTTTGTTGGGAACCCTGGGACGGAACATACGAGCTATGGCGGGGGGCATCGTCAAACTGAAGTTGTGCTTGCTTTGTTGTTGGTTGTCCACGAGTCGAATGTTGGACAACTTGTGGTTTCTTGATGTATTTGGTTGGGGTTAACACCACTTTAATCTTTCCCAGCAAGCTTTTTTCTTAGCAGGGGGTGTGACTTTAACTGTTGCTGAACAATGTTAAGCTCTTCTACCACGCCAACGTCATCCGATGTCAATTTACATGGCTGAAAGTTAAGCTTCTGTCAGAAGATGTCTACGTCTTCGAGTTGACTTGGACGCTCTGCACGTACATACTTCTCCAGCCTACAAACACACTGCAACCCACAACTGTACCACATCTGACATCCACAAGATGAATGCAAGCGCTGCAACACGTCTAGTTTCCTAAGTAGCTCTCCACTCAACAAGTCAAGCGTTGTATGAGAAACTTTTCCACGTAGGTGGTCAAATAAAGGGTTTTTGTGGTGGTTCATTATTTTTTCGATGCTTTCTTGAAAGCTCCTCCTTATTTCCCCGTATTGTGTTTCCACTATATCCTTGACACAACCTACTATATGGTCCAGCGAGCTCCTATCTTGGACGTATCTCTTTAAATTCGCGTGTTGACTCTCAACTCTGTTTGTGGTACGTTGCCCGAAGTTGCGACTCTGATCAGTCCACGTAAAGACAAACATTTGCTTGTAGTCTTTCAGCAAGTTATCATACACGTACGCAAACACCCCTAAAAGGTATCAATAATTAGTTATATGTACATAGGTAGGTCACATTTTATTAAAAAAAACTTACTTGAACGTTTGCACTCCACAAGTCGCTTTTGCAGGTGGCGCAAGTTGTACTTGTATATGTGTATTGATGGAGACTCACACAATCTCCCCCAAGATGACAAAAATTTTTGCAATTCTTTTTCTATGAATGCGCTCTTGCAGTGCTTACAAATATTATGTTGAATGTGAAACCTGCAGAGATATTGAGAGCGTTTGGAAAAAATTAGCACACGCGTTAATTAGGGCCAGGTCTCTATCCGTTACAATAACACATGGCTCCATACATTCATCTAACCTGATCCTCTCAAGCACCCATACAAAGTTATCACTACCTTCTTTGCAGATAACGGACATGCCGATACAAAACGAATAGTTGGTGGGCGTCATACCAACTATCTGGACAAATGGCATGTTGTATACGTTCGTCTTGTACGTGGAATCGATCAGCAAAACGTGCGGGAACGCACGCCACATTTCACTCGAGTAGGGATGAACAAAGAAGATCTTTGTAACGACCTCTGTTTCGGGTTCCTCCTGTGTCTCGTAAATAAATTCCTTTTTAATAAGGATGTTTTCTAGCGACTGCATCTGAGTCAGTCTGTATCTTTATTCGGCCCTAATCTTCTGAACTGCGTTTTGAACGTCTTTCTGAACATGGAAACTGTCGGGGAACTGATTCCTTATCGTTTGAAAAATTTTGTGCGGCTCCACTTTTGTGCTGTCAACTACTCGATTAATCTGTATTCGTCAGGAGCAAACCTTCGCACAAACGCGTGGCCCGACATGTCCTGATAGACTTCGTGGTTATGTTCAGTCTTTCCCCTTTTATCCCCCATGTTTCATACGGATGGTCTCGCACAGCCACCAGGTAAAACGGGCAACTGGTTTTCTTGCTTCCAGCTTTTCTACCCGTTGTTGTAGTATGGTGCTCACCACCACGGTCACACTCAAGCCATACCCTCCCGGTCCTTTCACCAATTTTCTTTGATCGTCGTGTCAAATAACGAAACAATCCGCCTTTGCCGTTTCCTATGCCCAGTTTTTTAGCTCATCTAGAGAGTTGAAAACCTGTCAAATCATAGCGTTATGTTAGATTTTATGTTCACTCAACTGCACAACATAAATAAATAAGTTTTCATACCGTCTTTGTGAAGTACGGATTGCCTGTGCATGGGAGTGCCTCACCACCATATCCTCCACCATCAGGATAGACTTCTTGACCGTACAAATGTTTGCGTTGTAACTTTTGTAACAGTCTCCTCCATATCCATCTGTACCATGTTGTTGCACATACGAGTATTCACACCCGTATCCATAACAACCATGTTGCGCAGGATAACATGGTGCATCAACTTGGTACGAGTCTCCACATGAGATGTTACTTCAACGGGAGGAACCTCGTTCAAATGCTATGAACGGTCTGTTTTATTTCCTTTTCCTTGTACACTTGACACAATCTCCTCTTGCTCGTTAGAATCGGGAACAACGGTCTCCCCTAACAACGGTATCATCATTAGTAAATAATTAAAACAACAACTAGTTTAACCTAATAATTGTTACCAGATTGGCTTCAGGCACCCATGACTCACCAGAATACGCCCCAAAGAAATAGTTGCCGCCCCAATTTGATGTCATTTCACCACCTTTGAATGATATCAGATGAAGTAATATAAGCCAAAGAAGAAGACGGAGAAAATTCCGACGACGAAGTGAAAAATTTATGCGACATCAAATGCTCTGCATGGCTCTATTTAACAAAGAAATATACGCTCCGTCTAGGCCTAGACGGGGCGTATCACTACTGCTTTACTGACATGCATGCAGGCCACCACGTCAATATCTACCTCCAAGATGTGTCGTGTTGGCCTAGACGACCCGTCTTGGGCTGGTCGTCTTCGCAGTCTGTGTAGGGCTGGACGTCCCGTCTGATGTGACTGATTTGACATTGTACGAGCGCTGGAATGTGGTCGGAGAAAAGGAACCCTAGATGTCCCGTCTAGGTCTAGACGGCCCGTCTAGAGGGTGTCTAAATAGGCAGATGTGTGTGTGAATATGTAGACCCGGCCTTTTTGTTTTTTTTTAATTATCATCATGTTTCTTCTGTTTGCATATATTTTTATGGGGCATGGGTATAGGTTGCTTTGAAGTTGGAGCATCGATATGGTAAGGGTATACTTATGTTCATCTTATGAGTGGCAAGTTTATACTTAAGTAACGTGTTTATTATAAAATTTTATAGGTGCAAATGAGCAGGTCAAGAGGTTGGATAACACGTCAAAACTTGGATCTTTTGCTGGATTGCCCCAAATACATAGCTTAAACATTTAAAAAATAATAAGTGTGTCAAATATGTAGAACAAATGTATAGTTTTTCTATTAATATATTCTTTTTTCATAACTTGCATTAAGACTCATGTCCCGAGCCCTGCTTGTATTAGGTTTATCTTCTGGTTCAGATCACCCAGATGTTGCTGTGACTTACATTGATGTTGCAATGATGTGTTAAGATATAGGAAAATGAATATGGCTTTTTGTTATTTATAAGAAGCGTTAAAGAAGATGGAGAGCCTTTTGGGTGAAGAACATATCCAAACTGTTGTCTCCTATCATGCACTTGCGATTGCGTTTAACTGTGTTGGTGCCTACAAGTTCTCTCATCAGGCACACGCTTTTAGATTATTATTATTTGTTTGGTCGGGTTGGTTTGGTCGGCGAGACTGGCTGGTTTTACGGTTTTACAATTCGGTTTTGATGGTTTAGCAGTTCATGCAAATAAAAAAATCATTTTTAAAGTATAACCTTGAATTAAGCCTTTTAAAAATGGTAAGGATATTCATGAATATAACAAAGACGAAAAAAAATATTAAATATAAATGCTAAATGGTTTGTTCAGTTTACACGGTCAGTTCCAAGCTCCAAAGTGTAAATTAAATCGTCAAACCGTTAAAACCGAATAATGTCCACACAATATATATTTAAAACCGGCCTAAACGGCCGATTTTTTCGGTTTTGGTTGTTCGGTCGGTTTCCGCGGCTTTTGAACACCCATAATACAGATGGTGTTGTGAACATTTGGCTAGAAGTGGCTACACTTTCAGCTGTAGAACAACAAAAGTATGTCACTTGATACTATGATGTTGTATGTTTTAAATACAATGAACTGTAACTTAGGTTATAAATATATAGATTGAATTTGTGAGTGGCCTCATTTATCTGTTTACTGTTTCTTTCTTGTAGGGAGCCACTCATTATTAAGTGTCCTATTTGTGGGGAGTTTCTAGAAGTTTCCGATAAGCTAAACTTGATGATTTATACGTCACTATGTTTTCATGAAGGCACTAGAAACCAGATTATGACCGGAGGCTTCTGAACTGATAAACAACCTTCATACAGGTGAGATCTCATTACCAACGAAATTTAATGTATTTGTATAGTAATTATAAGTCAAAGCTATGTTGATCAATTTCATATCATTACTTGTGTCTAGTAATAAAAAGTCAAAGCTATGTTGATCAATTCAATCTGTGTCTTTCAAGGTGGATGTTTAAACTTTTCGAATAGGCTCATGTCTCATCCTATGACGTCGGCTTGAACTCTAGCTCTTGTCTTTATCGTTTTAAGCTTTGAATTATGTTTCCACACGTATTGTCGATCCCGCTGCAATGTGCGGGTTCCCACTAGTATAGTATTAACACAATTTCTTCTTTTAATTATTGATAGTAATTAGTATGTGAAACATGTGTGTTGCAGTGGAGGTGTTAAAACTTTTAAGAGTGGGTTATGACAATTTTGTATATTTTGAAACGTAAATGTCATAAAAGAAGAAAACTCAAAACATGTGGAAAAACAATATATATTGTCACACCCTCACTGTGTGCAAAAGCCACGGTGGTGACTTCATATTTGGGATAGAACAAGGCAATAAAGAAAGCTACTATTAAAAATACTTATAATTTGAATTACATTGTTTAACAAAGCAAACCAAATAAACAAACAAATTGTTCAAACCAAACAAAAGAAAATAAGAATTGTCTTGTTTAAATTAAGTCAAAGGGATCCTTACGTGATCTTGTCTTGAGTTTTTAAGCATGGTTACCTGTAACATGTAAAAAGATTGTCAACTAAAATTAGTTGGTGAGAGCATAGGTTTATAATAGCAAGGGTGACCAAATACGTTTATACAATTCATAACAATTATTCGTAAAACACATTATAAAAACAATCATAAGACTTATGATGATCATAACCAAACCTAATAATACGATAATTGAGGCACACCCCCACCGGGTGTTCTATCATGTATGATAACATGTTTCACTCTTATAGGCCCATAATATACTAACCCTCAGCTCTTACGAGTTGATGATGTGTAAGAATACACACAATGAAACCTAATGATAGGTTGAGGCACACCCCTACCGGGTGTCATATGATGTATGATAAATGTGGCACAAAAGAAAACTTGTGACACAAAAGAATACTTGTGCCCCCTCCCCCACTGGGTGTCCAATAATGAAATCTTAGTGACTTGTTTAGAAAATGTTACGTTTATGAAATCATTGTCATTGAAGAATTGTATTAGAGAATATGATTTAGGCTTACATGTTCCACCTCAAAAAGTAAAAAATAATAGAAAATGGGCTATGATTTCACATGATGCGTTGTTGAAATCACACAATTGTTTGCTAAGGTTGATGAAAGTTCATCTTGCACGAAGCCTACAACACATATGTCGTGTGTAAGGAGTATGTTTAAATGATATATAAGCAAGCATTTGTGGTGATTGAAGTTGTTTATAAATGTTGATGGATTGAATTATGAGTTTACATGTTACCAATAGTTAAACATGTTTGCCTAGTGCTGCAAACGAATCAAAAGTTTAGCGAACAGTTTGTGAACGTTCGGCGGAAAGTTTGTTTATGTTCGTTTTTTTAATAAATGAATGAACACAAATAAGAAATTTCATTCATTAAGTTAAACAAACGAACATGAACAGAGCTTGCGTTTGTTCGTTTATGTTCGTGAACACTCAGAGATGTGTTCATTTATGTTTATTTGTGTTCGTTACTTAGAGGTTTATATATGCTGTATTTTTGTTTTATTTGTTTCTAGTTTTTAAAAATTTGAAACGCTTGTTATACAACATGCCTCCTCCAACATCTCACATTTGACTATTTGAATTTAAGTTTATGTTAAAGCTTGACAGACTTCTTAATTTTGTGTTAATCATGTTTCTGATAATTATGTCAATTGTGTTCGGATAATCATGTTAAATTCTTTTTTTATGGATTCTTCGTAATCCTTGTGATGAAAAATGCAGATTTTAATCTAAAATAAATATTGTATTCATAAATGTTTGTGTTTAGTTATGTACATTAACATTGTTAGAGTTCATTTGTGTTTGGTAAGTGTTCGTGAATACGTTCATTTCCTTAATGAACGAACACAAATAATAAATCTCGTTTGGTAAGCGTTTGTGAATAGTTCATGAACATGCTCTTTCCTTATTGAACGAATAAGAACAAGGCCTTATTCGTGTTTGTTCGGTTCGTTTATAGCCCTATGTTTGCCTATTGTTTATTAAATTTAAATTACGATTTTGACCTCACTTATGGACTATTAAGGTAAAGTGAGTCCATTGATGTTAAGTTTTAACAAGTTCCAGAATTTGAGTTTCAAGTCAGATTATGAGGTATATTCACGAATTTTATTAAAAATACTAAATCGACAAATAAATTATTAAAGTTTTATGGTATGTTTCTGTGGGTTTGTAAGACTCAAAAATATTTTATTTTGTTGTAAAGTTTTGTAGAAAAATTATGAAAAATCATACAACACTGAAAGGTAACAACAACGTTTTTCCCGCAACAATTTACGCCATAAATCATTAAAATTTCTACACTTACTCAAATAATGTCATTCTAGTCGGAAACTCTTTGTAACTCGTAGTATTTCTTTTGTATAAATTTAAGGTTATTTGAACTGGCCTCGCAATAATGATTTTGATACGAAAATAGTTCTAACACATGTTTTTATAAACTAAAAAATACTAACTCCGAATTGTTGAAAATTACGAAATTTTATATCAGAATTCTTGACTCGTGGTGGTACATCTTAGACTTAATAATCATTAACATAGTTTCTTCATCATCAAGTTATGATTCCCACAATTTCGGGTTCATATCCTGTTTGAAACCGATGTTATTGTTTGAGTTTTTAACGCATTTTTATGATCAAACTCGCATGTATGACCATATAAAGACTAATAAACGACTTTTTTATGCTATAACAAAGTTAGGGTTTGAATCTTACATTAGACTGATGTCCTTTATCTTGCTATTAATGGAGGCTTAATGATTTAATGTGTGTGGGTGCTAGGGTTAAAAATCGTCCAATTTCTTGTTTGTATTAAAAAACTGAAAAATTTGAATGAAATCGTAATTGGCTAAACTGAAATCTGGTCATTGAAGCCTTTTGTCAAACCCTTAAAGATTCATGTTTGAAATTCTTGTTCCATTATAGATTCATGTTGGAAAGAAACTAAAGTCGGCAATTCTAGTTCTGGTTCGATTTAGTGGGGGAGGTAGAAATGAGTAAGCTTTGCATGCCACCTTGTAGGAAAAAGTTTTTGACGAAGAAGATAAGCGAAGGGAGGGAGTGTTTCGTTGGAGAAGAATGGATTGTTTGGTCGAAGAAGAAAGGCCAAGACGCCTGCGACAAGTACAAGCGGTGGTGATGATTGGGTGTGTTGGGGTGATGAAGATAAACATGGGTGGTGGGTCCATCTATTTCTTTTATTAATTATTTATATCAACAATTAGTCTAAGTGGGTTTATTATAACTTTTTCTAATAATAATAATAAGGATAATTTAGTCATTTCACACCAATTTAACTAGAAAAGCTAATGTTCTTCTAGTCATGGGTCTATCCAAGGAACAAGTGAGAATATAAAAAAACATGTAATCTTACAATGTAAAGACTAAAAGTGAAATTTGAAATAAATATAAGGAGCATCCTTGCAATTTACACTAGTTATTTTAAAGTAGTATATGCTCTTATGCTACAATTCAAACATCTAATGTTCTTCTAGTCATGGGTCTATCCAAGGAACAAGTGAGAATATAAAAAAACATGTAATCTTACAATGTAAAGACTAAAAGTGAAATTTGAAATAAATATAAGGAGCATCCTTGCAATTTACACTAGTTATTTTAAAGTAGTATATGCTCTTATGCTACAATTCAAACATCGTCACAATATATGGGCTTTTATGCATCAACAACGTATAAAATGGAGCATTTATAAATATTTGAACTTAACAAGACATCAGTATCTAGTTTTGAAGAATATCTTCTTCTTAGGGTTGGTGTAGCCTTTTTGGAAGGCCTCTGGTGAAATAACCTTTCTGAAAGAAATGAAATTTTGGAGTCTTTCTTTTATATTTATTGTTATAAATCATACTCTTTTATCTGGGTTTGAAACCAAGTAAAAATCTAACACAACTAACAACCAATGATTTTCTTGCATAAGAAATCAAACAAATCCAAAACACTAAGGTTGCAATACTATTAGTAGTTAGCACATATGTAATTTTTTAAGTGGGTCTCTAGGGGTAGGCTCAAAATTAAGTTACTTATGCTGTAGGGCCGACACTTCTTCTTCCCTCTCATTCAATAGTCTCTCTCTCTCTCTCTCTCTATATATATATATATTAAAACTCTTTCATATTGTATATTAAAAATGTCCATTCACCAGGGCAGGTCATGAAAATTCAAATGCCCTATCCAAGCCTGGACAAATATGCCCTTAACACCTTAATGAAATAGATGATGTAAACTATTTTATTTGACACTGCCTGCTTGCGTCGTTTGATATTTGCCGCTTCATTGCTATTATTATTATTATTATTATTATTATTATTATTATTATTATTATAAAATAAATGGCTATTGGGCTAAAATGTTAGAACTTAGAGAACTTGGCCTTTTCCTGCGAGTTTACCCCGTTTTTTCACACCCCTAGATTAAAATGTTAGAAAAAACTGTCGTAATTTTTTTTTATTTTGAAGTGGTGTTTTTTAGTCTTTTACAACAGTTGTAAAAATGTGATTACATAAGCATGACATCACTTTTACAGCATTTATGTCTGTCGTAAATGAATTTTTTTTATTTTTTATTTTTGGAAAAGTTGATTTTTTAGGATTTTTGGTAAAAAAAATTTTTGAGAAAAATCTTTCGTAAGGTCGAGTTCTCTAAGTTCTCATAACTGGTATAAATTTTCATTTTACCCTAACCACATATATATAAATATATATATATATATATGATTCCGTGCTTTGAGGGGCGGGTCTTCAAAAAATAGAAATTCACGAAAAATTGTATATGTTTTAAAGCTATATGTTGCTACAAATATTTGGGTTTAAAAAGGAAAAATATTTGTTGGCTTTTGGTGTGCTTTGAGCGTGGGTAAGAAATGAAATGGTATTGGGCTCAAAGGGGCTAATAGTGGGTGTGGTTTAAAAAGGGTAGATTTAGAAATGAAGGGCTAAAAGAAAGTGCTAAAAATTAAAAATCTTAATGCGTCTATCATCTATCTACTCATGTTAGGTTTTGGGTTTCCAAACGTTATATGCTTGTGAAGCTCTAAGTATTCAAGGAATGTCGGACTACAACACTCATTAAACAAATGAAAGAGCATATATTTTTGTATTTGGGGTATGATCATAAGACTCCTATCCTCACATGTAAATGGGTGGAAAAGTTTAGTATGATTTTAGCATAAAAGAAGATTTTATCAATTTTTACTTAGTTATACCTAATTTTTTTATCTACAAATTAAAACGCTTTATATAGATCTTTTAGCTTTTGAAACTTGTTTATGACGCTAGTTACTTTTTAGTGGACTATAAATTTTTACAAAAATATAATTTATTTTTTATATTTTTGAAAAAATTGGGGTTGACGAAGCAGTTCTACAAGAGTTTTGTGTAAGATTTGATTCTATGACTTCTAAAAAAAAGATTTAAGTTTTTTATTTTAATCCATATTTCTCTCCCACACTTAAAATGCACACATGTTCCTAATGTGCTTAAGCTTAGTTATTTAGGAAAAAGTAAGTAAAAAGTCTAAAGAAGAAAAAGAAACAAGACTTTCTTATGGGTGAAATCAAAGCGAGTCTGAGCGATAAGTGTTTGTACATTTCCACCTCCTTTTATTAGCTCTTGATTTCCTTTAGCTTGTCTTTTCTTTTCCTACAACTTATTGTTTTCTCAAAAACCCACATTATTTATTACAAACAAACATAATTATTTAAGACATGAATTAAACATAACGCATAAAGCATGATAACCCAAGTTTTATTTAGTACAATAAACGGTTTAGGTTATAAAACAAGTTTCGGTTCAATGACCATCAATCATAATCAAGCATCATTCCTAAGTTAAACATTCAAGAATAACAAAATCTCTAACTTATATCTTAGAGTTTGGCCTAAAAACCTAGTACACAAATCCCGACTCCTACTCGCCCTTCCTGTTTGGGAACATCTCATGTGGTAGGATCAAGTAGGGGTTCCTCTCCTCCTTTTGTTCTGCGGCTTCCATGTTGCTACTTGTTATGGGATCTTCCTCGGGGGGTTGCTTGGTTGTGGCAGTAATGTTTCCTCCGATGGTGGCGGTGGTACAAAAGGTTCCCCTACTGGGAGAGGGGGTACATAGTTCTCCCATCCGTCATGGCCAATTTCGGTTTCCCATTCATCGGGAAAAAAATTTCATCTTCCCCTGGCACCATGTGGTAGTTGAGCCGATTATGTAGATTGCCAATTTCCTCGCAGAATTCCTTGTATTCGGTTGTTAGTGTGCTGACGCGGTGAACTAGGAGTTCCTTGACATTAGCCATTCCTTCATGGGCTCCTTTTAGCCTCATTATGACGCAACAAAGAGTTCCTTCAATCGGGGGAGGATACTCCCTTAGCGGAGAGTTTTGGTTTGTGTTTGGAGTGTTCTCGTCGCTTGCCATGAGATAAAAATGAGAGACATATTTGTTAAATCAAGAAAGAAACAAGTTGTCTGCAGGTTGAGGCATGACCCGTGTTTGAGGGGGGCACGAAGGCGTGTCTCAGCTCGCTACAGAAGTTGTTTCAGCCCATTTCACCATCAAAATTCCAATTTTCTTCAAGATTTTGTTGTTTTGGACCGTTGTTTACGTTAGAAACAAAGTTTCAACCAAAGATTTCACCCTTTGGTTGAGTTTTTCTCATGAAATTGGCCCAAAACCTGGAGTTTTGTGTGGTTGGAGAAAGTGGGTCTAGATCTAGAAGATGACTAGAAGAGGAATGTATGTAGGATAGGGATAACCCTAGGCTAGAAACACTTACCATTTTGGTATGTGTGTAAAGAACCTTGATCTTGAAGGAATGAGAGTGAGAGCTTGAGTGAAGACAAGGGGCATGTAAGCATCATGTCTTATAGCAGCTTATCAGGGGGCACAACCCGTGTCTGGCAGACATGGGACGTGTCTCACAGAGGTGGGATTTTTGGTCAAAGACTGAGGCACAGGGCGTGCTTGGCAGACACGGCCTGTGCTTGGAGTTTTTTTTTCAATCCTTGAGCGATAGGTCTTCCCCTACCTCATTAACGAAACCCTCATATCATTTGAGACTTTGTCCGTTTACTTTGAACGTGTCACCGTTTAATGGCTTTTGTTAACTGCACCATAAGGATAGATTTTTATGACTGTATACGTACGGTCTTTTCCACCTTGACTTCAACTATCCTAGAAAGATCTAAAGCCCGGGGTTGTATAGGAGGACTGAGTCTCCTTCTCTGAAGTCCTTCGATACTCAAAGATGTTTATCATGCATTTTCTTGTTCGATCTTTGTAGATTACGGAGTTGTCGTAGGCTTGGTTGCGTAGCTCTTCCAGTTCATTTATATGTGAAATCCAGCCTTTCCTTGCTTCAATCAAGTCCATGTTGGCGTTCTTGAGTGCCCATTATGCTTGATGCTTAAGTTCAACCGGTAGATGAGAGTTTTTTCTGTAGACAAGTCGGAATGGTGTTCTGTCGGTAGAGGTTTTTATAAGTTGTTTGAAAGGCCCAAAGAGCATAATCTAGCTTATTTGCCCAATCCTTGTGATTCTGATAAACCATTTTCTTAAGGATAAGTTGAATTCCTCGGTTAGTTACATCTGCATGCCCATTGATTTGTGGAGGGTATGTAGTGTAGAATCGATGATTGGTTTTGCATCATGCTTCTTGAAAAGATAGCGGATGGTTGCATGATCAGTGTAGACAATAGTCTTTGAAAAGACGAGATAGGATCAAAACTTATCGAATGCGTTCATAACAGCTCACAGCTCCTTCTCCGTAGTGGTGTAATTTTCTTGAGCGTTGTTAAGAATCTTGTTGGCATAGTAAATAAGGTGAAAGAGCTTCTCCTTCCTTTGTACTAGGGTAGCTCCCACTGTGTAGTCGCTTTCATCAAACATAATTTCAAATGACAACTTCCAATCAGGTGCTATCATAATGGGGGCATTGATCACTTTCTCTTTCAACAATAGGAATCCCTCCAAAGTCGAATGAAGCATCTTTCTCCAAAAGCTTGGTCGGTGGTCTAGAGATTTTTGAGAAGTCCTTGATAAAGTGTCCGTAGAATCCAGCGTGACCTTAAAAGCTCCTAATGACTCAGACTAAGGATGGCGAAGGTAATCTGGATATTTTACGTCCAAGCACAATTCCTTCACAGACCATGAAGTGGCATTGTTCCCAATTCAATGCTAAATTAGCTTCTTCACAAGGAGCTAACATCCTCTCCAGGTTAGCTAAGAAGTGGTCAAAAGTGTTTACAACGAAGGAAAAATCATCCATGAAAATTTCCATGGATTTTCTATCATGTCATGGAAAATAGCGACCACGCATCGTTGAAAGTAGCAGGTGCATTACATAGATCGAAAGTCATTCGCCTATAAGCAAGCGTTCCATAGGGACATGTGAAAGTAGTTTTCTCTTGATCTTCTAGGGAAATGGGATTTGGAAGTATTTGGAGAATCCATCCAAAAAGAAATATACATGTACCCAGAAAGACGTTCAAGAATTTGGTCAATGAGGGAAGAGGAAAATGATCTTCCTAGTGGGATTGTTTAATTTGTGATAATCGATGCATACTCTCCAGCCTGTGATAGTTCTTTTTTGGTATAAACTCATTGTTCTCATTGGTGATGACAATCATCCGTCCCTTCTTGGGGACCACTTGGACAGAACTGACCCGTCATGGGCTATCTGAGATAAGATAGATTTGTCCTGCATTAGGTAGTCATATGACTTCCATTTTTAACTCTCCTTGAACATTTGGGTTTACTCGTCGTTGCGATTGTATCATTGGCTTGTATAGGTCTTCCATGAGGATTTTGTGAGTGCAAACCACGGGATTGGTTCCTTTGGTATCCATGGGCTTCCATGTAATGTCCTTCTTGTGCTCCATGGTCGTTTCTAACAGCCTTTCTGTAACATCCGTCAAAAACGGATTTACCAAACCCGCTCCGTTTATCAACCGAACAGTCAGTCAAAAATTTCGTTGCGAATTAAATGCCCAAAATATTTTTAAACGATACGTAATCAATTATTATACGGGAATATATATTTAGTTTTTGAAAAACTGTTGAAAATCGCAAAATAAAAATAAAAGTAATCTGCCGGGTTTCGAACCCGGGTCTGTACCGAATCGGTTCAAGCCTTATCGCACATCACACAAACCACTGCGCCACTTGTTCTGTTTGATAAATAAAAGAATCATTTAATTCATAAAGGGACGTTACAAATTCAAAACCGGCGCCCAAACAGTTCAGTCGTCGGAATCCCGGAAATCTCGCGAGTCTTAACTACAATTTACGATATAACGTAAACCATTAACCAGACATCGGTTATAACCGATGTTTGAAGTCCGCGACCAAACCATAACCGCCGGAGTTTTATGATTTATGATTACAGTCGGAAATCAGACCAGGTGCTTCAACGTTCTGCATTATAAATTCACCCACAACCGACTGCAAACCTTTTCGCTCAAAAACACACCTTTTCTCGGCGTAATTCCACTCGCCGGAATTTCCCTGCTCATCGCCGGAAAACCAGTTTCTCCATCCCTGAGCCTCACTGAGCCTCTGAGCTTATACCGGAGATACCCACACCCTTTGTAAGCTTCCTGGAGACTCGCTGCTACAAGGAACACGTCGCCGGAGGTGAATTCTGTCGCCGGAGTTTCTGCCGAAAAACAGAGAGTCCAGTCGGTATACCTCTCCGCCCAATTTCTTTTTCTTTTCTCATTTATCTCACCGTAATGAACTGAAACACACTAATAAACTGATAAAAACCTTGAACCAGTCGATTTCCGATTTCTGGTTCTAACTTGACGAGGAAGACGATGACCGCTATAACGTATAAGTATAATTAAAATCAGGATATTACTCGGGTTAGACACACAGTCCAGCGGTGGACTGTTTGCACATAAAACGCAAAGGTCTCGAGTTCGAATCCCGTCTCACACACGCTGCCTAAATAAAAATCATTTTTTTTGTTAAACTGAACCGGAGTCGTCACTGGTATATGTTAAGTATATTGATAACCGGAATAATAACCAAGTTAGACACACAGTCCAGCGGTGGACTGTGTGTTTGTTTATATCACTGGTCACGAGTTCGAGTCCGGTCTTCTGCACCGACTCGGACAATTATCTCTTCTTTTTAAATAAGGCAGAAAAGGAAATAACTAATTAGTATTTAAGTATAATAAAAATCAAATTATATAACATGTTGAACACACAGTCCAGCGGTGGACTGTGTGTTAGATTAAACCACAGGTCCCGGGTTCGAGACCTGTGGAGCGCACCACCGAATTGATTTAAACTGTTTTTAAAATAAAATGATTTTCGGTTTAAACTAATTAATATATATATATAATTAAAATCAGATATATAACGGGTTAGACACGTAGCTCAGTTGGTAGAGCTGCGTGCACGCGTACGGGAGGTCTCGGGTTCGAGCCTCACTCAGCGCACTTGTATTCCGAATTGAACCGGTCAACGGTCAGGTCAACGGTCAGTCAAACGGTCAACGGTCAGAAAAAAATCAATTTTTTTATTATTTTTATTTAATTATTTTAATTAAAAATCAATTAAAAATACTTAAAAATAACATTTTTAAGGTTAGAAAATAGCCTCAAACTCACAAATATACACCCAACAATCCTACTAAAATAGATTAATAAAATCCGTTTACTTACCAAACCATAATGCGATTTATCTAGGTTAAATCTCACTCGTGGTTAAAACCACCTCGCGTGCATTCAACGTCATCAACGAAACGCACCCACTGTGAGTGAATCTTACAACTCCCCCTTTTAAATTACACGTTTTGGGGTGTGTCATGTGTTATGAAAATAATTAATTTATTTATTTAAACTTGTGCCATACCATATCATGACCTAAACTTAGATTGTTTTTATTGTTGTGATTTACTTATTGCCTTTTGTCAAGTTATATGAAACTCATACATTAAGCCCATCAGTTCCTCGTGGGAGACGAGTTGAACAACGCGTGCTTCAAATCAAATTCATTATTGTTCATGTGTGTATCATCGAGTTTATATTGTTTGTAGTTGTGTCATTCATATTATCATGTTATGCAAATCATTCATCAGGCCCCTCAGTTCCTCGTGAGAGACGAGTTGAGCATCGCGTGCCTCTAATTGTTCCACTATTGTTCATATGTGTTTCATTTAACATCTTATGATTGTTGATTAAGTTACATCTATTTTTACTCATGTTTGGTTGTGCACATATTTCATAATCAATTTAAATAAATTTGTTCAAATGTTTTCCATAGGATTCACTCGCCAACATTATGTTGATCCAAAAACCCTTTTACACATGATACAGGTGAACAGGTTGAAGCAAGGAAAACATAGGATATGCCTTAGAAGAGAACAAAGAAGTTTAGATTGTTAGTTAGATCATGTTGTAACATTTATTGTAAATTTCCATTTAATTTGTATTAATGAATATGAAACGCTTAATAAATGTCATGAGCTTTGATGATAACCCAATCATGCCCCGATCACCTTTTCCGTTGCGGGTCGGGGTGTGACAGATTGGTATCAGAGCCATGACTATAGGGATATAGGATAGGTTATTAGACCCTTAGAGCCTATACTATAGTCTGCCTAAATTTTAATTGATTAGGTGGTTACATACAAACTTGTGATATTTATTTGTTTCATATTTGTTTACATTTCAGTCAAACATACATGCTTATATACATATTCATCATACATATATACATATTCATTATACATAGATCGATGTTCATGTATTCAATTTATTTTCATACTCTCATTATCCAAAGATTTTGTGCAATTTTCAAATCTCATCAAAGTAAGTTCTGCGACGCGCATGTAGTAACTGGAAGGGTACAAGTACCGGTAGTCGGAACGTCCTGTCTAGGCTGGCATTCGTATAAATCCAATATAACGGACCAGTTTGCCTACCTGGGGACCAACGATGAGAGTACGAAGGACCTATTAGGCCAAAGCATGCCACACCAAACGTCGTTCGAACTAACCCTACTTTGAGGTGTCACCGTGTCTACACCTGGACACATTCCGAATATCACACGTTGTATACATATTTCTCGATTTTCTCCGGGTTTTTGTGTACGCAACCTGGCAGAAACCGTGCGAACCATATGAAAAACCGGTATTCATGGGGGCCCACATGATTACACAGGTAAAGTATGGCGGCATGTAGGGCCTAACAGCGAGCAAAACCCAAGACATCCAATGGATGTAGTAATTTATTTATCTATAATTATTTTATGAATGTTCATTCCTAATGCGACCCATGAACCCAAAAGCATCCAACTCATACTCTTGTCATGTATTCCTTGTAGATGTCTTCTAACTTCGCCCGTAGGAAGACGAGAGCAAGAATAGCCCGCGAACGCATGGCTGCCTTAATCGCTCAACAAATGGCTGCCGTAATACCCAATATTGTAATCCAAGTTCAGCAAGCACTTACCGTTAATCCTGTCAATCAAGCAAACCAAAACATTTTCAACTCTTCCCCAAATACCACTAAATGCACCTACAAGCATTTCAAATCATGCGACCCTCCGAAATACAAAGGGACTGAAGGCGTCACCGCTCTCCTCCATTGGTTTGAAGAAATGGAGAACACATTTCTAAATTGCGATTGCCCTGACGATCACAAAGTGCGATATGCTACCGGTCGATTATATGGGGTAGCACTTACTTGGTGGAACACAGAGAAGGCCAAACGAGGTGTGGAAGATGCTATGTCCTTAACTTGGAACGAATTGAAGGAAATCATGACCAGACGATTTTGCCCAAGGAGCGAAATCAAGAAGTTAGAAGATGAATTTTACTCATTGAAGCAAGTGGAAGGAGACCACATCACCTACAACAAAAGATTCCTCGAGTTACATCAAATGGTTCCCAACATGTTCACTCCCCTCTACCGTTTGATCGAGCACTACATTCGTGGTCTTCCGTCAAAGATTCAAGACCCTGTAATTAGTACCAAGCCTGCAACTTTGGAAGCAGCAATGGAGCTAGCAACAGAGCTCACCGAGAACCGAATCCGAAACAAAGACTTCAAGGGGAGAAGAAGAAGGATAAAGAATCGACTGAAACCTCCGACTCCACTCAAACCGAATCCCCTTCTCAACCCAATCCTAAGAGAAGAAGAGTCGGGCGACTTTTCGCTGCTACTCGACGAAATCAACCAGTTTTACATGCCATACCCATTCGAGCTATCCCAATCACCCAAGTGGCACCCAACTCAGCTTACCCAAATAAGAAACCATATCTTGGACCTCACCCTCGATGCAACAACTGTTTTTTATCACCATCCCCTTACTTTACCTTGCCGGCTATGTACAACTTGTGGACGCTATGGTCATTTGAGCAATGTTTTTCGCACCTTTCAAGACCAAACCTTTTCCCCTACTCAGAACATGGCCCAAACTTATCACCAACCCCAATACCCCATGTTCCCATATGCTCGAGCTTGTTTCAATTGTGGCGACCCTACCCACTTTAGAAACACATGCCCTCAATTGGTTAACGTTATCAACACTCAAGCCCAATCAAACCCAGTTAACCAAGTAAACCAAGAAAACCCAACCACTATGCCACCAGCAAGAGGAAGAGTCTTCAATATCAACGCCAACCCTGTCGAAGATAATGACGGCCCAGATGAAGATACTCAACTAGTCCTCTTAGCCGAAGATCCAGATTCAACTCCTATCGTTTAGTTTTATGTTTTTCCATGTGTAGACTGTTAGAGAAATTATTGGATATTATATATTATATATTGTTTTCAGTATATGCTTTTGCCGAGGCCGTGGCTCCCCATCCATCGAGGTTGAGTTGGATCCCCATTTTATTATGTGGTTGATCTTGGCGTGCCCGCACGATCGGCTCCGTTGTTTGAGCCTTGATCGGTCATTTCATTTTACATTTCAATACATGCAATACGCTCGGCTCCGTTTGATTGAGCCTTGATCGCACATTTCAATTTACATTTCCAGTTCATGCAATACGTTCGGCTCCGTTTGATTGAGCCTTGAGCGCACATACAATTCCATTCAATACGTTCGGCTCCGTTTGATTGAGCCTTGAGCGCACAGACAATTTCATTATCAGTATCTTGTGGTTGTGGTGTTTGTTGTAGAGTCGCATCGAACTAACCATAACTTGCGGATAAAGTCAATGAAAATGTGACAAGGATATGGTGGATACGCCGCTGGTACTTCCTATATATAAGTATCCTTGTCAAATGATCGGAGGCATTATCAGGCGGTTATGAGAGGTTCCATGCATAGGCTGTTTGTGTGGTTAAGTTATTCATTTTCAGTACATGCAATACGCTCGGCTCCGTTTGATTGAGCCTTGAGCACACAATTTCAATTTCAGTACATTCAATACGTTCGGCTCCGTTTGATTGAGCCTTGAGTGCACATCCATTTCATTTTCAGTACATGCAATACGATCGGCTCCGTTCGATTGAGCCTTGATCGCACAGATATATTTCATTTCAGTATTTTATGTTTGTTGTATTGGTTGTAGAGTTATAGGACTAATCATAATTCACTGATAAAACCAATGAAAATTTGACAAGAATATGGTGGATACGCCGCTGGTACTTCCTATATATAAGTATCCTTGTCAAATGATCGGAGGCATTATCAGGCGGTTATGAGAGGTTCCATGCATAGGCTGTTTGTGTGGTTAAGTTATTCATTTTCAGTACATGCAATACGCTCGGCTCCGTTTGATTGAGCCTTGAGCACACAATTTCAATTTCAGTACATTCAATACGTTCGGCTCCGTTTGATTGAGCCTTGAGCGCACATCCATTTCATTTTCAGTACATGCAATACGATCGGCTCCGTTCGATTGAGCCTTGATCGCACAGATATATTTCATTTCAGTATTTTATGTTTGTTGTATTGGTTGTAGAGTTATAGGACTAATCATAATTCACTGATAAAACCAATGAAAATTTGACAAGAATATGGTGGATACGCCGCTGGTACTTCCTATATATAAGTATTCTTGTCAAAGGATCAGAGGCATTATCGGACGGTTACGAGAAGTTCTATGTAGGATTTATTAGTTTCTTGGTAACCAATCATAACTTGTGGATAAAACTAATGAAAATTTGGCAAGAATATGGTGGATACGCCGCTGGTACTTCCTATATATAAGTATTCTTGCCAAAGGATCAGAGGCATTATCAGGCGGTTATGAGATGTTCCATGTAGGATTTAGTATTGCCTTGGTTGGAATTTGTGTTACATTTATATCATCATGTTATTTAAAGAGATTGGATTGTGATCCATTTCTACATAAACTAACCTCTCCATCATAACAAACGAGAGAGGAACTTCCATCATTCAAACATATATGCTATCAGAATGTGGATTCAAATATTTGCTGTTGTGTTTATTCATGTTCAAATATTTGCTGATGTGGTTATTCATGTTCGAATATTAGCTGTTGTGTTTACTTATGTTCAAATATCAGTTGTTGTGTTTTTATTTATGTTCCATATAGGTTGTAGTGTTAGAAGTTTTGCCTTAGGATATAACCATACTTTCCCAAACGTATCTAAATTCTTATGCATGATATCATCTTTAGCAAATCATTTCTGCTTATCAATACTTATACAGTAGGCAACAAAAAGCGATTCCTGAATAGGGTACTTAACCCTTACAAGGAACGTTACCGCCTCGAACAAAAACTTAAACCCCCATTTTTCTGAGCATACAACTGTCAAACTAAACATCATCATCCTTTTAGTCAAAATATAGCATTATTTAAATTTCGGGACGAAATTTCTAAAAAGCAGGGGATACTGTAACATCCGTCAAAAACGGATTTACCAAACCCGCTCCGTTTATCAACCGAACAGTCAGTCAAAAATTTCGTTGCGAATTAAATGCCCAAAATATTTTTAAACGATACGTAATCAATTATTATACGGGAATATATATTTAGTTTTTGAAAAACTGTTGAAAATCGCAAAATAAAAATAAAAGTACTCTGCCGGGTTTCGAACCCGGGTCTGTTCCGAATCGGTTCAAGCCTTATCGCACATCACACAAACCACTGCGCCACTTGTTCTGTTTGATAAATAATATAATCATTTAATTCATAAAGGGACGTTACGAATTCAAAACCGGCGCCCAAACAGTTCAGTCGTCGGAATCCCGGAAATCTCGCGAGTCTTAACTACAATTTACGTTATAACGTAAACCATTAACCAGACATCGGTTATAACCGATGTTTGAAGTCTACGACCAAACCATAACCGCCAGAGTTTTATGATTTATGATTACAGTCTGAAATCAGACCAGGTGCTTCAACGTTCTGCATTATAAATTCACCCACAACCGACTGCAAACCTTTTCGCTCAAAAACACACATTTTCTCGGCGTAATTCCACTCGCCGGAATTTCCCTGCTCATCGCCGGAAAACCGGTTTCTCCATCCCTGAGCCTCACTGAGCCTCTGAGCTTATACCGGAGATACCCACACCCTTTGTAAGCTTCCTGGAGACTCGCTGCTACAAGGAACACGTCGCCGGAGGTGAATTCTGTCGTCGGAGTTTCTGCCGGAAAACAGAGAGTCCAGTCGGTATACCTCTCCGCCCAATTTCTTTTTCTTTTCTCATTTATCTCACCGTAATGAACTGAAACACACTAATAAACTGATAAAAACCTTGAACCAGTCGATTTCCGATTTCTGGTTCTAACTTGACGAGGAAGACGATGACCGCTATAACGTATAAGTATAATTAAAATCAGGATATTACTCGGGTTAGACACACAGTCCAGCGGTGGACTGTTTGCACATAAAACGCAAAGGTCTCGAGTTCGAATCCCGTCTCACACACGCTGCCTAAATAAAAATCATTTTTTTTGTTAAACTGAACCGGAGTCGTCACTGGTATATGTTAAGTATATTGATAACCGGAATAATAACCAAGTTAGACACACAGTCCAGCGGTGGACTATGTGTTTGTTTATATCACTGGTCACGAGTTCGAGTCCGGTCTTCTGCACCGACTCGGACAATTATCTCTTCTTTTTAAATAAGGCAGAAAAGGAAATAACTAATTAGTATTTAAGTATAATAAAAATCGAATTATATAACATGTTGAACACACAGTCCAGCGGTGGACTGTGTGTTAGATTAAACCACAGGTCCCGGGTTCGAGACCTGTGGAGCGCACCGCCGAATTGATTTAAACTGTTTTTAAAATAAAATGATTTTCGGTTTAAACTAATTAATATATATATATAATTAAAAGCAGATATATAACGGGTTAGACACGTAGCTCAGTTGGTAGAGCTGCGTGCACGCGTACGGGAGGTCTCGGGTTCGAGCCTCACTCAGCGCACTTGTATTCCGAATTGAACCGGTCAACGGTGAGGTCAACGGTCAGTCAAACGGTCAACGGTCAGAAAAAAATCAATTTTTTTATTATTTTTATTTAATTATTTTAATTAAAAATCAATTAAAAATACTTAAAAATAACATTTTTAAGGTTAGAAAATAGCCTCAAACTCACAAATATACACCCAACAATCCTACTAAAATAGATTAATAAAATCCATTTACTTACCAAACCATAATGCGATTTATCTAGGTTAAATCTCACTCGTGGTTAAAACCACCTCGCGTGCATTCAACGTCATCAACCAAACGCACCCACTGTGAGTGAATCTTACAACTCCCCCTTTTAAATTACACGTTTTGGGGTGTGTCATGTGTTATGAAAATAATTAATTTATTTATTTAAACTTGTGCCATACCACATCATGACCTAAACTTAGATTGTTTTTATTGTTGTGATTTACTTATTGCCTTTTGTCAAGTTATATGAAACTCATACATTAAGCCCATCAGTTCCTCGTGGGAGACGAGTTGAACAACGCGTGCTTCAAATCAAATTCATTATTGTTCATGTGTGTATCATCGAGTTTATATTGTTTGTAGTTGTGTCATTCATATTATCATGTTATGCAAATCATTCATCAGCCCCTCAGTTCCTCGTGAGAGACGAGTTGAGCATCGCGTGCCTCTAATTGTTCCACTATTGTTCATATGTGTTTCATTTAACATCTTATGATTGTTGATTAAGTTACATCTATTTTTACTCATGTTTGGTTGTGCACATATTTCATAATCAATTTAAATAAATTTGTTCAAATGTTTTCCATAGGATTCACTCGCCAACATTATGTTGATCCAAAAACCCTTTTACACATGATACAGGTGAACAGGTTGAAGCAAGGAAAACATAGGATATGCCTTAGAAGAGAACAAAGAAGTTTAGATTGTTAGTTAGATCATGTTGTAACATTTATTGTAAATTTCCATTTAATTTGTATTAATGAATATGAAACGCTTAATAAATGTCATGAGCTTTGATGATAACCCAATCATGCCCCGATCACCTTTTCTGCTGCGGGTCGGGGTGTGACACTTTCTCTTTCCTACTTTGATAGTTGTGATGAAATTATGACTGAGAGTTTGGAATTTGCTTCGAGGAAAGCGTACTCCATTCCCTTAGGAAGTTCCTTTAGTTCAAGATCTGGTGGTTCTTCAATGGAAGGGTGAGTTTGTGGTTCATCCCTTACTTTGTGGATATCTACTGGTCTTAGTGGTTCTACTTGATCTAAGGATGCTTCCTTCTCAAAGACTAACTCTTCTTCTTGTACGTAGATGACTTCTTCTTGTGAATTAGAAATATCATTATCAATTTGAGGATACTTCATACTTGTTTTTATATTTATTATGGTTTGGTTGTCCCCAAGTTGTAATGAAATTTCATTATTGTTATTTTGTAATAAAGCACGAACAATTTTTATGAAGGGTTGTCCGTGGATTAGGGGTGTATTTTCAAGAACGACAAAGTCAATAGGGATGGCTACACTATTGACTTGTACCAAAAGATCTTCTAAAATCCCTTTTGAGTAGCGGGTGGTACGGTTGGAAAAATAGATAGGAAATGGAAGAGGAATATAGTTGTATGCCCGCGTTCTTTAAAGTGTTCATACGGGATTAGAGTTATACATAAACTATCATCTATATAAACGTCTATGATAAATATATTCTTGATGTAACATGAAGCAACCTTGTTTATATTATTATTATTATCTAGACAATTGTTTATTATAGAAGATTGTTCTTTGTCAAAATTAAAGATTATAAATTTTTTTTAATTTTGCAACCGGTAAAAATTTCTTTTAAAAATCTTGCATGAATTGGGATATTTTCTAGATTTTCGGGAGAAGTGGAAGTGATACGTACCTTTTTGATTAATGAGAAATACTTACCTCGTAAGTCCCCTAAACGGATCAAACATGTATCACTAACCTAATCAATAGCGGAAATAATGATTAGGAAGAAGAACAACTTTGAATAACTTCAACTTGCATACACCAAGAGATGTCGGATACAAGTTCTTTGATTACAACTCTCCAACCCTCTTTCATTAACCTAGGATTTCTATTTATAAGCACTAGCAAGCCCACTATTTACAACCCTAGGCCCATAAGGCACTAGGAAGCCCACAAACCAACCAAAGCCCAAAATAATCCCTAATGAGTAAACCTTTAGCAATCTAAGCCCAACAATCTCCCCATAGGTTTACTACATTAGTCTTTCGGTTAAGCATCCACATCGAGCCTCCCAGTTATAATCCCTGCTACCGCTGTAGTCCAATCTTCCGCGCAAACCTCATACAGCTCAGCAGTTCGAATTTGATGTGACGCCAGAACCTGCAAGTCTTCGTCATGAAAGCTCACTAAATCTACCGCATCGTTAACTCTGAATGCTTTCTCCTTTGTCACTATCGCAGCGCTTCCAACTTTAGGGTCGTATAGCCAAAAATTGAAATTCTTGAGAATCCCGCGAGGAAATGTAGGAGCAACTGGTATAACCAATTCTTTATCGGTCGGCGGCCATATCACTGATTTGATATCTTACCAGTGTGTGCATCACGAACTCCTTTAGCCGCTCTCAGATATGGTTCAGCAGTCTTCATAGTCTTGAACCCACTCTTAACCTCACGTTCTAGCCTTTTGAAAACTCTCCATCCGGGCCACGCCCGGTAGTATCATCATTAGTATACGGAGCCCTCAATAGATCAGTCAAAGCAACCTTGTCCACGTCTCGAATTGCGATTCCTTTGAATAATATTCACGTGTTCCATCTTGACGCACAATAATCCACATATTTTTGACGTGGTCATACATCCAGCTAAGAACCCTTGACTTATTTCCCACTTTGCTCTAATAGCTCGACCCTAGCTCCATCACATGCCTCTCTGACTTATTCGTCGGATCCTTGAGCTGAAAGTTCTCATCAAGTGGATTTACATTGACATTCTTCATCAATACCATTTGGTTCTTCTTCTGACCAATGGCATGCTTTTGACTTGCAGTAAACTTCTTACGTGGGTCGCTTAAATAATCGTCCAAACCAGCTTGGCGTTCAGCAGCCAACTGTTCAGCTGCCAATCTCTCTTCTTCAGTCTCCTCAGCCATTCTCTGTTGCGCCGCACGATGCCTATGCTCAATGTTCATCGGGTCGTCTGTTGGATCACTGAATTCCCTTCCGAACTTATTTTCCAGCTTGGCCTTCAAATCAAATACCAGAGTCATAAGCATGGTTACATCTCCCTGCAACTGATCAATAGTTTGATCTCTGACGTCCAGACGAGTCTGCAGAGAGGCAATTTGTGCATCCTTCAGAATAACTTCTTGTTCTAAGACGACCACCCTTTTCTTTAAATCCACTACATCAACTTCCACATCATCATCGTCACTATCCATTCCCCCGAATTCAAATGCCCATTTTTCTGATCGGCGCATATAATCTTCATCAACATCATCAGTACGACCAACTCCACTTCCACCTGCTTCAGAACCGCCAGCACCTGATGAACTTCCTCCAAACTCCATCATCTGAAGTACTGCATCAGCTGGAATAGACACAACAGTAGACTATGTAATAATAGGAGTGGTTGGTTGTGCGGATAAAACAAGTATGTCAAGTATCGAAGTATCAACAATAGATTCAGCAACTGTAAACTTAACAGCGGTAGAAGTAATCAACTCAAATTCTGCAATAGTGACAGCAACAGGAGCTTCAGGTTGACTTGATGGAATACTCGGCTCGATTCTTCTTCTTTTAATCAATGGCACTTCATCTTCTTCATCTTCGTCATCTTCCTCACCTAGATCAGCTGGAGCAACGATAGGTGGAATATCAAGTGGAGGATCACCTTGCTTCTCTTGAATATCCTTCAAATGAGCAATCAAAGCTTCTAAATTCTCCGATGATAACTCTGGTAAAACGGAGTCAAAGTGGCGTTGAATTCAGTGAGATCATCAAGAAAAGCTTGCCCAACATCGGCTTCATCATCAGTAACCAAGTCCTCTATCTCTATCTCTTTCTCTTTAGCAGGTATATCGTGTTCTTCGGCCACTATAACATTGACTGGAGGAGGAGGAGGTGGTGGAATATCCAAACCAACAACTTCAGCGAATTTCCCAAACTTCTTCAGAGCAAATCGACCCACAAATACCGTCTTAGACGTTGAGCGGTTCTTCTTCATCGTACCAAAGATAGTAGGCCCCATCAGCTTCATGTTAAGCATGTTGGCATTTGACGCATCCTTTGCCAAGTCAGGGTAGCGGGCATCTAGAATTAACTGGACGAAACGCGGGTACAAAAGAAACATTCGCTTCTTGGACTGTTCTAGAATTTTCTTCATGTTGTCGAAAATATAACCATAATAGTTATACTTCCAGTCCATAACCAACGAAACTATAGCAGATGTCTGAGCTTGATTCGGCTGATCAAGACCCCCTTTGTTCTCTGATACACACTGCATAAACATGTGAACAAGTAACCTCCAATAAGCTGGAAACATCTTCTACAGTAATGGTGGATACGATCCTTCATATCCCATTTCCAATAACACAGGAAGCACCTTCTCTTTGGCATATATCGTTGGATCGCTAAAAGTATCGGCAATCTGCAACACCTCTCTCACACATGCTTCGTTTACCACTATCTCTTTACCCTGTATCTGCGAACGAATAAACGGTCTTCCATCTTCACCTCTTGGATGAAATCATGCTCTTTTCCAGAATGAATGTACTATGTCTCTGTAGATAATCAGATTAGCTCGGAGAGCATATGCAATCTTACACGCGTTTAGCCCCACAATCATGGATTGGAACTCCTGAAAGAACTCTGCTGGAGGGTCTGAAAGATAACCCGCTTGGTTGTGGAATTGCTCCACAACCAACATCACAACATCGAACGCTTCTTCAACCATATCTGTCAAGACATCAACCAAGTTAAATCCCGACTAATAGAAGTTAACAGAGTTTACCAGTATGGCAGTTAAAACTAACTGGATAGTTCAATTAGATGTTAAAGTTCACATAAATAAGAGTTCAAGTCAATTTTAGGGTTCAACAGTTGAAAAGGTTCAAACCAGATGAAAGGTTCAAAAACCTTAAATCCGGATTACTGACAGTTCAATTTTAATACGGATGAGCCCTTTCATCAATCCGGATTAGAAGGAGGTCAATTACAGTTCGGACAAAGGTGCAATCCGGATTACCCATAGTATCTTGGATGAATTATCATTCTGGATAAAGATTATCCGAGATCCAATCTGAGAAGAAATCCGAGTTCATCAATTCGGATGAATCCCCATCCGAATGAATTCCGAAATGCCTAAGACTTTGAAGATTTATCCGAGACACAATCCGGAATGCTTTAAACATTACTATTTTCAGCCGGAATTCATAAATTTAAGCAATCTATACCTAATCCGGATGAATGTCCAAGATGCACAGTTTGAATTGAGAGAAAAAAGAAGAATTTGGATTTCGGAATTTTGTGGATAATCCGAAATGAATTATCAGAGATACCTGTATACTTTCCGAAATGGACTTGGGCCTATAATTTCGAATCCGGATTGGGCTTGTGACAGGCCCAATCCGGAATAGTAACACAGCGGGCCTGTCCGGAAAAGTCCAATTGGGCCTTTCCGGAAAAGCCCAATCCGGAACAGTACCTTTTGGGCCCAAAGAAGCCCAATCCGGAATAGTAATCTGGGTTTCCAATTTTTAAGACTTTTAACCAATTTTATTAGATTGGCCCATATCCCGAAGCACACTGGGCCAGTCCAACATCTCTTGACAGAAACCATCTAATCAAACTTCATCAAGTAGACTAACCAAGCATCTAACCACCTTTTAACATTCTACAAAGAAAAACTATTTAACACACCAATAAAAATTAACACAGCCTTGCCAAGGGATCAAATCGTTTCAAATGCTAACTAAGGAACATTTTTCAGTATGAGCAGGTTCAATTGGTCTAAGCGATTGTCAATATACTTGTCCATTTAAACCTAAAACTCAACCCTTTCAGTTCAAGCATTATGATACGCTTAAGGTAGTATTATACTATGATACTCGTGTGTCCCATACCATGACATACCCCCGCGATCAAGGTAAGCACAACAATTCATCATAGTAGGTGAGTATACTGTGGTCATCCTTTTATTTTACAACATCAGGCTATTGGTGAACAGGTCAGTACTTCCATACAGCAGAGAGACCAATAGTGACTGATGAGGGTTAGGAAAATACCTTATGTGGTATGTAAGAACTTATGAAGAAACTTCTGTTCTCTTAGGTTTCGGCCTTTCCATTTTGGCTCTTTTATAAAGATATCCTGACTGTGCCTAGGTCTGCATATAATCTGGATGCAACAGAAGGGCAGCCAAGATATCCCCGGATGACTCAACAGCATAAAGACCCGAAACCTCAGATGTTGGCTATCTATCAACACAAGATTTAAGACCATGAAATCATACGCCTATAGTAAGTGACCCACTGAGTACATAGTTCGTTATGTTTATATCATTTAACTTTCTCCATCCGGTTGAGTTTTAGACCTACCGACACATCACTTTCGATCCAAATCTTTTCCCACCTCGACACCTTACATGTGTTAGCAAACATTTTATCATGAAAAAGTATTTCATTTCCCTATCCTTGCAAAAATTGTTTTTTTTTTTTTTTTTAAGTTTTCTCCCCCTAAATTTGTACATACACATGAACAAATTTATGAAGCAATGAAAAGAAAATAAGAACAGTAAACAAAACATAAAGACAGAGGATTCCTAGGCAGAAAACCGAATCATTTTGAGAAGATCCACAAGCACTTGAAAACGCGCGTTGCTAATGGGTTTCGTGAACAAATCCGCCACATTTGCATCAGTGTGGATTTGCTCAAGCTTTACGAGACCTTTTTTTAGCAATCACGGATAAAATGAACCTTAATATTTATGTGCTTGGTTTTGGAGTGAAAAACAGGGTTTTTAACAATTTGGATAGCGGCATCATTATCATAGTAAATTGTTGTGTTTAGATAAGTCAAACCGTAATCCGCAAGCTGATGTTGCATTCATAAAACCTGGGAGTAGCAAGCAGAGGCTGCGACATTTTCTGCTTCGGCAGTAGGAAGTGAAACCGTCTGTTGCTTCTTGCATTGCCACGAGATTAAGCGATCTCCCAGAAATTGGCAACCAGCTGAAGTTGAGCGCATATCCTATTTGTACCTCCTAGATTACTATCAGAGAAAGCGAATAGTTCAAATTCAGAATTTTAAAATACCAGAGGCCCAGTGATGGAGCCCCTTTGAGGTACCTAAAAATTCATTTAACAGGATGTAAATGAGAAAATTTAGGAGTAGCCTGATAACGAGCACACTGGCAGACGGCAAACATGATATCTGGTCAGCTAGTAGTGAGACACATGAGTGATCCAATCATGGAGCGATACATAGTCGGATTAATAGGTGTTCCTTCAGCGTCTTCACTTAGCAAAGGCCGTTCTGCGATAGGTGAAGCCATAGGCTTTGAATCTGTAAGCTTGAACTTGGCAAGAACATCATGGACATACTTTCCTTGATGAATTAGGATTCCCTGTGGGCTCTGATGAACTTGAAGTCCCAAAAACATGGTCATCTCCCCTAATGAGCTCATCTCAAATTTCTTCTTCATGATTTCTTCAAATTCGCAGCACAAACCATCATTGGTAGAACCAAAAATGATATCATCAACGTAGATTTGAACAAGAATGATGTCCTTATCAACGCGTTTGATGAACAAGGTTTGATCAATGGTTCCCCGAGTGTATTCATGAGCAAGCAAATGCTCTGTAAGAGTGGCATACCATGCACGAGGCGCTTGATGCAACCCATACAAAGCTTTGTCTAGTTTGTAAGCATAGTCTGGCTTGTCAGGATCAGTAAAGCCCGGTGGTTGTGCCACGTAGATTTCCTCTTTCACATTGCCATATAGAAACGCAGTCTTGACATCCATTTGATAGACGGTGAAATCCATGTAATATGCATAAGCCAAGAAAATGCGTATAGCCTCCAAATGCGCGACAGGTGCGTAGACCTCATCATAATCTAATCCTTTAATCTGTCGAAAACCCTGAACCACCAGTCTAGCTTTATTTCGAACGATAACTCTAGTGTCATCCTGCTTGTTACGGAAAACCCAGGGAGTTCCGAGAGCACGTTTTCCTTGAGGCAGCTCAACAATTGCCAGACACCAAGCTTCTCAAATTGATTGAGTTCCTCGTGCATGGCATCCACCCAGCCTGGTTCCTGCAAGGCAACATCAATACTTTTAGGTTCAATTTGTGAAATGAAGCAAGAATAGAGACATGTATTGATATCCCCAGACTAGCTGCGGGTTCGAACAGCAGCGTTGACAGGACCAACAGTATTTCAATGGAGTGATCACGCTGTAAACGTTGCGGTATTGGTGTAGCGGGAACGAGAACATCGGTTTGTAGGTTGGTAACACTAGCTGAAGCTACTCCAGATGACTCCCCCTCAACAGATGCATCAATAGAAGTAGCTGCTAAGGAATCAACCGAACAATCGAGTGGAGTAGGCTCTGGGAACAGAGAAGAGCCCAAGACATCGGGAGTAGGTCCTTCATGTGTCGTAGGGGGCTCTGGGTCAGAAACTACAACTCTCGGAGGATCGGTCTGAGTAGGCGAATTGATAGCTAGTTCTTGAGAATGCGAAACGGAGGAGGAAGACGAGACAGCGTCATGAAATCTAGGAGGATCGACACTCAGCTGCTTTAAAGTCTCATGTAGCTCGGCAGATTCAGCATCGTCTTCAAATGAAATGGGCACCGTTGTAATGGTAGAAATTGAACTGTTACTTGCAGGCACATTGGAAGACACATCAATATGATTAAATAATTTAGTCATACAACCAGTCAGGACCAATGCGTGTGTCCTTGGGATTTTCCTTCAGCCAACCCACATTGTAGGTTTCAACTACCATCTTCTTGATCTTTTTATAAACGCGGTATGACGTATTTTTAGAATAGCCAACGAAGATGCAAGGATCCCCGCGTGATTCAAACTTTCCTTTAGCGTCCATGATCAGGAGAACACAAGGGCATCCGAACTTGCGAAAATGCTTGACCGAAGGTTTGCGACCTTCAACCACTTCGTATGGAGTTTTCATATGGCGTTTATTGATCAGGGCATGATTCTGAATATAGCAAGCAGTATTGATTGCTTCTGCCCAGAAAGTAAGCGGTAGCTCGGATTCAACCAGCATAGTGCGTGCAGCTTCAATGAGTCTGCGATTTCTGTGTTCTGCAACCCCATTTTGTTGTGGGGTTCTGGCTGCACTAAACTGTCAGTCAACCCCCTTAGAAGAGCAGAAAGAGTTTAAGGTAATATTTTTAAACTCTGTCCCATTATCACACCAAATAGCCTTCACCGTAGAATCTGTCTAGTTTTCCATAAGCGTGACAAACTGTTTGACTAACTCAGCGGTTTCACTTTTATGTGTAAGAAAGAAAACCCACGTGAATCGAGAGTAGTCATCAATAATAACCAGACAGTAAGCCTTCCCGCCAATGCTCTGTATGTCTATTGGACCAAAAAGATCCATATGTAGCAGTTCTAAGACTTGAGACGTGGAAGGAGCGACTTTAGATTAATGTGATTGTCGATGTTGTTTCCCACGTGCACATGATTCGCACTTTTCGATCTGCATGAAGTCGCGAACTAGTAGATCTCTGACTAGACCACCTTTTGCCAGACGATTTAAGTTCTTCATGTTGATGTGTCCCAGTCTGCAATGCCATAGCATGGTGTTATGTTCGGCTCTAGATGAGAAGAGGCAGGTGAGCTTGTCAGAAGGAGTCTGGTTCATATTAATGACATATGCATTTCCTTTCCGTGCAGCTTTAAGAAGAATCCAATCATCTGGAATAATTAAACCAGGTTTGAGCACATAACATCCTTTCTTGGTGAAAAGAACATCCAAATGATTGTCGCAAAGTTGAGACACACTCAAAAGACTGTGCTTCAATTCTGGTACGTAATTAACATTCTTAAAGCTGAGGGCTCCGTTGCAAATAGTTCCTCTCATGGTAATCTTCCCTGTTTCTCCACCTGCAAAGGAAACAAACACGCCATCGAAAAACTGAATGTCATTCAACTGCGAGATGTCTCTGGTCATGTGCCTGGAACAACCACTGTCAATGTACCATAGTCTAATAAGAGCGCGCCAGAGCTGTTCCTGCACATTTCAACATGTTTTACTTAGAGACTGGAACCCAGGCCATTGAAGATCTTGGCTTGCCATTAGCATCAACGTAAGTAACCTGACGAAAGATTAAATTAGTTGAGTATGAGGTTGATGATGCTTTTGATTTATTAGAAATGGGGGTAGAAGTAATAGACTTGGCCACTGTCTTAGGCCTCCAGGTTACCGAATCAGACTTCTGCACAATCCTTGGAGTGCTAGAAGGATTCTGGGAAACTGAAGGTCTCAAGGGTTTGAAAGATTGTTTCTTGGCCAAGTTCCAGTCTTGATCAGAAGACTTAGCCACAAATCGAGCCTGAGGTGGGCGATTAGGCATAGTCTTCTGATGTCTGGAATACAAAGTTTTGAACGAGGTAAAGGTCTTTTGATAATTGCGAGCAATGTGCCCGGGAGATCCACAATTGAAACAGGTCTGCCTCTTCTGGAAGAAAACAGTCCGTTCAGCTTGGGAAATTCTAGGCAATTTGTCTGTCAGTTTCTTGCTTGCGGTACTGACGGCTGATGCACGGTCTTGGTCTTGACGGTGTCCTGCGCACAACCATCAGCACACTTGTTAGTTTTGTGATTTGAATTCTGGGTTTTTGAACATGGTGATTTAGGCAACATTTTAAATGATATCTTTTTAGCTGGTTGCTTAACAGATCCAGTTTGCGACTGCTAAGTCAATTTTTTCAGTTTGATGAGGAGACCCAGCAGTTGCCGTTTCAGTTGTTGAAGACGCCTGTTTGGTTTTCTTCTTTTTAGATCGGCGTGTTCTACGTTTCTTAATCTTACTCTTCAAATCACATTCTGTGACAAATTCGGTAGAGGACACGGGTGGCTCTACAGGGACATCCTTTTCTGAAATTTCAGAAGATGAGCTTGATGCGATATTTGAATGTGGAATTTCGTGATTTTGAAACATTTGAGACTCCGATTCATAATAAATTTTTAGATTTTCATTTGAATCATGAGAAAAGGAGTGTTCATCTTCTGTTGTTTCAGAATCAGTCCCTTATGTTGAGTCGCCCGAATCTTCTAGAATTATGTCACCATCAACGTTCACAAGATCGGTTGGTTGGTCGACTTTCACACTGTCAACCCTAGGACACGCATCAACAGACGAAGCCTCTGAAGAAGAACTTTCGGTATCCTCAACTGAAACTGATGAAACCGAATCATCTGTCGATGCTGAACGTGCAGCTACATTCATTTTTCTCATCACAAGAGTTATTACAGTCATTAGCATCATTCAAAACATCAGTATTTGATGAAAAACCAGAATTAAAGCTGTCTAAATTCTCAACACAACCAACACTGTTTGAACATGTAAATTGTTCAGCAAGAAATTGATTTAAAATGTCAAAAGCAGGCTTATAAAATGCATAAGCAGCAGCCAAATTGTCTGAATTTGTATTCAGACATTCCTCTTGATCACCCTCTGTGATATCCTCAACTAAAATTTCTTCTGCACATGAGTTAGACACATTAGTATCGTTCACGAATTCAGTTTGAGTATCAGAAGATTCTTTTCCTTTAGATTTTGTGGAGGATGTGGATTTTTCTGCCTCAGACACTACTTTCTCCAAGCCATCTGTACTTCCAGAAGGATGATTACTAGTTTCATGTGAAAGTGGTGTAGAAGCAATGAAAGTATCATCCCTCTTGAGTTCAGTGGGTTTGGAGAATTTTGGGTAATAGGGCTCCATGGTTTGGATAAACAATCTGAAGGTTTACCATAAATCATTTTTTCTGCATTTTCTACATCATCCTCAGATTCAGGCATTCTAGTATAATTATGATTATATGGTGGAGGCGCCCTATTATACCCAAGACCTTTGGTAAAATTATTTTGATAGTTAAGCTGGAGGTCACATAAGTCCTTGACAAGTTTACTGGAAGTTTCAATTTTTTTAATGTTTATTTCATTTTCGTGAAGCTTCCCTGTCAAGGAATTTAGCTTGGCTAAGGCTGCTTGAAGTTCTACGTCCTTTTCAGCTAGTTTTAGCTTATAGTCGTAGACCCAACATTGCTGTTGGTTCAAGTCTAGCTTTAGTTGAGCTACATCTTGTTTCTGAGCTTCAACCTTCTCCATAAGAAGCTTGTTCTTATGTTTAAGGGCGATGTTCTGTGACACAGCTTGTTGGTATTCAGCTACTAGAGTTGAATTATGGGCGCGCATTTATGATAATTTAAAACGACAACTATCAGAATAGAGAATTTGATTTACCGTTTCTGAAAAATCGGGCGTCTCAGTTATCTGCGCCATCATGCAGTGGTTGCTGTTCTTGGAGAGACTCAAGGTTTCCATTTGAGCTGAAGCATCTGCCCAGTTGAAACCTTCATGTTGTTGGGCCACCAATGCTGTTGACTTCCCACCTGAGCTGCTTGATGGACTCGTAGTGGACTTTGAAGGAGGGACGGGAACAACTGTCTGTCACTACTCTATATATCAGCGACCCTAGATGATACATACCCGGAAGGTGGCTTCTTGCATTCCCTGGCAAAGTGTCCTGGTTCGTGACATCTGTAGCATCTAAGTTATCCTTGGTGAGACCGGTCTTCAAATTTGACAAGGGTTACCTTCCATACTTCTTCTGAAACTTGTTAACTCGAAAAGCAACCATTGCTAGATTCCAAGAAACATCAATCTCGTCTAGGTCCTCCTCCATGATTTGATCAACTTTGGTTGGAAGAATGGATGGTGGAGTCAGATCACCTGCCAGGAAGGCATTTAAGCTTTTGATCATTGACGCCGCAATAGCCAGTTTCTCTTCGTTTTCTTTAGTGAGAAACGCAGAGTTGGACGCAGGTTGAGCAGGTGCAGGTGCTGGTGCAGCAGTTTGAGGAGTGTTTCCTTGTTGCACTGTTTGAGGAATTGTAGGACTGAACACCATGTTGGGTACTAAGCATGGTACTGTGTGTAAACTTGAGCAGCTGAAACCATCGTGGGATTCTGAGTTTGAAGACCATACACGTACTGAGTGTTCTGAGGCGTGGCTATAGGACTATAAACCACGTTTGATCCACCCGGTGCTTGTGAATTTCCTTGTAGAGGACTATAAATAAGATTTTGGTTATAGCCGCATTTTGCCATGTCATCCCTACGGCCATCAAACTGCTTTGATGATTGATTTCCCTCTGCTTGTTATCAATCTCACATGACTTGATAGTAGCTATCATCTCAGTGAGAGCGACATCATTCAAGTTCTTGGTCTTTTTGATCATGCCCACATCTGCATCCCAACTCTTGGGTAGTGAGTTTAGTAGCTGTCTATTCATGGCACTGTTGGTGAGGGTAATTTCAGCTGAAATCATCTGGGAAACAAGCTTGACATAACGACGAATCTTGTTTTCAATAATTTCCCCATAGATGTGATTGAACGAGCTAAATTGCTGATTCAGCTGATTCACCCTGCTTGCTTTCATGTCTGCATTTCCCTCGTAGAGATTTTCCAGTTCACTCCAAACTTCCTTTGTGGTCTTACAGTTTCTAACCGCGATAGAGATATCAGGTCCAAGGGCCATGGTCAGAGTTTCCGAGCCCTTCTCATCTTCCTCTATTATCTTGATATCCTATGGAGTCCATAGGTGCATGGGATTAGGAATTTTCGTGTCTGGATCTTGCTCTGTACTGTAAACTATGGTTCTTGGACCATTCATGATGCATCTCCACACACCAGGCTCTTTAGCCTTGCAATACTGCTCAAAACGAAACTTCCACTCGTAATATTCATCCCCATATAATAAACGTGGCACTTTAGTGGAAGTGCCAGTTATTTGATCCAGCTCTTGATGGAGGGCCAATGTTTGCGATTGCAGGGTAGCCAGAGTGGCATTTCTCAGATCTTGTGCAGTCATGTATCCAGCCATCATTATTAAATTAATTAAAATTTACCAAACAGATTTAAAATTAATTTATTTTAAGTTTCTTAGATGAACAGTACGAGATCCGAATTTGATCCGGAATGGTCAACCCTGAAGTCAATAGTGGTTAAATCCGGAACAGAATCCGAATTGATGATAATCCGGATTGATGAATCCGGATTGATGTGTCCGAGATGGAGAGTCCGACTTGAAAACCCGAAATGAAGAAACCGGAAGCTGATGGATCCGAAATGAGAAGTCCGAATGACAAATCTGGAATGAAAATCCGAGATGTATGATTTGGAATAAACAATTCTGAAGGTGAAGCCGGAATGGAGAATCCGAAATGAAGAAATCCGGAATGAGGAAATCCGGAATGCTTATTCTGTCTGATAGATCCGGAATCCTTATCTTTATCCATAATAGTAATCCGCTTTTCCAGCAACAGTATTCCGAAATCCAAGGAGTCGATAACTGCAACAGTATCTCGAATTGTAATCCGGATTGAACAGCAGTCCGGGATCAATCTGAGATGGATGATCTCCTTCGTGTTCTTCGGAATCCGGAACAATAGTTGATCCGAGATGTGAGAACCTTCTTCGTGTTCTTCGGAATCTGGAATAGTACCAGATCCGAATTCTTCAAATCTTCTTCGAGTTCTTCGGAACAATAACACTTCCGACATGAACAGTGATCCGGAATAGAAACCAATCCAAGCAGCAGCAACATACTTCGAAAAACTTCTTCAATCAGCAACACCCGAAGCCTTTATTTGAACAGCAGGCTCTGATACCAATTGTAAGTCCGTAAACGGATCAAACAGGTATCACTAACCTAATCAATAGCGGAAATAATGATTAGGAAGAAGAACAACTTTGAATAACTTCAACTTGCATACACCAAGAGATGTCTGATACAAGTTCTTTGATTACAACTCTCTGACCCTCTTTCATTAACCTAGCATCTCTATTTATAAGCACTAGCAAGCCCACTATTTACAACCCTAGGCCCATAAGGCACTAGGAAGCCCACAAACCAACCAAAGCCCAAAATAATCCCTAATGAGTAAACCTTTAGCAATCTAAGCCCAACAATCTCCCCATAGGTTTACTACATAGTCTTTCGGTTAAGCATCCACATCGAGCCTCCCAGCTATAATCCCTGCTACCGCTGTAGTCCAATCTTTCGCGCAAACCTCATACAGCTCAGCAGTTCGAATTTGATGTGACGCCAGAACCTGCAAGTCTTCGTCATGAAAGCTCACTAAATCTACCGCATCATTAACTCTGAATGCTTTCTCCTTTGTCACTATCGCAGCGCTTCCAACTTTAGGGTCGTATAGCAAAAAATTGAAATTCTTGAGAATCCCGCGAGGAAATGAAGGAGCAACTGGTATAACCAATTCTTTATCGGTCGGCGGCCACATCACTGATTTGATCTCTTGCCAAAAATTGAAATTCTTGAGAATCCCGCGAGGAAATGAGGTTCCTTGTCCCGTTTGAGCAGTTTGTTGTGTGATGGGGCACAATCCTTGTCTTGTAAGGCACGACCCATGTCCAACTATGCGCAACATTGAGCCGTTATTATAGTCATAGATTTTCTATTATTTGTCTGAATCATTAAATATAAAAGGATCACACCATAAGTCCCCATCCAATTTATGTGCATGAAAATAAATATAAAGCATGAACCTTGTGTAGGGCTTTAAACAAATCGAACGTTCAGTGGACTGTTCATGAACCGTTTGCTTATGTTCGTTCGTTTAATAAATGAACGAACACGAACAAGATTTTGTATGTTAAGTCAAAAGAATTAACATGGAGGCTTGTTCATTCGTATATGTTCGTGAACGTTTAGTAAGTTGTTCATTTATATTCGGTCTTTTTTGTTTGTTTATTTAAAGGTTTTTATGTGTTGTATTTTTGTTTTATTGTTTTTGGGTTCTAAAACTTGAAAACCTAGTTGTATTATATACCTCCCCCAAGGCCAAACATCCCTCATTTGACTATTTCAATTTCGGTTTGTATTAAATCTTGACAAACTTCTTAATTTTGTGTTAGTCATGTTTTTGATAATTATGTGAACTATGTTCAAATAATTATGTTAAGTGCTTATTTATTTTTTTTGGTGGATCCCTCGTAATCTTTGTGACGGAAAATACAAATTTATTTTAAAATAAATATATGTTCGTGTGTACTCATTTGTGTTCATAAATGTTGTTTGTGTTCAATTATGTTAATGAACATTCGTTTGAGTTCATTTGTGTTTGGTAAGTGTTCGTGAACACTTCATGAACATATTAATTTTATTAATGAACGAACACGAACAAGAAATCTCATTCGCTAAGTGTTCATGAACATGTTCATTACTTAATAATGAATGAACACGAATAAGGCCTTGTTCGTTCGGTTCATTTATAGCCTTAACCTTGTGTATATCTTCTTTGGTAAATTGAACCAATCTCCTAAGTTTTATACAATTATATTTAAATCCAAACGAATCAATAAATATTGACTAAAGGTAGTATCTAGAAAAATAATTAATATTATATTTACCCTGTATTCATATAGAGATTGTCGAATACATTCGTCTGGTAGATTTGAGAACCAAATTGGTGGTTATACGGTGGTTTGTCATTGCAAATGGAAGAGTAGAAAAGGATGATCACTAAGATACCAAAATCGATATAAAGATATTCGCAACATAGAGAGAGGTGAGTTTATACATTTTACTTGGGTACCTCTTTTAGCCTATGAACCTAATATCTTTAATGATAACCCCTCGATCACTAGTGAAATTCCCGAGATTTTGAAGTTGTAATCGATCGACAAAGGGGAAAAGGAAAGCGATTCGATTGCACCTACTAGAGTTGACTCGGTCAATGAACATACACAAACATATACATATTCACATATATACGCGCACACATATATTTTTATCTTAAAAATTAATAAATCTTTATTTCAACCTAAGTAACAAGTACAAATCATCATTTTAGTTCTTTTAAGTTTCTAACAGTTCTCATTATAAATTGTTAATTTCTTTTAATATTTTAAAAATCAAATTACTTTTTGAGTTTATGTGTTTTAGTGATTTTAACCACTTAAATTCAAAATAAAAAATTTAATGCCATGAGCACCTGGACGCTCTTTTTGTAATCCTTTTAAGTCCAAATTTTTAACTCCATCCACCAAGCTTGTTAACCACAAGGGTATTTTAGCTATTTACACATATTGTACAACTCTTTAATGCACAAAGTATAAGGAACAAATGTTTAATGCATACACACAAACATCTTTCTCTCCCTCACTCACACACACACACACCTGCAGTTCACCATCACACCTGCCACCACCATCGTGTACCATCCTCACTACACACCACCATCGTGTACCATCCTCACTACACACCACCATCATTAAATATCTAAACTAATTCCCGGAATATCTAATCTAGAACCCATGTATAAATAAGACATCCTCATCATCTCTTTCATCAAGCTTTCTCTTCACTGACCGAATCCAGAAACCAGACTCATTAAGTTTTGCAGTGCAACAATCACACCATTTGATCACTGTACCAACAGGCTGATCGCTCTCGGTTTCTATATATATAACACTTTTTATTCAAATTTCAACAGATCAAAGACTTCAATCCACCAATAGTTTCCAAACCCCTACCTCCTACCAATTAAGCATCTAAAATAAAAGAAAGAAGTAAATTGTACACATGATTGCGATTGAGATAAACAACTTCAAACGTAATTTTTTAACAACAAACTTAGGTCGGAAGTGTCAAAACGTCTTCATGAAACTGAAACACTGTAATAGCTACACACAATTAGACTATTACTTGCTAAAAAGTGCGTTACTTTTCACCACAACTTCATTAAACTGAAATATTGTTGTAATTACTTACATTCCAATAAACTCCTGATCTAATTGATGAAAATCATGTTATCTTGAATGATTTGTAGCAGAAATCAAGGGCCGACAAGGGGAACAATCCATGTCGGTGAATAGAGACGAAATTTCCACAAGAAAAAAGAATCTTATTAGAGAAATTTTGAAGAATTGAGGAAAATTGGGGTTGGAAGAAGGTGGAGCGATTTGAAACCCTAGAATTTTTATTTTTGTATTATTTATCAAATGTTTTGAATATTCCAGAAATTAGTTTAGATATTTAAATGTAGTGGTGATGGTGGCGGTGGTTGTATGGTTGATGGTTGATGTGTGGTGATAGAGGGATGGATGTGGTTTTGAGAGAGAGAAAAAGAAGAGAGAGTTGCAATAGAAAGAGATAATCGGGGAGAGGGGAGATGAGAGAGAGATTTTTTAGGGAGAGGGAGAGAAAAGAGAGAGAGTCATATATAAAAGAGAGAGAAATTTAATAAAATAATTATCTTATTATTTATCTTTTAATATAAAAAATTAGCTTATTTTTTATCTTTTAAATATAGGGGTAATTTGGTTATTTAACAATAATTAACAGAAAACTCTAACAGTATTAAAAATTTGGGCTTAAAGGGTTATAAAAAAAGTGTCTAGGTAATCATTATATTGAACATTTTGATTTTTGACTCAAGTGGTTAAACTATTAAAAGACATAGACTAAAAAAGCCATTTACTCAATTTTAAATTAGATCTTAAAAAAAGAAGTAATTTACTATATTTTAAATTAGTTCTTTTAATTTTGTAACAGATGTAATTATAAATTGTTAATTTCTTTTAATATTTATATTTTCCATAAATATAGCTGTGAAAGTTCAAATAACAAAAATCTTACTTATTTAAAATTGTATTGTTTATTCAAACATATATTGTTTATTTAACTAACCATTTGTTTAAATTGCTACATAAATTATACATCGAATCTTAACATAAATTTTTAAATGCTTACAACCCAATACAATTATTATCATTATTCACTCATATGCATTGTGTATAGAATTCTAGTTATCTCAGTAGCAATCTTATTTATTTATTTATTTCGGCTTTCGGGTTTTTGTTGAAATTTTCAAACCATCCCCATACAACTGACTTATTATATGTATTTGTCTTATCAAGACTTAGACGACTCCACTATGTTAGTTAAAACTTATACACTCTGACTTTTGTCTAAAATAATCATCTTATTCAATTAGAAATACTTATTTATGTTTAATTTACTCTATATTAAATTTACAAAAAGAATCTCCTCTTACAAAAACACTATTTCTTTTTTTTTAATCATTCTACATCTTTTACACTTTTAACCCAATAATTTTCATCTTTTATATATTTGTCACAGACTTCTTCTATTTTATCCCAACACTTTTCCACTTTCAACATTAGTCCCTTGTACTTTACATCTTTTACAAATTTGTCGTTTTACGATTCGTTCAAGATTTTTCGAGTTAACACGCTACAACGCTCGCGTGTGGTTCGACGTTTTTATGTCTATATTTACGGTTTAACGACTCTCTTGAAACTCGCGGGTCTTCAGCCGACTTAGTTATTCTTTTATATGTTTTACTTTTTCGGTCTAATTTTTGTGAGTTAACATGTTGTAGCATAATTTAACATTTTTACGTTTACTTGTTGTTCGGTTTAACAGTTCCGATGCAAAACATAGGTCATTGATACTAGTTTGTTTTATTATTAAAACATTGTGTGCTGAATAGCTATGATAATAGAGAGAAAAACATGGGGCGAGACTATAACTAATTAATAAAATATAGTTAATAGTAGAGATTCTGTAAATAAATTAATAAATTGAATCCCCAAAAGTAGTTCAACTTGTTTTATTCGGGTGGACTCACATGGGATACTGGTTATGAAATAAAAGTAAAATTATAATTAAAAATAAAAAATGGTCAAATGTACTAGTGATATAGTATATGATAGTCAAAGGATGGGCTCATTGAAAGCAGAGTATACGCGTTTATGATGTCTACGATGATATACCATTGACTATGCCCGTTGACTGTAACTTTGGGTCTACGCCGTACATTTACTTGCTTACATAGTACACTTCTCCCAGAATATGATGTCTACTAGTTTGATTTTTTTTTAAACGTAATTTATCTATATTTGTTCATTAAAATATCAAAGTAACAAACTACAAACAAGTGGCAGGTAAACGGGCAACAAGCTGTGCCGCAACCCACTTTTGAATTGCAAAACCAATCCTACTAAAGACGAAACGACCCTTAAAGGTTGAAAGATTACTATTCACAACCTGTTGGACCCTGCATTGAACATATGAGAACGGTGAGTTATCGTAATTTAAATGGTTATATCGCCGTTGAGTTTATAAAAAAAAGTTACATTTTTTAGTATATTTAACCATATTACTTTTTACCATTTATACAAATTTTTTCACAATCCAAAACTACTATCAATCAAACCATTTCTTTCACAATCCAAAAATCTTACTTTATTTTTCAAAATAGCATATCACATACCTTGTTTATTCCATTTGACATTGATTTATCCTCAAGGGACAGTAGCTTAATATTTTTTACAAAATCTCATTGAGCAAGCCGAACTAGAAGACACGGGCACATCTAGTAAAAAAAGATATGCCCGTCGTGATTGAGAGAAAGGCCACGAAACCCTTATGCCATATTATTTTGTCGAGTAGCCGAAATACAATGATGATTTTTTTCGTCATAGGTTTAGTATGTCAAAAATGTGGTTTTTAAAAATTGTGAGTGACGTGTAAGCGAATAACCCGAGGTTTCAAGAGGGCTTAGATGTGACAATGTAGAAGAGTTTTACACCATTGCAAAAAGTTAAATCGGCGATTAAATAACTTGTAACCAGTCAAACAATTAAGTAAATAACCGAGTCAAACTAAATCTTGAAAAATTACTCATAGGCAGGGCATAAGCCATACAAATGAGCTTAGACTCTACTCGACTCGTTAACACCCTTAGGGGTGATGAAACATAATGCTCAAAACCCAATTTTTTTATAGCGGCCTCCTATGGTTTTGATTTAAGTTTTTATAAATTACATTTGCACATGTTAACTCACGTCACGAGTAACAAGTTAGCTAGATCCTATAAGCAGTTGTCCGTTTGTTTTTATAGCAAATCTTGTAAGCACTTTATCCCTGTATATAAAACGAGAAAAAGCAAAAATATAAAAATAAAAACAAACTTGTGAGACAAAATAAATGGTGGTTGTGTGAGATGCCTTTTTGACGTCGTGAGGGAACGAGATCAGGAGTTACAACACTCGTCATAGTGGTCCCTGGTGGCCAAAAGCTTGATACATTGACCATAATGCTATGTTTTAGATTGTTAAGACAGTTAATTTAATATGTATGAGTAATAGCATACGATGATGATCATTGTTTGTTGGTTAGTTTTAGATATAGTATCATGATTTGATTGTAACTTCGGGTGTGTGGCCATTTCTGGCAGTACAGACTACTTTGGTGGTTGTTAAGTCATGGGAGATAGATGCGTCATCTTTAGTAGAGTCGTGAAATCTGTTTAAGAGAAGCATGTTGAATACGTAGCTCAGCTACAACCGTCAACACTTGTTCGTTATTTTTGTATGAAATTATTCCACAAGAAGACGTGGTTCAAGACCTCGTTGAAGCATACACAACAGATTGTAAAAGAAGACGCGATTCAAGAGTTCGTTGAAGACTACACAATAGACCATACAAGAAGATGCAGTTAAAGCTCTTGTTGAAGACTATAGTTTGAATCAATTTAATTACATATGTTTTACTATAACTTATTTTCGTTAGGATTTGTATACAGTACGGTTACTACAATTTCCCAAATATGCAAAGAGAGTATCTTTACTCTTTTTATGTTTATTTATATAATTTTTATTATAATTATGACCCATGTCCTACAAACTTATAACAAATTTCATGAGATTGTTGATACGATCTTAAAATCTTATTTATAAGAATTTTGGGTTCACGAAAGGATTTATAATAAAAATATATATATATTTAGAGGTTATGATCTTATAAATATTGTTTTTGTGAAATATGTATGTAGTATAACTTGTTATTTTTAGGTTCACTGAGACTGTGGTACAATCTTAAATCCTATACCGTGATACACAAATGAATTGCTTATGGTTCAAACGTTTGGTCTTGAAATGATCTTGAAATCGTCAATTTTTCTAACCTTTGTGTTAGATCGGTTTTATTAGTGTAAAAACATACGTTTTTTTTGTAAACGTTAAAAATTTCTCTAACGTGCTCGTTAGATCGACTTTATTTTTATAAAAAAACATTTTTTTTGGTAAACATTTCATTTCCTAACATGCTTGTTAGAAATGATTATATTATTTAAATAATATGGTTTTAAAAAAAGGTTTGTCTAAGCATCTCTTTTAGAGTGTTAGAAATAGTGTATTTTGTATAAGCTAATAAGTTCTATAATAATTTTTGCAATCAATTATTTCTATATGAACGTTTTAGAATCGGGTTTTATATATAAGCTTGTATGTTTTACAACGGTTTCTATAATCGTTAATTTCTAACGAGCTGTTAGAACCTATTAGTATGATAATGATTTTTATAATCTTTTATTTCTAACAAGTATGTTAGAATCTATTTATTTATAAGCTTTATAACAATTTTTGTAATTGTTACTTCTAACAAAAGTGTTAGAAACAGTTTATAAAAGAAAATCCCAAATGATTTTTGTAATAATTTGTCTTCTAACATGCGTGTTAGAAACGATTAATGAAAAGTGTTAGTTTGGAAGCAATTTTTTAGTTGTTTAGTTTCTAACATGTGTATTAGAAGCGACTTATTTATATGAAGCATATATATGTTTATAACAAGTCGAATTAACATTTCGTGGAAATGTTAATATTTCTAACGTGCACGTTAGAATTTCTTTTATTTTAACATGATTTTTATAATGGTTAGAATACAAATGATTTGAAATGTTTTATGTACACATTTTATATAAGTAATTTGTTGTAGCATTGATTTTAATTAATATAAACACATTATATAATGCTTTGTATGGTTTAGAAATAAAAAAGTCATACATTAAAGTTGATGTTTGATTGGATTCCAGAATTAAGTCACCATAAAGTGTCGGTGTTGTTGTGTGGGATTTATCACCAACTTTAGGTTGTGATTTCTGAATCTAAATGGTCATGTTTGTATATATAAAATGACTATAATTTTAGAGCATGTATATTAGTAAACGTGTATCACAAATACAAGTTTAGAAACTATTTATTATATAAGCCACAATGATGGAAATGTTTTGTGTAAACATTTAATTGCCTATGTGTGGATGAAAACAATTAGAAATTATTTATTTTGTAAACTACATCGTTGGAAAGTGTTTTATGTAAACATTCGATTTTATAATGTGCCCGTTATAACATTTCGTTTTCTAGCATGCGGGTTAGAAAACATTTAGTACATGCATAGTAAGACTAAACAATATAAAACCGTTTGACGTTTTGGGGTTTGATCTATGTTTTCATAAACCCTAATTGATATTATTAATATAGTATATTGCAAAACTAAAGAAATTTTTAGAATGATTTTTAAACAAAGTTTTGCATAACATTGATAATTCAAATGGTTCGCTACTCTTGCTAGAAGTTGCATATGGTGAACAAAGTAGCAGTCTCGTGGATATTATTTTGTGGAAAATAACTTGGTGTTGTGAAACAAATAATTGTTTATGTTTACTATTTAGACATAATCTTTTTAACAACTTGTTGTTGTTTTGAGCAGACTTGACCAACTTTACAGAATCAAAATTAAATTGGAAACTTGAACTTACGAGTGCATGGAGTCTTTTCGAGGGAGTACCTTAAGACATGCTATGGGACGATATCATTGCGAAGATTTCGGTCAGATTATAAAGTGTTGAAGATAAAATCACTTTGATATTTGATGTCTACATATCGTCTGTGCTTCCGTTTAAATTTCAAAAGTGTTTGGCACTTATGATTTAATTTCCAATCTATTTTACTGTTTTGTATTAAATATCTTTGGATAACACACGCATTTTTTTATAAATAAATAAATCACTAATGTTTGTGACGTATAAATTATTTTGAGGAAAATAACTATAACATCAATTATGCATTGTTTAAAAGAATATGGTTTTAAATGGATAGTACATGAAAAATACTTGGACACAAACAACTTAAGAGTTGTTGCATACTAAAAGTCAAAGACGAGACATCAAATGTGTAACCACATCTTGAGTGAGTAATGAAAGAACGTAGCGAGTGTATGGAGATGAAATACACAAACGAGATTCATGACGACATACTTTGTTAGAGGTCATTGGAAAATTCACAAGTGTGAATTATAACATATGAAAGTAAAAGTACTGTATGTTATTGTATACCTTTAATAAATCTTGTGAGGTTTGTTCTGAGTGATCTCTACGTAGATACGTCTACCACTTGATTATTGTTGGAACTATATGGAGATTTTACCTTCGTTTGGGAGAGAATCCAGAATATACATATCTCTTAATGAATAACAATAGATATGTGTGTAGGTCCGTGCTCGGATCCAATAAGCTCAGGTCTGATCTGATAAACCTAGTCTATCACGTGCGGAATCCGTTTTAGATTTAGGCAACATGTTTAACAAGATTATATTTCCACAATTATCTGTTTTCATTAATAGTTTAAGGTGTACAAGATCCTAGAAACACTTGGACAGGGCTCTGCCATCCAGTCTACCAAAACCGCTACAAATGGTCTAGCCTATCCACCTATATATAGACATTTATCTCCGTGCGGTGTGGACTAGCTTACTTCGTACGAAGTGGATCAACTTCGTGCGAAGTGACTCAATGTTACCTTCATACGGAGTTGATCACTCACCTTCGTATGAAGTGACCATTACAAATATAAAATCTAATATGCTGATCCTATTACAGATTCGATACGACTCGATGATGTAGGCGACATACATATGCATCAACAATCTCCCCCTTGGATGTTGCCGAAGTCTCGAAGTTGTAGTCTCGATCATTCTTCTAACCTTCCTCTTGAATAATGTATAAACATTCTTGCTCTTCTTATAACATCAACAGTCTCCCCTTACTTTGAGCTTATTTTGTAAACTTCAATCATCAACACGCTACCCCTATCTTTGAGCTTCTATTTCTTTGATCAATGTTTCATTCTTGTTTAACTTTAAACTTCCTATTTAAACACATTATCATTCAAATAAACATTTAAGATTCAAACTTTGAAATTGTCAACTCAAACATTCATCAATATTCTCAAAATTTCAAATTTTAAACATTTTATTAGTTTTATGTGGGAGGATCGGCTTTCCCCCGAAAGCAACGGACCGGATTCGAGCTAACCAACGTGCGTGGAATTCATTATTAGTAAGTTTGACAAAAGATCAGATCTAGTGTTTAAACGCTTCTGCCTCTTGTATTAATAAACGTGTAGGAATTACAGACAGCAAACTGACAGGGCTTCGCCTTAATATCAGAAAAAAAAACAGCACTTGACACAAGACCCCAACTCTGCTATTTATAGACATGATAGCTGCACGAGTTGGAGATGCCACTTCGTCCGAAGAGCACTTCGTACGAAGTGAACTGCTTCTTTACTTAGTACGTAGTGGCTTATATACATACAAACAAATACAAATCTGACAATCAAGGCCTATTACATACTCGACATGACCCTAAGACGTAGGTATAGACATGCTGCACCAACAAACTCCCCTTGGATATTGCCCAGTCTTGGTCAGTCTTCAAAAAGATCTTCAAAAGCATTTGACACTATTGCCCAAAAAGTGCTTCCTTGGCCTACGACGCTCCTCAGATGGAATAGGTGTCTGATCTGTAGGAGGAGGTCTATTGTAAGTATCAACATACTGAAATCTTCTTAATCCTGCCTCTCTCATTCTTTCAGCAAAGCTTTCTTTCTTTCCTTACTACTTTCGTTGCTCTTTTTCTTCCAACTTTCTCCATTCAGTATTTCATGCTATACCTGAATTGATATTGATAGCATAACAAACATTATAACCTGCTGGAGTTGCACTTTATCTTTCTCTTCGAAGCTAAACTTACTGTACAATAAACATTCAATATCATTCTTCGAGCAGTTTACTAGCCACATCGGGTCTAGTACACGAATCCTTTTCCATAATCAATAAATTCGTTTATGTGAAATCACAGCTTCAGTTAATTCCTCAGTGATCTTCCACGAATCGTCATCATGTTGCACGCATATCACCGCCTCTCCTGTCTTTGAGTCATAATGCCACCATTTGAAAAGATTATGGAAATCCTGTTCGATCTTTATTAGAGGCATATTATTTATTACTTGCAGCTTCTTCACAATCAATGTAACATCCTTCTGCTTTGTTACTGGATCAAATTTGATAACTCTTCGAGGAATGTGCGGCTTTCAGTATCTAAAACCATGCATAGCTTCAAACTTTATCAGCTTCCAAAGGCGTTGATCACAAAGCCTCATCTTGAGATCGATACATTTTGTTTGAACCAACTTTTCAATATCCCAAAATGGCAACGTCTTGATGTCAGTTAAGTACTTGAAGTATTGAATACCGAATTCTCATTTGATTGCGATTACATTCAACTCCTCTATCCAACCCCAGCTTAGATATCTCCTAAAGATTTGTCTAGATCTCGAGTAAAGAAAGCCAGGCATATCTCTAAACCAATACTTCTTTGCTGCAGCAATCTCTTCTTTTGATAGACACTTAGGCACATTACCTTCTTTGACAGCTTCTTCGACTTTTCTTTTCAACAGATCATCATTCACTCTTGAGAACAACTCTTTGAAGGTTGGGAAGTCATCTATTCCATCATCATAATATCTAGCTTCATCGTTTTTGTTAGAATCATCCTCCATGACAACTCTATCGTAATCATCAGCCTCTGATACATACTTATAAATATATCATTAGGCTGTGAAGCACTAATGCTATTTAATTCATTTTAAAAATCAAACACAAAGAATTGTGGTCCCATGGGCAGCGTGGTTCTAGACGGAGGTTTTGGGGATAGTACAGATTCGGCAGAATGAAATAGACATGTAGGTACGGAATCACGAAAGCTTTTCATTTCATTTCATTCATTCATTCATACTGAAAGAGTATACATCTTGACTGGCTGGCAGAGTTCATGGAGAGAATCTGCCAGCGTTTCCCCTAAGGGAACTTCCAAAACTTACAAAAAATGAACACACATCACCTATTTATAGACATGACAGCTCGTGCGAAGCGAACCTGTTGTCACTCGTACGAAGGGTCATTCGTATGAGTGAGATGTTGTCACTCGTACGAGTAACTTAGACGTTCACTCGTACAGATGCCTGAGTACTCGTTCGCACTTGGGTGTGTGTTCGTATCTAATCTATACAATATTCCATACACACTCTTTCTAGACTATTCGCACAGTGACAGCTATAAAGTGTATCAACACAAAGGATCCTTCATTTACACCTAGTATTTCAGCTATTTCTTCCTTGGTGTAGCTATGAACGATTCTCCTTCTTCTACGTCGTGCTCCAGATAGAAGATTCTTGGTGTTTACACATCAGGAACAACCGTAATAGGGATAATTGCGAGAATTCATGATTGCTCATCTTTCGTGACAGGGTCCTTCCTCTCCCTCTGAGCATGAGATTCATTTTCTTGATTAGCTAAGTCGTTTAAAAAGGCATCATAATCAAGAGTCTCATTACTCTTTTCAGTCTCAGCAATCAAACCAGTACTTCCTTGATCATTGTCGTCATCATCTTTGTAACACCCCAAAATGAAATGTTTATGAAATATGGTCTTTGCTAGTGGAATTGTATGAAATAACTAACAAAGTTAATAAATTTGGCTAGTTTGATGGAAGTAAAAGGTTGGAAATAAGTTGAAACCCAAAAGAGGTCACATAACTTAATCAAGAGGGACTAAAAGTGAATAATTGGAAAGTAAATATTAAGAATAAAAATGTGCAGGTGTGTGTGTGTGTAGTGTATGTATCGAGATTGAGAGAGAGAGAGGAAGGGGAAAACACACACACACACACACACACTTCACAATTCTACAAATTGACAAGCAATTGGAAGGTGGATTTCATGCATGAACACAAATTCTTCATCATTTAAGTGTTCTTAACACAAGATGAGTTAAAATTTCTGATTTGATGACTACCCATGAAGTGGGTTAGGATGATTCCATGAATTTGGTTGAAATTTGAAGGAATACTTGTTAATGTATCATTGGAAGTTGAATCATGGTTAAATTTTAGTTATTGGATGATTTAGATTGAAACCCATTGCATGAGCGTGAAAATGATGAACATGTAGATGTACTATTGTGATTTTGTGATGCATTAGGTGTTATATGATAGATTGTGATAGATAAACTTGATGTAGAATTGATGATTATGTGATTTTTCTTGAATGTGATGGTTCATGAGATGAATCGGGAAGAACATGCTTAAAATACATGTACATTACGCTTAGGAAATGATATGCACACCAAGTGTTTGATAAAATGCCTAGTATAGGTTAGTACGTGAAATTGTATGCCAGCAATGGATAAACATGTGTAGAATGTGATGGTGACATGACTGATGATAATTTAATTTGAGAAATGTGTTTTAAACGGAATCCATATGAGAACGTAGACGATGGTATGATTTGGTTAAGTATGCTTCTGGAACTTGTACTTAATGCTTGAATGTTGAGGTGCATATCATGTGTTGGACCAATTGCTTGTTGGTGATTTAGTAATGAATGTGTATAATATATATATATATATATATAGGACTACCAATAAGGGATGATGTTATGGTTATGTTAAATTGGCTAACTTTGAATATGAATGTCAAATGTAAAATCATGGAAGCATTAGTATGTGTAAAATTGATTATATGTATATGGTGTATGTAGCTAAGTGATCACGAGGTGGAATGTGTTCTACAACATGAGCATGAAGTGTAAAATTGCAAAGGGGTTATGTTCTAGTGTGCCGTAATGAGCATATCTGTCAAAATTGGAAGTTTTCTATGCTTGGTAGTTGACTTTATGAAAAGTAAACGAATGTGGGAATGATATGGCTAGACTTTATAACTTGATTCTAAGATTAGGAAAGTCATGTGGTGCATGATAGATCATTATTTGTCATACGTGATAATACGGTGCAATGGTGGATTTGAAATGATGTGATTGATAACATATGCATTGTGTTGTTGAAATTTGACTTGTAAAGGTCTATGTAAGTTATGAACTTGAAATGAATGTAACTTTAGAATGTGTGTGTATGTTAATAATGTCATAACCATAATTACATGGAAGAATAGGGATCATGTCAAGATGGATGGTGGCATGAAATGCTAACGGGTCAAAAGTAAGCATGGAACCTATGCATGAACTCAGACGTTCAAGGTAAGTGAATTCCTGAAACTCACTTCGTATTTAAGTACATGAATATGTTTATATGTTCGAATAATCGAAACCAAGGTGGAGCGTATAAATAAATAAATAAGAAACGTTATAATAAGACTTCTTGAGTATGTTACTAAACCGTAAACCCTCAATATAGGGGCAAACGGGTCATGAATTTTCATAGAAAGATGATTAAATGGAAAGAGTGCGGATTGGATATAGTAATTGGAAAGTTTTAAAGGAAGTAAAAATAGTTAAGTTATTGGAAAATGTGCGTTTCGAAGTCTCGGGGTTGGCCTAAACGAACAAGAAAATCGAATCGGGTAAAAAACAAGCTCCAGATTAGCAGCAACAGCAGTTGGCCGTAAGCTACGGTACCCGACCGTAGCTTACGGCAGGGAGCTTCTGTTTTGTAGGAAGTCCGTACCGTAAGCTACGATGAGTGGGTCGTAGCTTACGGCGGGAATGGCCAATATGTGTGAAAGTTTGATTTTTGTGTATATTTTTGCGTCTCGAACTTTCGCATCCCCTAAGGCTCATGCAAAGGCCCGTAAACTTCCAGAAGATAGTATAGCTATGAAAAGATTGTAAAAGTTTAATTATGTAGTACAAATACAAATAATGATTTTCAGGCTCATAAGGAACCAGTATATAAATGCATATGTGTGTGTGATTTGAAACTTATGGGAGCGAACATGTTAGATGTATTACACGGATGGGAGATGAAACTTGTCCATAATTATACTTATAGGTAATTTATTATACATTGTTAAAGTACAATGATTGAATGTGGACAAGTGAATATGACTTGAATGCACATATGAAGGTATATAGTTGTAGATGTAAGAATTAGGTGTCGATGTTATTGTGAGATGTATGTATGAAACATGTAAGTAAGTTTGTGGAGGATATATGGTAGTATTTACACGTGATGTAGTAAATGAATGTAGTTCAATGTTATGTGCCTATGTGAAGACGTGAGTCTTCAATATGTTGGAGGATATGTGCTGCTAATTATTTTTGTTATTAAGGATGAACTTAGAAATGCAGGCATGTAAGTGTTGGGCTCTCAAAAGTTTGAGGCTCGGCATAAGGAATAATGAATATCCTATTGGATTTTTATACATTGATAGATGACTAAGTGGTCAATTGATTTTTATGTATATAATAAATAAAAAAATATATATCATGTCACCATTTACTAACATGTTGGTTATATATGGTGATTGTAGATAGTCTGGACTATCATGATGGATAAACTAATGGGGATCGAGTCGAAGATCAAGGATCGTACGAAGATGTGGTCACATAGCTGCAATCATATGCAACATAGTTACCTTGGTTAGGACGGATGATGTAAAAGATTTTTGAAGAGGTCGATTTATATGGTTCTCTAGTACGTTAAACGACTATCAAGAAAGAAGTTTTATGATTCATATTTTCGTCGCGTCATGTTCGTTCAAAACGTGTTTGGGTCTTATAAGTTGGTATCAGAGCCCTGGTTTGAGTGAAATTAAGTACGAGAGGGTAAGTACTTGAACTCAAACCCATGTGCTCATGTGACTTGAAAATCGTACAATACAAGACTCGATCAAGACTTGAAGGTAAAATTTGAATGGGAACATGTATTATATATGCTCGTAGAAGGAAACTAACTGTGTTATTTATGAAAGGTGAGCTTGAATGCTTGAGAAGAATTATCCAAGGATGCAATCTAGGGCAAACACCAAAGTATGTGATTGAACTGTTGAACCCCCCAAGTGCACACTTTTTTTAAATAAGGGTACTGGTGGTGGGAAGATATCCCGAGGGAGGGTAAATGTTGAATGGAAAACATTAATGTTGCCTTAATAGGATTTTATAAATGATGCACAAATTGAAATCCACTTCTACGGACATAAGCTGATGATTACATGAAGGCACGAGGCTAGTATGTGGATTGCGCGCCCAACCAGTGCGCAAGAAACATACGATACTCGTGGGTCCATGATAATCATCCCAGATATGTCTAGTAGAATTGAGAAGTAAGTGGTCGTCTGTGCGAAAAGAATGGCAAGATTCCCAAGTTACTTGGGAGAATTTTTTGTTGAATGAAAATTTTGGAAGGAAGATTATGAATCCGTAAGAATGGACCAACCAAGTAAGATTAAAATGTTTGAATCTATATGTTACTTGTTATATTTCAAGTTTCACTTTAGTAATGCTCATTGTTAAAATTTTTGATTATAGTAATACATGTAATTAAGTATAACAAGGAAGTTAACACGTTATGAACGGGTCATAATGGGATGAAAAAGTATGATAAGAAAGTTGACACGTTATGATAGGGTCAAACGATGGAAATTAATGAAAAGTATGAGTTATAGGTTTGAACCCACGAGATGGACTTAAACTTAAAAGAATGAAAAGTATGAACAAAGTTTGAACCCATAAGTAAGTACGGGTCAAACAAGTATGAATGAAAAGTATAAAAAGAAAGGTTTGAATCCGTGAGACGGATTCTAAACATGAAAAGAATGAAAGTACCTACAAAAGAATATGTTGACAATTTGACGTTGTTAGAGTCAAACGAGTCTTTTAAGTATAAAGTAGATGACGATAGATTAAGTAGGGGTGTGAGGAAAAAGTTTTTGGAAAAACGCTAAACTGATGAAATGACATTTTGTAAGTATGATCGAGCTGAAGATAATTACGAACGTACACTTTGATATATATATACACACACACCTACATTTATAGTAAGAAATAAGTAGCGGTTTGACCTTGAAATCAAACCGCAGAGATGACAAATAATTGTTTACAAAATTGCGAGAGCACTACGTAAGAAAATGAAATGTGCAATGTAGTATATTAAGTAAGTCAAAGGTTTTTAAAGGAATATAGGTGAGATTAATGCCAAAAATAATGAATATCCGATTGAGAATAGTATATTAAAGAAAGGTCATGTATGGACCCGTTATAGATGGCTCAAACAAATGAAAATGATATATTAAGAGTCGGTCATGCATTGACCCTTACGAGCGGGCCAAACGAACAAATGTTATAAAAGAATCTGGAAGGGGCTAGTATGTAAACAAGATAACTTGATAAAAGTCATGATGGATGAAATTTGAATGAAAGGTGCTAGTCTTTAATTATATACGTGAGGATGGTAGAACTCTTGAGGTGGCAAAACCAATAGAGTTGGTGAAAGGATGCTCGCGAGCCGGAACTGGTCAAATGAATCAATGAAACCCATCCAGATATGGCATGGACTCATGACGAAGTGGACCGATCCGTTTTTGTGAGTCGTAGTATTGCGACAAAGTAGCAAGGTTAGTGAATTGTTTAATATGTGAATGTAGATATAAAGTTATGGGTTGAATAAGTACCTCCGTACAAACTAATGGTAGCATAAGTATGACATGGTTAGGAAGATTTGACCTTTAGAGGGAAACTAAATATTAAATTTCAACTCAGACTTAATGTTAATGAACAATGTGAACGTTAGCGTCTTGTAAGTAATTCGTGAAACAATCTAACTAGCATATTAAAATGATACGAATGGAATGGTCCAAAATATAAGCTAAGGGTGTACATAGTACATGTAACTGCAACAAACACAGAATGACTCTTAACACTCAAGTTAAGTATGAAAAAGTATGTATGAAATAGTAGTTATGTTAATGTTAAGGTGTGACTTTATAGGTCAACACAGGAAGGACTCTGACTTAGACTTGAGTCATGGAAAGGAACATAAAACCCTAGAACGAAGATTTGGGGTCATGATTTATTATCCCGGAAGTTACCTTACAAGAGTATACTTAGTGGTTATACATGTAGTGAAAGCATAATGAAGCTTAACCCTCTACCAAGTATGAGTTATGAGAACGAAATAATAGCTATGTAGTAATGGTGATAACCCTGAATGACTGTTGGCAATATGCATGTGTACATGGTCTTAATTAATCGGTTTATTATATTAGAAAATGCATGGAAGTCTTAGGCTTAACTTGAGCAGTTATGTAACACCCTGTAAAATCGTGTCCAATACTATAGTGACACGTGTTGTATTTTTTAATATAGTATGTTAAAGACCAATAAGGACTAAAGGCGTCAACATGCTCAATCTGAGCCTCTGAGTGACGATCCGATGTCAACATGCATAAATAACAGCCTCTGAGTGACTGATATGTCAACATGCTTAAAATCATTAGCCTCTGAGTGACTGATATGTCAACATGCTTGAAATTTGGCCTCTGAGTGACTGATATGTCAACATGCCCAGCCTCTGAGTGACATCAGAATCAACATGCTTATCATAAGCCTCTGAGTGATCCTTTGTGAAGTCCTAAACTCTCATACGTGCCATTTGTTGGACGAGAGAGTTCAATTTTGTAAATACGTGAAAATTGGATGATGGAAGGATTAAAAGTGTCAACATGTTAAATTTATACCTCTGAGTGACCTTTAACGAACCGAGAGCTCGATAATGTCCGGGCATAATCCCGGGCATGCCAAGTATTGGCCACGGAGGGCTAAAAGTGCCAAAAAGGTATTTAAAAAGGTTTTTAGAAGCTTTAATAAGTTAAGGGGTAAAAGTGTCAAACTTTGAAACTAGCCGTGGGGCTTTCGCGGGCCGCGAGAGACAGGCCTGGGTCTCTAGCAGGGCGCGAGAACAGGTCTGTTGCAGAAAGTTTTGTTTGGAGACCAAGCAAAACTCCAAAACCATTAATTCGAAACCATGGCTTCTCTAAACTGCTATGCCACGTTTTGGGACACTTGTAAGCTTCTTCTTACACCCCTAAACACATGGCTTCACCTCCTTTGAGCTCTCCAACTATAAATAGGTGTTCAAGTGCCTCATTCCAACTTGCACCTTTCTAAATCATAACTCTTCTCCCTCCTCTGGAAGTTCCTAGCTGAAAGGAGCATCCAACTTAGTTCTCTTGCATTGTAGGAACCTCTTGTAAGTGTTCCTTGCTCTTGCATTTTCGTTTATAGGCTTTTATAGCCAAAAGTCAAGCGTTTTACGGAAAACACTTTGACTATCAGTTAAGACCATTATGGTCCAGCCATTGTTCAAAACGAACATGGCTAAGTGATCGTAATAAGGTAGGTGTTAGTCCCTATAAAAGACACCTCCTGAAGATCACGTTTGCTAGACCAATTGACGGGTCAAAGTTAAGTTATTAAAAAGTCAAACATGCCATTTTTCGGAAAAATCATAAATTGATCTTATATATGTTATGAAACCTATTTTGACGCTTAAACAAGTTGGTAATAATTATTAGAACATGTATAAAGATGTTCCGCTCGTCAATTTCAGTTCTAGGGTTGGTTCGCAACCGAAAGTCGCAAAGTTTGACTTCTGCTTTGACTTTAGATTCTGACCCGATATAGATTAGTTAGCTACTGATCTAAAGTTGCATTATGATCATAATATAATGTAGCATAACCCTCTAAGGTTATATTACATGATAATAATCAGAATCTGAGCTTATGCGCAAGTTCCGTAATTATGCCACTTTGACCAAAATGTCCTTTTTGCATAAAACAAGGTTTTAAATAGTAATGAACTTGAAAATGAGTTTCCTACTGATGTAATATTATAAGTAGAATTATTTGGGATGTTAAACTAAGTTATAAACTGAGTTTTCAAGCAGGTCCTTAAATTATGTCGATAAATGACGGTTTTAGTCCTTGTGACTCATAAAATGATTTTAATCAATCTTTTCAAGGTAAATCATTTATCTGTTAATATGTTATATTAAATAACATATTTTAAACATTTTAATCTGACCCTAATGTCAGTTTTTGTAAACATCGCTTAAAAACGTCATTTTACGACATAAGCGTCGTTACGGCGCATAGTATGGTTTTAAACCATATTATTGACCAAGACTTGATACCTACTGATTTTAAAACTTATTTTAAACATAATTACAGTAGGTACATGTTATAAACTCAGATTCCCAAATAATTTATAAACTATGTGTAAAATGACCAAAATGCCCATTCGGTGCATAGTTTTGTCATAAAAGGTAAAATACACATATAATTGGTATCCTACCGATATTATATCATAAATAAAATATTTTTCCAGAATAATCATGATCATAAACTTAAAATATATTCAAATTTCTTTTATACGGTTTATAATTACCGAAATGCCCTTATGAGGCATAATTTCGTTTTAAAACCTTAACGGCATACAAGTTGATATCCTACAGATATCTTAACTTATTTAAAATATAATGGTATATAGAACTTGTCCATGACTTATCCGGTCACCCATTATCGCTTATAAGCGTACGGTTGATTATACGTAACTAGTTTACGGGATTCAACCAAAACGGGTTTAACCTTGTCATTTTAATCTCAAAGTCCAGAATGTTAATAGTTTACCCATATTATCCAAGTCAAGGTACTTGTTGGGATCAAACTACATTCTATCCACTCATCGTTTAATTTTAGCGTCATACGTTTTGATCAAGTACGCTAGTCGGTCTAAGTCTATGACTTAAAAAAGACCATTAGTATTTAATTGGTTAGTTTATGCCATAATCCAGACTAGAGACTTGCCGGTGAATGCTATCTGCACTTAGTCTTTTTGTGTACGACAGAGTTATTAAAAATTAAAAGAAAACTAGCTCAGGTAAATACTCTCGACTTGTTTCCCCTATACGGGCTTGGGTTACGGTAAATTATTACCCTTGGTCGGAAATGGGATTCAATCGAACGGCAGTTCGGAGATAATAAATCCGCATACTCTGTTTTAATCAGTTTTGTTTGATAATTTAAACATCGGGGGTTAACTACCGTGTCCTGGATATCCTCGGCTCATTATAATAGAAATGGCCACGACCTTAGCGCAGGTGTAGGCATACACCCGATAGACGCTCAATTATGCATTCCCACAAGGTTGGGAGGAATTGACTCATTCGTGAGTCCAAAGTGGTGTGTACGTTAATTGTGTCTCGGTCTCCGTACCGGGCCCCGTATGTATGCAAACATGTAAATCTATTAACAAGGTTGGACGGTCAATTAACCCAAGTTATTAAAAGATTTTGTGCTGATATGCACATAAAACATTTTTAAAATGTTTTCAAAATGAGTCGGTTGGGTGTATTTACCAGCGAAAGCTGACGTATTTTCAAAAGACTAATCTGCAGGTAAAATACGAAAATAGGCCGGAAGTGCTCGGTAGTGATAGAGGATCTTGCAAATCCTAAATCTGCCCAAAGTCTGTTTTATATTATTTCCATGTACAATTTATGATCCACATGTGGATCTTCTATTACAAGCTTGTATATTATTTTGTATTTTTGAACATTCGGTTTGTAATAGTAATTTTACTCCAAGACTTTCGCTGTGCCGTGTTTAATTAACAATGATGTTATCAACTTACATCACGATACTCCCACCCGGGCCCACCGGTGTATGGATTTGGGTTGGAAATCCAGGGTGTGACAGGGTTGGTATCAGAGCCAATGTTTGAGAGAATTAAACACTTACCTTTTGTGTTTAATCTCAAGCTTACATGAGCACATTCCTTAGACTTCCGAGTCTAGGCGTTGACCTAGGATTACTCATTTCATTATTAAGTTATTAGTATTGTTTTTGAATTGATTTCTAACAGGAAAATGCCGCCACGTGTACGAGGACAAAGTGGAAGAGGAAAAGGTCCAATGAGGGGAGGACCATCGGGGTGCATTCCCCCTCAACCTCACAACTCAGATGCTTACTAAGAATCGTGAGATTCGTCTCCTTGGCAACCAGCGAGATGTTCTGTCTCTAATAGACACTCGCCCTCACATTCCCAAAACTCTTACCACTCTTACCCCTCCTACCATTTTCACCATTCTCACCATTCCCATTCTTATCACTCTTACCATGAAGAATTTAACCCTAACCATTATTTTAACACGCCTCCAGCCGATCAAAATCAGTTGGACCAGCCAAACCCTATGGACGAGGACTCTGACCCGGAGATGCCGCCGTCAGGATCGAACGCGCATCCCATTGAAATTTCAAGTGATTCGAACTCTTATGCCTGATCACCCTACCAAGGTCCTAATGAGTGGGACCAATATTGGAACCAATTCACTTTCGCCCACACTCCTTCTCACCACTCTCAACCACCCCCGATTCAAGAAGAGGTCCACATGGAACCAGTGGACCAACCGCCACCACCACCTGAACCACCAAGAAGGAAGCGTGGAGCACGTATGTCGGTATGTGCCGGACAAAGGTCGGGATCGCTGCCACCTTTGCCCAACACCTACCCCACAATTCAAGAGGACCCACAAATGGGTGGACCCTCTAATGTTTCACCTATAGTGGAACCAACACCAACACCTGCTGTTCAACCACCACAATCGGGTTATACTAACCCAATCCCCACATATCCAGACACGTCTGGATATGATCCTTTTAACTCGTCTACACCAGTAGACTATCAAGCATGGTCACAAGACCCCTGTATGCAAGTTGTTATGCACAATGCACTTTACCCGTCTCCTTTCCCACCTACTTACCCACCAACTGGATATCCAACTTATGGGTACCAGTTTCCGGTTATGACACAACCTCAACCACAACCTCCGCCACCACTTGAGGCCATTAATGAGGCCTTAGAAAGAATGAAAGAAATGCAGCAGCAGGCAGAGAAAACGGAGAAGAAGACAAACAAGTTCTTCAAGAAACTCTCCAAATTGGTCAAGGGAAAGAAGGACGAGTGAAGTCTCTTCTAATAATATGTAGTCCCTGCAAGGACATTGTTGTTTCTTTAGTCCCTGCGTGGACATGTTTATTTCCTTTAAGTCCTTGCATGGACAATTTATTTCATTTTCTAGTATTGTAATTTCTTATGGAAATTTAATGAAGTATTTTAGAATTATATATATGTATTCATCCTTTTGATAACGAACGTCTTGATTTTACTCGAAATTTATGCTCTGCTATATAATTCCAAAAGATCTTAATGGATTAATTATACCAAGTGGCATAGACTACACATTGGCCAAGAAATGATAGTTAAGTACGAAGGGGTCTTCTATCAGGATAGTTAAAGGGAAGTTATCCTTCTATCCAGAGGTAAGGGACTAGGTCCAAACCTCCAAGGTCGTTAAGGTCGAAGGTGACCGGGACCATTAATCAATCATTAAGGTACTCTTATGTAACATTAAAGAATGTTCATACTCCTGGTAGGGTGGCTTGAGGAACCACACTAGCCGTTAGGCCAATGTGCCCAATTAATTGTCCAAAGGGACAGGCTGATATGCCATATACATCTGATATGATGTAGGACAATGTGCCTAATTAATTGTCCAAAGGGACAGTCTGATATGCCATATACATCTGATATGATGTAGGCCAATGTGCCTAATTAATTGTCCAAAGGGACAGGCTGATATGCCATATACATCTGATATGATGTAGGCCAATGTGCCCAATTAATTGTCCAATGGGACAGGCTGATATGCCATATACATCTGATATGATGTAGGTGAATTAATTGTCCAACGGGACAGGCTGATATGCCATATACATCTGATATGATGTAGGCCAATGTGCCTAATTAATTGTCCAACGGGACAGGCTTATATGCCATATATATCTGATATGATGTAGGCCAATGTGCCCAATTAATTGTCCAACGGGACAGGCTGATATGCCATATATATCTGATATGATGTAGGTCAATGTGCCCAATTAATTGTCCAAAGGGACAGGCTGATATGCCATATACATCTGATATGATGTAGGGCAAGGTGCCCGATTATTGTCCAATGTGATAGGCTGACATGGCATATGTATTATGTCTTAAGTGACAGGCTGATATGCCATATATATATATTATGACCAATATGACCGGCCAATGTGCCCAATTATTATGTCCATTAGGGACAAGTTTATGAGCTATATAATTGTCAATAATGACAATGACAGTTGTGACATTGTGATCCACTGTCCAATAATATATGGACTACGTCCAAATTGTAATTTGCCTATGATGGTCCTATTAAGACCTAGGCCAAACATAGATATGTTAAGCCTAAGAGTTGTGATGGTATTCACACTAGAATAGGCAATGGATTGTTATATCCAATATTGAAAGCCGATATGGTTGATACGCCATGGCTAAATGAAGTTTTATTGGTATATAGAAACCAAGACTTAAAGATGGCTAACTCAAATGACCACAAAGTAGCCACAGGAATGTTGAACCCAACAATGAAGAAAATAAAAAGATTAATGATAATGATTTCCAAGCTCGCATTGATGTGGCTGTGGAAAGGGCCATGGGAAAGGCCATAGAAAGGCTTAGAGAGTCGAGTGCCACTCGATCTAGACCCCTATCGATTCCACCATCTTTAGCTCATAGGGAGAGCTCTGCTCACTCTTCAAATGCGAAGAGTGAACCAAGGAAAATAGATCTTACTGAAAAGTCCCGTTCTGTTAAGGCCGGATGTACTTATAAGTATTTCGTCTCATGCAAACCCCGAGAATTTAACAGAGAGAAAGGAGCTGTAGAAGCCCTAAAGTGGCCAGACGAGATGGAGACGATAATAGATATCAGCAACTGTGCTGATAAGGATGTGGTCAAGTAAGTATCATAATCCTTCAAGGGCGATGCCCTAATATGGTGGAAAGCCATGATTCAATCAACAGGTAAGGTACACCTGTACAACTTGGGATGGTCCAAGTTTGTTGAATTGGTAAAGGAAACATATTGCCCAACCCATGAGGTTAGAAGCAGACTTCTTGTCTCTATCAATGAAAAACCTAGACTGTCGGAAGTATGTTTCCGATTTCAATTCCCTATCTAGGTTAGTTTCCTATTTGATCACTCCAGAATCCAAATGCATTGCGCGTTTCATAAATGGGTTGGCGCCCGAAATAAAGGGCATGGTAAAGGCTGCACAGCCTAGTACCTATAGGTCCGCTGTACACCTATCTCTTTCCCTTACCCTAGATCTGGTAAGACAAAAGTCAATTAGGACTGAAACTGACGGAAAGAGAAACGGGAGGATAATAACTCCCAAAGATTTAAGAAGAAAGGAAATTTCGGGTTCATGAAGAACCAGCAAATGTCTAATGACAAACCTCTGTGCAAAAATTGTAAATATAGGCACTGGGGACAATGTAGTATAAATCCACAAACCAAACCCTGTGGTATCTGCAAAAGAAAAGGGCATAAGACCTTAGATTGCAAGGATCTTAAGGATGCACTTTGCTATAACTGCAATGAAAAAGGGCATATAACATACAATTGCCCCAAGAAACCCAAAAGTGATGATGCAAAGCCTGGAGAGGCCAAGAAAGGGAATGCCCGTGCCTTCCAAATGAATGCTAGGGAGGCCGTTAATGACAACAATGTCATAACATGTACTTTCCACATTAATGATACTTATGCTAGAGTCCTTTTTTATTCAGGTGCAGATAAATCATTTGTTGATCATAAGTTTAGTAAACTATTAAACCTGCCCATAAGAACTCTAGATAAAATTTATGAGATAGAACTTGCCGATGGAACCTTAGAAACTGCATCTTCCATTCTTGATGGATGCTCTATATCCATTAAGAATCATTCCATCCCTATCTCTCTTCTGCCAATGAAATTGGCGGGGTTTGATGTTGTCTTAGGCATGGATTGGTTATCTCATAACCATGCCCGCATTGCCTGTGATAAAAAGCTCATCGAAATCAAACCCCATCTTGTGAAATGATCACCATCCCTGGAGACTCACACAATGGACTGCCAGACAAGGTGTTGTTATTTAAGGCATCTAAGTGTTTGAGAAGAGGCTGTGTCATTTACATGGCACAAGTTACCATAAATGAACCTAAACCAAACATGGAAGACCTCTCAGTCATTTCAGAGTATCCCGATGTATTCCCAGAAGAATTACCAGGTCTACCTCCAGACAGGCAAGTGGAATTCAGGATTGATATCATACCAGGGGTAGCACCCGTAGCTAGAGCTCCATATAGGCTAGCACCTACTGAAATGAAGGAGTTGAGGACGCAACTAGACGAACTCCTAGGGAAAGGCTTTATACAACCTAGTTCCTTGCCTTGGGGAGCTCCAATCCTCTTCGTTAAGAAGAAAGACAGATCAATGCGGATGTGCATCGACTATCGGGAGCTGAACAAACTAACAATTAAGAGAAGATATCATCTACCCAGGACGATGATTTATTCGACTAGCTTCAAGGGGCAAGTTTCTTTTTTAAGATAGATTTGAGATCGGATATCATCAACTGAAGGTTAGAAGTGAAGATGTTCCTAAGACAGCCTTTAGGAGCCGCTATGGTCATTTTGAATTTTTAGTGATGCCTTTTGGGCTCACAAATGCACCGGCAGCATTCATGGATCTCATGAATAGAGTCTGCAAACCGTATAAGTTTGTCATTGTTTTCACAGACGACATACTTATCTATTCTCGTAATCAAGCTGATCACGAGAAACATCTTCGGTGTATCCTAGAATTATTAAGGCAGGAGAAACTTTATGCAAAGTTCTCTAAATGCGAATTTTGGCTCAGAGAAGTCCAATTTCTTGGACACATGGTAAGTGAGCGTGGTATCCAAGTGGATCCCCAAAATTGAGGCTATAATGAATTGGGAAGTACCCAAGACCCCAACAGAAATTCGTAGTTTCCTAGGATTGGCTGGATACTGCAGAAGATTCATTGAGAACTTTTTGAGAATAGCCACCCCTTTAACTACCTTGACACGTAAGAATGTTAAGTATAATTGGGGTCCAAAGCAACAAGAATCTTTTGGAGGTTCTTAAACATAAGTTGAGCAATGCTCCTGCGTTATCTCTACTTGAGGGTATTGAGGAATTTGTAGTCTACTGTGATGCATCGCACACTGGCATGGGTTGTGTGCTAATGCAAAAAGGCAAGGTGATTGCCTATGCATCACGACAATTAAAGGTGCATGAAAAGAATTACACCACCAACGATTTGGAATTGGGTGCCGTTGTATTTGCACTAAAATTGTGGAGACATTACTTGTATGGCACAAAGTGTGTTATATACACAGACCATAAAAGTCTCCAGCATCTGTTCAATTAGAAAGAATTGGACATGCGACGATGCCGATGGACGGAAACACTTAATGATTATGATTGTGAGATTCGCTACCATCCAGGTAAGGCAAATGGAGTTGCCGATGCCTTAAGTCGCAAGGAAAGGGTTAAACCTATTAGGATTAATGCTAAGAGCATTGAGCTCAGAAATAGCTTAAGTGAGAAGCTATTAGATGCGCAAAAACCAGCCTTGTTAGAGGCTAATATTCCTAATGAAGGATTAGGCGGAATTTTTGATCAATTAGCGCCTGGAAAGGATGGAATCCTAAGATTTAATGATAGAATTTGGGTTCGATCTTTGGAGGACTTAGAGATCTAATCCTCCGAGAAGCGCATAGTTCAAGATACTCAGTTCACCCAGGTGGTGACAAGATGTATCAAGATTTGAAGAAGAATTATTAGTGGATGGGTTTAAAGAAATCCATAGCCACTTATTTAGCTAAGTGTCTGACCTGTTCACAAGTTAAGGCCGAACATCAGAAACTGTCAGGACTACTGCAACAATTAGAGATTCCCACTTGGAAATGGGAAATGGTAACTATGGATTTGATTACCAAGTTACCTAAGACCAAAAGTGGTAATGACACCATTTGGGTCATAGTGGATAGGCTGACCAAGTCAGCACACTTATTGCCAATAAAAGAAACGTATAATTCAGATAAATTTGCTAAGTTATATGTGGACAAGATAGTATCCCTACACGGTGTGCCAGTATCTATTGTATCCGATAGAGATACTAGATACACATCTCACTTTTGGAAAAGTTTCCAACAATCGTTAGGCACACGATTAAACTTTAATACGGCCTATCATCCGCAAACGCATGGTCAAAGTGAGCGTACTATCCAGACACTGGAAGACATGCTTAGGGCATGTGTGATTGATTTAGGTGGAAGTTGGGATGACCACTTACCCCTCATAGAATTCTCCTACAATAATAACTATCATACTAGCATCAAGGTTGCTCCTTTTGAGGCCTTGTATGGGAGAAAATGTAGAACGCCCGTATGTTGGGCAGAAGTTGGGGAGGCCCAACTATCATGACCTGAGATTTTCCTGGAGACCACGGAAAACATTATGCAAATCCGTGATCGTCTCAAAGTTGCCAGAGACAGACAGAAAATCTTTTGCTGACAAGAGGCGTAAACCTCTTAAGTTCCAAATAGGGGACAAGGTCATGCTGAGGTATCACCCTGGAAATGTGTGATGCATTTTGGAAAGAAGGGCAAGTTGATCCCAAGATATATTGGACCGTTCGAGATAGTCGAATGTGTCGGCACTATGCCTTATAAGCTCAGATTGCCAGAGGAGCTTAGTGGAATCCATGATGTATTCCACATATCTAATCTTAAGAAATGTCTAGCCGATGAGTCGCTAGCAATGTCGCACAAAGATGTGCAGATAGATGGAATCCCGGGGTTCGTTGAGAAACCAATTTCGATCAAGGATCATCAGGTTAAGAAGCTCCGAAGAAAAATGATATCTATAGTAAAAATTAAGTGGGACGCTGATGTTCTAAAAGTAGTTAATTAAAAACAAAACAAATTGTTCTAATTCTAGACTCAAATTATACTCTAGACTCCTAAACTACACTAAACTACTAACCGGCAAGTGGACCGATCAATTGCAGAATAGTATTAAGTAAGTCCGAATTATCGAACCCACAGGACTCTCTAATTGCTAAGACTACTAACTTAGACTCAATTACATACTAGGTATATTTTAAGGGGGTTTTTACTAATAATTCTAAATTATCAATTTAAATAAAACTACTAAAGTGAAATGAACCAAACTATGAACTTCTAGGGACTTATTAGAGCTTTTACCAAGAGATAATAAAATAGTTACCTAGGTTAGATTTTTAGAATACTACTCCTTCAATTTAACAATAATTAATCTGGTTGAATATTTTACCGGGATCTTAGCATATCAAAGTTTAGGTTTATTAAACAGGACCCCAGACCCTTCTCAGGAAGACACCTACAATAATAACCTATCATTTTTATACGTTTACCGGTCTTAAAGATTCTTTTTTCAATTATCTTTTCAAATTAGTAAAGTGCCTAATTATTAATTACCTCTCAATAATTAATCTAGACCAACTAAAATTCTCTAGTTTAGATTAACTGATTTAATTATGACAAGGAAATTAGACTCGGGAATTTCTCAAAACCCTAACCTAACAATTTACCATATTAATTCAGCCAACTAATTGCAATTTCTCAATTAACAAATTAGGTATAATGACAAGTTTGATTTAATGGTTAATCTAATTGTTTCCCCGGTTATATTGGCCAATTTTACCGACAACTTCACGAATTCCTAAGAATACGAAAAGTAACATAAACCTATTACATGAAAGATATTCACCAAAGTTTATGCAAAACAACCAAACAATCATCAAACAACCAAGATCATGCAAATACCCTAAAATAGATCATTAAAGTTGTAAACTTTACCAATTTAGATATTCTATCAAAGTTTCATAATTCCATAATCCAAAACCTAGGTAACCAAAGAAAATCTAGCCTAACAACATGTTTAAAAAGTAATTAAAACCAAGTTGATAGCATGATTGATCAAAAACAAGAAATGAAAGGGGAGATTGGTATGATAAACCATGACAAGCTCCTGCCTTAAACATTCGTGATCACCACCACCGTTCCTGCAGCTCAGATATGCTTCGTGTCGCTTCAAACCTTTAGGAAATAGCTCCGAAGTTGCTCTAGATCATCCACACTTGCCCAAGATATGTTTGATTATGATAATAAGTCTATTATAAACAAAAAAAAAACCCAAAACAACTCTGATTTCGAAACATTCTGGATAAAGACCTCCCTCGCGGGCCGCGAGAGAGTTTGGAGGGTCCGGTCGCGCCCCGCGACCGAGTAAAGATTCTGCAGATAATTATCCCTCTCTCGTGGGCCGCGAGAGAGGTTGGCTGTGCCGGTCGCACCCCGCGACCGGGTGGAATCCCTTATTTTGCTTTTCGTTTTCTCGTCTTCGATCCACTCACGTCCCGGCTCGGTTCTTGTCACACCCCGACCCGCAGCGGAAATAAGAGTCGGGGCATAATTGGGTTATCACCAAAGCACATGACATTTACTATTATGTTTCATAATTAATAAAGTCAAAGTTACATTTTAAAACATCCAAACATGTTCATTCAATACAAAGGAAAATAACCAAACATAACAATCCCAATACTAAATCGTTTTATTCTTCTAATCCAGGTCCTATGTGTTCCTAGCTGCTGCTGGTTCACCTGTATCATGTGTAAAAGGGGAGTTTTTGGGTCAACATAAGTTGGCGAGTGAACCTTATTAGATAAACATTTGATAATGATTTTATGGTTAGTTTATCAATGAAACATAGTGCATAATCATAAATGAACAAATGTAAATAATCAAGCATTAGCAAATAGCAGTTACAATTATAACATATAATAACACTTGCTAGCATACATGAATATACCAATATCATACGATAACTAACATAAATGAACTGTGCGATCAAGGCTCAATCAAACGGAGCCGATCGTATTGCATGTACTGAAAATGTAAAATGAACTGTGCGATCAAGGCTCAATCAAACGGAGCCGATCGTATTGCATGTACTGAAAATGTAAAATGAACTGTGCGATCAAGGCTCAATCAAACGGAGCCGATCGTATGCGGGCACGCCAGGTTCAACCGCATAATAAAATGGGGAACAAGCTCAGACCTCATAAATGGGGAGCGGCGGCCTCAGCAATTGCATGTACTGAAATAATAATTTGCATCCAATAATAACTACTTAACAGCAACAAACTAAATACACATGTTCATGATATGATGTATGCACAATAGTTTAGTTATAATATGTATATAAACAAAGACACATGATACACCCCAAAAACGTGATTAAAACGGGGAATTTGAAAGATTCACTCACATTGGGTGCGTTGAATTGGAGATGGTGAGATGCGCATGATTTAGATGAGCGAGTCGACGAGGAATACTAACCTAAATAATAATGGAAAAATATATTAAATGGATGGATGTTATTAAGGATTTTAATGAAATTTTTAGATATATTTTTGTGAGTTTATGGCTATTTTCTATCTTTAAAAATGTTTATTTTAAGTATTTTTAATTGATTTTTAAATTAAATTAAATAAATAAAAATATAAAAAAAATATTATTTTTTTGACTGTTGACCGTTGATCGTTGACCGGTTCGGTCAGCGAATAAACCTGCGCCGGGTGGGATTTGAACCGGCGACCTCCCGTTCACGTGCACGCAACTCTACCAACTGAGCTACGTGTCTAACCCGAAATAAACTCGTTTTTAATTATATTTATACACTTATTTGAATTAACCGAAAATTCCTTTATTTGCAAAAACGTTTTAATTCAATTGGACCGGTGCTCGTGACGAGTTTCGAACGCGCGACGTGTAGTTCATATTGCACACAGTCCACCGCTGGACTGTGTGTCTAACCCGGTTATTATCTTGGTTTTTATTATACTTAACAACTATCTGTTTTAACCCGGTTTAGTTCTTGATCAAAAAGGCATGTTATTACACAAGGCGTGCGTGTAGCAAGGATCGAACTCGGGACGTGTGTGTGAAATTTGCACACAGTCCACCGCTGGACTGTGTGTCTAACCCGTTTAAAATACCGTTTTTAATTAATCTTATGTTGCGTTATGACTTCATCTTCTTCGCCGATTTACACAGACAGCATAATCCGACTTGTTATGATTGATTTATGACTTATACAATTTTCAGACATTAACAGTAATTCAAAAGTAGGGAATGGAGAGAGTTTAAGGAAAAGAATATACCGATTGATGTTGTTCACAGAAATCCGGCGGAGGTTCGTCGGTACTGGAAGTGAACTCCGGCTGTTGAAACCAATTAACAACGTTGATCGATTATTCATGAAGTTGAGTCACTTAAACAAGGTTTAAAAGAAGTTTAGGATATCATACCAGTTCACAGTGTGATCCCGGCAGTCTCAGAAATTTTCCGGCGAAGATAAGATTTTCGATAAACGTTGACTAGGATCGATTCTGATGATGGAGTTGTGTTAGAGACTGATTAATCACATGTTTTAAACAGAAAGAGTCGGAGGAATTACCGTGAGAATGTGAGTCCCGGTTTTCCGGTGACTTGCAGAAATTTTTCGGCGAACTGATTCAGATGATCTTATGGTTTAAAAATGCGACGAAATTGAAATTGAGTATTGATATGATAGCTCTGAATCGCGAGAATGGACTGAAGCTTGAGTTATTCAGGAATTTGATGAACTTTCGGTTTCAAATACCGAAAATGATGAAACTTTAAGTTCAATCAATTCTAACTTGATTAGAAACCGTCGTGCATCGGTTATAACTGAATGTGTGAGGTAAACAATCGATTTGACGATTGGTTTGCCGATTACCGGTTTTCAGATGGCATCATCGGTTAAACTGAGTTTGTGTATAAGTTTCATTTGTTTTCCTAGAGTTAACAGAAAACACATTGTGGCGGAGTGGTTTAGGGAATGAATGTTAAGTTGTTTAAGAGTCTTGGCTGACCCGGGTTCGAGTCCCGGCAGCTTCATATATTTTTTATTTATTTTATTTTAACTTTTTATCAAATATAATTTTTATAGTTTAGTTTATTTATTAATTATGTATCGTTTTAACTCAAAATAATCATAAATAATTAATGCAACTTTTATAACTTGGTACTTGATTACAAAACGGAGCGGGTTTTGGAGACCCGATTTTTTACAAATGTTACAGTTCTTTTCACCATTTTCGCTCGTTTTTCCGATCCTTCCAACCGTTTTCACGAACCAAGACCTGCAAAACGTGTTTGGATTAAAAGTAGAAAATTCTTGACAAATCGAAACGAAAACGCGCTAAAATTATACAAACTCTACAAGATAAATAGATGTATTATTTAATACATCAAATATCCCCACACTTGCTCTTTTTTTGCCCTCGAAAAAGAATTGTGCATAAACGGAATCATAACCCAATAATTACTCGATTTCAATAATTCCTATTATTTTCATTAGGGAACAAAATTCATGTTAATCGCGATTGCGAGTATTGGGTCCACTAAAACTCAAAATTCGGCTCAAACCTCTTATCATATAAATTTAATTTAAGTGCGGTCAATCCACATAGGTTCTCACACTAGAGTCCACAGTATCCCTAATCCCACATCAAGCTTATGAAACACAAGGAACGAATTGTCTAACCCTTTCCTAACCGTTTTATACCAAAATATAAAGAATTTAGAATCAAGCAAATTTCTTTTTCTCTTTTTTTCCATTTGAGCATTTTGATTTCTTCTTGCATATCTAACTAGAGGCTGTCTCAACCAGAGTCACCATCCCCGAGAGCGACAACGTGGGCTTCGATACTTAAAATTTCAACTAATCCTAGAGGATTCTCGATCAGAGTCACCATCCCCAAGGGACATTCCATAGGCCTCAGTCTACTTTTCAATCAAGCTCATTTTCATTTTTTTTTCTTTTTGTTTTTACATGATTAAAAGTTCTAAATATTTTAGCTTATAACGGTATTTCTTATACTATTTTTGGTGGTTTCAGTTTCCCATTTCTCCTAGATGAGTACCCACTAGTAGACCGACTATTAAGGTGTATTAAGCTCAAAGAAAATAAGAACCGAATTGAGCCTACTCGCACATCCCAATTTAGACACAAACTCACCCCTTTTTATTCTCATATTATTATTATTTGAAACCGAATAAAAGTTAAATTTTTCTATCATTTTCCGTTTAATTTTTCATGCATACTTCCTTTTCAAAAGACATTTTAGGATTTTTTTAAATTAATATTACTCTAATATCCCATCCCCACACTTAAAGTTTTGCATTGTCCCCAATGCAAGGACGAGATAGTTACTACTAAAAAAAAACTAAAAAACAAGCAAACGAAATAAGAAAATAAAATACAGAAAAAGAAGCGACTTAGCTGGTAGTGCAAGCCTGTCGATGTGCCAGGCAAACCACTCGTGCTCTCCAAAACATGCCACTCTTAACGCTCTCATGCGAACGGACAACATATACATCAACCTAGCATTACACACTTACAAAACATGAATAATAAAGCAAATAAATCCATAGTCTTGCAATATTGTTCATCAACACATACCCAACCAACCAACCATCCCAAAAATAAATTGTTTAAAACATACAAACCACAATGACTGAAAACAGCAGAAAAGAAAAAAAATAAAGGTAAAGATCTTCCGCTGCTTCCATCCTCCTCTTGGATTCTTCGGACGTCTCGAACACCTGGTAAGGCAGCAAGTCTTCCATCCCTGCAAACTGGCTGGAACCTGCCTGACCGCCTGGCTGCTGGAAGTAAGACGGGACTCCCATGTTTAGATTCCGCATCATGTAGCGCATCCCATCCTCTAACCTCCTCTGACTAGTCTCGTGCCCGTCTACTCTCTAACATAGTTTGGCGCACCCCGCCAAACTGCTGGTCCACATAACCTCTCAAATCCCCAAACCCAGTCTCCATCCTGTCATAAAACGAGTCTAAGGTCAGTGGGTCCGGTTGAGGTTCCCGAAGCGGGTACTGCCGTTCTGGCAGGCGACTGGTCGCTGGTATCGAGTAGGTATGGCCCCCTGCATAGAAGATGCAATGTCGGATCCAGGAGGTGGTTGCACTTGAGGCCCTTGGCGAGCTGGTATCCAGCTAATAGGCTCTTGGGTGGTAAGGATTCCTGCAGCTTGGAGATCTCTGATGCTCAGACACAGGGGCCAGGGCCTTCTCTCATCCTGTCCTAGGGGTATCTGCCAAACACCCCTAGGCTCTCAGCCAAGCATGTAACCAAAGGCTCGCAATAAACCCTTGCCCCAGGGCCCCCCTCCACAGTCTCTTCATTGACCAAGAAAATATTGTGGCCAAATTTGCTGTCATACCCCGACCCGCAGCGGAATAAGAGTCGGGGCATAATTGGGTTATCACCAAAGCTCATGATATTTACTAATATGTTTCATATTTATTAAAGTCAAAGTTACATTTCCAAATATCCAAACATGTCCATACAAATAAAAAGAAAATAAACCAAACAAACACTCCCAAACTGTAAATCGTTTTATTCTTCTAGTCCAATCCTAAGTGTTTCTTGCTGCAGCTGGTTCACCTGTATCATGTGTAAAAATGGGGGTTTTTTGGTCAACATAAGTTGGCGAGTGAACCTTGTTAGATAAACATTTATTATTGATTTACTTGTTAGTTTATCAATGAAAAATTGTGCATAATCATAAATGAGCAAATGTAAATAATCAAGTAGTAGCAATTGCAATCACATATACAACATACAATAACACATGATAGCATACATTAACATATCAACATCATACGATAAATAACATGAACGAAACTGTGCGATCAAGACTCAATCAAACGGAGCCGATCGTATTGCATGTACTGAAAATGATAAATGTCTGTGCGATCAAGGCTCAATCAAACGGAGCCGATCGTAATGTGGGCACGCCAGGTTCACGCTCATAATGTAATGGGGAACATGCTCAACGCTCATAATGTAATGGGGAGCGGCGGCCTATGAAATTGCATGTACTGAAATAATAAATTGAATCTAACAATAACCACACAAACAGTTGTAACAAGCTGAATACACAAGTTCATGATATGATGTATGCACAATGGTTTAAATATAATATATAGCAAGACACATGATACACCCCAAAACGTGATTAAAACGGGGAATTTGTAAGATTCACTCACATTGGGTGCGTTTGATTGGAGATGATGAGATGCGTACGAGTCGGGAGAGTTGGACAACGAGAATTACTAACCTAAATAATAACGGAAAAATATAGTAAATGAGTGGATTTTATTAAGGATTTTAATGGAATTTTTAGATATATTTTTGTGAGTTTAAGGCTATTTTCTATCTTTAAAAATATTATTTTTAAGTATTTTTAATTAATTTTTAAATTAAATAAAATAAATAAAAATATAAAAATTTGTTTATTTTTGCGTTGACCGTTGACCGTTGACCGTTGACTTGTTGACCTGTTGACCGGTTTGGTCAGTGTGCATGTATGCGCTGGGTGAGACTCGAACCCGAGACCTCCCGTATGCGTGCACGCAGCTCTACCAACTGAGCTACCTGTCTAACCCGAAATAATCTTGTTTTTAATTATATTTATATACTAATTCGATTTATTCAAAATTTCATTTGTTTTTAAAAAGATTTTAAATCATCGAACCGGTGCCGTTAACCAGACTCGAACGCGTGACGTGCGACTTAGTGTTGCACACAGTCCACCGCTGGACTGCGTGTCTAACCTGGTTAATATTTCGCATTTTATTATACTTAACAACTAACGGGGTTAACCCGATTTAGCTTTAATCAAAAAGGCATTTTATTACATAGAGGGTGCGTGTATCAGGGATCGAACTCATGACGTGTGCGTATTATTTGCACACAGTCCACCGCTGGACTGTGTGTCTAACCCGTTTAAAATACCAATTTTAATTATACTTATAGTGTTATCACAGTCATCTTCTTCGTTGAATTTTACAAGCAGTAGATTATACCGTTATATCTTGTGTAGTTCGATTGATAAACATTGTACAATCTAATATGAAATGGCAGAAACGATAATTAGAAGTGAACATACCGATGAACGGTTTATTTCAGAATTCCGGCAATGTGTCGGTCTCTGTTTTTGTGCTCTTCAACTAAACAAGACAATTAACCGTTTTGATTAGCTAATCGTGGAATTGAAATGATTAACAAATGTTAACAGAGGGTTTGAATGTCCTTACCGATTCACAGATGAAAATAGAGATTTTCAGAACTTTTCCGGCGAACTGAAATTATCTGATAACAGTGCCTGAATTCGATCTCAAGTGGAAGGTTTGAGTTAGAAATAGCTTAACAACTGTTAGACTATGATGGTATTGAAGAACTTACCGATTTGAGGACAAATACGGTTTTCCGACGAACTTGCAGAATTTTCCGGCGAGTTGATTTAAGCTTTCTGGTGAACCGAATGTGTGTGGAAATGTAATTGAAGGTCTTGCAGAGTATTTTGAGTCGCAGGAGAGGTCTAAGATTGAAGTAATCCGAGAATTGAAAGTTTTCGGTTATTAAACCGATTCACTTCCGAATTCAAGTTTCATTCACGGTAGAATTAATTGGATTTATCAGTTTATCGGTTATACTCATTGAATCGCGAGTATCCAGATCGTCTTTGAGTGTTTGATAACCGATTTCAGTTACAATTGGTGTAACCGATTGATTTACATTTGTCTATAAGATCTATTTGCTTCCTAAAGATGACAGAAAACAAACAAGTGGCGGAGTGGTGATGTGTGTGTGTGTTAAGTCTTTGGATCTCACTTTCTGGCTGACCCGGGTTCGAGTCCCGGCAGCCCCAACTTATTTTTAAACACTTTATTTTTACTTTTTATCAATTATAACTTTTATGGTTTAGTTTGTTTATTAATTATGTATCATTAAAAATTAAAATAACCATATATACACAACGTGACATTTATAACTTAATATTCGATTACAAAACGGAGCGGGTTTTGGAAACCCGTTTTTGACAAATGTTACATTATCCCCTACTTTTAGGAACTTCGTCCCGAAATTTAAGTAGTAGAAGTAGTAGGAAAAAGATGCGGGTATTTTTCGCGCATTGAGTCTTCACGTTCCCAAGTAAACTCAGGTCCCCGTTTCGACTCCCAGCGTACCCTAACATTTGGAATACGACTTCGTCGTAAACGTTTTTCTCTGGAGTCCATGATCTCTACATGTCTTTCAATAAAATGCATAGATTCATCAATCTGGATATCTTCCAGCGGAATGTGGAGGTTCTCATCAGCGAGGCACTTCTTCAAGTTTGATACGTGGAATGTGGGATGAATCCTGTTGAGTTCTTCTGGTAGATCAAGCTTGTATGCTACAGGTCCTACTCTTTCGAGTATCTTGAAAGGTCCTACGTAGCGTGGTGCTAGCTTGCCTTTTTGACCAAAACGAACTACTCCCTTCCACGGTGATACTTTTAAAAGTACATGATCACCAATGTTAAACTCCAAAGGCTTCCGTCATTTATCTGCATAACTCTTTAATGACTTTGAGCCGCTAGAAGATTGTTTCGGATTTGATGGATCTTGTCTGTGGTTTCTTGGATCAATTCTGGACCAGTGATTTGAGCTTCCCCAATTTCGTGCCAACATACTGGAGATCGGCACTAACGACCATATAAGGTTTCAAAAGGTGCCATGCCGATACTTGAATGATAGCTGTTGTTGTACAAAAATTCTACTAATGGTAGATGAGCGTCCCAATTTCCCTTGAAGTCTATAACACATGCGCGAAGCATATCTTCAAGAGTTTGGATGGTGCGTTCAGATTGACCATCAGTTTGAGGATGATAGGCGGTACTGAGATCTAATCGCGTACCCATAGCGGCTTGTACTGCTTGCCATGTTCGTGAAGTGAAACGACCATCACGATCAAAAATAATGCTTAACGGAACCCCATGTCGGCTTACGATTTCGCTGATATAAATACGAGCAAGCTTTTCGTTCTTGAAATCTTCGCGGATAGGAATAAAGTGAGCTGATTTTGTAAGTCGGTCGATAATTACCCATATAGTGTCATACCCACCAGAAGTGCGAGGTAACTCGGTAATGAAATCCATGGTTATATTTTCCCACTTCCATACAGGTATTTCAGGTTGGACCAGAAGTCCTGAGGGTCTTTGGTGTTCAGCTTTCACCTTGGAACATGTAAGGCACTTGGAAACAAAAACAGCAATATCCTTTTTCATTCAAGGCCACCAATAGGTATATCGTAGGTCTTGATACATCTTATCGGCTCCTGGGTGTATAGAGTATCACGTTTTGTGAGCTTCCTTCATAAGAATTTCACGAAGATTGTTGTGGTTAGGAATCCAGATACGATCTAGGTAGTACAGAATACCGTCAGATTTAGTTTCAATTTTAAGTTCAGCTCCACAGGACATCTCCTTTCGTACATCATCTTCCGTAACTGAAACATGTTGGGCTTCTCGAATTTGATCTTTAATGTCAGTTATGATTTGCGAACATAGAAGACGAATGGAGTTCGCATAACCCTTTCGACTAAGTGCATCGGCCACCACATTTGCTTTGCCCGGGTGGTATCGAATTTCACAGTCGTAGTCATTTAGAAGTTCGACCCATCTTTGTTGCCTCATGTTTAACTCCTTTTGATTGAAGATATGTTGAAGACTCTTGTGGTCAGTGTATATTTCACACTTAGTACCATAGAGATAATGTCTTCATATCTTAAGAGCGAACACAACGGCTCCAAGTTCTAGGTCATGAGTGGTGTAGTTCTTCTCATGCGTCTTGAGTTGTCTCGAAGCATAAGCTATAACTTTTCCTCTTTGCATTAGAACGCAGCCTAATCCTTGCCCTGACGCGTCGCAATAGACCACGAAATCATCACAACCTTCAGGAAGAGTAAGGATTGGTGCATCACAAAGCTTTTGTTTAAGAGTTTGGAAGGCTTCTTCTTGCTTGGGTCCCCATATGAAAGGTTTTCCCTTGTGAGTTAAAGCCGTGAGTGGTACAGCAATGCGTGAGAAGTTTGAGATGAATCGACGATAATAACCAGCCAAACCAAGAAAAGATCTTACTTCAGTTGGTGTACGTGGAGCTTGCCATTCTTGTACCGCTTTGATCTTTGAGGGGTAGACATGTATTCCCTTGTCATTGACTACATGTCCGAGGAATTGCACCTCTTTTAACCAGAATTCGCATTTGGAGAATTTGGCGTAAAGCTTTTCATTCTCTAGAAGTGTAAGGATGAGTCGAAGATGACGCTCATGATCAGACTTAGACTTTGAATAAATAAGAATGTCGTCGATGAAGACTATAACAAATCGATCAAGATAAGGTTTGCAGACTCTGTTCATTAGGTCCATGAAGACTGCTGGAGCGTTGGTTAAACCAAATGGCATGACCATGAATTCATAATGACCATAACGAGTTCGGAATGCGGTCTTTGGGACGTCTTCTTCATGTACTCTAAGTTGATGATAACCAGATCGAAGGTCGATTTTGGAAAAGTAGCTGGCACCTTGGAGTTGGTCAAGAAGATCATCAATGCGAGGTAAAGGATAGCGATTCTTGATTGTTAATTTGTTGAGCTCACTGTAGTCGATGCACATACGAAACGATCCATCTTTCTTCTTTACAAAAAGGACAGGTGCACCCCAAGGCGATGAACTAGGACGTATGAATCCCTTGTCAGTCAACTCTTGTAATTGACTGGCTAGCTCTTGCATTTCAGAGGGGGCTAACCTATAAGGAGACTTTGCAACTGGTGTAGCACCAGGTATAAGATCAATACGGAATTCGACTTCTCTAACCGGAGGAAGTCCTGAAATGTCATCAGGAAAAACTTGCGGGAAATCTTTTACTACTGGAATGTCTTCAAGTTTCTTCTCCATGGTTCCCTTGTTGATGATATGAGCTAAAAACGCGACGTTATTTTTGCGAAGATATTTTTGGGCTTGAAGACAAGACATTAAGCTGAGCCCCTTCGACGAGGTTTCTCCAAAGATTCGAAGAGTTTGACCGTTTGAAAGAGGAATACGTATAAATTTTTCGCGACATACAACTTCTGCCTGATGTTGACTGAGCCAGTCCATACCAATTATGATATCAAAACTTCCCAGCTTCATAGGAATAAGGTCGTTGAGAATTCATGGTCATTTAAGGTGAGTGTACAGTTGCGTATAATAGAGTTTAATGAAACTAGTTTCCCGTCAGCAACTTCTACCGTTATGGATTCCATGAGCTTATCCCGATTTTGGTTTAAGATAGGTTCAAATTCTAAGCACACAAAACTTCTATCCGCACCAGTATCAAATAACATAGAGGCATATCTACCATTTATAAGGAACGTACTGTTAACCACATTGCCGTCAGCTCTAGCCTGATTAGCGTTGATATTGAAAGCTCTTCCTCTTGCAGGTGGAGGAGCTTGGTTCGCTTGATTCACCGGGTTGGCCTGGGCCTGAGCATGAATAATGTTTACCAACCTTGGACAAGTGTTTCTGAAATGGCTTGGGTCTCCGCAATTGTAGCAAGCCCGCATAGGTTGACCCATAGGATAATTGGGTTGGTAATATGTTTGGGCTAAATGTTGGGTGGGTGGAAATAGTAGGGGTTGTTGGGCTTGACCCATTAATTGTTGGTGGGTTTGGGTTAAAGGTTGGTGGCGGTTCGTTCGCTGGGGCATGCGGCAGGTTTGAATAGTATGACCCGCGCGACCACAGCCGGTGCAATGCTGGCAAGGATAATCAGGAGAATGGTGATATTGGCAACGGTTACATTTTGGTAACGGGCCAGAGTAGGGTCTTTTGTATGGTGCAGGTGAAGGAGCGACTTGGGTAATGGGTGCAGCAGGAATTGGGAGGTTGGTTTGTGTAACGGCGAAGTTTCTGGTGTTGCGCTTCCTCTTGTTAGCAAACTTAGAGGAGGAGATGGAATGGTTTGAAGTTTGACCCTCAACAGGGGCTTTCTTTTTCTCTTCTTTAAACTTCCCGTTGCGAATTCGATTCTCGGTCAGTTCAGTCGCTAGCTCCATAGCAGCTTCAAGTGTTACCGGTGAAACGCTGAGAACTGAATCTTGGATTTTTGAGGGAAGTCCTCGAATATAATGCTCGATCAAACGATAAGTTGGGGTAAACAAATTTGGAACCATTTGGTTCAACTCTAAGAACCTCTTGCTATAGGTGGTGTGATCCCCTCCTTCTGTTTTAAAGAATGAAATTCGTCCTCCAGCTTTTTAATTTCACTCCTAGGACAGAAACGCCTAGTCATGATTTCCCTTAACTCCTCCCAAGTTAAGGCCATTGTATCATCAATTCCCTCTTCCCTTTTTCAGTATTCCACCAAGTGAGAGCTACCCCAAATAGTCTCCCGGTGGCGTATCGAACCTTGCGATCCTCAGGACAATCGCAGTTGAGGAAGGTGTTTTCCATTTCCTCGAACCAATGGAGGAGAGCAGTGACACCTTCGGTACCTTCAAATTTAGGAGGATCACAAGATTTGAAATGTTTGTATGAGCACTTGCTGGTAGGAGGGTTGTCGATGTTCTGGTCATTCTGTTGGGGAGGATTAGTGGGATTTGTGGCGAGGGCTTGTTGTACTTGGACCACAATGTCAGGCAGTATCGTGGCCATTTGTTTCGCGATGTGTGTAGCCAAGCGTTCCTGAGACCTTCCTGATCTTTTACCCCCTCGTTGTTGTCTGGACGACATCTACAGGAACATACATAAGAAGATTGTGAGTTTATGGAGTCTTTTTAGGTGTCATGTGTCTTTAAGAAAAATGAAAATAACATAAATATCAATAATGCAACTACATCCATAGGATGTCTTGGGTTTGCTCATGTTGGGCCTCAAATGTCCCCCATACCTTCACATGTATAGTCATGTGGGCCCCCATGGCTATTGGCTCGGTAGGATTCACATTAGTATTGGCGATTTAACACTCGCATCACCCGAATGCAAACCACAAAATATGTTTACGAGATGTGTGGTCGGAGTGTGTCCAGGTGTAGACACAATGACAACTCAAAGTGGGGTTAGCTCACACGACGTTTGGTATAGCATGCTTTGGCCTAATAGGTACTTCGTACTCTCATCGTTAGTCCCCAGGTAGGCAAACTGGTACTTTATTTTGGATTTATACGAATGCCAGCCTAGACAGGACGTTCCGACTACCGGTACTGGTACCCTTCTAGTTACTACATGCCCGTCATGAAACTCACTTTGATGAGATTTGAAAACACAAAAATCATTGTAAAAGCAATCATGATGTGGTGTGTGCTTTCATGGATATGATGTGTTATGAGAATATGATTCATGATAGGCATTATATGATAATATATACTTATGAACATGCTTGCATAACATTGAATATAACATTTAACATAAAACATATAAACATCATGAAATTTGGCATGTAACACACAAAAATCTTATAAGTTTCTAATCAACTATAGTATAGGCTCTAAGGGTCTAATAACCTATCCTATATCCCTATAGTCATGGCTCTGATACCAATCTGTCACACCCCGACCCGCAGCGAAATAAGAGTCGGGGCATAATTGGGTTATCACCAAAGCTCATGATATATACTAATATGTTTCATATTTATTAAAGTCAAAGTTACATTTCCAAATATCCAAACATGTCCATACAAATACAAAGAAAATAAACCAAACAAACAATCCCAAACTCTAAATCGTTTTATTCTTCTAGTTCAATCCTAAGTGTTTCTTGCTGCAGCTGGTTCACCTGTATCATGTGTAAAAATGGGGGTTTTTGGGTCAACATAAGTTGGTGAGTGAACCTTGTTAGATAAACATTTATTATTGATTTACTTGTTAGTTTATCAATGAAAAATTGTGCATAATCATAAATGAGCAAATGTAAATAATCAAGTAGTAGCAATTGCAATCACATATACAACATACAATAACACATGATAGCATACATTAACATACCAACATCATACGATAAATAACATGAATGAAACTGTGCGATCAAGGCTCAATCAAACGGAGCCGATCGTATTGCATGTACTGAAAATGATAAATGTCTGTGCGCTCAAGGCTCAATCAAACGGAGCCGATCGTAATGTGGGCACGCCAGGTTCACGCTCATAATGTAATGGGGAACATGCTCAACGCTCATAATGTAATGGGGAGCGGCGGCCTGAAATTGCATGTACTGAAATAATAAATTGAATATAACAATAACCACACAAACAGTTGTAACAAGCTGAATACGCAAGTTCATGATATGATGTATGCACAATGGTTTAAATATAATATATAGCAAGACACATGATACACCCCAAAACGTGATTAAAACGGGGAATTTGTAAGATTCACTCACATTGGGTGCGTTTGATTGGAGATGATGAGATGCGCACGAGTCGGGAGAGTTGGACAACGAGAATTACTAACCTAAATAATAACGGAAAAATATAGTAAATGAGTGGATTTTATTAAGGATTTTAATGGAATTTTTAGATATATTTTTGTGAGTTTAAGGCTATTTTCTATCTTTAAAAATATTATTTTTAAGTATTTTTAATTAATTTTTAAATTAAATAAAATAAATAAAAATATAAAAATTTGTTTATTTTTGCGTTGACCGTTGACCGTTGACTTGTTGACCGGTTCGGTCAGTGTGCATGTATGCGCTGGGTGAGACTCGAACCCGAGACCTCCCGTATGCGTGCACGCAGCTCTACCAACTGAGCTACCTGTCTAACCCGAAATAATCTTGTTTTTAATTATATTTATATACTAATTCGATTTATTCAAAATTTCATTTGTTTTTAAAAAGATTTTAAATCATCGAACCGGTGCCGTTAACCAGACTCGAACGCGTGACGTGCGACTTAGTGTTGCACACAGTCCACCGCTGGACTGTGTGTCTAACCTGGTTAATATTTCGCATTTTATTATACTTAACAACTAACGGGGTTAACCCGGTTCAGCTTTAATCAAAAAGGCATTTTATTACATAGAGGGTGCGTGTATTAGGGATCGAACTCGTGACGTGTGCGTATTATTTGCACACAGTCCACCGCTGGACTGTGTGTCTAACCCGTTTAAAATACCAATTTTAATTATACTTATAGTGTTATCACAGTCATCTTCTTCGTTGAATTTTACAAGCAGTAGATTATACCGTTATATCTTGTGTAGTTCGATTGATAAACATTGTACAATCTAATATGAAATGGCAGAAACGATAATTAGAAGTGAACATACCGATGAACGGTTTATTTCAGAATTCCGGCAATGTGTCGGTCTCTGTTTTTGTGCTCTTCAACTGAACAAGACAACTAACCGTTTTGATTAGCTAATCGTGGAATTGAAATGATTAACAAATGTTAACAGAGGGTTTGAATGTCCTTACCGATTCACAGATGAAAATAGAGATTTTCAGAACTTTTCCGGCGAACTGAAATTATCTGATAACAGTGCCTGAATTCGATCTCAAGTGGAAGGTTTGAGTTAGAAATAACTTAACAACTGTTAGACTATGATGGTATTGAAGAACTTACCGATTTGAGGACAAATACGGTTTTCCGGCGAACTTGCAGAATTTTCCGGCGAGTTGATTTAAGCTTTCTGGTGAACCGAATGTGTGCGGAAATGTAATTGAAGGTCTTGCAGAGTATTTTGAGTCGCAGGAGAGGTCTAAGATTGAAGTAATCCGAGAATTGAAAGTTTTCGGTTATTAAACCGATTCACTTCCGAATTCAAGTTTCATTCACGGTAGAATTGATTGGATTTATCAGTTTATCGGTTATCCTCATTGAATCGCGAGTATCCAGATCGTCTTTGAGTGTTTGATAACCGATTTCAGTTACAATTGGTGTAACCGATTGATTTACATTTGTCTATAAGATCTATTTGCTTCCTAAAGATGACAGAAAACAAACAAGTGACGGAGTGGTGATGTGTGTGTGTGTTAAGTCTTTGGGTCTCACTTTCCGGCTGACCCGGGTTCGAGTCCCGCCAGCCCCAATTTATTTTTAAACACTTTATTTTTACTTTTTATCAATTATAACTTTTATGGTTTAGTTTGTTTATTAATTATGTATCATTAAAAATTAAAATAACCATAAATACACAACGTGACATTTATAACTTAATATTCGATTACAAAACGGAGCGGGTTTTGGAAACCCGTTTTTGACAAATGTTACATTTGTCGGTCGTCTCTCTACCATGCACATTAGACAAAATAAACTCACCTGATTGACTTTATTATCCCCTTGTCCCCTCCCAACCAATGTAGCCGCAAGAATCTTATGAAGGAATCGGTGAATGGGATCAGTGATATCACTTGCCACCATGTTGTTCGAGTACGGGGCAGAAGAGATGGTGCCCCAAAATCTAGCAAGTTCATATGTCTGTACACTGTGGGGGTGCCTTCTTTTGAAGACACCCTGCAAGCTCGTAGCGAAATCCGGCGACTGAACCTCCTCATCTGAATATATTTGCGTCGCCACCGCAAACTGTGGAATGGTCATTTCAAATACTTGCCTCCCCAGGGCAAAAGAAACCGCGTCATTTTCGTTGAATTTTTCTTGTTGGTACTCGAAAGTGGAATGGAACTCGTAAGTGATTTCCTTGTACTGCCTTGCTCCACAATCTTGTACCCTTCTGAACTTATCCCCCAGTAGCTGCTCGATCCGACCCCGCTGCCCCAAATTATCAATCAACTCCCAATCAATCCTCCTGTAAGGTAGTAACTCATAGGTGACCAAGTTTGAGAGCCTCTCCACTCGTGGGAGTCTAAATCGAACTACAAGAGGGGCTATCCATGATTCGCGTGCTCTGCCCATAGGGGACACCTTCTCCCCGATACCTGATCCTGCGCCTTTCGAAATAAGAGGGTTGTTGTGGCGCGTCGGCAAGGTCACCTCTCTGACGAGGTGTTGGTCCCCTTCTCTTTCTGCCGGCCCTGCTTGAGCTACCTTCTCCTGACATCTGCATAACGCACAAGTAAGACAAGTATGACCTTAGAAAGGAAGCAACCACATAAAATAAATGATGGTATAGCATTTCATTCGCGGTCGTGGTTTGCATCAGAAAAACAATTTACTTTATGATTAAGATACATTTGAAGCGAGTGTAATAATATAATAAAAACCGAATCTCGCCCGAATGGAGATTGAGTACAGGCGAGACTGAATTTTTTATGCATGATTAATTAAATGTTACTAACCCCCCCCCCCCCCGAAACATATCCAAACCAAACACTACCCCCCTCTCGGCATTTTAATTGTCCTCGATTAAACCGATGTGCCGAGATACGAGCCCACATTGAGTATATAATGAAAGATAAAACAAGTTGAATCATGGCAGAACTAACGGTTGGCTTTAAAAACAGATTTTAGGTTAAAAACAGAGCTAGCTAACCCTCATTCCCACATCAATGTTGGCTTGCACCAAACCCGCAAAATTCCCCCTGCTTGTACATAATCTATCCACAAATAATAACCCATACTACTGTTAAAACTCATGAGCAACCCCGATGAACCCAACCTGCACTTAACCGAACCGACGACTAGTACAGTAGCAAACATCAAAATAACCGCAACAAAAACTATAGTATAAAGAAATGAAGCATAAGAGTTGTCAAAAACCGTACCTCGTTGTAGATCTGGAAGATAAGTACAAAAAAATTGAAACTTTAAAGCACCGGTGAAATGCAAGTGGGAGGGTAAAACAGGTGAAATCACGTCAAAATGAGTGAGGAATGATGTAGGGAAGAAAATGTGGGTGATTTTGGTGAATTTGTGTTGAAAATGGTTATGGTGAAATTGGGTTGAAAGCCGTAAGGAAAGCTTGAGAGAAATGGTGAAATGTGGGTGAAAATGGAGGCTAGGATTTTTTAAATGCAGATAAGGCCTCTCGCAGGCCGCGAGAGAGACCACTAAGTCTCTCGTGCCCCGTGAGAGAGTGATGATTCCGGAACTTTTAGGCCTTTCGCGGACCGCGACCGAGAAGGCTTGTGCCTCTCGCGCCCTGCGAGAGGCTTGTTTTCACAAAAGTTTCTTTCTTTTGCCAGGTTTTATGCCTTAGAAAATTTTTTGACTTTTTTGAAACTCTCATGTTAGCATTGTTAGTTTACAGAATCACACTCTTTCTACCGGATTGATCAAACGTACCTACAATCGCCCGTGCTCCATGATTGATGCGTGATGTGACCTGCAAAAACCAACTAAACCGACCCACAAACAAAGACACAAACTACGAAACAAGAATTTAATAAACAGAAAATGCAACTAACTACCAAACTCTACACTCGATCCAAAACCCAAGAATCTACGCGGTTTGAGGCGGAACTTCGAGAGGAGTCTCCTCCGTCTCGGTGGGATCTAGCGGTCCTCCTAAATAATGTTTCAAGCGATGCCCGTTGACATTCCATGTCCCTTCGTCAGCTTCGTCTTTCAGCTAGATAGTTCCATAAGGAAAAACCTCATCTACCACGTACGGGCCGGACCATTTGGATTTCAGCTTGCCCACAAACAGTTTCAATCGGGAATTATATAGAAGCACTTTGTGACCGATTTGAAACTCCTTCACATTCTTCAATTGTCGATCGTACAGCGCCTTTGTTTTCTCTTTCAGACTCCATGACCGCTCATATGCCGCATCCCGAAGTGCCTCTAACTCGTGAATTTGAAAGAATCGTGGCTTGGCTGCTTCAGTGAGGTCCAGATTTACGGTCTTCAGCGCCCACAGTGCCCTATGCTCTAATTCGACCGGGAGATGGCAGGCTTTACCATATACGATCATAAAGGGCGTGGTGCCTAATGGTGTCTTGTAGGCGGTACGAAACGCCCACAAAGCACCATCCAGTTTTTCGGACCAGTCCTTTCGACTCTTCCCTACCGTCTTCTCCAGGATCCGTTTGACCCCCTGTTCGCGCTCTCCACTTGACCTCTAGTCTGCAGATGATAGGCGGTGAGTGAACACGTAGCGCGCCAATGCCTTTTCCTTGATGGTATTGCAGAAGTGCGTGCCACGGTCACTGATAATGGCTCGTGGGGTACCAAAATGGGTGTGAACAATTTCTTTAAGAATCTCACCACCACTCGGGCATCATTTGTGGGTAAAGCTTGAGCTTCAACCCACTTAGAGACATAATCAATAACCACGAGGATGTACCGGTTCCCGCTAGAGACGGGAAACGGTCCCATGAAGTCGATCCCCCAAACATCAAAGACTTCAAGAATCTGGATTGGATGTTGGGGCATCTCGTCCTTGGATGAGATGTTGCCGGTATGCTGGCAACGATCACACATCTTTACAAACTCTAGGGCGTCCTTCACAACGGATGGCCAATAAAAACCGCAATCAAAACCCTTCTGTGCGGTGACGTGTGGACCATGGTGACCTCCTGTCAGTCCCTCATGCACGTTCTCAATATCTCTCTCCCCTCTTCTCGACTCACGCAACGCCTCAGAATTCGGTCTCCCCCTACCCGAAATAGAAATGGGTCGTCCCAGATATAATGCCTGACATCGCGGAAGAATTTCTTCTTATGTTGTGTGGTCATCCCCTTTAGTACCACGCCATTCGCAAGATAATTCGCGAAGTAAGAAAACCACGGCATTCCCTCCTTTTCGGCTGTCACAAACTCTACCGACTCGTGGGGAAATCTATCACCTATCTCTTCTTCCCTAATTGCTTCTATGCAAGGGTCTTCTAGTCGGGATAGATGGTCAACAGCTACATTCTTCGCTCCTTTCTTATCTCTAATCTCAATGTCGAACTCGGAGAGCAGGAGAATCCATCAAGGGACGAGGCTTCGCATCCTTCTTTTGGAAAAGGAAACGCAGAGCCGCGTGGTCCGTAAAGACGATGGTCTTAGACACGACGAGTAAGAGCGAAATTTATCAAACGTGAACACCACTGCTAAAAGCTCCTTCTCTGTAGTGGTGTAGTTCTCCTATGTGTCATTGAGGGTTTTACTAGCGTAGTAAATAGGGTGAAAATGTTTGTCCCGACGCTGATCCAAAAACGGCGCCTACAACATAATCACTCGCATCACTCATGAGCTCGAAAGGCAAGCTCCAGTCTGGTGAGACGAGGATAGGAGCACTCACTAGTTTCTCCTTAAGGATAGTAAAAGCTTTTAAGCAGTCGTCATCGAAGACGAAGGGTACATCTTTCTCGAGAAGTCGAGTCATGGGGCGGGTGATCTTTGAAAAATCTCGAATAAACCGTCGGTAGAAGCCTGCATGACCGAGAAAGCTTCGGATGGACTTAACGCTAGTCGGTGGGGGAAGTCTGATGATAGTATCGATTTTCGCCCGATCGATCTCTATCCCGGCTCGCGAAATTTTGTGCCCTAGCACTAGCCCTATGTCACCACAAAGTGACATTTCTCCCAATTGAGCATCAATCACGTCTCGACACACCGTTTCATTAGTAAGACATTGATCAAAGGTGTTTCCATGGACAGAAAAGTCGTCCATGAAAACCTCCATGGAAGGTTTCGATCATGTCCTAAAAGATGGCTACCATGCAGCGCTGGAAAGTAATATAACTGAACGGCGATACGCATAAGTACCGTACGGGCATGTGAAGGTTGTCTTTTCTTGATCCTCGGGAGCAATCGGGATCTGAAAGTTAACTTGAGAAACCATCAAGGAAGCAATAAAATTGCTGTCCTGCGAGACGCTCCATCTTCTGATCGATGAATGGGAGCGGGAAGTGATCCTTGCGGGTGGCGTCGTTTAATTTTGATAGTCTATGCACACCCTCCAGCCCATGACGGTTCGCGATGGGATAAGCTCCTTCTTTTCGTACATGACCACTGTCATTCCCCCTTCTTGGGATCGACCTGAGTGGGGCTTACCCATGCGGAATCGGAGATCGGATAGATGAGACCAGCCTCCATCAGCTTAAGCACCTCTTTCTTTACAACTTCTTGCATATTCGGGTTCAGACGGCGCTGTGGCTGCACTACTGGCTTAAAGACGTCATCCATGAGGATCCTATGAGTATAGAAGGTAGGGCTAATCCCCTTGATATCAGACAGTTTCCATGCGATGGCCTCCTTATTTGACTTCAGGACCTCAATTAAACGCTCTTCTCCTCCGTTGACAATTTCGAAGAAATGATCACGGGTAAGCTCGAATCGTCACCTAGAACGCGTATTCTAAATGAGATGGGAGAACCTTAAGCTCTATGGCAGCTGGTGTCGGCAAAGGTGTACTCTCAGTAGCGGCACTCACCTCACAAAAATTTAGAGTCTCGAGAATCTCGAAGACATCATCCCCGATCTCATCACTATCGCTCTCTGCAGCTACTACATCCTCACTCACTAGGTCGGCTCCACTGATGTACTCGATACACTGATCAACGCACGACATGAAAGAGTCAAGAAAATATACGGAGTGACAAGGGCCACTATCGCTGTCGCCACCCATTGGGTGTTGCATCGACCTTGCGATCTCGAATGGGACGTTCTCAGTCTCTGACTCGAAGGGTGATTTTCCCATCATGAACGTCTATGAGTGCTTTCGGGGTGCGCAAAAATAGGTGACCTAAGATGATGGGTACCTTCTCGTCGGCCTCCATGTCAAGGATGACGAAGTCTATGGGAAAGACAAATCTATCGACTTTAACCAATAGGTTTTCTATGATTCCCCTCGGATATTTGATTAACCTATCAGCTAATGACAGAGACATGCGCGTAGGGGTGAGCTCCCCCAAACCTAACCGCTCGTACAACGAGAAAGGCATTAGATTTATGCTTGCCCCGAGATCGGCCAAAGCATGGGCCGGAGAGATGGATCCACCGAATAAGCATGGGATAGTGAAGATATCCGGATCAGTAAGCTTCTCGGGTAACTTGTTCAAAACGAAGGCAGAACATCCCCCGGTCAATGGGATATTCGAGAGCTCCCCCAGCCTATCTTTACATTTCAGAAGATCTTCAGAAACTTAGCATATTTAGGCATATGCTGGAGGGCCTCGATAAACGGGAGATTAATCTTTAATTGAGTAAACATGTTAAGGAAATTCCCGTATTCCTTGGCATATTTCTGCTGCTTCAGATGTGCTGGGTAGGGTAGGCGTGAAGTGTCTATAATCGGCGATGGCCTAACCTCTACCGGTTTTCTCTCTCCCCTACTCTCAACTGAAGGTCCACTGGCTAGTGCGATACTTGCTGGGTCTAGCTTGGTGTGCACCTTGGGTGGAGCCTCCATCTCGATTTCTTCATCTACCTCTTCATCTCGCTCCCCTACCTCCATCTCTACACCCTCTCTACCTACCTCCTTCAGAGTCCTACCACTGCGCGTAGTAATCACTTTCGCGTGTTGGTTCGCGGGGTTGGGTTGGGTATTACCCGCGAACTGGCCGTGTGGCTGCTCTTGCAGCTGCTTAGCGATACTACTGACCGACCTCTACAGATCTAAAAGTGCGGACTGTTGATTTTTCAAGAGCAGATCATGTTCCGCGAGAGTTTTCTGAGTAGCCTGATCTTTGACAACTAGTTGGGATAACAGCTTTTCGATCCTATCGAGACTACCTCCTGACCCTCCACTCCTAGTCTGACCCTCCTGATTTGAACCTCCTCCACTAAACTGACTGGTGTGACCTGACCCTCCACTATTGTAGTGACCCTGCCCCCTGTTCTGATAAGAGCCTGATTGGAAGCCAGGGGGTTACCGGAAGATCGATAATTATTATTATTACTACGCCAGTTTTGATTATAATTGGAAGTATTATTATTGAAAGGATTCGTAGGATCGCGTTTCTGATCGGTGATAAACTCAACCTGCTCAACAGTGAGCGTGGGACACTCTAGGGTGTCGTGACCCCCTCTACAAACCTCACATATGTCTAACTTTTTCTTCAACTCCTGTATCTCCTTCGTGACCTCTCTCTTGAAGCTATCTAGAGCAGCAGCTACCATAGTTACCAAGCTAACTTGGTGTAGACCCCGGTTAACCGGAGGTGTACGTGAAACAGGAATTGAATTCCTGCCGGCAGTGCTCTAATCGACATCAGAATGGGCAAAGCTCTCGAAAAGGTCATTGCACTCAACTACTGATTTCTTTCCCATAGATGTCCACCAGCAGAGGTATCGAATCGAGCACGGGTCTCAGGGGTGAGACCGTTGTAGAATTTCTCTACAAGTGCCCAGTCTATAGACCATGCTGGGAGCAACGGGATACTAGAGTTTGGAACCGCTCCCAAGCTAGATGGTAGGGCTCGTCAGGCTCCATTCGGAACGAATGGATCTGATCGTGAAGGCGGGATGCTTTGGTGGGTGGAAAGTATTTCTTAAGGAAAGCATCCGTAAAGAGGCCCAAGTAGAAAAAGGCCCGACCCCGAGAGAGAACGAAAAGACTTGGAGAAAGCGGGCATCATGACCCGCTCCCTCCATGTTGAATGTATGACATAGACGGGTAAGGCGGTTGATGTGTGCGGGCGCATCCTCGTCATCACGACCGTGGAATTAGCATGAGTTAGTGATGGCGGTCATGATGTAGGAAGGGATTTGCCAAGCTCGGCCATTGTTCATGGGGGGTAAGGTAATGGGTGAGTTCGCACCGGTGAAACCGGTGGTGGCCTGTTGGTATACGGTCTGATTGTTATTATCGGCCATGTGGAAGTTGGGTGGTGGCTGTGATGGGTTTACGTTTCTATGGACTACACGGGGTGACGGGGAATCGGGTGATGAAGGTTTAGGGGTAAAATCGAAATCGGGTGGTACGAAGGAATGAGATGAACTTGAAAAAGTTGAGGAAGAAGCACTTACCTTTGGTGCAGGGGGAATGGCGTGTCCGTTGGCGGCTTAGGCGGAGGTTCTTGCGAGCGCGTGTGGGGCATCCACTAAATCGGAAACACGACAAACACGAGAAGTTAGCACAAATGATTCAATTATAATAGAAAATTTTAAATATTAAATAATTAAACAGCTTAGACTCCTACGACACAACTGAATATAGAATAAACACAAGTGTAAAAGAAAAGCCTAAATCGAGTAATCAACGCAATTGACAATGAGAGAGTCCCCGGCAACGGTGCCAAAAACTTGATGTTCTAAAAGCAGTTATTAAAAACAAAACAAATTATTCTAATTCTAGACTCAAATTATACTCTAGACTCCTAAACTACACTAAACTACTAACCGACAAGTGGACCGATCAATTGCAGAATAGTAATAAGTAAGTCCGGATTATCGAACCCACATGACTCTCTAGTTGCTAAGACTACTAACTTAGACTCAATTACATACTAGGTATATTTTAAGGGGGTCTTACTAATAATTCTAAATTATCAATTTAAATAAACTACTAAAGTGAAATGACCAAACTATGAACTTCTAGGGACTTATTAGAACTTTTACCAAGAGATACTAAACTAGTTACCTAGGTTCGAATTTTAGAATAGTACTCCTCAATTTAACAATAATTAATCTGGTTGAATATTTTACGGGATCTTAGCATATCAAAGTTTAGGTTTATTAAACAGGACCCCAGACACTTCTCAGGAAGACACCTACAATAACCTATCCTTTTTATTCGTTTACCGGTCTTAAAGATTCTTTTTCAATTATCTTTTCAAATTAGTAAAGTGCCTAATTATTAATTACCTCTTAATAATTAATCTAGAACAACTAAAATTTTCTAGTTTAATTAACTGATTTAATTATGACAAGGAAATTAGACTCGGGAATTTCTCAAAACCCTAACCTAACAATTTACCATACTAATTCAACCAACTAATTGCAATTTTCTCAATTAACAAATTAGGTATAATGACAAGTTTGATTTAATGGTTAATCTAATTGTTTCCTCGGTTTATTGGCCAATTTTACCGACAACTTCACGAATTCCTAAGAACACGAAAAGTAACATAAACCTATTACATGAAAGACATTCACCAAAGTTTATGCAAAACAACCAAACAATCATCAAACAACCAAGATCATGCAAATACCCTAAACAAGATCATTATAGTTGTAAACTTTACCAATATAGATATTCAAACCATAAACTTAAATTAAAGCAAATCAAAGTTTCATAATTCCATAATCCAAAACCTAGGTAACCAAAGAAAATCTAGCCTAACAACATGTTTAAAAAGTAATTAAAACCAAGTTGATAACAAGATAGCATGATTGATCAAAAAGAAGAAATCAAAGGGGAGATTGGTATGGTAAACCGTGACAAGATCCTGCCTTTAACTTCCGTGATCACCACCATCGTTCCTGCAGCTCAGATATCTTCGTGTCGCTTCAAACCTCCAGAAAATAGCTCCAAAGTTGCTCTAGATCGTCCACACTTGCTCAAGATGTGTTTGATTATGATAATAAGTCTATTATAAACAAAAAAAAATCCTAAAACAACTCTGATTTCGAAACTTTCTGGATAAAGACCTCTCTCGCGGGCCGCGAGAGAGTTTAGGAGGGCCCGGTCGCGCCACGCGACCGAGTAAAGATTCTGCAGATAATTATCCCTCTCTCGCGGGCCACAGAGAGGTTGGCTGTGCCGGTTGTGCATCCGACCGGGTGGAATCCCTGATTTTTGTGTTTCGTTTTCCCGTTTTCGATCCACTCACGTCCCGGCTAGGTTCTTTTCACCATTTTCGCTCGTTTTTCCCATCCTTTCAACTGTTTTCACGAACCAAGACCTGCAAAACGTGTTTGGATTAAAATAGATAAATTCTTGACTAATTGAAACAAAAACACGCTAAAATTATAGAAACTCTACAAGATAAATAGATGTATTATTTAATACATCAGACGCTTTTAGAGGTCCCGAGTATACATGGGAGGTTGAGTCTACTATGTGACAAAAGTACCCCCATCTTTTTGAATAAAATCTCGAGGTCGAGATTTCTTTTAAGGGGGTGAGGATGTAACACCCTGTAAAATCGTGTCCAATAGTATAGTGACAATTGTATGTTTAAATATAGTCTGTTAGACCAATAAGGACTAAAGGCATCAACATGCTCAATCTGAGCCTCTGAGTAACGATCCGATGTCAACATGCATAAATAACAGCCTCTGAGTGACTGATATGTCAACATGCTTAAAATCATTAGCCTCTGAGTGACTGATATGTCAACATGCTTGAAATTTGGTCTCTGAGTGACTGATATGTCAACATGCTTGAAATTTGGCCTCTGAGTGACTGATATGTCAACATGCCCAGCCTCTGAGTGACATCGGAATCAACATGCTTATCATAAGCCTCTGAGTGATCTTTGTGAAGTCCTAAACTCTCATACGTGCCATTTGTTGGACGAGAGAGTTCAATTTTGTAAATACATGAAAATTGGATGATGGAAGGATTAAAAGTGTCAACATGTTAATTTACACCTCTGAGTGACCTTTAACGAACCGAGAGCTCGATAATGTCCGGGCATAATCTCGGGTATGCCAAGTATTGGCCACGGAGGGCTAAAAGTGCCAAAAAGGTATTTAAAAAGGTTTTTAGAAGCTTTAATAAGTTAAGGGGTAAAAGTGTCAAACTTTGAAACTGGCCGTGGGGCTTTTGCGGGCCGCGAGAGACCAGGCCTGGGTCTCTAGCGGGGCGCGAGAACAGGTCTGTTGCAGAAAGTTTTGTTTTGAGACCAAGCAAAACTCCAAAACCATCAATTCGAAACCATGGCTTCTCTAAACTGCTATGCCACGTTTTGGGACACTTGTAAGCTTCTTCTTACACCCCTAAACACATGGATTCACCTCCTTTGAGCTCTCCAACTATAAATAGGTGTTCAAGTGCCTCATTCCAACTTGCACCTTTCTAAATCATAACTCTTCTCCCTCCTCTGGAAGTTCCTAGCTGAAAGGAGCATCCAACTTAGTTCTCTTGCATTGTAGGAACCTCTTGTCAGTGTTCCTTGCTCTTGCATTTTCGTTTATAGGCTTTTATAGCCAAAAGTCAAGCGTTTTACGGAAAACACTTTGACTATCAGTTAAGACCATTATGTCTAGCCATTGTTCGAAACGAACATGGCTAAGTGATAGTAATAAGGTAGGTGTTAGTCCCTATAAAAGACACCTCCTGAAGATCATGTTTGCTAGACCAATTGACGGGTCAAAGTTAAGTTATTAAAAAGTCAAACATGCCATTTTTCGGAAAAAATCATAAATTGATCTTATATATGTTATGAAACCTGTTTTGACGCTTAAACAAGTTGGTAATAATTATTAGAACATGTATAAAGATGTTCCGCTCGTCAATTTCAGTTCTAGGGTTGGTTCGCAACCGAAAGTCGCAAAGTTTAACTTCTGCTTTGACTTTATATTCTGACCCGATATAGATTAGTTAGCTACTGATCTAAAGTTGAATTATGATCATAATATAATGTAGCATAACCCTCTAAGGTTATATTACATGATCATAATCAGAATCTGAGCTTATGCGCAAGTTCCGTACTATGACTTGTATAATATGGGTAAACCCGTTTCGGTTAATTTCCGTAAACTAGTTACATATACCTAACCATGCACATATAAGCGATATCGGGTAACTGGATAAGTCATGGACAAGTTCTCTTTGACATTATAATTTGAATAAGTTGTAATATCAGTACGATATCAACTTACATGCCCATTAAGGTTTTAAAATGAAATTATGCCTCATAAGGGCGCTTTGGTAATTATATACCGTATAACAGGAACTTGAATATATTTTAATGCTATAATCATAAGTATTCTAGAATTATATTTAATTTATAATATAATATCAGTAGGAATTTGATTATATGTGTAATTTATCATTTATGACCAAACTATGCACCGAAGGGGCATTTTGGTCATTTTAAACATAGTTTTATAATATATTTGGGATTCTGAGTTTACATCATCTACCTACTGTAAAAATATTTTAAATAAGTTTTAACATGAGTAGGTAACTAGTCTTGGTTGATTAATATGGTTTAAAACCATACTATGCGCCGAAACGACTTTTATGTTGTAAAATGACGATTGTACGAAGTTTAGTAAAAACTGATGTTAAGATCAAGTTTAATTGTTTTAGATATGTTATTTAATATAACATATCAGTAGGTAAAATATTTGATATGAAAAGGTAAGATTAAAACCATTTTATGAACCACAAGAGCTTTATCGTCATTTATCCACATAACACAAGAACTTGTACATAAACTCAGTATACAATCTGACTTGATATCCCAAATAATCTCACTTTTGATATTACATCAGTAGGAAATTCATTTTCAAGTTCGTCATGGATTAAATCATATTTTATGTAAAAAGGGCATTTTAGTCAAAATGGCATAATAACGAAACTTGTGAATTAACTCGGATTCTGATTAGGATCATGTAATGTAACCTTAGGGGGTTATTCTACATTATATTATGATCATAACGCAACCTTAGATCAGTGGCTAACTCATCTAAATCAGGTCAGAATCGAAAGTCAAAGAAGAAGTTAAACTTTGCGACCTTTGGTTGCGAACGACCCTAGAACTAAATTGACGAGCCGGATATGTCTTCACATGTTCTAATTACTATTACCAACTTGTTTAAGTGCCAAAACATGGTTCATAAAATATATAAGCTTAGATTATAATAGTTTTGAAAACTGGCCTGTTTGACTTTTTAATAATAAAACTTTTACTCGTCAATTGGTCTAGCAAACTGATCTTTAGGAGGTGCCCTTAATAGGGATTAACACCTACCTTATTATGATCACTAGCAATGTTCGTTACGAACAATGGCTGGACCATAATGGTCTAAACCGAAAGTCAAGGCGTTTTCTGTTAAAACGCTTTACGTTTGGCAATAAAAGACTATAAACGAAAATGCAAGAGAAAGGAACACTTACAAGTGATTCCTAGGATGAAATAGAACTAAGTTGGACGCTCCTTTCAGTTAGGAACTTCCAAAGGTGGAAGATAGAGTGATAAATGAGAAAGGTGCAAGTTCAAGTGGTGAACTAATGCACCTATTTCTCGTTGGGAGCTTGAAGAAGGTGATGCCAGGTGTTAGGGAGTGTTAGAGGGAGCTTACAAGTGTCCTAAAACGTGGCATAGCAATTTGGAAGTCCATGGTTTCAAATCAAATGGTTTTTGGCAACATGTGTGGAGGCCAAGCAAATTTTCTACAGACACAGGCCTCTCGCGCCCCGCGAGAGACCAGGCGCGTGTCTCTGGCGGCCCGTGAGCGCCTCCTGGGAACTCTCAAAACTTGCCACATTTAGCCCCTCAACTTATTAAACCTCTAAAAACACCTTTATAGCATATTTAGCCCTCTGTAGCCAACATTTGGCGTACCCAGGAGTATGCCCGGACATTGTCAAGCTCCTGGTTCATTAAAAGGTCACTCAGAGGTATAAGTTAACATGTTGACAATTTTAACCCCTCTGTTGTCCAACTTTCACATATTTACAGAATTAACTCCTCTCGTCCAACAAGTGACTCGTGTGAGAGTTAGGACTTCATAAAGGATCACTCAGAGGCTCAGTATAAGCATGTTGACTCTGATGGTCAGTCAGAGGCTAAGCATGTTGAACAAATGGTCACTCAGATGCTAAGTTTAAGCGTAATGACACTAATGGTCATTCAGAGGGTAAGTTTGAGCATGTTGACAATAACGGTCACTCAGAGGCTCGGTTTATGCATGTTGACACCAGAGGGTCACTTAGAGGGTTAGTTTGAGCATGTTGACACTTTAGTCTTATAGTCCTTATTAGTCCTTAATGGACTTATTATAAAAGTAATGGCACGTGTCACTATACTATTGGACACGATTTTACGAGGTGTTATATCCACACCCCCTTAAAAGAAATCTCGACCTCGCGAATTTATTCAAAAAGATGTGGGTATTTTTATCGCATAGTGGACTCAACCTCCCATGTATAGTCGGGGCCTCATAGGGCATCCCACTTAACCTTTACTATAGGTATCTTTTTCTTTCGGAGCTTTTTAACATGTTGATCCTCGATCAAAATCTGTTTCTCAATGAACCTCAGGTTTTCGTTAATATGCACATCATGATGTGACATTGCTAGCGACTCATCGACTAGACATTTCTTAAGATTACAGATGTGGAACACATCATGAATTCCTTTAAGATCCTCTAGCAGTTTGAGCTTATAAGGTACAGTGCCGACACATTCGATTATCTCGAATGGTCCAATATATATTGGGCTTAACTTGCCTTCCTTACTTTGTCCCCTATTTGGAACTTAAGAGGTTTACGCCTCTTGTCAGCATGCTCTTCTAGCTATCATGGGTAGCTTTAAAACGATCACGGATTTGCACAATCTTATCCGTGGTCTCCAGGATAATCTCTGGTCCTGATAGTTGGGCCTCCCCAACTTCTGCCCAACATACGGGCCCGTTCTACATTTTCTCCCATACAAGGCCTCAAAAGGAGCAACCTTGATGCTAGTATGATAGTTGTTATTGTAGGAGAATTCTATTAGGGGTAAGTGGTCATCCCAACTTCCACCTAAATCAATCACACATGCCCTAAGCATGTCTACCAAAGTCTGAATAGTACGCTCACTTTGTCCATCCGTCTGCGGATGGTAAGCCGTACTAAAGTTTAATATTGTGCCTAAAGATTGTTGGAAACTTTTCCAAAAATGAGATATATCTCGTATCTCTATAAGATACAATAGATACTGGCACACCATGTAGGGACGCAATCTTGTCCACATACAACTTAGCCAATTTGTCAGAATTATACGTTTCTTTAATTAGCAAGAAATGAACTGATGTAGTCAGCCTATCCATAATGACCCAAATCATGTCATTACCACGTTTGGTCATAGGTAACTTGGTAATCAAATCCATAGTTACCATTTCCTATTTCAAGTGGGAATTTCAATTGTTGTAGAAGTCCTGACGGTTTCTGATGTTCAGCTTTAACTTGCAAATACGTCAGACACTTAGCTACATAAGTGGCTATTGATTTCTTCAAACCCATCCACCAATAATTCTTTTTCAAATCCTTATACATCTTGTCACCACCAGGGTGAACTGAGCGTCTCGTATTATGTGCTTCCTGAGGATTAGATTTCTAAGCCCTCCAAAGATTGGAACCCAGATTCTGCCATTAAATCTAAGGATTCTGTCCTTTCCGGGCATTAACTGATCAACAGTTCCGTCTAATCCTTCATTAGAAACATTAGCCTCTAATAGGTCTTGCCTTTGCGCGTCCAATAGCTTCTTATTTAAGTTATTTCGGAGCTCAATGCTCTTGGCGTTAATCCTAATAGGCTTAACCCTTTCTTTGTGACTTAAGGCGTCAGCAACGACATTTTCCTTGTCAGGATGATAGCGAATTTCGCAATCATAATCATTAAGTGTTTCCATCCAGCGGCGTTATCTCATGTTAAAATCCTTTTGATTGAACAGATGTTGGAGACTCTTATGGTCAGTGTATATAATACACTTTGTGCCATATAAGTAATGTCTCCATAACTTAAGTGCAAATACAACAATACCCAATTCCAAATCGTGGGTAGTGTAATTCCTTTCGTGCACCTTTAATTGTCGTGATGCATAAGAAATTACTTTGCCTTTTTGCATAAGCACATAGCCTATGCCTGTGTGCGAGCCATCACAATATACGACAAAATATTCAATGCCATCAGGTAGAGATAACACAGGAGCATTGCTCCACTTGTGTTTTAAAACCTCAAAAGATTCTTGTTGTTTTGGACCCCAGTCAAATTTGACATTATTACGGGTCAAGGTAGTTAAAGGAGTGGCTATCCTCGAAAAGTTCTCAATGAACCTTCTATAATAACCAGCCAATCCTAAGAAGCTACGAATCTCCAATGGAGTTTTGGGTACTTCCCAATTCATTATGGCTTATATTTTGGCGGGATCCACTTGGATACCATGCTCATTTACAACATGTCCAAGAAATTGGACTAAAGCCAAAACTTGCACTTAGAGAACTTAGCATAAAGCTTCTCTTGTCTTAGCAATTCTAGAATGCACCGAAGATGTTTCTCGTGATCAGCTTGATTACGAGAGTGGATAAGTATGTCGTCTAAGGAGACAATGACAAACTTATCTAAATATGGCTTGCAGACTCTATTCATGAGATCCATGAATGCTGTAGGTGCATTTGTAAGCCCAAAAGGCATCACCAAGAATTCATAATGACCATAACGGGTCCTAAAGGCGGTCTTAGGAACATCCTCACTTCTAACCTTCAGTTGATGGTATCCCAATCTTAAATCGATCTCAGAAAAATAGCTAGTCCCTTGAAGTTGATCGACCAAGTCATCGATCCTGGGCAGAGGGTAACGATTCTTGATCGTTATCTTATTTAGCCTCACGGTAATTAATGCACATCCGCAGTGAACCGTCCTTTTTCTTTACGAAAAGGATAGGAGCTCCCCAAGGTGAGGAACTAGGTTGAATAAAGCATTTCTCTAAAAGTTCATCTAATTGAATTCCAATTCCTTCATTTCCGTTGGTGCTAACTGATATGGAGCTGTAGCAACAGGTGCTGATCCTGGTAAGACATCAATCCTAAACTCCACTTGCCTATATGGTGGTAAACCGGGAAATTCTTCAGGAAAGACATCGGAATACTCTGAGATAGCTTGAAGATCTTCAATATTTGGCTTAGGCTCGTTGTTAGTTACTTGTGCTAGGTAAATGACACAACCTTTCCCTAAACACTTGGATGCCTTGAATAACGACACCTTGTCTAGCAATCCATAGTGTAAATCTTCGGGGATGGTGACCATCTCACTAGATGGGGTTTTAATTTCAACGAGTTTCTTATCACAGGCAATACGAGCTTGGTTATGAGTTAACCAATCCATGCCTAGGACTACATGGAAGCAATAGAGAGATAGGAATAGAATGATTCTTAGTCGATATAAAACATCCATCAAGAATGGAAGATGCTGTTTCTAAAGTTCCATCACAAGTTCTACCTCATAAGTTATGTCTAGAGTTCTTATGGTAAATTTAATAGTTCACTAAACTTATGGTCTACAAAGGACTTATCTGCACCCGAATAAAAAAGAACTCTAGAATATGTGTCATTAATGAGGAATGTACCTGTTATGACATTGTTGTCATTAACAGCCTCTCTAGAATTCATCTGGAAGGCACGTGCGTTTCCTTTCTTAGCCTCTCCAGGTTTTGCATCATTACCTCTGGGTGTCAACCCCAACCATGGCGGAAACATCGGAGTGAGACGACTAGATTGCTCATTGCATCATAACGCTATTCGCCACAATATTTAAATCAACCAAATTTCATTTCATTCAAACATTAAATTTCATATTACAACAAAATCCAAATAAGAGTAACATCAACGAAATAAGTTCAACAATAACATGATAATTAACTTAGTATTCTACGCGTGTTTCTATGCCATTCCTACTAAGTTCCATCATACAACTTCATCAACTTGCGATATGTTAAAAAGTATAGTTCAATAACAAAGTATTGGCAAGTACACAAGTTTAATATCATAGCATAAGTATAAAATCCGATTAAACAAATCCACATGAATAGCTAGCATACAAGATAAGTGTAACAAGGCATGTGAATCTACAAGTCAATCCTCTAGTGTACCGCAAAATAGATTTCAACTTAACAATGACCACAAGAATACGGGCGGTGCGTTACTCTTATAGCGCTATACATGTTAAGGGAGGCTCGATCAAAGTTAATGACATTTAGATCACATAAGAATATACCAAGTAACAATTCAAGTAGCATAAGACTAAAGCATGTTGATGAATTGTTTGTGTATAGAATAAAGTGTGATTTAGTGTAGTTTAAGTAAATTAATCATGTTGCACCCAAATAGTGGAAAGCATAAAAAGGGTTGAGTGTACTCACGGTTTTGCAAGGTATTATCCGTGATTGAGTTAGGTTGATTTAGGGGTTGGAAAACCAAGTTTATCCTACACAAGGAAACATATTAGATTGACGGGGAGTTTAAGAAGTTTAGGAATTCAAAATGTACGAGAAAGTATATATATGAAAGTATTTATCTAGACATTTAACGCTCGTTTTTTACACTAATAAGACACAAAGGGTGTTTGTGTTTTTATGGGTCATGCCCAATAGAATCGTAACGATTGTTATGTCTAAGATAAAATAACCTACTTTTTAAGAAAACTAACCATTTGGTCATGGTCTAAGTTTCGGTTATATTAAGTATTTACATATAGTTATATTACTACTAATTAATCATATAGTTTATGTATTTCATGGAATTCATGTAAGTCATGTAAGTCATGCATGGAGGTAGGAGGATAACCATCCTAAACCTCTTTCATAAGATTCACCATTATACAAGATTGACATAAGGACAATCTGGATGGTCAAGAATTATAGAAATCATCAAGTGAGGGGTGGATTGAATAGTTGAACGGCCAAGGCCTTCATGTAATCACACCTACACCGTCACAAGCTTGAAAGCTCGGATGGCTCAACACTTGTGGGTTTGAAGCCCTAGTAAAAACCACAAGTTTAGATGCATGTTATGCCTCTTGATTTTGTATGAACAAGTCTAGCTAGCTCACTAACCATAAACTTGGTTAGAGGCATAAGTAGCATAGAGTTGTCATGTTTAAAAAAAACAAGTTCAAAAAAAAGTTTATAAGTTTATCTTCAAAATAGAAAGTTTGGCCCCAAAAATGGTATTGTTCCACCTTGGTTTTCCATGGAAAACCTATGGTAACATCCCATAGGGCTTAGCAAACAATGTTGAGGAAGAAAACATAAAGGAAACTTCGAAAATCTTAAAGTTTAAAAAGATAAAAATGGGCAGAAAATTTATGGCACTTTGGACCTCAAAAATGGTGAGATTTCACCCTAGTTTGCATAAGAAAACTTGTGAAAACCTTCCTAGAAGTTATCCAAGTGTTTTAGAAGAAGAAATAAGGAAGAATTAGTTGAAGAAGTGGTTAGAACTCACAAAAAAACTCAAATATGGCTACCGCGTTTTTTAGGGACTTTGAGAGTGTTTTTGAAGTGTTTGGAGGCTTGTAAAAGTGGGAAATGGATGGGGGAAAGATGGTTTATATAGGGAAGGGATTAGGGTTTCAATGGGTTGGGTTTGGACAAGAGTAGTGGGTGTTTAAACTTGAAACAATCCCAAAACATCAACATATGGCAGCCCACTTTTTTTGTTTTTTTGTTAATTAATTTATATAAATGGTTTTAATGTTATTTAAATAATGTATTTTATATGTGTGACATATATGGGTTTTGTAATGGCCTAATGTGATGCACATTATTATTTTAAAACCCAAAAAAAAAAACAACTAATAATAAGTATATTTTTTAACATAACGCGACAAGATTTTATGATAATGGAAGCTTGAATTCTTTGAATAACATCGCTAATTGTCTTTCTCGGGTTTAGTATAAGATTTATAAACATTCATCAAACATTTATACGTTGTTGTGAATTGATTTATGAAGAAGTAAAGTATACGTATGATCATAAGTTTAAACATGAACAAGGTTTGCGAATTTCGTATAATTGATTAATCTTGATTACAATCAAAACCTCAGAATCCAACGAATTGAAAATAGAAATACGATTACAAGGTTTGGACTTTCCAAAAAAACATAAACACGAAGCAGACTTGCTAAAAACGGGAAGATACAAACGCGAAGCGTTACAGTCTCCCCTCCTTTAGGGAATTTCGTCCCGAAATTTAGGAAGATGCAACGAACAAATGCGGATGCTTAGACTTCATGTCGCTTTCAAGTTCCCAAGTATACTCTGCTCCACGTTTTCCTTCCCATCAAACCTTTATGATAGGAATTCGACTGCCCTTAGCTGTTTAGTACCTCGGTCCATGATTTCGACTAGTTTTTCCATGAAATGCAAAGTCTCATTGATCTGAAGATCTTCCAGCGGAACTTGGAGTCCTTCTTTAGCGAGACATCTTTTTAAGTTTGAGACGTGGAAGGTAGGATGAACGTTGTTGAGCTCTTGTGGTAGTTCCAATCGGTAGGCTACCTTGCCAATCCTTTCGAGAATCTTGAAAGGATCTACGTAGCGAGGTGCGAGCTTTCCCTTTTTCCCGAAATGAACCACTCCCTTCCAATGGGATACCTTGAGGAGTACAAAGTCACCAACGTGGAATTCCAAGGGCTTGCGTCTTTTATCTGCATAACTCTTTTGTCGGCTTCTAGCTTTCAGCAAGTTGTCCCGAATCTGCAAAAATCTTGTCCGTCGTCTGTTGTATAAGCTTTGGACCGGTGATTTGGGCTTCCCTGATCTCGTGCCAACAAATAGGCGATCGACACTTACGTCCATACAATGCCTCGAATGGTGCCATTTGAATACTCGCGTGGTAACTGTTATTGCATGAGAATTCGACCAAAGGCAAGTGTATGTCCCAGTTGCCATCAAAATCAATTACGCAAGAACAAAGCATGTCCTCTAGAGTTTGGATAGTACGCTCGGTTTGACCATCGGACTGAGGATGGAAAGCCGTACTAAGATTGAGCGAGTGCCAAGGGCTTTTTGAAATGTTTGCCAAAGGCGATAAGTCAAGCGACCATCACGGTCGGAGATAATGTCAACGGGAACACCGTGACGACAGATGATTTCATCCGTGTAGATACAGCTAACTTCTCAACTCGGTAGTCTTCATGTATGGGGAGGAAATGAGCAGACTTGGTCAAACGGTCGATGATTACCCAAATACTATCGTGACCAGACGATGTACGAGGGAGCTTGGTTATGAAATCCATAGCAATACTCTCCCATTTCCAAACAGGAATTTCTGGTTGTTCGAGTAAGCCAGAGGGTCTTTGATGCTCGACCTTTACCTTGGAGCAAGTAAGGCACGTTGAAACATAGCAGGCGATATTTTTCTTCATTCCAGGCCACCAGTATGACGCACGAAGGTCATGATACATTTTGTCGTCGCCAGGATGAATAGAATACCGAGATTTATGAGCTTCACTCATCAAGAGATCACGAAGATTATCAAGATTTGGAATCCAAATACGGTCGAGATAGCACAGGATGGCGTCGAATTTGGTCACGAGTTGGGTTTCAGCACCACACTTCAACTCATTATCGAGGTTGCCCTCATTAACGGTCGAGTATTGTGCCTCACGAATCATCTCTTGAAGCTTTCCCAAAGTTTGGTAGCAACGTACACTCTTAACATGAGTTTTCTGACTAAGTGCGTCAGCCACGACATTCGCTTTACCAGGGTTACGGATATCACAGTCATAGCCATTCAACAACTCTACCCAACGAAAGCTGATGCATGTTGAGTTCTTTTTTGTGTTGAAGGCTCTTATGGTCGGTGACGACTGTACACTTTGTACCATAAAGGTAGTGTCGCCATATCTTTAAAGCAAAAACAACTGCACCAAGTTCAAGGTTGTGGGTAGTATAATTTTTCTCATGAATTTTGAGTTGACGTGATACGTAAGCGATAACATTGTCTCGTTGCATCAGAACGCAACCAAGACCTAGTCTTGAGGCATCGCAATACATGACAAAATCGTCGTTACCATCGGGAAGGGTTAGGATAGGAGCATTGCAAAGCATGTCCTTGAGTGTTTGAAAAGACTCCTCTGTTCGGAACCCCAAACAAAAGGTTTATCCTTCTGAGTCAAGGAAGTGAGAGGCACGACAATTTTTGAAAAGTTCAAAATAAAACGACGGTAATAACGGCTAAGCCGAGAAACGAACGAATTTCGGACGGAGTCTTAGGAGCAATCCAATTTTTCACCGCCTCGATTTTCATGGGGTCAACGTAATACCAAGTTCGTTGTCAACATGACCAAGAAATGAAGCTCTTTTAACAAAATTCACATTTGGAGAACTTGGCGTAGAGACGTTGGGTTCGCAACAGCTGAAGGATGAGACGCAAGTGTCGCTCATGCTCTTCTCGCATCTTAGAATAGACAGGATATCGTCAATAAAGACGATCATGAATCTGTCAAGATAAGGCTTACACACGCGATTCATCAAATCCATAAAAATGACGGGTGCGTTGGTCAGACCGAATGGCATGACTACGAACTCGTAGTGTCCATAACGTGTGCGGAACGCAGTCTTGGGTATATCTTCTTCGAGGACTCGAAGTTGATGATAACCAGAACAAAGATCAATTAGAGAAACAAGTTGCGCCTTGAAGTTGATCGAAAAGGTCGTCGATGCGAGGAAGAGGGTAATGGTTCTTGACTGTAAGCTTGTTGAGCTCACAATAGTCAATGCACATGCGAAAGGATCTGTCTTTCTTTTTGACGAACAGAACGGGAGTGCCCCAAGGGGATGTGTTAGGGCGTATGAAGCCCTTCTCAAGAAGCTCTTGAAGTTGACTGGACAGCTCTTGCATCTCCGAGGGTGCTAGACGATAGGGGGATTTTGCGACCGGGGTTGCACCAGGGATGAGGTCTATGCGGAAATCGACAGAACGAGCAGGAGGAGGACCAGGAAGATCCTCGGGAAAGACATCAGGGAATTTGCGCACAACGGGAACTTTACTCACGCTTGGACCCTTCTCCTTCTTTTCCAAATGTGGGCAAGAAAGGCGAAGTATTCCTTACGCAAGTACTTGTTCGCTTGAATACATGACATAAGCTTGAGACCTTTGGAAGGTTTCTCGCCATAGACGTGCAAGGAATCATCGTTGGGAAGGGGAAGACGAATGCACTTTTCCGAACAAACAACTTCAACACGGACTCGCCTTAGCCAATCTATGCCTACTATGAATCGAAAGTACCCATTGGCATGGGTATGAGGTTAATAGAAAACGTATGATCATTAAGGTTCAAAGAACAATTTGAAAGGACAGAATCGATGGTGACGGATTTTCCGTCGGCGACTTCAACTTCAAATGGTTTAGGCAACTTAGAACGACTACACATAAGCAAAGGTTCGAATTCAACGGATACAAAACTTTTATCTGCACCAGTATTAAATAAACACGTAGCATAAACATTGTTAACAAGGAACGTACCCATATGACAGTCGTTTGAGTTCTGAGCTTGAGCAGCCGTGATGACAAAGGCTCGACCGCGAGTTTACTGCTGCTGCTGATGTTGTTGTTACGCTGCATGAAGTTGTTGGCGAAGTGATTCGGGTCTCCGCATCTGAAGCAGGCACGAGCGGCAGGAGCTAGGGGTCGGTTTTGATTACCGGTAGGGTTTTGAGGAGGTGCGGTGGTCATGGCTCGGGCTTGGTTGATGGGGGCTTGAGGGGCATTCCGGCATTGTTGGGCAAAGTGCCTATACCTATTGCAGATCGTGCATAGGCGTCATGGGGCGGTAACCGGGTGATGGAAGGGACAGGTATTGCACTTGGGATGGGGTCTGGTGTACGCTTTCTTGATGGGTTCGGGTGGGGGACAAAGCTGGCTGGTGGGGGTTTGGCGGAGTGACTACCGCACAAACTGGGCTCGAAGCCTTCTGCTTCTTTCCCTTGATGTTGCTTCTTGGGGGTTTGAGCGAGGCAGGTTCGGTAGCGGATTCGGTGGTTGCTTGGTGGGCTTTCCCCGATGGAGCCTTGGCGGCTTCACGAAGGACTTGGCGGTTGTTCAAGTGGGCAGCCAGCCAAAAGTTTCCTCGAGGGTGCTAGGGGAGGTGGTATCGACTAGATCGTCGAGGTGAGGAGGAAGGCAACTTATGTATTTGGCAACCGCTTTCTCGGGTGTGTCAACTTGGCTTGGCCAAAGTACACTCAGCTGCTTAAATGGGCCGTGAGGCCAGCGTTGTCATCACCTACTTGTTTGAGGTTCCAAAACTCAACCTCGAGTCGTTGGCGCTCATGCGGGGGGCAAAATTCACCTTCCATTAGCTTTTTGAGCTCGGCCCAAGGGAGGGCGTGGGCACCTCGTTGCCACGCGCGCTACGCTCAGAAGTCCACCAATCAAGGGCTATCGAACGGAATACTCCCGTGGCGTTCAAGGTTCGCCACTGGCCGGGGCTACCACTTTGGAGGAAGGTGAGTTCAATGGCGTCGAACCATTGCAGCAGTTTCGTGGCTCCCCTCGCCGGTGAAGGGTAAGGGATTGCATGGGGCAGTATTGCTTGTGGGTGAAGGCGGTCTTGGGTGGTTCGGCTTTGGAGTCGATGGAGGTATGAGGTGATTTGGCATTAGGTGGGGGCTGGACCTTGCTGACTATCCCAGCGATAACCTTAGCCATGTGTTCAGCCATTTGCTCTGCCATAAATTTCATGCAGTCCTTTTTCGACATAGAGTCGAATTGGGAGCTTGACTTGGACTTTGACCTTCTTCGTCCCATAACGCTTTGCGAGAAAGATATCTAAAAGGGTTTGACAGCAAAAGTAGATTTAGGCTTTGATTGTAAAGTGTTGTTATAAAGAAAAGTATTCGTTTTGAGCACATAAGCATCATGTAACACGTATAATTTCACATAAATAGCATAAGCATGTCCGCATTAAAAAGCATAAACACGTGTGATTTGCATAAAGGAATATAAATTTAGTTGGTTCACGAGAATTATTATTATTGTTTTTGGTTACGAAGGGTGTGCGAATAGTGCATCGGGTTTGAAAATGAACGAGATAACAAGTATTGAAAAAACATAGAAATTGAGATAGCATAAAAGATAGGCTCAATAAAATATTGGAGTGTTTTGGGTTGAGAAACGTTCGACTATTCCAAAGAGAATCGAGATCCTTTCAAATTAGAGAAACGTGCTTTGGCCTATAGGTAAATTGCTCTCGTCGAGAAGCGATTAACGGCACTCTACCCTTCCAGTTACTACACGTCTCTGACCGATCGATAAATCAAAACTTTGGTGAGATTGAAAATCGAGGAATGGGACTAGTTGACAAGGTGAAGGTTTCACCCCTAACTTGACAACATGGTACCCTAAGTGTGGTTGGTACTTACCAAACGAGGAGCGTATTCCGACTCGTTGGTAAGGGTCCACTAGAATGTGAAACGGAAATTCCCATCAAGGTATGGATTTCACTCCTAACTTGATGGTGTAATTTCGTGCAAGACTCAAATTTCGCGGATTGAGAGTGATCACCAAAGTGCGGGTTTCACCCCTATTTTGGTGAGATCGTCTCGATTATAGTTTGAGTGTCTTCAAGTCTTCAAGTGTCGTAAATTGTGTTAAGTGTCTTAGGAAAAACTCATTATATATATATTTTAAGATAAAAGAAATAGGAAGAAGCAAATAGGAAGAATTAACATTTAAATCATGAAGCAAGAATTGTCAAATTGGTCACTTAAACTATAGACTAGGTCGAACATGGCAATTCTACCTAATTCCTGATAGTTATGGCTCTATACTAATCTGTCACACCACAACCAATGGCGGAAACATCAGAGTGAGACGACTAGATTGCTCATTGCATCATAACACTATTCACGACAATATTTAAATCAACCAAATTACATTTCATTCAAACATCAAATGTCATATTACAACCAAATCCAAATAAGAGTAACATCAACGAAATAAGTTCAACAATAACATGATAATTAACTTAGTATTCTACGCGTGTTTTTATGCCATTCCTACTAAGTTCCATCATACAACTTCATCAACCTGCAACATGTTAAAAAGTATAGTTCAATAACAAAGGATTGACGAGTACACAAGTTTAATATCATAGCATAAGTATAAAATCCGATTAAAAAAATCCACATGAATAGCTAGCATACAAGATAAGTGTAACAAGGCATGTGAATCTACAAGTCAATCCTCTAGTGTACCACAAAATAGATTTCAACTTAACAATGACCACAAGAATACGGGCGGTGCGTTACTCCTATAGCGCTATACATGTTAAGGGAGGCTCGATCAAAGTTAATGACATTTAGATCACATAAGAATATACCAAGTAACAATTCAAGTAGCATAAGACTAAAGCATGTTGATGAATTGTTTGTGTATAGAATAAAGTGTGATTTAGTGTAGTTTAAGTAAATTAATCATGTTGCACCCAAATACTGGAAAGCATAAAAAGGATCGAGTGTACTCACGGTTTTGCAAGGTATTATCCGTTAGAGAGTTAGGTTTATTTAGGGGTTGGAACACCAATTTATCCTACACAAGGCAAACATAGGTGTATGAATATTAGATTGACGGGGAGTTTAAAGAGTTTAGGAATTTAAAAGTACGAGAAGTATATATACGAAAGTATTTATCTAGACATTTAACGCTCGTTTTTTACACTAATAAGCCCCGAATGGTATTTGTGTCTTTATGGTTCATGCCCAATAGAATCGTAAGGATTGTTATGTCTAAGATAAAATAACCTACTTTTTAAGACAACTAACCATTTGGTCATGGTCTAAGTTTCGGTTATATTAAGCATTTACATATAGTTATATTACTACTAATTAATCATATAGTTAACGTATTTCATGGAATTCATGTAAGTCATGTAAGTCATGCGTGGAGGTAAGAGGATAACCATCCTAAACCTCTTTCATAAGATTCACCATTACACAAGATTGACCCAAGGACAATCCGGATGGTCAAGAATTATAGAAATCATCAAGTGAGGGGTGGATTGAATAGTTGAATGGCCAAGGCCTTCATGTAATCACACCTACACCGTCACAAGCTTGAAAGCTCGGATGGCTCAACACTTGTGGGTTTGAAACCCTAATAAAAACCACAGGTTTAGAGGCATGTTATGCCTCTTGATTTTGTATGAACAAGTCTAGCTAGCTCACTAACCATAAACTTCGTTAGAGGCATAAGTAGCATAGAGTTGTTATGTTTAAAAAAAAACAAGTTAAAAAACGTTTATAAGCTTATCTTCCAAAACAGAATGTTTGGCCCCAAAAATGGTATTGTTCCACCTTGGTTTTCCATGAAAAAGCTATGGTAACATCCCATAGGGCTTAGAAACAATGTTGAGGAAGAAACATAAAGAAAACTTCGAAAATCTTAAAGTTTAAAAAGATAAAAATGGGCAGAAAATTTATGGCACTTTCGACCTAAAAAATGGTGAGGTTTCACCTTAGTTTGCCCAAGCAAAAATTGTGAAAACCTTCCTAGAGGTTATCCAAGTGTTTTAGAAGAAGAAATAAGGAATAATTAGTTGAAGAAGTGAGTTAGAACTCACAAAAACTCAAATATGGCTGCCGCGTTTTTTGAATATGTTTGGGACTTTGAGAGTGTTTTTGAAGTGTTTGGAGGCTTGTAAAAGTGGGAAATGGATGAGGGAAAGGTGGTTTATGTAGGGAAGGGATTAGGGTTTCAATGGGTTGGGCTTTGGACAAGATTAGTGGGTGTTTAAACTTGAAACAAGCCCAAAACATCAACATATGGCAGCCCACTTTTTTGTTTTTTTTGTTAATTAATTTATATAAATGGTTTTAATTATTATTTAAATAATGTATTTAATATGTGTGACATATATGGGTTTTTTAATGGCCTAACGTTATGCACATTATTGTTTTAAAACCCAAAAAAAACTAAGTAATAAGTATATTTTTTAACATAATGCGACAAGATTTTATGATAATGGAAGCTTGAGTTCTTTGAATAACATCACTAATTGTCTTTCTTGGGTTTAGTATAAGATTTATAATCATTCATCAAACATTTACACGTTGTTGTGAATTGATTTTTGAAGAAGTAAAGTATACGTATGATCATAGGTTTAAACATGAACAAGGTTTGCGAATTTCGTATAATTGATTAATCTTGATTACAATTAAAGCCTTAGAATCCAATGAATTGAAAATAGAAATACGATTACAAGGTTTGGATTTTCCAAAAAAAATAAACACGAAGAAGACTTGCTAAAAACGGGAAGATACAAATGCGAAGCGTTACACTGGGGTTCTTAGGGCAATTAGGCTTACTATGCCCTTTCTCATTACAACCATAATAGACTGCATCCTTAAGATTTTTGCACTCTAGGGTCTTATGCGCTTTTATTTTTCAAATACCGCAGGGTTTAGCCTGTGGGTCAGCATTTCATTGCCCCCAATGCCTGCGGTTACAGCTCTTGCATAGAGGTTTATCATTAAACATGTGCTGGTTCTTCTTGAACCGAAAATTTCCTTTCTTTTTGAACCTTTGTGAGTTATCCTCCTCTCATTTCCTTTTTCCGTTAGTTTCATTCCTAACTGAGTTTTGCCTCACCAAGTCTAAGGTGAGAGAGAGATATAGTTCAACAGCAGAGCTATAGGTACTAGGTTGAGCAGCCTTTACCATGCCCTTAATCTGGGGCGCTAACCTATTAATGAAATGCGCAATGCATTTGGGTGGGGTGATTAGATAGGAAACTAATCTAGACAGGGATTGAAGTCAGAAACATACTTCCTACAGTCTAGATTTTTCATTGTCAGAGTCAGAAAGTCTGACTTTATCTTTTCCACCTCGTGAGGTGGACAGTATGTCTCCTTGACTAGGTCAACAAACTTGGACCATCGCAAGTTGTACATGTGTACTTTACCTGTTGATTGGACCATTGCCTTCCACCAAAATAGGGCATCACCCTTGAAGGACTGTGATACACACTTTACCCCATCCTTATCAGCACAACCGTTGATATCCACTATCGTCTCCATTTCATTGAGCCATCTCAAGGCTTCTACTTCTCCCCTTTCTACATTGAAATCTCGGGGTTTACAGGAGACGAATTATTTGTAGGTACATCCGTCTTTAGAAGAACGGGACCTATTGTTAAATTCTATTTTCCTTGGTTCACTCTTCGCATTTGAAGAGTGAATAGAGCTTTCCTTACGAGCTGATGATGGTGGATAGACAATGATTTCGAGCGAGTAGCACTCATTTCCTTAAATTTTTCCATGGCCTTTCCAACAGCTGCATCTATGTGAGCTTGGAAATTATCGTTGTCAATGGCTACGGTTTTGTTAGAGTTAATATCTCAGTGGCTACTTTGCGCCTCATCCGAGTTAGCCATTCTTGAAGTTTTGATTCTAAACACCAATTAAACTTCTCTTAGCCACGATATTAATAACCATATTGGCTTTAAAGTTGAATATACAATTCCATTGCTTATTAAAACTTAGTGTGAATATAATCACAACTCTTAGGCTTAATATTTCTATAAATGTTATCTATATTTGGCCTAGGTCTCAAAAAGGACCATCAGAGGCAATTTACAATTTGGACATAGTCCATATATTACGAGATAGTGGATCGTAACGTCACAACTGTCATTGACATATTTGACAGTTATAAATAGCTCATAGGCTTGTCACGAAGGACATTAAAAATATGGCTCATAGGCCTGTCACTAAGGACATATAAAAGTACGACACATTGGCCTGTCAGTAATTGACATAAAAAACGGCATATTGGACTGTCACTAATGGACATAAAAATACGGCACATATGCCTGTCATAATGTCATAATTTGGCAGAGTTATATTAACACCGTCATTGTCAAATGAAATATATATTATTGTCGAAAGAAATAATCACAATGGATGTAATCTATGGCCGTAGGCACTATATCACCAATGATGTCAATTATGGCCCTAGGCATACATCACTATGGATGTCAATTATGGCCCGTAGGCACTACATCACTAATGGATGTCAATTATGGCCCGTAGGCCCTACATCACTAATGGATGTCAATTATTATCATCGCGTTGATAATATTAGCCGGGATCAATTTGATCACATAAGCTATATAATAGGTTAGGACGTAGTCCATTTATCTAGATGGCTAGTATGGTTCCTCAAGTCACACTACCAAGAGTATGAACATTACTTGAATGTTAACATAGGAGTATCTTAATGGTCGATTAATAGTCACGGTCGCATTGACATTAACGACTTGGAGGCTTGAACATAGTCCACCACCTTCCGATAGAAGGATAACTCTACTTAACTATCATGATAGAAGGCTATTCATCCTTAACTATCATTTATAATCTGGCCAAATAATGTGGTTTGTGCTACTTGCCTAATCAAAACCATTAAGATCTTTTGGAATTATATAGCAGAGCATAAATTTCGAGTAAAATCGAGACGATCGCTTGAAGAGGATGAATACATATATGTATATATATATATATACATATATATATAATTTCAAAATATTTCATTAATGCCAATAAGAAATTACAATACTAGAAATAAATAAATAAAACTAATTGTCCATGCAAGGACTAAAAAGAAATAACTTGTCCACGCAGGAACTAAAGAAATAACAATGTCGTCATAGGGACTAAATATAATAATATGAGAGACTTCACTCGTCCTTCTTTCCCTTAACCAACTTGGATAGATTCTTGAAGAACTTATTCGTCTTCCTTTCCGTCTTCTCTGCTTGTTGTTGCATTTCCTTCATTTGTTCCAAGACCTCATTAATGGCCTCAAGTGGCGGCGGAGGTTGTGGTTGTGGTTGAGGTATAACAGGATACAGGTACCCATAACTTGGATATCCAATAAGTGGATAAGCAGGTGGACAGAGAGACGGGTAAAGTGAGTTATGCATGATGCTTGCATATACGGGTCATGCGAAGGTGCCTGGTAATTTACCAGCGTAGATGGGTTAAAAGGATCATATCTAGATATATCAAGATATGTAGGAATAGGGTTATTAAAACCCGATGGTGGTGGTTGAACCACAGGTGGTGGTGTCGGTTCCACCATAGGTGAAGGATTGGAGGGTCCACCCATTTGTGGGTCCTCGTGAATGGTGGGGTTGGTTTTGGGTAAGGCGGTAGTGAACCCGATCGTTGACCCACACGCACTGACATGTGTGCTCCACGTTTCCTCCTTGGTGGCTCAGGTGGCGGCTGAGGTCGTTCCACCGGTTCCATATGAACATCTTCTTGTATAGGAGGTGTTGGGGAGTGGTGGGAAGGAGTGTTAGCAAAAGTGAATTGGTTCCAATATTAGTCCCATTCGTTAGGACCTTAGTATGGTGATCCAGTGTAAGAATTTGAATCGCTAGAGATTTCGATAGGGTGATCAAGCGATCCTGACGGTGGCATCTCAGAGTCGGAGTCCTCATCCATAGGGTTAGGTTGATCTAACTTATTTTGATCAGCTGGGGAAGTGTTGAAGTAGTTGTTAGGGTTAAACTCATCATGATATGAATGATGAGAGTGATGAGAATGGTGCGATTGGTGAGAATGGTAAGAGTGGAATGAGCTTTGTGTATGAGTAGGTGAATGTTGCGCTATTGGCCATGAATCCCCCGAATCCTCATAAGGATTCGAGCGATGGGGTTATGAAGGGATATGTCCAGATGGTCCTCCCCTCATAGGTCCTTTACCTCTTCCTCGTACGCTTGGTGGCATTTTCTTGTTAAAATCAAATCAAAGACAATACTAATAACATAATAGTGCGATGAGTGATCTTAGGTCAAAGCCTAGACTCGGAAGTCTAAGGAATGTGCTTTTGTGTAAGTTTGAGATTAAACACACGAAGACTAGTGTTTATTTCTCTCGAACGTTGGCTCTGATACCAACCTGTCACACCCGTATTTCCAATCCAAACATCGGTGGGCTGGGGTGAGGAATATCGTGACGTAAGTTGATATCATCATAGTCAATTAAACATAGCACAACGAAGTCTTGGAATTTAAATTGCTATTACAAACTAAATGTTCAAAGTACGAAAAAAATATACAGACGGCTTGTAATGGAAGATCCACAGGCGGATCGTAATATGTACAAAAATGTATAACAAACTTTGGGCAGATCTAAGGATTTGCTAGATCCTCTTATATCACTACCAGCAGCTTCCAACCTATTTCGTATTGTACCTACATCTTAGTCTTTTGAAAACACGTCAACTTTCGCTAGTAAATACACCCGACTGACTCGTTTTGAAAACATTTTTAAAAATTTGATTTAAGTGCACAAGGCACAAATCTTTTATAACTTAGGAAAGCCAGCCTTGTAACCTTGTTAACAACTTTACATGTTTGTAAATACATATGGGGCCCAGTACAAAGACGAGACATGATTAACGTACACACCACTTATGAACCCACGAAGGAGTTATCCCCAACTAGTGGGTAAAAATAATTTAGCATGAGCATATGTCAGGTGTATGCCTACACCCCGCGCTTTGGTCGTGGCCATTAACTAATGTAATGAGACGAGGATATCCAGGACACGACCGTTAACCCCTATGTTTAAGTTATCAAACAAGAATGATTAAAACGGAATATGAAGATTTACTAGCCACAGTCTGGCTTTCGATTGATCCCATTTCTGACCAAGCGGTCTTAGGAACATCCTCACTTCTAACCTTCAGTTGATGGTATCCCAATCTTAAATCGATCTCAGAAAAATAGCTAGTCCCTTGAAGTTGATCGACCAAGTCATCGATCCTGGGCAGAGGGTAACGATTCTTGATCGTTATCTTATTTAGCCTCACGGTAATCAATGCACATCCGCAGTGAACCGTCTTTTTCTTTACGAAAAGGATAGGAGCTCCCCAAGGTGAGGAACTAGGTTGAATAAAGCATTTCTCTAAAAGTTCATCTAATTGAATTCCCAATTCCTTCATTTCCGTTGGTGCTAACTGATATGGAGCTGTAGCAACAGGTGCGGATCCTGGTAAGACATCAATCCTAAACTCCACTTGCCTATATGGTGGTAAACCGGGAAATTCTTCAGGAAAGACATCAGAATACTCTGAGATAGCTGGAGGATCTTCAATTTTGGCTTAGGCTCGTTGTTAGTTACTTGTGCCAGGTAAATGACACAACCTTTCCCTAAACACTTGGATGCCTTGAATAACGACACCTTGTCTAGCAATCCATAGTGTAAATCTTCGGGGATGGTGACCATCTCACTAGATGGGGTTTTAATTTCAACGAGTTTCTTATCACAGGCAATACGAGCTTGGTTATGAGTTAACCAATCCATGCCTAAGACTACATGGAAGCAATAGAGAGATAGGAATTAAATGATTCTTAATCGATATAAAACATCCATCAAGAATGGAAGATGCTGTTTCTAAAGTTCCATCAGCAAGTTCTACCTCATAAGTTATGTCTAGAGTTCTTATGGTAAATTTAATAGTTCACTAAACTTATGGTCTACAAAGGACTTATCTGCACCCGAATAAAAAGAACTCTAGAATATGTGTCATTAATGAGGAATGTACCTGTTATGACGTTGTTGTCATTAACAGCCTCTCTAGCATTCATCTGGAAGGCACGTGCGTTTCCTTTCTTAGCCTCTCCAGGTTTTGCATCATTACCTCTGGGTGTCACACCCCAACCGATGGCGGAAACACGGAGTGAGACGACTAGATTGCTCATTGCATCATAACGCTATTCGCGACAATATTTAAATCAACCAAATTTCATTTCATTCAAACATCAAATGTCATATTACAACAAAATCAAATAAGAGTAACATCAACGAAATAAGTTCAACAATAACATGATAATTAACTTAGTATTCTACGCGTGTTTCTATGCCATTCCTACTAAGTTCCATCATACAACTTCATCAACTTGCAATATGTTAAAAAGTATAGTTCAATAACAAAGTATTGGCAAGTACACAAGTTTAATATCATAGCATAAGTATAAAATCCGATTAAACAAATCCTCATGAATAGCTAGCATACAAGATAAGTGTAACAAGGCATGTGAATCTACAAGTCAATCCTCTAGTGTACCGCAAAATAGATTTCAACTTAACAATGACCACAAGAATACGGGCGGTGCGTTACTCGTTATAGCGCTATACATGTTAAGGGAGGCTCGATCAAAGATAATGACATTTAGATCACATAAGAATTATACCAAGTAACAATTCAAGTAGCATAAGTTAAAGCATGTTGATGAATTGTTTGTGTATAGAATAGAGTGTGATTTAGTGTAGTTTAAGTAAATTAATCATGTTGCACCCAAATAGTGGAAAGCATAAAAAGGGTCGAGTGTACTCACGGTTTTGCAAGGTATTATCCGTGATTGAGTTAGGTTGATTTAGGGGTTGGAAAACCAAGTTTATCCTACACAAGGCAAACATATTAGATTGACGGGGAGTTTAAGGAGTTTAGGAATTTAAAATGTACGAGAAAGTATATATACGAAAGTATTTATCTAGACATTTAACGCTCGTTTTTTACACTAATAAGACACGAAGGGTGTTTGTGTTTTTATGGGTCATGCCCAATAGAATCATAATGATTGTTATGTCTAAGATAAAATAACCTACTTTTTAAGAAAACTAACCATTTGGTCATGGTCTAAGTTTCGGTTATATTAAGTATTTACATATAGTTATATTACTACTAATTAATCATATAGTTTATGTATTTCATGGAATTCATGTAAGTCATGTAAGTCATGCATGGAGGTAGGAGGATAACCATCCTAACCTCTTTCATAAGATTCACCATTATACAAGATTGACATAAGGACAATCTGGATGGTCAAGAATTATAGAAATCATCAAGTGAGGGGTGGATTGAATAGTTGAACGGCCAAGGCCTTCATGTAATCACACCTACACCGTCACAAGCTTGAAAGCTCGGATGGCTCAACACTTGTGGGTTTGAAGCCCTAGTAAAAACCACAAGTTTAGATGCATGTTATGCCTCTTGATTTTGTATGAACAAGTTAGCTAGCTCACTAACCATAAACTTGGTTAGAGGCATAAGTAGCATAGAGTTGTCATGTTTAAAAAAAAACAAGTTCAAAAAAAAGTTTATAAGTTTATCTTCCAAAATAGAAAGTTTGGCCCCAAAAATGGTATTGTTCCACCTTGGTTTTCCATGGAAAACCTATGGTAACATCCCATAGGGCTTAGGAAACAATGTTGAGGAAGAAAACATAAAGAAAACTTCGAAAATCTTAAAGTTTAAAAAGATAAAAATGAGCAGAAAATTTATGGCACTTTGGACCTCAAAAATGGTGAGGTTTCACCCTAGTTTGCATAAGAAAACTTGTGAAAACCTTCCTAGAAGTTATCCAAGTGTTTTAGAAGAAGAAATAAGGAAGAATTAGGTTAAGAAGTGGTTAGAACCACAAAAAAACTCAAATATGGCTTCGCGTTTTTTAGGGACTTTGAGAGTGTTTTTGAAGTCTTTGGAGGCTTGTAAAAGTGGAAAATGGATGGGGGAAAGATGGTTTAATAGGGAAGGGATTATGGTTTCAATGGGTTGGGCTTTGGACAAGAGTAGTGGGTGTTTAAACTTGAAACAAGCCCAAAACATCAACATATGGCACCCACTTTTTTTTTTTTGTTAATTAATTTATATAAATGGTTTTAATTGTTATTTAAATAATGTATTTTATATGTGTGACATATATGGGTCTTGTAATGGCCTAATGTGATGCACATTATTGTTTTAAAACCCAAAAAAAAAAACAACTAAGTAATAAGTATATTTTTTAACATAACGCGACAAGATTTTATGATAATGGAAGCTTGAATTCTTTGAATAACATCACTAATTGTCTTTCTCGGGTTTAGTATAAGATTTATAAACATTCATCAAACATTTACACGTTGTTGTGAATTGATTTATGAAGAAGTAAAGTATACGTATGATCATAAGTTTAAACATGAACAAGGTTTGCGAATTTCGTATAATTGATTAATCTTGATTACAATCAAAACCTCAGAATCCAACGAATTGAAAATAGAAATACGATTACAAGGTTTGGACTTTCCAAAAAAACATAAACACGAAGCAGACTTGCTAAAAACGGGAAGATACAAATGCGAAGCATTATAGTCTCCCTCCTTTAGGGAATTTCGTCCTGAAATTTAGGAAGATGCAACGAACAAATGCGGATGCTTAGACTTCATGTCGCTTTCAAGTTCCAAGTATACTCTGATCCACGTTTTCCTTCCATCAAACCTTTATGATAGGAATTCGACTGCGCCTTAGCTGTTTTGTACCTCGGTGCATGATTTCGACTAGTTTTTCCACGAAATGCAAAGTCTCATTGATCTGAAGATCTTCCAGCGGAACTTGGAGTCCTTCTTTAGCGAGACATCTTTTTAAGTTTGAGACGTGGAAGGTAGGATGAACGTTGTTGAGCTCTTGTGGTAGTTCCAATCGGTAGGCTACCTTGCCAATCCTTTCGAGAATCTTGAAAGGATCTACGTAGCGTGGAGCGAGCTTTCCCTTTTTCCCGAAACGAACCACTCCCTTCCAAGGGGATACCTTGAGGAGTACAAAGTCACCAACGTGGAATTCCAAGGGCTTGCGTCTTTTATCTGCATAACTCTTTTCTCGGCTTCTAGCTTTCAGCAAGTTGTCCCGAATCTGCAAAATCTTGTCCGTCGTCTGTTGTATAAGCTTGGGACCGGTGATTTGGGCTTCCCTGATCTTGTGCCAACAAATAGGCGATCGACACTTACGTCCATACAATGCCTAGAATGGTGCCATTTGAATACTCGCGTGGTAACTGTTATTGTATGAGAATTCGACCAAAGGCAAGTGCATGTCCCAGTTGCCATCAAAATCAATTACGCAAGAACAAAGCATGTCCTCTAGAGTTTGGATAGTACACTCGGTTTGACCATCGGACTGAGGATGGAACGCAGTACTAAGATTGAGCTGAGTGCCAAGGGCTTTTTGGAATGTTTGCCAAAGGCGATAAGTCAAGCGACCATCGCGGTCGGAGATAATGTCAACGGGAACAACGTGACGACAGATGATTTCATCCGTGTAGATACGAGCTAACTTCTCAACTCAGTAGTCTTCATGTATGGGGAGGAAATGAGCAGACTTGGTCAAACGGTCGATGATTACCCAAATACTATCGTGACCAGACGATGTACGAGGGAGCTTGGTTATGAAATCCATAGCAATACTCTCCCATTTCTAAACAGGAATTTCTGGTTGTTCGAGTAAGACAGAGGGTCTTTGATGCTCGACCTTTACCTTGGAGCAAGTAAGGCACGTTGAAACATAGCAGGCGATATTTTTCTTCATTCCAGGCCACCAGCATGACGCACGAAGGTCATGATACATTTTGTCGTCGCCAGGATGAATAGAATACCGAGATTTATGAGCTTCACTCATCAAGAGATCACGAGATTATCACGATTTGGAATCCAAATACGGTCGAGATAGCACAGGATGGCGTCGAATTTGGTCACGAGTTGGGTTTCAGCACCACACTTCAACTCATTATCGAGGTTGCCCTCATTAACGATCGAGTATTGTGCCTCACGAATCATCTCTTGAAGCTTTCCCAAAGTTTGGTAGCAACGTACACTCTTAACATGAGTTTTCTGACTAAGTGCGTCAGCCACGACATTCGCTTTACCAGGGTGGTAGCGGATGTCCCAGTCATAGCCGTTCAACAACTCTACCCAACGACGCTGACGCATGTTGAGTTCTTTTTGATTAAAGATGTGTTGAAGGCTCTTATGGTCGGTGAAGACTGTACACTTTGTACCATAAAGGTAGTGTCGCCATATCTTTAAAGCAAAAACAGCTGCACCAAGTTCAAGGTCGTGGGTAGTATAATTTTTCTCATGAATTTTGAGTTGACGTGATGCGTAAGAGATAACATTGTCTCGTTGCATCAGAATGCAACCAAGACCTAGTCTTGAGGCATCGCAATACATGACAAAATCGTCGTTACCATCGGGAAGGGTTAGGATAGGAGCATTGCAAAGCATGTCCTTGAGTGTTTGAAAAGACTCCTCTTGTTCGGAACCCCAAACAAAAGGTTTATCCTTCTGAGTCAAGGAAGTGAGAGGCACGACAATTTTTGAAAAGTTCAAAATGAAACGACGGTAATAACCAGCTAAGCCGAGAAACGAACGAATTTCGGACGGAGTCTTAGGAGCAATCCAAATTTTCACCGCCTCGATTTTCGTGGGGTCAACGTGAATACCAAGTTCGTTGTCAACATGACCAAGAAATTGAAGCTCTTTTAACAAAATTCACATTTGGAGAACTTGGAGTAGAGACGTTGGGTTCGCAACAGCTGAAGGATGAGACGCAAGTGTCGCTCATGCTCTTCTCGCGTCTTAGAATAGATCAGGATATCGTCAATAAAGACGATCATGAATCTGTCAAGATAAGGCTTACACACGCGATTCATCAAATCCATAAACATGAGGGTGCGTTGGTCAGACCGAATGGCATGACTACGAACTCGTAGTGTCCATAACGTGTGCGGAATGCAGTCTTGGGTATATCTTCTTCGAGGGTATGTGTTAGGGCGTATGAAGCCCTTCTCAAGAAGCTCTTGAAGTTGACTGGACAGCTCTTGCATCTCCGAGGGTGCTAGACGATAGGGGGATTTTGCGATCGGGGTTGCACCAGGGATGAGGTCTATGCGGAAATCGACAGAACGAGCAGGAGGAGGATCAGGAAGATCCTCGGGAAAGACATCAGGGAATTCGCGCACAACGGGAACTTCACTCACGCTTGGACCCTTCTCCTTCTTTTCCAAAATGTGGGCAAGAAAGGCGAAGTATTCCTTACGCAAGTAGTTGTTCGCTTGAATACATGACATAAGCTTGAGACCTTTGGAAGGTTTCTCGCCATAGACGTGCAAGGAATCATCGTTGGGAAGGGGAAGACGAATGCACTTTTCCGAACAAACAACTTCAACACGGACTCGCCTTAGCCAATCTATGCCTAATATGATATCGAAACTACCCATTGGCATGGGTATGAGGTCAATAGAAAACGTATGATCATTAAGGTTCAAAGAACAGTTAGAAGGACAAATCGATGGTGACGGATTTTCCGTCGGCGACTTCAACTTCAAATGGTTTAGGCAACTTAGAATGACTACACATAAGCAAAGGTTCGAATTCAACGGATACAAAACTTTTATCTGCACCAGTATCAAATAAACACGTAGCATAAACATTGTTAACAAGGAACGTACCCGATATGACATCGTTTGAGTTCTGAGCTTGAGCAGCCGTGATGACAAAGGCTCGACCGCGAGTTTACTGCTGCTGCTGATTGTTGTTGTTACGCTGCAGGAAGTTGTTGGCGAAGTGATTCGGGTCTCCGCATCTGAAGCAGGCACGAGCGGCAGGAGCTAGGCGTCGGTTTTGATTACCGGCAGGGATTTGAGGAGGTGCGGTGGTCATGGCTCGGGCTTGGTTGATGGGGGCTTGAGGGGCATTCCGGCATTGTTGGGCAAAGTGCCTATACCTATTGCAGATCGTGCATAGGCGTCATGGGGTGGTAACCGGGTGATGGAAGGGACAGGTATTGCACTTGGGATGGGGTCTGGTGTACGCTTTCTTGATGGGTTCGGGTGCGGGCAAAGCTGGCTGATGGGGGTTTGGCGGAGTGACTACCGCACAAACTGGGCTCGAAGCCTTCCGCTTCTTTCCCTTGATGTTGCTTCTTGGGGGTTTGAGCGAGGCAGGTTCGGTAGCGGATTCAGTGGTTGCTTGGTGGGCTTTCCCCGGTGGAGCCTTGGTGGCTTCACGAAGGACTTGGCGGTTGTTCAAGCGGGCAGCCAGCCGAAAAGTTTCCTCGAGGGTGATAGGGGAGGTGGTATCGACTAGATCGTCGAGGTGAGGAGGAAGGCAACTTATGTATTTGGCAACCGCTTTCTCGGGTATGTCAATTTTGGCTTGGGCAAAGTACACTCAGCTACTTAAATCGGGCCTGAGGCCAGCGTTGTCGTCACTACTTGTTTGAGGTTCCAAAACTCAACCTCGAGTCGTTGGCGCTCATGCGGGGGGCAGAATTCACCTTCCATTAGCTTTTTGAGCTCGGCCCAAGGGAGGGCGTGGGCCACCTCCTTGCCACGCGCGCTACGCTTAGAAGTCCACCAATCAAGGGCTATTGAACGGAATACTCCCGTGGCGTTCAAGGTGCGCAACTGGTCGGGCTAACCACTTTGGAGGAAGGTGAGTTCAATGGCGTCGAACCATTGCAGCAGTTTCGTGGCTCCCCCTCGCCGGTGAAGGGTAAGGGATTGCAGGAGCAGTATTGCTTGTGGGTGAAGGCGGTCTTGGGTGGTTCGCTTTGGAGTCGACGGAGGTATGAGGTGATTTGGCATTAGGTGGGGGCTGGACCTTGCTGACTATCCCATCGATAACCTTAGCCATGTGTTAGCCATTTGCTCTGCCATAAATTTCATGCAGTCCTTTTTCGACATAGAGTCGAATTGGGAGCTTGACTTGGACTTTGACTTCTTCGTCCCATAACGCTTTGCGAGAAAGATATCAAAAGGGTTTGACAACAAAAGATAGATTTAGGCTTTGATTGTAAAGTGTTGTTATAAAGAAAAGTATTCGTTTTGAGCACATAAGCATCATGTAACACGTATAATTTCACATAAATAGCATAAGCATGTTCGCGTTCAAAAGCATAAACACGTGTGATTTGCATAAAGGAAAATAAATTTAGTTGGTTCACGAGAATTATTATTATTGTTTTTGGTTACGAAGGGTGTGCGAATAGTGCATCGGGTTTGAAAATGAACGAGATAACAAGTATTGAAAACACATAGAAATTGAGATAGCATAAAAGATAGGTTCAATAAAATATTGGAGTGTTTTGGGTTGAGAAGCGTTCGACTATTCCAAAGAGAATCGAGATCCTTTCAAATTAGAGAAACGTGTTTGGCCTATAGGTAAATTTTCTCTCGTCGAGAAGCGATTAACGGCACTCTACCCTTCCAGTTACTACACGTCTCTGACCGATCGATAAATCAAAACTTTGGCGAGATTGAAAATCGAGGAATGGGACTAGTTGACAAGGTGAAGGTTTCACCCCTAACTTGACAACATGGTACCCTAAGTGTGGTTGGTACTTACCAAACGAGGAGCGTATTCCGACTCGTTGGTAAGGGTCCACTAGAGTGTGAAATGGAAATTCCCATCAAGGTATGGATTTCACTCCTAACTTGATGGTGTAATTTCGTGCAAGACTCAAATTTCGCGGATTGAGAGTGATCACCAAAGTGCGGGTTTCATCCTATTTTGGTGAGATCGTCTCGATTATAGTTTGAGTGTCTTCAAGTGTGTAAATTGTGTTAAGTGTCTTAGGAAAAACTCATATATATATATTTAAGATAAAAGAAATAGGAAGAAGCAAATAGGAAGAATTGACATTTAAATCATGAAGCAAGAATTGTCAAATTGGTCACTTAAACTATAGACTAGGTCGAACATGGCAATTCTACCTGATTCCCTATAGTTATAGCTCTATACTAATCTGTCACACCCAACCAATGGCGGAAACATCAGAGTGAGACGACTAGATTGCTCATTGCATCATAACACTATTCACGACAATATTTAAATCAACCAAATTACATTTCATTCAAACATCAAATGTCATATTACAACAAAATCCAAATAAGAGTAACATCAATGAAATAAGTTCAACAATAACATGATAATTAACTTAGTATTCTACGCGTGTTTTTATGCCATTCCTACTAAGTTCCATCATACAACTTCATCAACCTGCAACATGTTAAAAAGTATAGTTCAATAACAAAGGATTGACGAGTACACAAGTTTAATATTATAGCATAAGTATAAAATTCGATTAAAAAAATCCACATGAATAGCTAGCATACAAGATAAGTGTAACAAGGCATGTGAATCTACAAGTCAATCCTCTAGTGTACCACAAAATAGATTTCAACTTAACGATGACCACAAGAATACGGGCGGTGCGTTACTCCTATAGCGCTATACATGTTAAGGGAGGCTCGATCAAAGTTAATGACATTTAGATCACATAAGAATATTCCAAGTAACAATTCAAGTAGCATAAGACTAAAGCATGTTGATAAATTGTTTGTGTATAGAATAAAGTGTGATTTAGTGTAGTTTAAGTAAATTAATTATGTTACACCCAAATAGTGGAAAGCATAAAAAGGATCGAGTGTACTCACGGTTTTGCAAGGTATTATCCGTGAGAGAGTTAGGTTTATTTAGGGGTTGGAACACCAAGTTTATCCTACACAAGGCAAACATAGGTGTATGAGTATTAGATTGACGGGGAGTTTAAGGAGTTTAGGAATTCAAAATGTACGAGAAGTATATATACGAAAGTATTTATCTAGACATTTAACGCTCGTTTTTTACACTAATAAGCCCGAATGGTATTTGTGTCTTTATGGTTCATGCCCAATAGAATCGTAACGATTGTTATGTCTAAGATAAAATAACCTACTTTTTAAGACAGCTAACCATTTGGTCATGGTCTAAGTTTCGGTTATATTAAGCATTTACATTAGTTATATTACTGCTAATTAATCATATAGTCCACGTATTTCATGGAATTATGTAAGTCATGTAAGTCATGCATGGAGGTAAGAGGATAACCATCCTAAACCTCTTTCATAAGATTCACCATTACACAAGATTGACCCAAGGACAATCCGGATGGTCAAGAATTATAGAAATCATCAAGTGAGGGGTGGATTGAATAGTTGAATGGCCAAGGCCTTCATGTAATCACACCTACACCGTCACAAGCTTGAAAGCTCGGATGGCTCAACACTTGTGGGTTTGAAACCCTAATAAAAACCACAAGTTTAGAGGCATGTTATGCCTTTTGATTTTGTATGAACAAGTCTAGCTAGGTCACTAACCATAAACTTGGTTAGAGGCATAAGTAGCATAGAGTTGTTATGTTTAAAAAAAACAAGTTAAAAGACGTTTATAAGTTTATCTTCCAAAACAGAATGTTTGGCCCCAAAAATGGTATTGTTCCACCTTGGTTTTCCATGAAAAAGCTATGGTAACATCCCATAGGGCTTAGAAACAATGTTGAGGAAGAAACATAAAGAAAACTTCGAAAATCTTAAAGTTTAAAAAGATAAAAATGGGCAGAAAATTTATGGCACTTCGACCAAAAAAATGGTGAGGTTTCACCTTAGTTTGCCCAAGTAACTTGTGAAAACCTTCTAGGTTATCAGGTTAGAAGAGAAATAAGGATATAGTTGAGTAGTGAGTTGAACTCACAAAAACTCAAATATGGATGCCGCGTTTTTTTGAATATGTTAGGGACTTTGAGAGTGTTTTTGAAGTGTTTGGAGGCTTGTAAAAGTGGGAAATGGATGAGGGAAAGGTGGTTTATGTAGGGAAGGGAGTTAGGGTTTGAATGGGTTGGGCTTTGGACAAGATTAGTGGGTGTTTAAACTTGAAACAAGCCCAAAACATCAACATATGGCAGCCCACTTTTTTGTTTTTTTTGTTAATTAATTTATATAAATGGTTTTAATTATTATTTAAATAATGTATTTAATATGTGTGACATATATGGGTTTTGTAATGGCCTAAGGTTATGCACATTATTGTTTTAAAACCCAAAAAAAACTAAGTAATAAGTATATTTTTTAACATAATGCGACAAGATTTTATGATAATGGAAGCTTGAGTTCTTTGAATAACATCATTAATTGTCTTTCTTGGGTTTAGTATAAGATTTATAATCATTCATCAAACATTTACACGTTGTTGTGAATTGATTTTTGAAGAAGTAAAGTATACGTATGATCATAAGTTTAAACATGAACAAGGTTTGCGAATTTCGTATAATTGATTAATCTTGATTACAATCAAAGCCTTAGAATCCAATGAATTGAAAACAGAAATACGATTACAAGGTTTGGACTTTCCAATAAAAAATTAACACGAAGAAGACTTGCTAAAAACGGGAAGATACAAATGCGAAGCGTTACACTGGGGTTCTTAGGGCAATTAGGCTTAATATGCCCTTTCTCATTACAACCATAATAGACTGCATCCTTAATATTTTTGCACTCTAGGGTCTTATGCGCTTTTATTTTTCAAATACCGCAGGGTTTAGCCTGTGGGTCAGCATTTCATTGCCCCGAATGCCTGCGGTTACAGCTCTTGCATAGAGGTTTATCATTAAACGTGTGCTGGTTCTTCTTGAACCGAAAATTTCCTTTCTTTTTGAACCTTTGGGAGTTATCCTCCTCTCATTCCCTTTTTCCGTTAGTTTCATTCCTAACTGAGTTTTGCCTCACCATGTCTAAGGTGAGAGAGATATATAGTTCAACAGCAGAGCTATAGGTACTAGGTTGAGCAGCCTTTACCATGCCCTTAATCTGGGGTGCTAACCTATTAATGAAAACGCGCAATGCATTGGGTTCAGGGGTGATTAGATAGGAAACTAATCTAGACAGGGAGTTGAAGTCAGAAACATACTTCCTACAGTCTAGATTTTTCATTGTCAGAGTCGAAAGTCTGACTTTATCTTTTCCACCTCGTGAGGTGGGCAATATGTCTCCTAGACTAGGTCAACAAACTTGGACCATCCCAAGTTGTACATGTGTACTTTACCTGTTGATTGGACCATTGCCTTCCACCAAAATAGGGCATCACCCTTGAAGGACTGTGATACACACTTTACCCCATCCTCATCAGCACAACCGTTGATATCCACTATCGTCTCCATTTCATTGAGCCATCTCAAGGCTTCTACTTCTCCCCTTTCTACATTGAAATCTCGGGGTTTACAGGAGACGAATTATTTGTAGGTACATCCGTTTAGAAGAACGGGACCTATTGTTAAATTCTATTTTCCTTGGTTCACTCTTCGCATTTGAAGAGTGAATATAGCTTTCCTTACGAGCTGCTGATGGTGGAATAGACAATGGTTTCGAGCGAGTAGCACTCATTTGCTTTAAATTTTCCATGGCCTTTCCAACAGCTGCATCTATGCGAGCTTGGAAATTATCATTGTCAATGGCTACGGTTTTGTTAGAATTAATATCTCAGTGGCTACTTTGCGCCTCATCCGAGTTAGCCATTCTTGAATTTTTGATTCTAAACACCAAATTAAACTTCTCTTAGCCACGATATTAATAACCATATTGGCTTTAAAGTTGAATATACAATTCCATTGCTTATTAAAACTAGTGTGAATATAATCACAACTCTTAGGCTTAATATTTCTATAAATGTTATCTATATTTGGCCTAGGTCTCAAAAAGGACCATCAGAGGCAATTTACAATTTGGACATAGTCCATATATTACTAGATAGTGGATCGTAACGTCACAACTGTCATTGACATATTTGACAGTTATAAATAGCTCATAGGCTTGTCACGAAGGACATTAAAAATATGGCTCATAGGCCTGTCGCTAAGGACATATAAAAGTACGGCACATTGGCCTGTCAGTAATTGACATAAAAATACGGCATATTGGCCTGTCACTAATGGACATAAAAATACGGCACATATGCCTGTCACTAATGGACATAATTTTTGGGCAGAGTTATATTAACCACACTGTCATTGTCATAATTGACAATATAATATTGCTCAAAGAAAAAAATCACTAATGGATGTTTAATCATGGTCCGTAGACACTATATCACCAATGAATGTCAATTATGGCCCGTAGGCACTACATCACTAATGGATGTCAATTATGCTCACAGGCACTACATCACTAATGGATGTCAATTATGGCCCGTAGGCACTACGTCACTAATGGATGTCAATTATGGCCCGTAGGCCCTACATCACTAATGGATGTCAATTATTATCATCGCGTTGATAATATTAGCCGGGATCAATTTGATCACATAAGCTATATAATAGGTTAGGACGTAGTCCATTTATCTAGATGGCTAGTATGGTTCCTCAAGTCACGCTACCAAGAGTATGAACATTACTTGAATGTTAACATAGGAGTATCTTAATGGTCGATTAATAGTCACGGTCGCATTGACATTAACGACTTGGAGGCTTGAACATAGTCCACCACCTTCGGATAGAAGGATAACTCTACTTAACTATCATGATAGAAGGCTATTCATCCTTAACTATCATTTATAAGCTGACCAAATAATGTGGTTTGTGCTACTTGGCTAATCAAAACCATTAAGATCTTTTGGAATTACATAGCAGAGCATAAATTTCGAGTAAAATCGAGACGATCGCTTGAAGAGGATGAATACATATATGTATATATATATATATATACATATATATATAATTTCAAAATATTTCATTAAATGCCAATAAGAAATTACAATACTAGAAATAAGTAAATAAAACTAATTGTCCATGCAAGGACTAAAAAGAAATAACTTGTCACGCAGGAACTAAAGAAATAACAATGTCGTCATAGGGACTAAATATAATAATATGAGAGACTTCACTCGTCCTTCTTTCCCTTAACCAACTTGGATAGATTCTTGAAGAACTTATTCGTCTTCCTTTCCGTCTTCTCTGCTTGTTGTTGCATTTCCTTCATTTGTTCCAAGACCTCATTAATGGCCTCAAGTGGCGGCGGAGGTTGTGGTTGTGTTGAGGTATAACAGGATACAGGTACCCATAACTTGGATATCCAATAAGTGGATAAGCAGGTGGAAAGAGAGACGGGTAAAGTGAGTTATGCATGACTGCTTGCATATACGGGTCATGCGAAGGTGCCTGGTAATTTACCAGCGTAGATGGGTTAAAAGGATCATATCTAGATATATCAAGATATGTAGGAATAGGGTTATTAAAACCCGATGGTGGTGGTTGAACCACAGGTGGTGGTGTCGGTTCCACCATAGGTGAAGGATTGGAGGGTCCACCCATTTGTGGGTCCTCGTGAATGGTGGGGTAGGTTTTGGGTAAGGCGGTAGTGAACCCGATCGTTGACCCACACGCACTGACATGTGTGCTCCACGTTTCCTCCTTGGTGGCTCAGGTGGCGGCTGAGGTCGTTCCACCGGTTCCATATGAACATCTTCTTGTATAGGAGGTGTTGGGGAGTGGTGGGAAGGAGTGTTAGCAAAAGTGAATTGGTTCCAATATTAGTCCCATTCGTTAGGACCTTAGTATGGTGATCCAGTGTAAGAATTTGAATCGCTAGAGATTTCGATAGGGTGATCAAGCGATCCTGACGGTGGCATCTCAGAGTCGGAGTCCTCATCCATAGGGTTAGGTTGATCTAACTTATTTTGATCAGCTAGGGAAGTGTTGAAGTAGTTGTTAGGGTTAAACTCATCATGATATGAATGATAGTGATGAGAATGGTGCGATTGGTGAGAATGGTAAGAGTGGTATGAGCTTTGTGTATGAGTAGGTGAATGTTGCGCTATTGGCCATGAATCCCCCGAATCCTCATAAGGATTCGAGCGATGGGGTTATGAAGGGATATGTCCAGATGGTCCTCCCCTCATAGGTCCTTTACCTCTTCCTCGTATGCTTGGTGGCATTTTCTTGTTAAAATCAAATCAAAGACAATACTAATAACGTAATAGTGCGATGAGTGATCTTAGGTCAAAGCCTAGACTCGGAAGTCTAAGGAATGTGCTTTTGTGTAAGTTTGAGATTAAACACACGAAGACTAGTGTTTATTTCTCTCGAACGTTGGCTCTGATACCAACCTGTCACACCCCGTATTTCCAATCCAAACATCGGTGGGCTGGGGTGAGGAATATCGTGACGTAAGTTGATATCATCATAGTCAATTAAACACAGCACAACGAAGTCTTGGAATTTAAATTGCTATTACAAACTAAATGTTCAAAGTACGAAAAAAAATGTACAGACGGCTTGTAATGGAAGATCCACAGGCGGATCGTAATATGTACAAAAATGTATAACAAACTTTTGGCAGATCTAAGGATTTGCAAGATCCTCTTATATCACTACCAGCAACTTCCAGCCTATTTCGTATTGTACCTACATCTTAGTCTTTTGAAAACACGTCAACTTTCGCTAGTAAATACACCCGACTGACTCGTTTTGAAAACATTTTTAAAAATTTGATTTAAGTGCACAAGGCACAAATCTTTTATAACTTAGGAAAGCCAGCCTTGTAACCTTGTTAACAACTTTACATGTTTGTAAATACATATGGGGCCCAGTACAAAGACCGAGACATGATTAACGTACACACCACTTATGAACCCACGAAGGAGTTATCCCCAACTAGTGGGTAAAAATAATTTAGCATGAGCATATGTCAGGTGTATGCCTACACCCCGCGCTTTGGTCGTGGCCATTAACTAATGTAATGAGACGAGGATATCCAGGACACGACCGTTAACCCCTATGTTTAAGTTATCAAACAAGACTGATTAAAACGGAATATGAAGATTTACTAGCCACAGTCTGGCTTTTGATTGATCCCATTTCTGACCAAGCGGTAATAGTTTAACGTAACCCAAGCCCGTATAGCGAAAATAAGTCGAGAGTATTTACCTGAGCTAGTCTTGATTTCAAAAATCCAAGATTAATATCTCAGCCGTATCCAAAATGAAATAAGTGCAGATAGCATTTACCAGAAGGCTCTAGTCTGGATAATGGCATAAGCTAACCCATTAAAATGCTAACAGTCTTAATTAAGTCAGAGACTTAGACCGACTAGCGTACCTGATCAAAACGGTATAATACGCTAGATTAAGCGATGATCGGATATAATGTATTTTAAACCCAACAAGTACTATGACTTGGATAATATGGGTAAACCATAAGCATTCTGGATTTCGAGACTAAAATGATAAGGTTAAACCCGTTTTGGTTAATTTCCGTAAACTAGTTACATATACTTAACCGTGCACATATAAGCGATATCGGGTAACTGGATAAGTCATGGAAAAGTTCTCTTTGACATTATAATTTAAATAAGTTGTAATATCAGTACGATATTAACTTACATGCCCGTTAAGGTTTTAAAATGAAATTATGCCTCAAAAGGGTGTTTTGGTAATTATATACCGTATAACAGGAACTTGAATATATTTTAATGTTATAATCATAATTATTCTAGAAATATATTTAATTTTTAATATAATATCAGTAAGATTTTGATTATATGTGTAATTTATCATTATGACCAAACTATGCACCGAATGGGCATTTTGGTCATTTTACACATAGTTTTATAATTTATTTGGGATTCCGAGTTTACATCATGTACCTACTTTAAAAATATTTTAAATAAGTTTTAAAATTAATAGGTAACTAGTCTTGGTTGATTAATATGGTTTAAAACCATACTATGCGCCGAAACGGCTTTTATGTCGTAAAATGACGATTCGTACGAAGTTTAGTAAAAAATGATGTTAAGATCAAGTTTAATTGTTTTGGATATGTTATTTGATATAACATATCAATAGGAAAATATTTGATATGAAAAGGTATGATTAAAACCATTTTATGAGCCACAAGAGCTTTATCGTCATTTATCGACATACACAAGAACTTGTACGTAAACTCAGTATACAATCTGACTTGATATCCCAAATAATCTCACTAATGATATTACATTAGTAGGAAAGTCATTTTCAAGTTCGTCATCGATTAAAACTTATTTTATGTAAAAAGGGCATTTTAGTCAAAATGGCATAATAATAAAACTTGTGCATTAACTCAGATTCTGATTATGATCATGTAATGTAACCTCACAGGGTTATTCTACATTATATTATGATCATAATGCAACCTTAGATCAATTTCTAACTAATCTAAATCAGGTCAGAATCGTAAGTCAAAGAAGAAGTCAAACTTTGCGACTTTTGGTTGGGAACCGACCGTAGAACTGAAATTGACGAGTCGAACATGTCTTCACATGTTCGAATTATTATTACCAACTTTTTTAAGTGCCAATACATGTTTCATAACATATATAAGCTCAGATTATAATATTTTCGAAAACTGGCATGTTTGACTTTTTAATAATAAAACTTTTACCTGTCAGTTGGTCTAGCAAACGTGATCTTTAGGGGGTGCCTTTAATAGGGATTAACACCTACCTTATTACGATCACTTAGCCATGTTCGTTACGAACAATGGCTGGACCATAATGGTCTTAACCGAAAGCCAAGGCATTTTCCGTAAAACGCTTGACTTTTGGCTATAAAACTCTATAAACTAAAATGCAAGAGAAAGGAACACTTACAAGTGATTCCGAGGATGAAATAGAACTAAGTTGGATGTTCCTTTGAGTTAGGAACTTCCAAAGGAGGGAGATAAAGTGATAAATGAGAAAGGTGCAAGTTCAAGTGGTGAAGGAGGTGATGTCAGGTGTTAGGGAGTGTTAGAGGGAGCTTACAAGTGTCCTAAAACGTGGCATAGCAGTTTGGAAGTCCATCGTTTCGAATCAAATGGTTTTTGGCAACATGTGTGGAGGCCAAGCAAATTTTCTGCAGACACAGGCCTTTCGCACTCCGCGAGAGACCAGGCCGGTGTCTCTCGCAGCCCGCGAGCGCCTCATGGGAACTTTTAGAACTTGCCACATTTAGCCCCTCAACTTATTAAACCTCTAAAAACACCTTTATAACATATTTAGCCCTCTGTAGCCAACATTTGGTGTACCTAGGAGTATGCCCTGACATTGTCAAGGTTTTGTTAAAACATCACTCAAAGGTATAATTAACATGTTGACACTTTTAACCCCTGCGTTGTCCAACTTTTATATATTTACAGAATTAATCCCTCTCGTCCAACAAGTGGCTCGTGTGAGAGTTAGGACTTCATAAAGGATCACTCAGAGGCTCAGTATAAGCATGTTGACTCTGATGGTCACTCAGAGGCTAAGCATGTTGACACAAATGGTCACTTAGAGGCTAAGTTTACGCATGTGGAAACTAATGGTCACTCAGAGGCTAAGTTTGTGCATGTTGACACTAATGGTCACTCAGAGGCTCGGTTTATGCATGTTGACACCAGTGGGTCACTCAAAGGCTTAGTTTGAGCATTTTGACACCTTTAGTCCTTATTAGTCCTTAATGAACTTATTATAAAAGTAATGACATGTGTCATTATGAGGTGTTACATATTGTGATTTTGTGATGCATAAGGTGTTATTTGATAGATTGTGATAGATAAACTTGATCCAGAATTGATGATTATGTGATTTTGCTTGAATGTGATGGTTCATGAGATGAATCGGGAAGAACATGCTTAAAATTTAGGTCCACCTGGAGGATCAAGTTAAACATGCTTCCTTGTTCATGCAACACACATACAAGTGCGGAATCCAAGTATGCATGCAAACCAAAGCAAAGTAGAAGACACACAGGATAACCAAAGATTCAATATCTTGATTAACTTATGAGAATTAGTACAAACATATACAAACAATGTTCATGCAGAAGCTATGCATTCACTCAGTGCTCTCAAGGTCTCAGCTTAGTATCCACTGGTCACTCGCATTAACTCTCTCACACATGCACTCATTCTACTGAGATGGTCATGTCTGCTTATATATGCCAACACCAAGCAACAGTACGAAGTATGTTGCTGGTCATACGAAACACCAAAAGACACGAAAGACAATCTCCAAATAGACTCGTACGAATGAACAGGCTCGCACGAAACAATAACCTTGTTCGTTCGAATCAAGCTGAAAGCTTGATTGTGTAAGCTTGGTCGTACGAATGGTGTGACTCGTACGAGCAACTTTTTGCTCGTACGAAGCATTCCCATTCACACCAAATGTTTTCTTTGGAGATCGTGCCACAGACATGACGTACTGAGACTCAACAGTATGCACACATGCAAATGTTGTACACAGACATTCTAATCGTCGTACTAGATCAAGATAGGAGGATATCTTGATTTGGCTGACACGACCAATCTATACAGACACAGTACATAAAGACCGTACAATTACAAACGTAAGGTAAGAACAAGCTACAGACACAAAAGTGTATCAACAAACTCCCCTTGGCTATTGCTTTGTTTTCGATCTTCATTTCTTGAACTGCCTGCTGTATCAATAACTCCCCCTGAAGATAATCAATCCATAGTTGATTGAGAATCCAGGTTTTTTATTATTTTCCAGACTCATCAAACCTTTCCTGTTTCCTCTTGAGTGTCACTTGAGGTAACTGGATCGGTCACGATCTGCTGTACATTACAATCTACCACTGGTGGTGGAACAGAAACTTTTGGCTGCGAGGATGAGGCCGAAGCAGTAGTAATACCAGGGTCTTCAGAATCCTGATCACGTTTACGCTTGATCTCATGTGCTTTGCATCTCTCATTCCACAGAATGTTCACTCTCTTTCTGCTCATTTCAAAGACGTCTTTGATACCATTGAAGCCTTCCACCAGTTTAGCATTACGAGAATGATACCATTCCTTCAAGTCGTTATGATTAGCAGACAATGTTTCTTCAGATCGTTGAACAGCTGCACTATGTTCTTTCAGTCGGTTCAACTTAATACCCCGAGAGTTATCAGCTGCTCTCATATGTTTTAGCTGAGTTTCCCTTTCTGCATCTGCAGCCTTCAGTTGCTCATTTTCTTTCCTTAACTGTGCAATTAAAAAATCCTGTTTTCTAACAGTCTCTTTCAAAGAATTTATCTCAAATTGTTGCTTGATAGTTGTGTTTCGGTTTGAAGACATAAATTCTGAATGCTTGTTAATCTGCATTGCTGGAGGTTGCAACTGAGTAAACAGAAATTCCACCTTCTCATCTTGATCCATTTCATAAAACAAACGACTTCCTCGTTTAGACTTTTGATGAGTTGTGGGTTGGGACTGTTGAACTGAAGAAGGCGTAGGTTGCGATTCAACTGGAGTATCTTCAGCTGAAACTCTTTCAGCTACTGTGGTATTTGATGGTTGTGGTTCAGGAACTGTAGCAGGTTATGTCATTACAGGTTCAGTTTCCTGCATTGTAAAGGTAGACTGAGTTTCTGCAACTGGTTCCTGTATAGTTTCCTGATGTGAGGTTGTAAGTTGTATGATTCCAGGTTTAGTTGAGGAAGTATTCGTAGACGAACTCCTCTGTTTCTTTCTACTCTTGTCTCCAACTGACGTACATAGGTAATTAGCACCACAATTACCATTAATATCACCATGATCACCATTTCCCTTTTTATGACCAAATCTATCTTTGGTCATTTTCTCCAAGATATGTTCTTCATTATCAGAATCACTGTCATCATGGTGCCACTTGTCATTTTCTGGTGCAACATAATCGTCCTTTGCTAGAAAACATATCAATCTTCGAGGAGGTGTGCTTTCCGTGTACCATTTTGCTGCAACACCTTTTTATAGATTTTCAATGAATGTTCCATCATAACTTCTACTTTTAGAACATCACTGTCATTTTTCAGAAGATTCCGATGTTGCGTATTTAAGATTGTCTGAAGAAAACGGGGATACATCCAAAACTTGTTTCCACCATAACTAGTTCTACTCAGGTTCTCCTTCATGTTTGCGAAAATATAATTTGAAACACTGAACGGTTTGTCAATGTCAAAGCTATCATCATTCCAACCAAGTCGTTATTTGCCATGTCATAACCACTTCGTCTATTGCTCAAACACTGAATTAGAACATGTAGAAAGAACTTATATCGGAGTGGTAACCATGCTTTGTTAATTTATCCTACCAGAAAATCTCCGACACACTTCACACGCATCAAACATCCATGTTGACACTTCAACACCACTGAGAATGGAGCTTCAGGATCATTACCAAGCTGAAATACTGAATTAATGATTTCGATAGTCACGTCTACATCCAAGTTGTTTACTTTTCCGTGGATGACTTCCTTCCCATTAACTTCAATGACTTTAGCTGAATCCCAAAATTCCTTGATCAACGTCTTGTATACTGTAGTCTTGTGCGTGATAGCATAATGTATCCTTGAGTTGCACAAAAACTTCATTATACCATTGCAGCGAATTTGTCTTTCAGATACAAGTAGGCCACCATGTTATGTCTTGACTCAGACATAAGTTCAACTTCTGACTTATCAGTTCTCTTCATTGCTGGTTTTCTTTTATGTTCTTTTTGTTCCATTCTGTACTCAAAAGTCAATTATAAATAGAACATAAATTTATCAGGGAATATACACGAGAAATTTATTTCTATTTTTCGTATGTATGTATTCCCTGAATGAAGAAATACTGATTCATAAAAATAGCAATCAATTCGTATGAAAACAGCTAATTTGAACAAACAAATTACCAAGTCAAATAAGTTACTGATTCGTACGAGTAAGTGGCTCGTGCGAGCCAAAGCTTACTTCATGCGAATTAAGGTTATCTGTTTGTGAACCCCACTTTAAGATTAGATTATCTCTGAAAACTTATTTTTCGTTAAGGATTTCTTTATTAAAGTCTGTTGTTTTAATGTTAGTCATGGTCTTAAGTTGTTCATCTTCAATGTATGCCAAAAATTTTAAGAATAACTTAAAAAAATCAAAAACAACTTGAAGGGAGTTGTAAGGATAATGTGAGCAAAGTGAAAGTGAAGTTCCACCATAGAACTTCATTTCCTTTTATACCACATCATAACTCGCATGAAATACCCTTGGATCGTACGAAGCACTGCCATTCGTACGAACCATCATTGGTCCATTCGTATGAGATACACACACTTGTACGGAATACCTCTTATTCGTACGAATCCAAGTTTTTCTCAAAACTGGATTTCAGTTTTTCGAGGACCTTAGGTTTTTTCCTTGACCTGTTTAGAACTTTACACATATCCACACAAATCACAAAGTTATGTTAGGAAAAGTGCTTTTAAACAGATTTTGTTTATTTGAGATGGGTTTACTAACTGTAAGAAAGTACATTTATGAAGTTGTGATATCTAAGCGAATGGTTTATAGGGCAGATCTTGGTAGAAAACCTTTGAGCTTCAATTTTGGCTAATTCAAAAAGGAACTTAATTTAACAAAAAAGTAAACGAAAACTAAAAGAACTACTAAACTATAAACTATATATTTACCAGGTATCTTTTTCAAAGTTTCAAGGTAAGAGAATCATACTAGCTTTTAATCTTGTCAAAAACAGGTTTTGTTAAAACATCAAATTAAATAAATAAGTATTCTACTCTGATTATCGGTATTGTTGTCCACGTAAGCTCAACTTATCGGATATAATCATGATTAGGAGATATGATTAATGTATGATTTATACTTGCTAGCCGGTGTTCAACCACTTCACGACACATTCCCGTATCAAAATATGCTCGAGAGAAAATCTTACTGGTGAGTTTACTGTTTATCATCTGTTTTGACGTATATGATGTGAGATACTCACTTATTTTGATTGAAAACAAGCCCTATGTTATTAAATCACTTATTGATGATGAACTTGATTTTCATATGCATGCAGGGCACATGAGTAAGTCCTGTGAACAAGTTAGTACCATCGTACCGACAAAGAGACGAACTTAGCTCCCGCATAAAGCTGTGATATTTAATCACTTATTTTTAGGTGAATGTGATATTTTTAGCACTTATTGATGGTATCATGGAAGTTCTAGACTTGCGTCACCGTTATTTTTCGGCAAAAGATTCAACCATGATACCCAGATGATTAGTCAGCATAAAGACCGCATATCTCAGAACCTCGGCACACTATCAAACGAAATTTCGGTACCAAGACCATATGCCAATGAATGGTTCCCACCTAGCTTGCAGTCCGTTAAGTTTATTTCAACCTGCATATTTTAGTCTGATTGTGAGCCTACCGATACATCATTAGTAAAGCTACTTATCAATTTTCCTTCATTGTGCTTTTGACTGTTTATGACAGATCACCGATGTATTTCATCATCTTCAACTTATCTATCCAAGAAACTCAATTTTGATTTTTGGTTTTCTATTATTTTTGTATTTTTCTGAAATTTTCTCCCTCTTAAATATAGAAGGTAAATAAATAAAAGACATATTTTTTTTGTATTTTTGCATTTTTCTGATGTTTGTGTATTTTCTTGAAAACTTCTCCCCCTAAAATATAAAACTAAGAAAAATGGAAAATCTTTTTGTAGTTTTTAGATTTTAGAAAAATATTTACAAAACTGTTTAGCCAAAGAAGATTTACTCGGGTTTCACCTTGATGCCATTGACCAAAAGAACATAATCAAAACGAGATTTGTCAAAAGCTTTGGTAAACAGGTGACACGTTGGTGATCGGTGTGGATTTCAACAACATTGATAAGTTTCTTTTCATAACAATCTCGTATGAAATGATACTTAATCTCAATGTGTTTGGTTTTTGAGTGCTGTATAGGATTACGAGTGATCTGTAAAGCAGCTTCGTTATCAAAACCGTAGTCGCGCATTTGCTGTTGAATCCATAGAACCTGCGAGCAGCCACTAGAAGCCAAAATATACTCAGCTTCACAGGTTGATGTAGCCACACAAGTCAGCTTTTTGCATTGCCACGTGACTAGGCGATTTCCAAAAAACCGACATCCTGCTGATGTTGACTTTGCATCAATCTTGCAGCCGCCATGATCAGAATCACTGAATGCTGTCAGATCAAAGTTATCATCTTTAGGGTACCATAGACCAGTGTCGGGCGACCCTCAAATAACGAAAGATTCTTTTCACAGCCATGAAATGAGAAACTTTTGGACTAGACTGGTAGCGAGCAAGAAGACATGTTGGGTACATTATATCGGGTCTTGAAGCAGTAAGATACATGAGAGATACGATCATAGCATGGTAGAGAGATGGTTCCAAATGCTCACCCACTCCGTCAGGAGTAATCCCATGATTCTGAGCTAATGGAGTTCCCAAACGCTTTGAGTCTTCCATTTGAAATCGCTTTAGAATATCCCCGACGTACTTGGTTTGATGGATGAAGATTCCTTCCTTTGATTGCTGAACCTGCAAACCTAAAAAGAAAGTCATTTCTCCCATTGTGCTCATCTCGAACTTCTCCTGCATAACCTGCTCGAATTCTTTGCACATTCGTTCATTGGTAGACCCAAAAATAATATTATCAACATATACTTGCACTACCAAAAAATCCTCGTTCCTTTCTCTGATGAAGAGAGTACAGTCGATCAATCCTCGTTGAAAACCATTCTTCAGATGATAGGTAGACAATGTTTCATACTAAGCCCTTGGAGCTTGATGAAGACCATATAACGCCTTGTTGAGAAGCCAAACCTTATCAGGATGGATTGGATCTTCAAAACCTGGTGGTTGCTCAACATATACCTCTTCCTCAACCACACCATGAAGAAATGCACTCTTCACATCCATTTGATAAACGGTGAAATTCTTATAGGACGCATAAGGCAAGAAAATTCTTATGGCCTCAAGTCATGCAACGATGCATAAACTTCATTGTAATCAATGCCTTCAACCTGATTAAATCCCTAGACAACCAATCACGCTTTGTTTCTCACAACAACACCTCGGTCATCCTTCTTGCATTTGTACACCCATCGTGTACCAATCTTCTTGTAGTTATTAGGTATGTCAACTAACTTCCACACACCCAACTTCTGAAACTACTGAAGTTCTTCCTGCATGGCTTCAACCCATGAGTCTTCTTTCATTGCCTCCTTCCAAGATGTTGGTTCAACTTGGCAAACATGCAGGCAAAAGACCAATCGTTCTATCCCACATATTCTCTTATTTCCGAATACAGGCCAGCATTCTGGTTGTTTCGAAGTTGATTACTCGTCTGCACACCATTTTGGACATCTCCAATACTATTCTGCTGAGGATGGGTATTATGGATTCGAGTTTCTGGAACATCAGGAACTCAAGAGTTTATACCCAAATTATTGATATTCAGATCAACTGTCAAATAGAGTGTTAGATTTGATGAGGATGTAGATGAATGACCTTCAGTCGTCCCTTGAGGTTGTATATTTGACGTAACATTTGAAATTCCATGGACCGCACCAGAGGTTGCTTTATTTGCATCATTAAACTCATCATCTTCTGATGAAACGTTATAATCTACAGCATCTTCGAATTCCTCATTTTGAACAAGATTGTTAACCGAAGTCGACACTTGAGGGTTAACAATAATTGGTCGAACTAATGACGAGTTAATTGCGGTACCACTTTCCAGTAACATTTGAGCTGCAATAGATGCATCATCAAAAGTGGGCATATTAAAGGAGTCGAACAGTCCATCATAGTCAAACATCCAAGGAGCACCCGGAGCTCTTACTGATTCTGTGTATCTCTGAACCTTCACTTCACCCCATTCTTCAGTCTTTTTCGAAGACAAATTCCACACCCTGTAATTCGGAGTAGCATATCCAAGGAAGAAGCCTTCGATAGCCTTCGGACCAAACTTTCCATGTGGATCAATCATAGTGCACGGAGCTCCAAAAGGTTCTAAGAAAGAAACATCCGGTTTCCTTTTATGTAGCAACTCAAAACATGTTTTCCCGTGTCTCTTCACGGTTAGAACTCTATTCATCATGTAACATGCAGCAGCAACAACTTCTCCCCAAAATTGAATGGGGAGTTCTGATTCTACTACATGGTTCTTGTTATTTCAATCAGAGTCCTATTCTTCCTCTCAGCGACACCATTCTGTTGTGGAGTGTAGCGAGAACTGTACTCATGCAAAATTCCCTTTGAAGAAAAGTACTCATCCATAACTTCTGATTCTCCTTACCTTCAAATTGTACAAATTTTCTAACAACGTCAGGAGATTCTTGAGGATTTCAGGAACTTCACTCTTGTGTTCCAACATATTCACCTTTGAAAATCTGGAGTAGTCACCAGTAACTACTAACCAGTAGGACTCACCAAAGATAGTCTTGTGTTTCATAGGTCCAAACAGGTCCATATGAAGACGTTCCAGAGGCATATTCACTGTGTTGATCTTCTTCATTGGATGAGATTTTCTTGCTTGCTTTCCTTTCTGACATGATACACAGATGTCTTGAAGATGAAAGTTCTTGACTAGTACACCATTCACAAGATTATTCTTCACCAAATAGTTCATTTTCCTAAGGTGAATGTGTCCCATTCGTCTGTGCCAATAGATTGATTCCTTTTTAGTGGTTTTTGAGACAAAACATGTGACTTGCGCAGGCGTTGTAATAGCTTGGCTGATATCAAGAATATACAAGTCGTTAATTCTTGGAGTCAATAAGAGAATCCCATTCTTTGGGGATCTTGAATCCGGGTTTCAACACATAACATCCGGCATCATCAAAATGTACCATGAACTTCTTGTCGCAGATTTGAGATACGCTAAGAAGATTGTGATTAATTTGTCGCACATAATTTATCTTATCAAAACTCACAACACCATTGGAGACCATTCCCTCTCTAGTGATGTATCCACCTTTATCACCAGCAAAGGCAACATAACCACCCCGAATTCTTTTGATATCATACAGGAGTCGTAAGTCGCCCGTCATGTGCCTTGATACTCCACTGTCAACAATCTAATGACTATTCATAGTTCCTCCTGGAACACCCTGCACATTTCAAAAAACCAGATCAGTTTGAGATGGGGACTCAAGCCTTAGTGGTCTTGGGTCGCCCTTTATCATCAAGAAATGTGATTTCTATTTCTTGATGATTTGAAAATTGTGATCCTCTTCTTGAACCATCACCGGTCTTAGGTTTTCAAGATTTTTGAAATTTGCCAGAATTACTATTATTTACAATTTTAACAATTTTTGGTTTTATTAAATTTGAAGATCTTGGATTCCTTTCTGAAGAATCTGGTTTTAAAGCTTTTTCAATTGCTTTTACTTGTTTACGTCTCTGTTTTTCTTCTTGTTCTTTAACAATTCTTTTGTCTTGTTTTGGAGAAACAGATCGACATTGGCAACTTGGTTCAGGAGTGATTCTTTCAACAAATCTGGGTTTGGCTGGATTTGTACAATTTTTGATAATGTGGCCAAATTCTCCACATTTGAAACATGTTCTCCTTTCAACAAAATTAGGAGATTGTGTTTCATGGCTTGATGTTGAACTTGTGGGTCTTGAGGTACTAGGTTCATTTTCATTACACCCATTTGTGTGTTAAGCGTAATTATTTTGACTATTGCTTTTCAAAATCTTGACTTTGTTTACAAAATCTATATTAGACTTGTCTTCAAAGGTCTCGACTTTATCAGTACCCGTAGAACTCACAAATTTAACATTCTTAAGCTTCTTCTTGTAGCGAGAGCCTTTTGCTTCAACCTTTGGTTGTGGAACTTTAGGCTTTTCAACTCGCTTCTCTTGTTTTTCTCTTTAAAATGATAATGGTTGTGATTTGGTTGGCTTTTCCTTCTCTAAAAATTTAGTTGTTGAATTTTCGAACACTTGATCTATAGAGATTTATATTTTTAATTGGAAAATCTTTGTTAGAGTAGATTTTCTTATCTCCAACCAGAGTATACAACACATTATCTGTTTCATCTGTAGACACTTTTGTCTTAACAGATTTCTTAGGATCGTTCTCTTGATTTTCAACAGGTTTAGTATTGGGAGCAGCAGAGAGTTCTACTCCTTTCTGTTTATCAAGAGATTGATCCTGATCACTTCTGATTGATTCATCATCTGATGTATCATCTTCCTCTATTTCATATAGATTTTGATCAACATCAGATGACGAGTTTTCTTGTTTGCTTGGTTCTTGTGAGGAATTGTCTAGTTTGAACCCTAATCCATCTGCAAATTCTTCAGGATTAAGTGGTACGGAGGGTTCAAAGCGAGGCATCTCCTCTTCATCAGGCAATTTGGTATAGTTGCGTTTCATCGGGGGTGGACACGACTTATACCCAATGCATTTAACATCTCCTTTTAGTTTTTGAACATCAATGATATGATCAAGCACATATCGGAAGTTAGAATAACTGTCCAATTTAAGTTTGATAGCATCATGGTCGCATTTGGCGATGGCTAACTCTTTCTATGTTTCTTCAAGGAGACTAATGTAGTTATTAATTCCTATCAGTTTATTCAAAACTATTTTTGTTAATTCAGAAACGCTTTTCTTTAAGGTTTCTATTACAGATTTGAATTCTTTTTCGTTTCGAGTTAAAGCCAAGTTCGCCTCTTTGCATTTAGATAGTTCAACAACTAACTTTTGATTATGACTGTTGATCGTTTCAAATTTTGTTCTTAATTCAGCATAGTCATTGCCACTTTTAGGAGATTCGGAATTTACCTTACTTGTAGAACCTGCAATGTTTGCCATAAAGGCAGTGTAATGAGGGAATGCTGCACCATTTGTAAAGAGTTTCTCTGTTTCCTTCACTACAGCTTCTGCTTTCCTCATCAGACCCAGCTTTTCACTCTTCATCTTCTCAGCTTCATTCAGCAACTTTCTGACCTCAACATCACTTCCTTCTCTGATCTCTGTATCAGATCCATAACCACCCGAACTTGAGCATTCTTCATCAGAATTACCAGTATACCCTGAAGTATCATCATCATCTGAGCTATCAATGTTGTGAACGTGCTTGATTCAGTTGATGATCTGGCATAACATGAACTTCCTCCGTTACTCTCATTTCCCAATTGAACTGACCAATCACACCCTTCATCGACTTGAACAACTAAAGCTTTGCTATTTGAAGATCCAGATTGATTGGTGTTGTTTGGGTTACAACATTCACTATTCGTCTATCATTGCTAATTTGGGCTGTATTGGATGGTTGTGGTTGGTTTCTGAAGGGGTAGTGATTTCCTTGTTTGTTGGGCCTCGTGCACTCACGTTTGAAGTGCTCTCTTTCTCCGTAGTTGAAGCAAGTAACGACATTTTTATCAAAACCATATTTTGTATCCTTCTTGCTCTCCAAACTGGTTCTTCCTGTTCTGCTCATGTAATCCTTTGCTCTTCTCACCGCACTAGCAAACGCCCACTTGATATCCATTAGCTCCATCTCATCTTTTTCTATCTGCTGGTAGTCTTCATTTGTCAAATTGATGTTTCCAATTTGACCAGTTACTAATCCGTAGTAAGCACTGACCATGGTGTTTAGAAGTTCCATATGCACTTGAGCAACTTCTACGCTGACCTTGGAAAGATGTGATGTGTCAAGTCTGACAGTGTTGGGGTTTGCAGATTGAAGGTTGTTTCCATAGAAAGCCTGTTGAGGAGCTTGCTGTGGAACTTGAGGTGCTAAATCTCTTGGTTGTGGTAGAAAGGCTTTCGGATCAAAAACATGTCCCTAGGCTTGAGTATTTGAGCTTGTAGACTGATTTTCCTGAACAGGTTGTGGTAGAAAGGGATTCACATTTGACACAAACGCGGTTTGAAGCTTCGGTTGCTGGCTTGCACTGATACCTGTATTAGTACCTCCGAAGTACATCTCAGGGTTTTGTGGAACTGTGACTCTTTGTCCCTTTCGAAGTTCTTCTTTGTTCTTGTTCTCCAGTTTCTGCATAAATTCATAGATACTTATTGAGTCCAAAACACTTGTATGTTTTAACAAGTCAATAAATTGACCCCATTTCGGTGGTAACGCGTCAGTAAATCGCATCACAATTTCTTGTGGAGCTACTAACACTTTGGAAGAGTACATTTCACTAAGAAGATGGTAAAACTGTGTGGTCATATCATTCAACGTTTCATTTTCCATGAACATAAAGCCTTCAAACTCCTTCCTAAGCAGATCATGCCAAATTTTTCTGGTTGCAGCATTCCCCTCTCCTCTCGCTTCCAAAGTATCCCACAGATTTTTCGTGGTCGTACAGTACACAAACTGATGATAGATATCTTTATGGAGTGCCTGTGTTAGGATAGCAAAAGCCTTTTTGTCTAGATCATATACCTTTTTGTCACTTTCATCTAGATTGGCTTAGGAGGTTGGATTCGATCCGGCTTCTTCGAGTAATTCTTTATAGGGTGTAGTAAATCAGGTCCACAATTCTGTGTTCTAACCGAGAACATATGTGTGAAAATGACTCTTCCACGAAGGATAATAATTCATATGGTTTAGCTTCGGCGGACGGTTATTACTCCCAGTTTCATTCTCACTAATTAGAAGAGTTTGGATGCTATGGTTCTGGTTTGCCATACACGCCCATTGATTTGCGGTAATCATGGCCGTATGCTGAGGTATCAATGACTTACCCCATGAGGTTGCACAGCTTTGTGAAGACTCCTGGTATGTGTTTGAACCACTACTCCAATCCCACGGATTAGAACTCATTATATTTTCTTGATTATGAAAAATTGAAAGGTTTAAAGTTTGAATTTTTGAAAATAACAGTTCCCTTTTAAAAATTCACACTTTTGAAGAAAATATCAATTTTTTAAACACAAATCTTGAAAAGGTTAAACACGAAAAACACCTACTAAAGAAGGTTATTCGTACGAACCAATGTTTCGTACGGATAAAAGTTCTTCGTATGAACAAGATACTTCGTACAGAGGATCTTCTTCGTGCGAACCAGGTTGTTCATGCGGATGACTAATCTTTCGCACGGGCAACTTGGTTCTTTGTGTGGATGTGTTATTCGCATAGGCTGTTTTTTGCAGTGTTTCCCAGAGGAATCTTTTGTAAAATTGATTATATGTATATGGTGTATGTAGCTAAGTGATCATGAGGTGGAATGTGTTCTACAACATGAGTATGGAGTGTAAAATTGCAAAGGGATATGTTCTAGTGTGCCGTAATGAGCATATCTGTCAAAATTGGAAGTTTTCTACGCTTGGTAGTTGACTTTATGAAAAGTCAACGAATGTAGGAATGATATGGCTAGAGTTTATAACTTGATTCTAAGATTAGGAAAGTCATGTGGTGCACGATGGATCATTATTTTTTATACGTGATAATATGGTGCAATGGTGGATTTTAAATGATGCCATTGATAACATATGCATTGTGTTGTTGAAATTTAACTTGTAAAGGTGAATGTAAGTTATGAACTTGAAATGAATGTAATTTTAGATTGCGTGTGTATGTTGATATTGTCCTAACCATAATTACATGAAAGAATAGGGATCATGTCAAGATGGATGGTGGCATGAAATGCTAACTGGTCAAAAGCAAGCATGGAACATATGCATGAACTCAGACACTTAAGGTAAGTGAATTCCTAAACTCACTTCTTACTTAAGTACATGAATATGTTTATATGTTTAAATAATCGAAACCAAGGTGGAGCATATAAATAAATAAGAAATGTTATAATAAGACTTCTTGAAAGGGGATGTATGTTATTAAACCGTAAAACCTCAATATAGGGGTAAACGGGTCGTGAATTTCATAGAAAGATGATGAAATGGAAAGAGTGCCGATTGGATATAGGAATTGGAAAGTTTTGAAAGGAAGTAAAAATAGTTATTGGAAAAGTTGTGTTTGCAAGTCTCTGGGCTGGCCTAAATGAACAAGATAATCGAATTGGGTCAAAAACAAGTTGCGGATTAGCAGCACAGTAGTTAGTCGTAAGCTACGGTACTCGGCCGTAGCTTACAGCAGGGAGCTTCTGTTTTGTAGGAAGTCCCTACCTTAAGCTACGGTGAGTGGGCCGTAGCTTACGACGGGAATGGGCAGCAAGCGTGAAAGTTTGATTTTTGTGTATATTTTTGTGTCTCGAACTTTCACATCCCCTAAGGCAAAAGTTCCAGAAGATAGTATAGCCTATGAAAAGACCGTAAAAGTTTAATTATGTAGTACAAATACAAATAATGATTTTCGGGCTCATAAGGAACAAATATATAAATGCATATGTGTGTGTGATTAGAAACTTATGGGAGCGAACGTGTTAGATGTATTACACGGATGGGAAGATGAACTTCTCCATAATTATGCTTACAGGTAATTTATTATACATGATTAAAGTACAATGATTGAATGTGGATAAGTGAATACGACTTGAATGCACATATGAAGGTATATAGTTGTAGAGTGTAAGAATTAGGTGTTCGATGCTATTGTGAGATGCATGTATGGAACATGTAAGTAAGTTTGTGGAGGATATATGGCAGTATTTACACGTGATGTAGTCAACGACTGTAGTTCAATGTTATATGCCTATGTGAAGACGTGAGTCTTCAATATGTTGGAGGATATGTGCTGATAACTGCTTTTGTTATTAAGTATGAACTTCGAAATGCAGGTATGTAAGTTGGGCCCTCGAAGGTTTGAGGCTCGGCGTAAGGAACAAATTTGAAGAATATCCTATTGGAGTTTTATACATTGATAGATGACTAAGTGGTCAATAGATTTTTATGTATTTAATAAATAAAAAAATATATATCATGTCACAATTTACTAACATGTTGGTTATATATGGTGATTGTAGATAGTCGGACTATCATGCTGGATAAACTAATGGGGATCGAGTCGAAGATCAAGGATTGTACGAAGATGTGGTCACATAGTTGCAGCATATGCAACATAGTTACCTTGGTTGGAACGAATGATGTAAAAGATTTTTAAAGAGGCCGATTTATATGGTTTTTTAGTATGTTAAACGACTATCAAGAAAGACATTTTATGATTCATATTTCCGCCGCATCATTTTGGTTCAAAATGTGTTAGGTCTTACAATCTTTATCATCCCCATCCCTTTTCTCACCATTATCACTATCATCTTTATCATCTTCCTCTTCATTATCTTCATCATCGTCCTCGAAAAAGGAATCGACCTCAGCATCAATTTCAGCATCCCTCTTTCGCTTTTCCAAAAGATATTGTTTTGACAGTTTAGGACCAATGATTCACTTTCACCAATGAGCATATATTTTAACGGTGACACTCCTCCAATTATAGATTTTGTATCTGACATAGATTCCGCTTCTGGCGCAGACTAGGCAGTTAAAGGAATCTCATCTATCTTTCCTTTCCCTTTACTAGCAGCAACAGCTTCAGCATCATCTTTACGTGCACGCTCTGCTGCTCTGGCTTTTGCTTCTTCATTTTCAAACTCATCATATTCTTCCGTGAAGTTGATATCATATCTTTTGTGTTGAACTTTAAATAGCATATCAAACTTCTTGGCGTTTTCTACTTTTTCAGTCTTCAACTCCTTAACTACCAGATGTAATCTTTCATTGTTCAGCAGTGACAGATGTAAGCATTGATACCAAGTTCACATTCTCAGTCTCTAGCTGCTTAATTGTAGCATCGTGTTCTTTGATCTTGCTATGTACTTCACCCACCTTTTCTTGTCTTCTTCAAGAAATTTGATTCGGTCTTCATATTCCTTCATTTTTGCCTCTATTTCATTGATCTTGCGATCATGAACATATCATTATTAAATCCTCCGAAAACAGAATATCACCAAAGTCAGTGGTAAATCTATCTCCCAAAATTGTCTATGACCGGATTGGGGAGTAGATTGTGATGGCTTGGGAGGTGTTGGCCTTTTTTAAGGAGATGGTTGTGGAGGTGTTATGTGTTGTGGAAATGGTGGAATATTTTGGGGGTGATGATGTGGGTGGTGGTTCAACAACCTCTTCAATTCTAGTAGCACCCTCCCCAACTTTCTTCTTCTTCCTTCCATACTTCTTTCTTGCCTTAACCGCCGATAGAGAGCCAGTTGTTTTAGAAGTAGTAGATACTTTACTTTTTGAGCGTTTGGCTGGCCTCCTGGAAGGTTTAGTTGTTAACAACTCTTCTTCCGAATCCGAAGGAACATATACATCATTATCCTCTTTACGCTTGCGTTCTTCTTCACGCTTGCGTTCCTCCTCTCTTATTCTATCTTTTATTTTCCTGCTGTTGAGATCTGAATCGGTATCCTCTGAGGACGAACTAACACATTCACTTTCATCTCCTCTTTCAGAAGATACTTTCTACTTTCCAACATTCTCAGCTGTTTGAACTTCAATATTTACTTGCTCTTCTTCACGAACTTCTTCAAGAACAAGTTCAATCATTGTTGGTACCCCAATGTCAGGTTCATCGACTAATAATGTATGCAAAGTTGCACATTTGGACTTTTTAGGGGCTGATGAAGAGGAGGTCCCTGCAGCTTTCTTTGGAGTTGAGCGCTTTCATTTCTTAGATTCATCTTTTTTATACCAGCTACTTCGTTTGGGCTCAAAACCTTCTAAATAATCATCCACTTCCTTTTCATCACCCATGGAAGCCTTTCTCCATGTTCCTTTCGGAGGAGCAACGTAATATTTATCTTTGATGGCTCCAAATATCGGTTTAGCAGCAGGTTCAACTAACTTCTTCATGTATAAATTCAATCTTGTTAATGTTTCCACATCCATGTGTTCTAGCCTCAACTCATCATCTTCATTCTTTTCGAAATTTGGGAATTGATCATCAAACATCATTTGAATGAATCTTAGATATTGTAGAAATTTCTCTCTATTCATGTTGAGCACCATCTACTCGAAGATTAGCTTGCTGAAGTTGAAAGGCAAATTTAACACAAGAGCTACAATCATACACATTTGATAATCGACCAGATCGTCAAATCCTCTTTTCCGATGGCTGAGTGCATGTATCATAGAATGTGCAAGGAATTGTACGGCCTGCCGAGATTTGCCTTTTTGAACGGTGCTGGATTTACGTAACAAGTATATCCCATTCTATAGAAACAACCCTTAACCATGTGCTTAGGATATCCTGTTGGATCACCTTCTTTATCTTTAAATTCCAAAACTCTATGAATCAGGTCGTCAGTAATCTTGACTTCCTGGTCTTCATTTCCGACTTTCACAGCAGAGATTATCACCCTTGGATTTTCCTGAAGATGAGCCGCTGCCCAAAATCGTTCTATATGTGATTTGTATGCTTTATGTCTGTCTGTCAGGCCTTTGTAATATGTATACGTCTCATAAAATCAAGTACTTCGCTGAACGCAGTGATTTCTGGAATATCCTTGTCAAGCAGACAACATATGTTGTGGATAGGCTCGAACGATATTTTCTTTTCCTGCACATACACAATGATCCAACACTTAGAATAACTTGAAATGGTTTCAAGAAGGACCACTTCATACGGAGTGTGTAAAACATTTAATAGATTTGACCAATATTACTTCGTACGAGGCGAGTAACGATTACGTTTCCGAACATATTGCCTCGTACAAGTTGTGCATAAAGAATTTTCATTATAGGCACTTCGTACAAGGTGACAAGAAGATTAACATATTGAACATAGATACTTTGTATGAGGTGTGCTTATGCACTTCGTACGAGGTGCAACTCACACGACAACAACGGTCATGAACCCCAAACACCAAAATTGTGATTTTCGTGAAATTGAAGGTTCCATAACATCCTACTAACGCCAATAATTACTTATTAACGCTCAATTTTAAGATTGATTGGTCCAAATGTCCTAGATCTATGTTTCTTTTAGAAGTTAGGGCTGAAAAACTCAAACTAAGTGTTAAATCGAAGTTAATTACCTTAACCATTTTAAGAGGTGTGCAAATAAACTTCCCAAATGTTTGTTTAGATCGTGGATAATTCGAAAAGTGTTCACACAATAAAGATCGCACAAAGAGTCTCTCAAATCGTACAAGTAGTGAAGGACCACTTTGTGCGAGTTGCCTCATATATAGGACCTGGTTCACTTCGTGTGAGTTGGCTTTTGATTTGTGTGAGGTGTCCAACTCGTACGAGATGAACTCTAATTCGTACGAGGTGACATCCAACTCATGCAAGGTGACCTTTAAACTTCAAATTTCATTTTTAAACGACCCACTCAGTTGACCAAGTCCAAGTTGATGACCCTGGTTAACTGATTTGTCTACCAAGTCCAAGTTAATGACCTTGGTTGACTACTATGTGCACAAACTGATGTCTTTAGGCAACGTAAAGTTTCAAAATAATGAACTTTTGATCTTTTCAAACTTTTTCTCAATTTCAGATATGCTCCCAACCCGTTGATTGTCGGATCTCTCAGCATTCAACAGCTCTGGATTTTGAAGATCCGCTTTCCAACATCAGTAGTCAAAAAATATGATAGAAATAAAATCCTTTTGAATTTTTCAAAGATTATATTAAAACCCTCTTAAAATATTTTTGAGTTTTTCTGAAATGAGATGAAAAGTAAACTTTGTTACATAACATATTTACAAACAAATTTTAGAGAGACCATGTTAGAGGATCATAACAGTAACCAGATATATCACAGTACCATTGATCTTTATAAAACTATAAGTTCTAAACAGATTTACTTGGATTTTTAGTATAGTGATCCATTTAAACTTTTACAAATTTCTCAATTGTTTCAAGATACGTTAGGTAATTTTAGGAGCATGACTCAACTGTATTTCCTACCTCAGAATATACTCTTGTATCGAGATTCCCATATATCATCTCATAGGTGAATATAGCCAATTGATATCTATATATATGGGTGATGCGAGGCCTTGAAAGCTCAGGTTAGTACTACCATACAATCAAAGAGATCAAGGCTTGACTAAGGTGGTGTACCAAATTTTAGAATCTTTTGTACTGCAAATATCGTATCATTTGATATTTTCAAATTTTTTATGCAACTTTGGGGGAATGAATGCGAAAAGTATTATACAAGTTCTAGGGCATTGCTGATTCAAAATCATAAGAACTCGTATAATACCCTTGAATCAATTATCTATAAAGACCTAGTATCTCAGACTCTAGTATTCTCTCAAATGAAATTTCAGAGTTCTAAGTCCATATATCCAACAGATGTTAAGTCAAAGATTAATCAGTTTTTCTTTTATGTTTATTTCTTGAAAACAATTTACTGAATGTATGAAGCCTAGTAAGACCCGTTTAAACACTTTTTAAAATTACATTTCTTTAGCATACTGTGATAGTTTACTGATGTACTATCACTTCCTCTTTTACATGAAAACTCTTTTTTTGTCTAACATTTTTGTATTTTTCAAATTTTTAAATGTTTTTGTATTTTTCACAACGATTTCTCCCCCTAAAATCAAAACCATATTTTTGGATTTTTGGTTTTAAAGAAAGAAAAATTTTAAAAACTAAAAAGAACTGGACAAACCGAGAAGGATTACGAAAGTTCATCATCTGGTCCGTATTCAACATCAGTTTCCCCATCTGATGTAAGATTTTTCAAACCGTTAAGTCTCATAAGATATTTAAATCTAGTTCGAGTAAATGGTTTGGTATAAAAATATGCCTTTTGTTCATCAGTGTGCATTTTTTCTATTCAAATAAACTTTTTCTCATGACAATCACGGATAAAGTGATATCAAATTACAATGTGTTTAGTTTTAGAATGTTGAACCGAATTTTTGATTATATCGATGGCCGCCTTATTATGTACAAATATGGGTGTATCAAGAAATGCAATCCAAAGTCTCTCATCTGCTGTTTATCCACAAATTTTGGGAACAACACCTGGAAGCTAAAATGTATTTAGCCTCGCAAGTAGAGAGAGCGATCGTAGTTTGCTTCTTGCATTGCCACGTTACAAGGCATGTTCTGAAGAACTGGCAACCGGCCGTCGTAGATTTAACATTAGTTTACAGCATCCAAAATCTGAATCAGAATATCCAACGAGGTCGAAGTTGTCATTTCGCGGATACCACAAGCCCGTGCTTGGGCAACCCTTCAGGTATCTGAAAATCCGCTTGACTATCATCAGGTGTGACACTCGAGGACTTTATTGATAACGAGTGCAAAGGCAGGTTAGATACATGATGTTTGGTCTAGAGGTTGTGAGATACATCAGTGATCCAATCATCGATCTGTACAAGGTTTCATCTATCTTGACTCCATGTTCGTCTGGGCAGATTCCAAGATTGATTGCTGTCACACCCCGGATTTCCAACCCGAAATCCATACACCGGTGGGCCTGGGTGGGGAGTATCGTGACGTCAGTTGATAATCATCATAGTCAATTAAACATGGCATAGCGGAAGTCCTGGAGTAAAATTTCTATTACAAACCGAATGTTCGAAAATACAAAATAATATACAGGCTCCTAATAGAAGATCCACAGGCGGTCATAAATTGTACATGGAAAGAATATAAAACAGACTTTGGGCAGATTTAGGATTTGCAAGATCCTCTATCATTACCGAGAACTTCCAGCCTATTTTCGTATTGGACCTGCAGATTAGTCTTTTGAAAATACGTCAGCTTTCGCTGGTAAATACACCCAACCGACTCGTTTTGAAAATAAAAAATTTAAGTGCGTATCAGCATAAAATCTTTTTTTATAACTTGGGTTAATTGACCGTCCAACCTTGTTAACAGATTTACATGTTTGTCCATACATACGGGGCTCGGTACGTAGACCGAGACACAATTAATGTACACACCACTTTGGACTCACGAACGAGTCAATTCCTCCCAACCTTGTGGGAATGCATAATTGAGAATCTATCGGGTGTATGCCTACACCCGCGCTAAGGTCGTGGCCATTTCTATTGTAATGAGCCGAGGATATCAAGGACACGGTAGTTAACCCCCGATGTTTAAATTATCAAACAAAACTGATTAAAACAGAATATGCGGATTTAGTATCCCCGAACCGACGTTTGATTGAATCCCATTTCCGACCAAGCGGTAATAATTTATCGTAACCCAAGCCCGTATAAGGGAAATAAGTCAAGAGTATTTACCTGAGCTAGTCTTCTTTAATTTTTTTATAACTCAGCCGTACACAAAAGGACTAAGTGCGGATAGCATTTACCGGCAAGTCTCTAGTCTGGATTTAAGTCATTGACTTAGACCGACTAGCGTACTTGATCAAAACGTATGACGCTAGATTAAACGATGATTGGATAGAATGTAGTTTAATCTCAACAAGTACTTTGACTTGTATAATATGGGTAAACTATAAACATTCTGGATTTTGAGACATAAATGACAAGGCTAAACCTGTTTCGGTTAATTTTTGTAAATTAGTTACATATACTTAACCGAGCGCATATTAGCGATATCGGGTAACCGGATAAGTCATGGACAAGTTCTATATGCCATTATAACTTAAATAAGTTCAAATATCAGCAGGATATTAACTTATATGCCCGATAATGTTTTAAAACGAAATTATGCCTCATAAGGGCATTTTGGTAATTATATACCGCATAAAAGGAACTTGAATATAATTTAATGTTATAGTTAATAGTATTCTGGGAAAATACTTTATTTATGATATAATATCAGTATGATATCAAATATATGTGTAAATTATCTTTTATGACCAACTAAGCACCGAAGGGGCATTTTGGTCATTTTACACATAGTTTATAAATTATTTGGGATTCTGAGTTTATAACATGTATCTATGTAAATATGTTTAAAATAAGTTTTAAAATCAGTAGGTATCAAGTCTTGGTCACTAATATGGTTTAAAACCATACTATGCGCCTAAATGACGCTTATGTCGTAAAATGGCGTCCTTATACGATTTTCATGAAAACTGATGTTAAGTTCATATTAAAATGTCTTAGATATTTTATTTAAGATAACATGTCAGTAGGTAAAATATTTACCTTGAAAAGATTTGATTAAAACTAGTTTATGAGCCATCAGGGCTAAAATCGTAATTTATCGATATAGTTTAAGGATCTGTTTGAAAACTCAGTTTATAACGTGGTTTAACGTCCCAAATAATCCTATTTATAATATTACATCAGTAGGAAACTCATTTTCAAGTTCAATACCATTTAAAACCTTGTTTTATACAAAAATGTCATTTTAGTCAAGAATGGCATAATTATTGAACTTGCGCATAATCTTGGATTCTGATTATGATCATGTAATGTAACCTCAGAGGGTTTTTCTCCATTATATTACGATCATAATGCAACTTTAGATTAGTAGGTAACTAATCTAAATCGAGTCAGAATGGAAAGTCAAAGCAGAAGTCAAACTTCGCGACTTTCGATTGCGAACCGACCCTAGAACAGAAATTGACGAGCCGAACATGTTCTATATGTTCTAGTAATTATTTCCAACTTGTTTAAGTTTCAAAACAGGTTTCATAATATATTTAAGATCTTTTTATGATTTTTCCGAAACATGACATGTTTGACTTTTTAATATCATAACTTTGACCCGTCAATTGGTCTAGCAAACGTTATCTTCAGGAGGTGCCCTTTATAGGGCTAACACCTACCTTATTACGATCACTTAGCCATGTTCATTTCTAACAATGGCTGGACCATAATGGTTTTAACCCAAAGTCAAAGCGTTTTCCGTAAAACGCTTGATTTTCGGCTATAAAAGCTTATAAACGAAAATGCACAAAGAAGGAACACTTACCAGTGATTCCTAAGGTGCAAAAGAACTATGATGGATGCTCCTTTTAGCTAGGAACTTCCAGAGGAGGGAGAAGAGTGATTTAATGAGTAAGGTGCAAGTTGGAAGGTGAACTTAAGCACCTATTTATAGTTGGAAAGCTCAAAGGAGGTGAAGCCAGGTGTTTAGGGGTGTAAGAGGAAGCTTACAAGTGTCCCAAAACGTGGCATAGCTGATTACAAGTCCATGGTTTCGAATTAATGGTTTTGGAGCTTTGTTTGGAGGGCAAGCCAAAACTTTCTGCAGCAGACCTGTTCTCGCGCCCCGCGACCGCCACTGGCCAGTTTCAAAAATTGACACTTTAACCCCTTAACTTTATAAAGCCTCTAAAAACCTTTCTAAACACCTTTTTGGCACTTTTAGCCCTCCGTAGCCAATATTTGGCATACCCGAGATTATGCCCGGACATTGTCGAGCTCTCGGTTCGTTAAAAGTTCATTCAGGGTATGAATTAACATGTTGACACTTTTAATCCCTCCATTATCCAACTTTCACATAATTACAAAATTGAACCCTCTTGTCCAACAAATGACACGTATGAGAGTTAGGAATTCACAAAGGATCACTCAGAGGCTTATTATAAGCATGTTGACTCCGATGTCACTCAGAGGCTGGGCATGTTGACATATCAGTCATTCAGAGGCCAAATTTTAAGCATGTTGACATATTAGTCACTCAAAGGCTAATGATTTAAGCATGTTGACATATCAGTCACTCAGAGGCTGTTATTTATGCATGTTGACATCAGACCGTCACTCAGAGGCTCAGTTTGAGCATGTTGACGCCTTTATTCCTTATTGTCTTTAACAGACTTTATTTAAAATACAACACGTGTCACTATACTACTTGTCACGATTTTACAGGGTGTTACATCCTCACCCCCTTAAAAGAAATCTCGACCTTGAAATTTTATTCAAAAAGATGGGGGTACTTTTGTCGCATAGTGGACTCAACCTCCCATGTATATTCGGGACCTCTAAAAGCGTCCCACTTAACCTTTACTATAGGTATGATTTTCCTTCGGAGCTTCTTAACCTGTCGATCCTCGATCGCAATTGGTTTCTCAACGAACCTCAGGTTTTCGTCTATTTGTACATCTTTGTGCGACATTGCTAGCGACTCATCAGCTAGAAATTTCTTAAGGTTAGATATGTGGAATACATCATGAATTCCACTAAGCTCTTTTGGCAACCTGAGCTTATAAGCTACAGTGCCGACACGTTCGATTATCTCAAAGGGTCCTATATATCTTGGGCTCAACTTGCCCTTCTTTCCAAAACGCATCACACCTTTCCAGGGTGATACTTTCAGCATGACTTTGTCCCCTACTTGGTACTAAAAAGGTTTACGCCTCTTGTCAGCATAGCTCTTCTGCCTATCCCTGGCAGCTTTGAGACGATCACGGATTTGCACAATCTTTTTCGTGGTCTCCAAGACAATCTCTGGTCCTGATAGTTGGGCTTCCCCAACTTCTGCCCAGCACATGGGCGTTCGACACTTTCTCCCATATAAGGCCTCAAAAGGTGCAACCTTAATGCTAGTATGATAGCTGTTATTGTAGGAGAATTCTATTAGGGGTAAGTGGTCATCCCAACTTCCACCTAAATCAATCACACATGCCCGGAGCATGTCTTCTAGAGTTTGAATAGTACGCTCACTTTGACCATCAGTCTGTGGATGGTAAGCCGTACTAAAGTTTAATCGTGTGCCTAAAGATTGTTGGAAACTTTTCCAAAAGTGAGATGTGTATCTAGTATCTCTGTCAGATATAATAGATACCGGCACACCGTGTAGGGACACAATCTTGTCCACGTACAACTTAGCCAACTTGTCAGAATTATAAGTTTCTTTAATTGGTAAGAAGTGTGCTGACTTAGTCAGCCTATCCACAATGACCCAAATAGTGTCATTACCACATTTGGTCTTAGGTAACTTGGTAATCAAGTCCATTGTTACCATTTCTCATTTCCAGTGGGAATCTCAAGTTGTTATAGAAGTCCTAACGGTTTCTGATGTTCGGCCTTAACTTGCGAACACGTCAGACACTTAGCTTCATAGGTGGCTATAGATTTCTTCAAACCCATCCACCAATAGTTCTTCTTCTTGATACATCTTGTCATACCCAGGTGAACAGAGTATCTTGAATTGTGCGCTTCTTGGAGGATTAGATTCCTAAGTCCTCCAAAGATCAGAACCCAAATTATATCATTAAATCTTAGGATTCCATCCTTTCCAGGTGTTAATTGATCAACAGTTCCGCCTAATCCCTCATTAGGAATATTAGCCTCTAACAGGTCTTGTTTTTGCGCATCTAATAGCTTTTCACTTAAGCTATTTCTGAGCTCAATGCTCTTGGCTTTAACCCTAATAGGTTTAACTCTTTCTTTGCGACTTAAGGCATCAGTAACTACATTTGCCTTGCCGGGATAGTAGTGCAATCGTAATCATTAAGAGTTTCCATCCAACAACGTTGTTGCATGTTCAATTCTCTCTGATTGAACAGGTGTTGGAGACTCTTATGGTCAGTGTATATAACACACTTTGTACCATACAAGTAATGTCTCCATAGTTTTAGTGCAAATACAACAGCACCCAATTCCAAATAATGGGTGGTGTAATTCCTTTCATACACCTTTAATTGTCGTGACGCATAGGCAATTACCTTGCCATTTTGCATTAGCACACAGTCCATGCTGGTGTGCGAAGCATCACAATAAACAATAAAATTCTCAATACCCTCAGGTAAAGATAACACAGGAGCATTGCTCAACTTGTGTTTCAGAATCTCAAAAGATTCTTGTTGCTTTGGACCCCAACTATACTTAACATTCTTACGGGTCAAGGTAGTTAGAGGAGTGGCTATTCTTGAGAAGTTCTCAATGAACCTTCTATCATAACCAGCCAGTCCTAAGAAACTACAAACTTCCTAATTCATTATGGCTTCTATCTTAGAGGGATCCACTTGGATACCACACTCACTTACCATATGTCCAAGGAATTAGACTTCTCTAAGCCAAAATTCACATTTAGAGAATTTGACATAAAGCTTCTCTTGCCTTAACAGTTCTAAGATGCATCGAAGATTGTTTCTCGTGATTAGCTTGATTACGAGAGTAGATAAGTATGTCGTCTATAAAGACAATGACAAACTTATCCAAATATGGTTTGCAGACTCTATTCATGAGATCCATGAATGCTGCAGGTGCATTTGTGAGCCCAAAAGGCATTACTAAAAATTCAAAGTGACCATATCGGGTCCTGAAGGCAGTTTTAGGAACATCTTCACTTCTAACCTTCCGCTGGTGATATCCAGATATCAGATCTATCTTAGAGAAATAACTAGCCCCTTGAAGTTGGTCGAACAAATCGCCGATCCTGGGCAAAGGATATCTATTCTTGATTGTTAACTTGTTTAGCTCCCGGTAATCGATACACATTCGCATCGAACCGTCTTTCTTCTTTACAAAGAGGATAGGAGCTCCCCAAGGTGAGGAACTAGGCTGAATAAAGCCTTTCTCCAAGAGTTCGTCTAGCTGCATCCTTAATTCCTTCATCTCCGATGGTGCTAGCCTATATGGAGCTCTAGCCATTGGTGCTGATCCTGGTCAGATATCTATTCTAACTCCACTTGTCTGACTTGAGGTAGGCCTGGTAATTCCTCAGGGAAAACATTGGGATACTCCGAGATAACTGGTTGATCTTCAAGGTTTGGCTTAGGTTCATTTATGGTTACTTGTGCCAAGTAGATGACACAGCCTTTTCTCAAACACTTGGTTGCCTTAAATAACGACACCTTGTCCGGCAATCCATAGTGTGCGTCTTTTGGAATGGTGATCACTTCACCAGATGGGGTCTTAATTTCGATGAGCTTCTTATCGCAGGCAATGCGGGCTTGGTTATGAGATAACCAATCCATGCCTAAGACAACATCGAACCCCGCCAATTTCATTGGCAGAAGAGAGATAGGGATGGAATGATTCTTAATAGATATAGAGCATCCATCAAGAATGGAATATATGGATTCTATCGTTCCATCAGCAAGTTCTATCTCATAGGTTTTATCTAGAGTTCTTATGGGCAGGTTTAATAGTTTACTAAACTTATGATTAACAAAAGATCTATCTGCACCCGAATAAAAAAGAACTCTAGCATAAGGAAAGTACCTGTTATGACATTATCGTCATTAACAGCTTCTCTTACATTTATTTGAAAGACACGGGCATTCCCCTTCTTGGCCTCTCCAGGCTTTGCATCATTACTTTTGGGTTTCTTGGGGCAATTATACGTTATATGCCCTTTTCATTGCAGTTATAGCAAATCCATCCTTAAGATCCTTACAATCTAAGGTCTTATGACCTCTTCTTTTGAAGATACCACAGGGTTTGGTTTGTGGATTTATACTACACTGTCCCCAATGCCTATATTTACAGTTCTTGCACAGAGGTTTGTCATTAATGCATGCTGGTTCCTTTTGAACCCAAAATTTCCATTCTTTTGAATCTTTGGGAGTTATTGTCCTCCCGTTTCCTCTTTCCGTCAGTTTCAGTTCTTACTGACGTTTGTCTTACCAAATCAAGGGTAAGGGAAAGAGATAGGTCTACAACGGACCTATAGGTACTAGGCTGAGTAGCCTTTACCATGCTCTTTATTTCGGGCGCCAAGCCATTTATAAAATGCGCAATGCGTTTGGATTCGGGGGTGATTAAATAGGAAACTAACCTAGATAGGGAATTGAAATCGGAGACGCACTTCCGATAGTCTAGGTTTTTCATTGAAAGAGACAAAAAGTCTGTCTCTAATTTCTCCACCTCATGGGTTGGGCAGAAAGTTTCCTTAACAAGGTCCAAAACTTGACCATCCTAAATTATACATGTGTACTTTACCTGTAGACTGGATCATGGCTTTCCACATTTATTAGGCATCACCCTTAAAGGACAGTGATACATATTTGACCACATCCTTATCAGCAAAGTTGCTGATATCTACAATCGTTTCCATCTCATCTAGCCACTTTAGAGCTTCCACATCTCCTTTTTCCCTTAAAGTCTCGAGGCTTACATGAGACAAAATACTTATAGGTGCATCCGTCCTTAACATGACGGGATCTTTCCGCAAAATCTAATTTCCTTGGGTCACTCTTCGCATTTGAAGAGTGAACAGAGCTCTCTTTATGAGCTGAAGATGGTGGAATAGATAAGGGTCTAGAGCGAGTAGCACTCGACTCTCTTAGCTTTTCTATGGCCTTACCCATGGCCCTTTCCACAGCCGCATCAATGCGAGCTTGGAAATTATTATCATTAATATTTCTATTTTCAACATTGATGGGTTCAATGTCCCGCTGGCTATTGTGTGCTTCATTTGAATATGCCATCTTTAAGTCTTGGTTTCTATACACCAATAAAGCTTTATTTAGCCATGGTAGGTCAACCATATCGGCTTTCAACATTGGATATAACAATCCATTGCCTATACCAGTGTGAATAACATCACAACTCTTAGGCTTAACATAACTATATCTGGCCTAGGTCTAATAGGACCATCATAGGCAAATTACAATTTGGACGTGGTCCATATATCATTGGACAGTGGATCGCAATGTCACAACTGTCATTATGACAATTTACAATTATATAGCTCATAGGCTTGTCCATAATGGACATAATAATTAGGCACATTGGTCGGTCACATTGGACATATATATATATTATATATATATTGGCATATACAGCCTGTCACTTTGTACATACATGGGGCACATTGGCCTACATGATATCAGATGTATATGTCATATCAGCCTGTCCCGTTGGACATAAATTGGGCACATTGGCCTACATCATAACATATGTATATGGCATATCAGCATGTCCCGTTGGACATAAATTGGGCACATTGGCCTACATCATATCAGATGTATATGGCATATCAGCCTGTCCTGGTGGACATAAATTGGGCACATTAGCCTACATCATATCAGATGTATATGGCATATCAGCATGTCCCGCTGGACATAAATTGGGCACATTGGCTACATCATATCAGATGTATATGGCATATCAGCCTGTCCCATTGGACGGTTAGTGTAACATCCGTAAAAAACCGGATTTACCAAACCCGCTCCGTTTAATAACCGAACAATCAGTTAAAAATTTCGTGGCGTATTTAATGACCAAAATAATTTTAAACGATACATAATTAATAAGTATATTGGAATATATAATTTATTTTTGAAAATGTATTAAAAATAATGAAATAAAAATAAAAGGCTTCTGCCGGGTTTCGAACCCGGGTCAGCCAGCAATTTCATCAATGACTTAACTTCCAACCTTCCAACCACTGCGCCACTTGTATTTCTAGTTCAATATTGAAGACAATTAATTCATAACATGAATCTCAATTTCAAAACCGACGCACCTATTTGCAGTCGTTGGAAATCCCGACTATCTCGCCAAGATTGGACGGTTTCTTCAGTTTTAACGTAAACTATAACTATGACATCGGTTATAACCGACGCCTAAACCCGCGACGCAAGTCATAACCGCCGGAAAATCTTTAACCGACGAATCAAGACGGAAATCGGACTAAATACGTTCGATATTCTGCCCTATAAATACCCCCTCAAACCTCTGCTAACTTTTTCGCTCACAATCACACCTTTACCCGACGTAATTCCACTTGCCGGAAAAGTTCTGCAACTCGCCGGAAAACCGAGCCTTTCACTTCTGAGCCTTACTGAACACCCAGAGCACATACCGAAGCCACCTACACTCACCTCAAGCTCGCTGAAGACCCTCTGCCGCAAGACACACGTCGCCGGAATAGTTTGCTGTCACCGGAGTTTCGCCGGTGAAACAGAGGAGTCCAGTTCGGTATATCTAACACTTAACCTCTCATTCTTTTTATTTATCTCACCTGTAATTAACCGCAAAACACTAAAAGAACATGATTAAATCGACGCACCAGTCGGACTCCGATTCTGGTTAAGTCCAACGAAGAAGACGAAGTTTCAGTTGTCTATAAGTATAATTTAAATCAAGATATAACTCGGGTTAGACACACAGTCCAGCGGTGGACTGTGTGCAAATAAGACACGCTTACGTCTCGAGTTCGAATCTTGTCCCACGCACCTTCGCCTTAATAAAAATGTTTTTTTTCTTAACTGAACCAGATTCACTGCTTATATGTTAAGTTTAATAAAAACCGGAATAATAACCAAGATAGACACACATTCCAGTGGTGGACTGTGTGAACATTTAATCACACGTCACGAGTTCGAGTCCGGACTACCGCACCGGTCCGGACAATTATCAAACTTTTTATTTAAGACAGAAATGAAAAAAAATAGTTTGTATATAAGTATAATAAAAATCAGTTTATTTAACAAGTTAGACACACAGTCCAGCGGTGGACTGTGTGTTAACCTAAACCACAGGTCCCGGGTTCGAGACCTGTGGCGAGCACCGAGTTATGCAATTAAATCGTTTTTAAATAAATGATTTTCGGATTAATCTAATTAGTATATAAATATAATTAAAAACAGAAATATATCGGGTTAGACACGTAGCTCAGTTGGTAGAGCTGCGTGCACACGTACGGGAGGTCTCGGGTTCGAGCCTTGTCACACCCCGACCCGCAGCGGAAATAAGAGTCGGGGCATAATTGGGTTATCACCAAAGCACATGACATTTACTATTATGTTTCATAATTAATGAAGTCAAAGTTACTTTTTCAAACATCCAAACATGTTCATTCAATACAAAGGAAATAATCAAAAGGTAACAATCCAAGAACTAAATCGATTTATTCTTCTAGTCCAGGTCCTATGTGTTCCTAGCTGCTGCTGGTTCACCTGTATCATGTGTAAAATGGTAGTTTTTGGGTCAACATAAGTTGGCGAGTGAACCTCATTAGATAAACATTTGATAATGATTTATGGTTAGTTTATCAATAAAATATTGTGCATAATCATAAAAGAGCAGATGTAAGTAATCAAGCATTGGCAAATAGCAGTTACAATTATAACATAATAACACTTGATAGCATACATGAATATACCAATAACATACGATAACTAACATAAATGAACTGTGCGATCAAGGCTCAATCAAACGGAGCCGATCGTATTGCATGAATTGGAAATGTAAATTGAACTGTGCGATCAAGGCTCAATCAAACGGAGCCGATCGTATTGCATGAACTGGAAATGTAAATTGAACTGTGCGATCAAGGCTCAATCAAACGGAGCCGATCGTATTGCATGAACTGGAAATGTAAATTGAACTGTGCGATCAAGGCTCAATCAAACGGAGCCGATCGTATTGCATGTATTGAAATGTAAAATGAAATGACCGATCAAGGCTCAATCAAACGGAGCCGATCGTGCGGGCACGCCACAGTTCAACCGCATAATAAAATGGGGAACAAGCTCAACCTCATGGATGGGGAGCTGAAGCCTCGGCAAATGCATGTACTGTAATAATAATTTGCATCCAATAATAACTACTTAACAGCAACAAACTAATACACATGTCATGATATGATGTATGCACAATAGTTTCGTTATAATATGTAAATAAACAAAGACACATGATACACCCCAAAAACGTGATTAAAACGGGGAATTTGAAAGGTTCACTCACATTGGGTGCGTTGAATTTGAGATGGTGAGATGCGCACGATTTAGATGAGCGAGTCGACGAGGAGTACTAACCTAAATAATAATGGAAAAATATATTAAATGGATGGATGTTATTAAGGATTTTAATGAAATTTTTAGATAAATTTTTGTGAGTTTATGGCTATTTTCTATCTTTAAAAATGTTATTTTTAAGTATTTTTAATTGATTTTTAAATTAAATTAAATAAATAAATATATAAAAAAATATTATTTTTTTTTACTGTTGACCGTTGACCGGTTCGGTCAGCGGTTATTTCTGCGCCGGGTGGGATTCGAACCGGCGACCTTCCGTTCACGTGCACGTAGCTCTACCAACTGAGCTATGTGACTAACCCGTTATAAACTCGGTTTTAATTATATTTATATACTTATTTGAATTAACCGAAAATTCCTTTATTTGCAAAAACGTTTTAATTCCATTGGACCGGTGCTTGTGACAGGATTCGAACGTGCGACGTGAAGTTTATGTTGCACACAGTCCACCGCTGGACTGTGTGTCTAACCCGGTTATATTCTTGGTTTTTATTATACTTAACAACTACCTGTTTTAACCCGGTTTAGTTCATGATTAAAAAGGCATGTTATTACACAAGGCGTGCGCGTAGCAAGGATCGAACTCGGGACATGTATGTGAAATTTGCACACAGTCCACCGCTGGACTGTGTGTCTAACCCGTTTATAATCCGGATTTTAATTACTCTTATATTCTGTTATAACTTCATCTTCTTCACCGATTACACAGGCCGACTAATTATGATTGATTTGTGATTTACAAAGTTCTCCGATATCAACAGTAATTCAAAAGTAAAGAATGGAGAAAGTTTAAGGAACAGAATATACCGATTGATGTTATTCATTGAATTCCGGCGGAGGTTCGTCGGTACTGGAAATGAACTCCGACTGTTGAACCAATTAACAGTGTTGATCGATTATTCATAAAGTTGAGTCACCTAAACAAGGTTTAAAAGAAGTGTAGGATATCTTACCAGTTCACAGTGGGATTCCGGCAGTCTCAGAAACTCTCCGGCGAAGATAAGATTTCCGATAAACGTTGGCTAGGATCGATTCTGATGATAGAGTTGTGTTAGAGACTGACTAATCACATGTTTTTAAACTGAGAGAGTCAGAGGAATTACCGTGAGAATGTGAGTCCCGGTTTTCCGGTGACTTGCAGAAATTTTCCGGCGAACTGATTCAGAAAATCTTATGGTTCAGAAATGCGACGAAAATGAAATTGAGTATTGTTGTGATAGTTCTGAATTGTGTAAATGATCTGGAGCTCGAATTAAATCAGAACTTGATGAAATTTTCGGTTTCAAAAGCCGAAATGATAAGGCTGAATGATCAATCAATTCTGACTTAATTAGAAACCGTCGCACATCGGTTTAACTGAAATTGTGAGGTAAACAATCGATTTGACGATTGGTTTATCGATTACCAGTTTTCAGATGGTAATATCGATTAAACTGAGTTTGTGTATAAGTTTCATTTGCTTTCCTAAAGTTAACAGAAATCACAATGTGGCGGAGTGGTTTAGGAAAAGGATGTTAAGTCATTGAGTGACTCAGCTGACCCGGGTTCGAGTCCCGGCAGCTTCAAATGTTTTTTATTTATTTTATTTTAACTTTTTATCAAATATAATTTTTATAGTTTAGTTTATTTATTAATTATGATCGTTTTAACTCAAAATAACCATAAATAATTAATGCACTTTCATAACTTGGTACTTGATTACAAAACGGAGCGGGTTTTGGAGACCCGATTTTTACAAATGTTACAGTATCCCCTACTTTTAGGAATTTCGTCCCGAAATTTAAATAGTTGAAGTAGTAGGAAAAAGATGCGGGTATTTTTCACGCATTGAGTCTTCACGTTCCCAAGTAAACTCAGGTCCCCGTTTCGACTCCCAGCGTACCCTAACAATAGGAATGCGACTTCGTCGAAGACTCTTTTCTCCGTAGTCCATGATCTCCACTGGTCTTTCAATAAAATGCATGGATTCATCAATATGAATATCTTCCAGTGGAATATGGAGGTTCTCATCAGCGAGGCACTTCTTCAAGTTCGACACGTGGAATGTGGGATGAATCCTGTCGAGTTCTTTCGGTAGGTCAAGCTTGTATGCTACAGGACCCACTCTTTCGAGTATCTTGAAAGGTCCTACGTAACGTGGTGCTAGCTTTCCCTTTTGACCAAAACGAACTACTCCCTTCCACGGTGATACTTTTAAAAGCACATGATCACCAATGCTAAACTCCAAGGGCTTCCGTCGTTTATCTGCGTAACTCTTTTGACGACTTTGAGCTGCTAAAAGATTGTTTCGGATTTGATAAATCTTGTCTGTGGTTTCTTGGATCAATTCTGGACCAGTAATTTGTGCTTCCCCAATTTCGTGCCAACAAACAGGAGATCGGCAAGCTTCAAAAGGTGCCATGCCGATGCTCGAATGATAGCTGTTGTTGTACGAAAATTCAACTAACGGTAGGTGGGCGTCCCAATTTCCCTTGAAGTCTATGACACATGCTCTAAGCATATCCTCAAGAGTTTGAATGGTGCGCTCAGACTGTCCATCAGTTTGAGGATGATAGGCGGTACTGAGATCTAATCGAGTGCCCATAGCGGATTGTACTGCTTGCCATGTTCGTGAGGTGAAACGACCATCACGATCAGAAATAATACTTAATGGTACCCCGTGTCGGCTTACGATTTCGTTGATATAAATACGAGCAAGCTTTTCGTTCTTGAAATCTTCTCGAATAGGGATAAAGTGAGCTGATTTTGTAAGTCGGTCTATAATCACCCATATAGTGTCATACCCACTAGAAGTGCGAGGTAACCCGGTAATGAAATCAATGATTATATTTCCCACTTCCATACAGGTATTTCCGGTTGGACTAGAAGTCCTGAGGGTCTTTGGTGTTCAACCTTCACCTTAGAACATGTGAGACACTTGGAAACAAAAACGGCAATATCTTTCTTCATTCCAGGCCACCAATAGGTGTACCGTAGGTCTTGATACATCTTATCGGCTCCTGGGTGTATAGAATATCGCGTTTTATGAGCTTCATGCATGAGTGTTTCACGAAGATTGATGTGGTTAGGAATCCAGATACGATCTAGGTAATACAAAATACCATCAGATTTAGTTTCAAGTTTTAGCTCGGCTCCACAGGACAACTCTTTTCGTACATCTTCCTCTGTTATTGAAACGTGTTGGGCTGCACAAATTTGATCTTTAATATCGGTTATAATTTGCAAACATAGAAGATGAATGGAGTTCGCATAACCCTTTCGACTAAGTGCATCAGCCACCACATTTGCTTTACCAGGGTGGTATCTAATTTCACAGTAGTAATCATTTAGGAGTTCGACCCATCTTCGTTGCCTCATATTTAACTCTTTTTGATTGAAGATATGTTGAAGACTCTTGTGGTCAGTGTATATTTCACACTTAGTACCATAGAGATAATGTCTCCATATCTTAAGAGCGAATACAACGGCTCCAAGTTCGAGGTCATGAGTGGTGTAGTTCTTTTCATGTGTCTTGAGTTGCCTCGAGGCATAAGCTATGACTTTTCCTCTTTGCATGAGAACGCAACCTAATCCTTGCCCTGACGCGTCGCAATAGACTACAAAATCATCACAACCTTCAGGAAGAGTGAGGATTGGTGCATCACAAAGTTTTTGTTTAAGAGTTTGAAAAGCTTCTTCTTGCTTGGGCCCCCATACGAATGGTTTTCCCTTATGGGTTAAAGCCGTGAGTGGCACCGCAATGCGAGAGAAGTTTGAAATAAACCGACGATAATAGCCAGCAAGTCCAAGAAAAGACCTTACTTCGGTTGGTGTACGTGGAGCTTGCCATTCTTGAACTGCTTTGATCTTTGATGGGTCAACATGTATTCCTTTGTCATTGACTACATGCCCGAGAAATTCCACCTCTTTTAACCAGAATTCACATTTAGAGAACTTGGCATAAAGCTTTTCCTTTTCTAGAAGTGCAAGAACGAGTCGAAGATGACGCTCATGATCAGCTTTAGATTTTGAATAAATAAGAATATCGTCGATGAAGACTATAACAAATCGATCAAGGTAAGGTTTGCAGACTCTGTTCATTAGGTCCATGAAGACAGCTGGTGCGTTGGTTAATCCAAACGGCATAACCATGAATTCGTAGTGGCCATAACGAGTTCGAAAAGCAGTCTTAGGGACTTCTTCTTCATGCACTCTAAGCTGATGATAGCCAGATCGTAGATCGATTTTTGAAAAGCAACTGGCACCTTGTAGTTGGTCAAGAAGATCATCTATGCGAGGTAAAGGATAGCGATTTTTGATGGTTAACTTGTTGAGCTCTCTGTAGTCGATGCACATACGAAAAGATCCATCTTTCTTCTTTACAAAAAGGACAGGTGCACCCCAAGGCGATGAGCTGGGACGTATGAATCCCTTGTCAGTCAATTCTTGCAATTGACTGGCTAGCTCTTGCATTTCAGAGGGGGCTAACCTATATGGAGATTTTGCCAGTGGTGTAGCACCAGGTATAAGATCGATACGGAATTCGACATCTCTGATTGGAGGAAGTCCTGAAATGTCGTCAGGAAAAACTTGTGCGAAATCTTTTACTACAGGAATATCTTCAAGTTTCTTCTCTGTGGTCCCCTTCTTGATGATATGGGCTAAAAACACGACATAATTCTTGCGAAGGTATTTTTGAGCTTGAAGACATGACATTAAGTTGAGCCCTTTCGACGAGGTTTCTCCAATGATTCGAAGCGTCTGACCGTTTGAAAGAGGAATACGAATAAATTTTTCACGACATACAACTTCCGCATGATGTTGACTGAGCCAATCCATACCGATTATGATGTCAAAACTTCCCAGCTTCATAGGAATAAGGTCGACTGAGAAATCGTGGTCGTTTAAGGTGAGTGTACAGTTGCGTAAAATAGAGTCTAATGAAACTGGTTTTCCGTCCGCAACTTCCACCGTTATGGATTCCGCGAGCTTATCCTGATTTTTGCTTAAGATAGGTTCAAGTTCTAATGACACGAAACTTCTATCCGCACCAGTATCAAATAACATAGAGGCATATCTACCATTTATAAAAAACGTACCGTTGACCACATTGCCGTCAGCTCTGGCTTGGTTCGCGTTAATATTGAAAGCTCTTCATCTAGCAGGTGGAGGAGCTTGGTTCGCTTGATTCACAGGGTTGGCTTGGGCCTGAGCATGAATAATATTGACCAGCCTTGGACATGTGTTTCTGAAATGACTTGGGTCGCCGCAATTGAAGCAAGCCCGCATAGGTTGGCCCATTGGGTAATTGGGTTGATAGTAGGTTTGGGCTAAATGTTGGGTGGGTGGAAATGGTAGTTGTTGTTGTGCTTGACCCATTAACTGTTGGTGGGTTTGGGTTATAGGTTGGTAGCGGTTTGTTCGTTGAAGCGTGCGGCAGTTTTGAACAGTATGTCCTGCGCGACCGCGGCCGGTGCAGTATTGGCAAGGATAATCAGGGGAGTGGTGATACTGACAATGGTTACATTTTGGTAACGGGCCTGTGTAGGGTCTTTTGTATGACGCGGGTGGAAGAGTGACTTGAGTGATGGGTGCAGCAGGAATAGGGGTGTTGGTTTGGGTGACTACAAAGTTCCTGGTGTTACGCTTCCTCTTGTTAGCAAACTTAGAGGAAGGATTGGGGTGGTTTGAGGTTTGTCCCTCAACAGGGGCTTTCTTCTTTTCTTCTTTGAACTTCCCATTGCGAATTCGGTTTTCGGTCAGTTCCGTTGCCAACTCCATGGCAGCTTCGAGTGTTACCGGTGAAACACTGAGAACCGAATCTTGGATTTTCGAGGGAAGTCCTCGAATGTAATGTTCGATCAGACGATAGGTTGGAGTGAATAAGTTTGGAACCATTTGGTTCAACTCCAAGAACCTCTTGTTGTAAGTAGAGTGATCACCCTCTTTTTGCTTTAAGGCATGAAATTCATCCTCCAATTTCTTAATTTCACTTCTAGGACAGAAACGCCTAGTCATGATTTCCCTTAACTCCTCCCAAGTTAAGCCATCGCATCTTCAGTTCCCCTCTTTCCTTTCTCAGTATTCCACCAAGTGAGAGCTACACCAAGTAGTCTCCCGGTGGCGTAACGAACTTTGCGATCCTCAGGACAATCGCAGTTTAAGAAAACGTTTTCCATCTCCTCGAACCAATGTAGGAGAGCAGTGACTCCCTCAGTCCCTTCGAATTTTGGAGGATCACAGGACTTAAAATGTTTGTAAGAGCATTTGATGGTAGGAGGGTTGTCGATGTTCTGGTCCTGTTGTTGAGGAGGGTTAGTAGGATTTGCAGCAAGGGCTTGTTGTACTTGTACCACGATGTCAGGCAATATCGTGGCCATTTGATTCGCGATATGAGTGGCCAAACGTTCCTTAGACTTTCCCGATTTCTTACCCCTCCGATGCTGTCTAGACGACATCTACAGGATCATAAAATGAGAAGATTGTGAGTTTATGGTGTCTTTTTAGGTGTCATGTGTCTTTAATAAAATGAAAATAACATAAATATCAATAATGCAACTACATCCATAGGATGTCTTGGGTTCGCTCATGTTGGGCCTCAAATGTCCCCCATACCTTCACCTATATAGTCATGTGGGCCCCCATGGCTATTGGCTTGGTAGGATTCACATTAGTATTGGCGATTTAACACTCGCATCCCCCGAATGCAAACCACAAAATATGTTCATGAGATGTTTGGTCGGAACGTGTCCAGGTGTAGACACAATGACAACTCAAAGTGGGATTAGTTCACACGACGTTTGTTATAGCATGCTTTGGCCTAATAGGTACTTCGTACTCTCATCGTTAGTCCCCAGGTAGGCAAACTGGTCCTTTATTTTGGATTGATACGAATGCCAGCCTAGACAGGACGTTCCGACTACCGGTACTAGTACCCTTCCAGTTACTACATGCCCGTCATGAGAACTCACTTTGATGAGATTTGAAAACACGTAAATCATTATAAAATCAATCATGATGTGGTGTGTGCTTTCATGGATGTGATATGTTATGAGCATATGATTTCATGATAGGCATTATTTGATAACACATACTTATGAACATGCTTGCACAATATCAAATGTAACATTTAACATAAAACATATAAACATCATGAAATTTGGCATATAACACACAAAATTCTTATAAGTTTCTAATCGACTATAGTATAGGCTCTAAGGGTCTAATAACCTATCCTATATCCCTATAGTCATGGCTCTGATACCAATCTGTCACACCCCGACCCGCAGCGGAAATAAGAGTCGGGGCATAATTGGGTTATCACCAAAGCACATGACATTTACTATTATGTTTCATAATTAATGAAGTCAAAGTTACATTTTCAAACATCCAAACATGTTCATTCAATACAAAGGAAATAATCAAAAGGTAACAATCCAAGAACTAAATCGATTTATTCTTCTAGTCCAGGTCCTATGTGTTCCTAGCTGCTGCTGGTTCACCTGTATCATGTGTAAAATGGTAGTTTTTGGGTCAACATAAGTTGGCGAGTGAACCTCATTAGATAAACATTTGATAATGATTTTATGGTTAGTTTATCAATAAAATATTGTGCATAATCATAAAAGAGCAAATGTAAGTAATCAAGCATTGGCAAATAGCAGTTACAATTATAACATAATAACACTTGATAGCATACATGAATATACCAATAACATACGATAACTAACATAAATGAACTGTGCGATCAAGGCTCAATCAAACGGAGCCGATCGTATTGCATGAATTGGAAATGTAAATTGAACTGTGCGATCAAGGCTCAATCAAACGGAGCCGATCGTATTGTATGAACTGGAAATGTAAATTGAACTGTGCGATCAAGGCTCAATCAAACGGAGCCGATCGTATTGCATGTATTAAAATGTAAAATGAAATGACCGATCAAGGCTCAATCAAACGGAGCCGATCGTGCGGGCACGCCACAGTTCAACCGCATAATAAAATGGGGAACAAGCTCAACCTCATGGATGGGGAGCTGCGGCCTCGGCAAATGCATGTACTATAATAATAATTTGCATCCAATAATAACTACTTAACAGCAACAAACTAATACACATGTCATGATATGATGTATGCACAATAGTTTCGTTATAATATGTAAATAAACAAAGACACATGATACACCCCAAAAACGTGATTAAAACGGGGAATTTGAAAGGTTCACTCACATTGGGTGCTTTGAATTTGAGATGGTGAGATGCGCACGATTTAGATGAGCGAGTCGACGAGGAGTACTAACCTAAATAATAATGGAAAAATATATTAAATGGATGGATGTTATTAAGGATTTTAATGAAATTTTTAGATAAATTTTTGTGAGTTTATGGCTATTTTCTATCTTTAAAAATGTTATTTTTAAGTATTTTTAATTGATTTTTGAATTAAATTAAATAAATAAATATATAAAAAAATATTATTTTTTTTTACTGTTGACCGTTGACCGGTTCGGTCAGCGGTTATTTCTGCGCCGGGTGGGATTCGAACCGGTGACCTTCCGTTCACGTGCACGTAGCTCTACCAACTGAGCTATGTGACTAACCCGTTATAAACTCGGTTTTAATTATATTTATATACTTATTTGAATTAACCGAAAATTCCTTTATTTGCAAAAACGTTTTAATTCCATTGGACCGGTGCTTGTGACAGGATTCGAACGTGCGACGTGAAGTTTATGTTGCACACAGTCCACCGCTGGACTGTGTGTCTAACCCGGTTATATTCTTGGTTTTTATTATACTTAACAACTACCTGTTTTAACCCGGTTTAGTTCATGATTAAAAAGGCATGTTATTATACAAGGCGTGCGCGTAGCAAGGATCGAACTCGGGACGTGTATGTGAAATTTGCACACAGTCCACCGCTGGACTGTGTGTCTAACCCGTTTATAATCCGGATTTTAATTACTCTTATATTCTGTTATAACTTCATCTTCTTCACCGATTACACAGGCAACATAACTCGACTGATTATGATTGATTTGTGATTTACAAAGTTCTCCGATATCAACAATAATTCAAAAGTAAAGAATGGAGAAAGTTTAAGGAACAGAATATACCGATTGATGTTATTCACTGAATTCCGGCGGAGGTTCGTTGGTACTGGAAATGAACTCCGACTGTTGAACCAATTAACAGTGTTGATCGATTATTCATAAAGTTGAGTCACCTAAACAAGGTTTAAAAGAAGTGTAGGATATCTTACCAGTTCACAGTGGGATTCCGGCAGTCTCAGAAACTCTCCGGCGAAGATAAGATTTCCGATAAACGTTGGCTAGGATCGATTCTGATGATAGAGTTGTGTTAGAGACTGACTAATCACATGTTTTTAAACTGAGAGAGTCGGAGGAATTACCGTGAGAATGTGAGTCCCGGTTTTCCGGTGACTTGCAGAAATTTTCCGGCGAACTGATTCAGAAAATCTTATGGTTCAGAACTGCGACGAAAATGAAATTGAGTATTGTTGTGATAGTTCTGAATCGTGTAAATGATCTGGAGCTCGAATTAAATCAGAACTTGATGAAATTTTCGGTTTCAAAAGCCGAAATGATAAGGCTGAATGATCAATCAATTCTGACTTAATTAGAAACCGTCGCACATCGGTTATCAACTGAAATTGTGAGGTAAACAATCGATTTGACGATTAGTTTACCGATTACCGGTTTTCAGATGGTAATATCGATTAAACTGAGTTTGTGTATAAGTTTCATTTGCTTTCCTAAAGTTAACAGAAATCACATTGTGGCGAGTGGTTTAGGAAAAGGATGTTAAGTCATTGAGTGACTCAGCTGACCCGGGTTCGAGTCCCGGCAGCTTCAAATGTTTTTTATTTATTTTATTTTAACTTTTTATCAAATATAATTTTTATAGTTTAGTTTATTTATTAATTATGTATCGTTTTAACTCAAAATAACCATAAATAATTAATGCACTTTCATAACTTGGTACTTGATTACAAAACGGAGCGGGTTTTGGAGACCCGATTTTTACAAATGTTAAAGCCTCACCCAGCGCATACATACACACATACGAACCGGTCAACAGTCAACAGTCAAAGTCAACGGTCAACGGTCAAAAAAGTCAACATTTTTATTATTTTTATTTATTTATTTTATTCAAAAACCAATTAAAAATACTTAAAAATAACATTTTTAAGGTTAGAAAATAGCCTTAAACTCACAAAAATACACCCAACAATCCTACTAAAATGGATTAATAAAATCCGTTTACTTACCGAACCATTATGCCATTATCTAGGTTAGTTTCACTCGTGGTTAAATCAAACTTCGTGCGCATTCAACACTATCAAACGAACGCACCCAATGTGAGTGAATCTTACAACTCCCCTTTTTAATTACACGTTTTGGGGTGTGTCATGTGTCACCAAAATTAACTCGTTTATTTAAACTTATGCCATACCATATTGTGATCTAAACTTAGATTGTATACATTGTTTGTAGTTATGTATTTCATATTATCAATTTATATGCAATTCATTCATTAGGCCCATCAGTTCCTCGTGAGAGACGAGTTGAGCAACGCGTGCCTCAAAACGATCATTATTGTTCATGTGTGCATTATTTAATATTAATTGATTGGTGAATAAGTTTACATCTATTTTTACTCATGTGTGGTTGTGCACTTTATTTTATAATCAATTAAATAAACTTGTTCAAATGTTTTTCATAGGATTCACTCGCCAACTTTTTGTTGATCCAAAAACCCTTTTTACACATGATACAGGTGAACAGGATGAAGCAAGGAAAACATAGGAAATGCCTTAGTAGAAAACAATGAAGCCTAGATTGATGTTAGGACATGATGTAATAATGATTGTATAATTCCCTTTAAAATTGTATTAATGAATATGAAACGTTATAATAAATGTCATGAGCTTTGGTGATAACCCAATCATGCCCCGATCACCTTTTCCGCTGCGGGTCGGGGTGTGACAGATTGGTATCAGAGCCATGACTATAGGGATATAGGATAGGTTATTAGACCCTTAGAGCCTATACTATAGTTGCCTAAATTTTAATTGTTTAGGTGGTTACATACAAACTTATGATATTTATTTGTTTCATATTTGTTTATACTTACAGTCAAACATACATACTTACATACACATTAATCATACCTATTTCAATGTTCATATATTCAAATCATCTTCATACTTTTGTTATTCAAAGATTTTGTTACAATTTTCAAATCTCATCAAAGTAAGTTCTGCGACGGGCATGTAGTAACTGGAAGGGTACAAGTACCGGTAGTCGGAACGTCCTGTCTAGGTTGGCATTCGTATAAATCCAATATAACGGACCAGTTTGCCTACCTGGGAACTAACGATGAGAGTACGAAGGACCTATTAGGCCAAAGCATGCCACACCAAACGTCGTTCGAACTAACCCTACTTTGAGGTGTCACCGTGTCTACACCTGGACACATTCCGAATATCATACGTTATATACATATTTCTCGATTTTCTCCGGTTTTAGTGTACGTAACCAGGCTAACACATGCGAACCATATGAAAAACCCGGTATTCATGGGGCCCACATGATTACGAAGGTGAAGTATGGCGGCATGCAGGGCCTAATGACGAGCAAAGCCCAAGACATCCTATGGATGTAGTAGATTTATTTTTCTATAATTATTTTATGAATGTTCATTCCTAAATACGACCCATGATTCCAAAAACATCCAACTCATACTCATGATGCGTATTCCTTGTAGATGTCTTCTAGCCTCGCTCTTAGGAAGATGAGAGCAGGAAAAGCCCGCGAGCGCATGGCTGCCCTAATCGCTCAACAAATGGCTGCCGTAATACCCAACATTGTAATCCAAGTCCAACAAGCACTTACCGCTAATCCTGTCAATCAAGAAGAGCAACACGTTATCAACCCTCCCCCAAATACCACTAAATGCACCTACAAGCATTTCAAATCATGTGACCCTCCAAAGTACAAAGGGACTGAAGGCGTCACCGCTCTCCTCCATTGGTTTGAAGAAATGGAGAACACTTTTCTAAATTGCGATTGCCCCGATGATTGCATAGTGCGATATGCTACCGGTCGTTTATATGGAATAGCACTTACTTGGTGGAATACAGAGAAGGCCAAACGAGGCGTTGACGATGCTATGACTTTGACTTGGGAAGAGTTGAAGGAAATCATGACAAGACGGTTTTGCCCAAGGAGCGAAATCAAGAAATTAGAAGATGAGTTCTATTCGTTGAAGCAAAAGGAAGGCGACCACGCCACATACAACAAAAGATTCCTCGAGTTAAATCAAATGGTTCCCAACTTGTTCACTCCCCTCTACCGTTTGATCGAGCACTACATTCGAGGTCTTCCGTCAAAAATTCAAGACTCCGTAATAAGTACCACGCCTGCAACTTTGGAAGCAGCAATGGAGCTAGCTACAGAGCTCACCGAGAACCGAATCCGGAACAAAGACTTCAAGGAGGAGAAGAAGAAGGATAAAGCATCAACTGAAACTTCAAACTCCACCCAAACCGAATCCCCTTCTCAACCCATTTCTAAGAGAAAAAGAGACGGGCAACTTTTCGCTACTATCCAACGTAATCAACCAATTTCACACGCCATACCCATCCAAGCTATCCCAATCACTCAAGTAGCACCCAACTCAACTTACCCAAATAAGAAACCATACCTTGGACCTCACCCTCGATGTAACACCTGTTTTTATCACCATCCATCTACCTTACCTTGTCGACTATGTGCGAATTGTGGACGCTATGGTCATTTGAGAAAGGTTTGCCGCACCCCTCAAAACCAAATCTCTTCCCCTACTCAAAACATGATCCAAACCTATCAACAACCTCAATACCCCATGTTCCCTTATGTTCGAGCTTGTTTCAATTGTGGCGACCCTACCCACTATAGAAACACGTGCCCCCAATTGTTTAACATCATAAACGCTCAAGCTCAATCAAACCCAGTTAACCAAGTAAATCAAGAAAACCCAATCACTAGGCCACCAGCAAGAGGAAGAGTTTTCAACATCAACGCCAATCCTGTCGAAGATAATGACGGCCCAAACGAAACCACCCAACTAGTCCTCTTCACCGAAAATCAAGATTCAACTCCAATCGTTTAGTTTTATGTTTTTCTTTATGTTTTAGAATCACATAGAACCAATCATAACTTAAGGATAAAGTCAATGAAAATTTGACAAGAATATGGTGGATACGCCGCTGGTACTTCCTATATATAAGTATTCTTGCCAAAGGATCAGAGGCATTATCTGGCGGTTATGAGAGGTTCCATGTATAAACTGTTTGAGTGATTCTTGTTTATTATTTTCAGTACATGCAATACGATCGGCTCCATTTGATTGGCCTTGATCGCACAGACATTTTTCATTTTCAGTACATGCAATACGATCGGCTCCGTTTGATTGAGCCTTGATCGCACAGACATTTTCATTTTCAGTACATGCAATACGATCTTGTGGTTGTTGTGATTGTTGTAGAGTCACATAGAACTAATCATAACTTGCGGATAAAGTCAATGAAAATTTGACGAGAATATGGTGGATACGCCGCTGGTACTTCCTATATATAAGTATTCTTGTCAAAGGATCGGAGGCATTATCAGGCGGTTATGAGAGGTTCCATGTATAAACTGTTTGTGTGATAATTGTTTGGATTAAATTTATTATTTTCAGTACATGCAATACGATCGGCTCCGTTTGATTGAGCCTTGATCGCACAGACATTTTTCATTTTCAGTACATGCAATACGGTCGGCTCCGTTTGATTGAGCCTTGACCACACAGACATTTTTCATTTTCAGTACATGCAACACGATCTTTTGTTTGTTGTGTTGTTGTAGAGTCACATAGAACTAATCATAACTTGCGGATAAAGTCAATGAAAATTTGACAAGAATATGGTGGATATGCCGCTGGTACTTCCTATATATAAGTATTCTTGTCAAAGGATTGGAGGCATTATCAGGCGGTTATGAGAGGTTCCATGTAGGATTTAGTATGTTTTGGTTGAAGTTTGTTCATCATACATTTCAGTGTATTCAATTTCATCATTTATAGAAGTTGAGCTATGTCTCACTTCCACAATGACTAACCTCTCCATCATAACAAACGAGAGAGGTACTGTCATCATTCAAACATGTATACTTTCAGAATTTAGACTCAAGCTGTGGTTGTTGTGTTGTTTATGTTTTATAGTCATATAGGACTAATCATAATTCACTGATAAAACCAATGAAAGTTTGACGAGAATATGGTGGATACGCCGCTGGTACTTCTTATACATAAGTATTCTTGTCAAAGGATCAGAGGCATTGTCAGGCGGTTATGAGAAGTTCTATATAGGATTTAGTAATTTCTTGGTAACTAATCATAACTTGCGGATAAAACCAACGAAAATTTGACAAGAATATGGTGGATACGCCGCTGTACTTCCTATATATAAGTATTCTTGCCAAAGGATCAGAGGCATTATCAGGCGGTTATGAGAAGTTCCATGTAGGATTTAGTATTGTCTTGGTTGAAATTTGTGTTACATTCATATCATCTCGCCATTTAAAGAAATTGGATTATGTTCTATTTCTACATAAACTAACCTCTCCATCATAACAAACGAGAGAGGAACTGTCACAAATCAAACATGTATGCTATCAGAATTGAGACTCAAGTATTAGTTGTTGTGTTTATTTATGTTCTAGAGTCATATCATAGAACCAATCATAACTTACTGATAAAACCAATGAAAATTTGACAAGAATATGGTGGATACGCCGCTGGTACTTCCTATATATAAGTATTCTTGTCAAAGGATTAGAGGTATTGTTAGACGGTTATGAGAAGTTCCATGTAGGTTGTAGTATTAGAAGTTTTGCTTTAGGATATAACCATATCCTTCCAAACATATCAAAACTCTTACGCATGATATCATATTTAGCGAATCAACTTGCTTATCAATATTTTACCGTAGGCAACAGAAAGCGATTCCTGTAACAGGGTACTTAACCTTTACAAGGGATGTTACCGCCTCAAACAAAATTTAAACTCTTACTCTTTTTCTAAGTATGTAACTGTCAAACTAAACACCATCCTTTTTAGACAAATATGTCACTACTTAAATTTCGGGATGAAATTTCTAAAAAGCAGGGGATACTGTAATATCCGTCAAAAACCGGATTTACCAAACCCGCTCCGTTTAATAACCGAACAATCAGTTAAAAATTTCATGGCGTATTTAATGTCCAAAATAATTTTAAACGATACATAATTAATAAGTTTATTGGAATATATAATTTATTTTTGAAAATGTATTAAAAATAATGAAATAAAAATAAAAGGCTTCTGCCGGGTTTCGAACCCGAGTCAGCCAGCAATTTCATCAATGACTTAACTTCCAACCTTCCAACCACTGCGCCACTTGTATTTCTTGTTCAATATTGAAGACAATTAATTCATAACATGAATCTCAATTTCAAAACCGACGCGCCTATATGCAGTCGTCGGAAATCCCGACTATCTCGCCAAGATTGGACGGTTTCTTCAGTTTTAACGTAAACTATAACTATGACATCGGTTATAACCGACGCCTGAACCCGCGACGCAAGTCATAACCGCCAGAAAATCTTTAACCGACGAATCAAGACGGAAATCGGACTAAATACGTCGATATTCTGCCCTATAAATACCCCCTCAAACCTCTTCTAGCTTTTTCGCTCACAATCACACCTTTACCCGACGTAATTCCACTCGCGGAAAAGTTCTGCAACTCGCCGGAAAACCGAGCCTTTCACTTCTGAGCCTTACTGAACACCCAGAGCTCATACCGAAGCCACCTACACTCACCTCAAGCTCGCTGAAGACCCTCTGCCGCAAGACACACGTCGCCGAATAGTTTGCTGTCACCGGAGTTTCACCGGCGAAACAGAGGAGTCCAGTTCGGTATATCTAACACTTAACCTCTCATTCTTTTTATTTATCTCACCTGTAATTAACCGCAAAACACTAAAAGAACATGATTAAATCGACGCACCAGTCGGACTCCGATTCTGGTTAAGTCCAACGAAGAAGACGAAGTTTCAGTTGTCTATAAGTATAATTTAAATCAAATATAACTCGGGTTAGACACACAGTCCAGCGGTGGACTGTGTGCAAATAAAACACGCTTACGTCTCGAGTTCGAATCTTGTCCCACGCACCTTCGCCTTAATAAAAATGTTTTTTTTTCTTAACTGGACCGGATTCACTGCTTATATGTTAAGTTTAATAAAAACCGGAATAATAACCAAGATAGACACACAGTCCAGTGGTGGACTGTGTGAATATTTAATCACACGTCACGAGTTCGAGTCCGGACTACCGCACCGGTCCGGACAATTATCAAACTTTTTATTTAAGACAGAAATGAAAAAAATAGTTTGTATATAAGTATAATAAAAATCAGTTTATTTAACAAGTTAGACACACAGTCCAGCGGTGGACTGTGTGTTAACCTAAACCACAGGTCCCGGGTTCGAGACCTGTGGCGAGCACCGAGTTATGCAATTAAATCGTTTTTAAATAAATGATTTTCGGATTAATCTAATTAGTATATAAATATAATAAAAACATAATATATCGGGTTAGACACGTAGCTCAGTTGGTAGAACTGCGTGCACGCGTACGGGAGGTCTCGGGTTCGAGCCTCACCCAGCGCATACATACACACATACGAACCGGTCAACAGTCAACAGTCAACGGTCAAAAAGTCAACATTTTTTATTATTTTTATTTATTTATTTTATTCAAAAACCAATTAAAAATACTTAAAAATAACATTTTTAAGGTTAGAAAATAGCCTTAAACTCACAAAAATACACCCAACAATCCTACTAAAATGGATTAATAAAATCCGTTTACTTACCGAACCATTATGCCATTATCTAGGTTAGTTTCACTCGTGGTTAAATCAAACTTCGTGCGCATTCAACATCATCAAACGAACGCACCCAATGTGAGTGAATCTTACAACTCCCCTTTTTAATTACACGTTTTGGGGTGTGTCATGTGTCACCAAAATTAACTCGTTTATTTAAACTTGTGCCATACCATATTGTGATCTAAACTTAGATTGTATACATTGTTTGTAGTTATGTATTTCATATTGTCAATTTAGATGCAATTCATTCATTAGGCCCATCAGTTCCTCGTGAGAGACGAGTTGAGCAACGCGTGCCTTAAAACGATCCATTATTGTTCATGTGTGCATTATTTAATATTAATTGATTGGTGAATAAGTTTACATCTATTTTTACTCATGTGTGGTTGTGCACTTTATTTTATAATCAATTAAATAAACTTGTTCAAATGTTTTTCATAGGATTCACTCGCCAACTTTTTGTTGATCCAAAAACCCTTTTAACACATGATACAGGTGAACAGGATGAAGCAAGGAAAACATAGGAAATGCCTTAGAAGAAAACAATGAAACCTAGATTGATGTTAGGACATGATGTAATAATGATTGTATAATTCCCTTTAAAATTGTATTAATGAATATGAAACGTTATAATAAATTTCGTGAGCTTTGGTGATAACCCAATCATGCCCCGATCACCTTTTCCGCTGCGGGTCGGGGTGTGACAGTTAGTGTGCTTCCTCAAGCCACACTACCAAGAGTATGAACATTTCTTAATGTTACATAAGAGTACCTTAATGATTGATTAATGGTCCCGGTCACCTTCGACCTTAACGACCTTGGAGGTTGGGACCTAGTCCCTTACCTCTAGATAGATGGATAACTTCCCTTAACTATCCTGATAGAAGACCCCTTCGCACTTAGCTATCATTTCTTTGCCAATATGTGGTCTACGCCACTTGGCATAACAATCCGTTAAGATTTTTTGGAATTGTGTAGCAGAGCATAAATTTCGAGTAAAATCGAGACGCTCGTTTGAAGTGGATGAATACATATATATATAATTCCAAAAGTACTTCATTAAATTCCAAATTAGAAATTACAATACTAGAAAATTAAATAAACTGTCCATGCAAGGACTTTAAAGAGATAAAAATGTCCACGCAGGGACTAAAGAAACAACAATGTCCTCGCAGGGACTACATATAATTAGAAGAGACTTCACTCGTCCTTCTTTCCCTTGACCAATTTCGAGAGTTCTTGAAGAACTTGTTCGTTTTCTTCTCTGTTTTCTCCACTTGCTGCTGCATTTCCTTCATTCTTTCGAAGGCCTCATTAATGGTCTCGAGTGGTGGCGGAGGTTGTGGTTGTGGTTGTGGCATAACCGGATACTGGTACCCATAAGTTGGATATCCAGTCAGTGGATAAGTAGGTGGGAAAGGAGACGGGTAAAGTGTGTTGTGCATAACCGCCTGCATGTAGGGGTCTTGCGACCATGCTTGATAGTCTACCGGTGTAGACGGGTTAAAAGGATCATATCCAGACGTGTCTAGATATGTGGGGATTGGGTTAGTATAACCCGATGGTAGTAGTTGAACAGCAGGTGTTGGTGTTGGTTCCATTATAGGTGAAACATTAGAAGGTCCACCCATTTGTGGGTCCTCTAGAATTGTGGGGTAGGAGTTGGGCAAAGGTGGCAGCGATCCCAACCTTTGTCCGGCACGTACGGACATACGTATTCCACGCTTCCTTCTTGGTGGTTCAGGTGGTGGTTGAGTTGGTCCACCGGTTCCATGTGGACATCTTCTTGTACTGGGGGTGGTTAAGAGTGAAGAGAATGAGTGTGAGAGAAGGTGAATTGGTTCCAGTATTAGTCCCACTCATTAGGACCTTGGTAGGGCGATCCGGCATAAGAGTTCGAATCGCTTGAAATTTCAATGGGATGCATATTTGATCCCGATTGCGGCATCTCCAGGTCGGAGTCCTCGTCCATAGGGTTTGGTTGGTCCAACTGATTTTGATCGGCTAGAGGTGTGTTAAAGTAATGGTTAGGGTTAAATTCTTCATGGTAAGAGTGATGAGAATGGGAATGGTGAGAATGGTGAGAATGGTAGGAGTGGTGAGAGTGGTAAGAATTTTGGGAATGTGAGGGCGAGTGTCTATTAGAGACAGAACGTCTCACTGGTTGCCAAGGAGACGATTCTCCCGATTCTTGGTATGCATCTGAGTTATGAGGTTGAGGGGGAATGCGCCTCAATGGTCCTCCCCTCATTGGACCTTTTCCACTTCCACTTTGTCCTCTTACACGTGGCGGCATTTTCCGGTTAAAAATCAATTCAAAAACAATACTAATAACTTAATAATGAAATGAGTAATCCTAGGTCAATGCCTAGACTTAGAAGTCTAAGGAATGTGCTCGTGTAAGTTTAAGATTAAACACAAAAGGCTAGTGTTTAATTCTCTCAAACCCTGAGCTCTGATACCAACCTGTCACACCCCGGATTTCCAACCCGAAATCCATACACCGGTGGGCACGAGTGGGGAGTATCATGACGTTAGTTGATAATCATCATAGTCAATTAAACATGGCACAACGGAAGTCTTGGGGTAAAATTTCTATTACAAACCGAATGTTCGAAAATCAAAATAATATACAGGCTCGTAATAGAAGATCCACAGGCGGATCATAAATTGTACATGGAAAGAATATAAAACAGACTTTGGGCAGATTTAGGATTTGCAAGATCCTCTATCACTAGCGAGCACTTCCAGCCTATTTTCGTATTGTACCTGCAGATTAGTCTTTTGAAAATACGTCAGCTTTCACTGGTAAATACACCCAACCGACTCGTTTTGAAAACATTTCAAAAACGTTTTAAGTGCGTATCAGCACAAATCTTTTTTTATAACTTGGGTTAATTGACCGTCCAACCTTGTTAACAGATTTACATGTTTGTCCATACATACAGTGCTCGGCACGGAGACCGAGACACAATTAACGTACACACCACTTTGGACTCACGAAGGAGTCAATTCCTCCCAACCTTGTGGGAATGCATAATTAAGCATCTATCGGGTGTATGCCTACACCCGCGCTAAGGTCGTGGCCATTTCTATTGTAATGAGCTGAGGATATCCAGGACACGGTAGTTAACCCCCGATGTTTAAATTATCAAACAAAACTGACTAAAACAGAATATGCGGATTTACTATCCCCGAACCGGCGTTCGATTGAATCCCATTTCCGACCAAGCGGTAATAATTATCGTAACCCAAGCCCGTATAAGGGAAATAAGTCGAGAGTATTTACCTGAGCTAGTCTTCTTTAATTTTTTTTATAACTCAGTCGTACACAAAAGGACAAAGTGCAGATAGCATTTACCGGCAAGTCTCTAGTCTGGATTATGGCATAAACTAACAAATTAAATACTAACGGTCTTTATTTAAGTCATTGACTTAGACCGACTAGCGTACTTGATCAAAACGTATGACACTAGATTAAACGATGATTGGATAGAATGTAGTTTAATCCCAACAAGTACTTGACTTGTATAATATGGGTAAACTATAAACATTCTGATTTTGAGACATAAATGACAAGGTTAAACCCGTTTCGGTTAATTTTTGTAAAATAGTTACATATACTTAACCGAGCGCATATTAGCGATATCGGGTAACCGGATAAGTCATGGACAAGTTCTATAGGCCATTATAACTTAAATAAGTTCAAATATCAGTAGGATATTAACTTATATGCCCGATAATGTTTTAAAACGAAATTATGTCTCATAAGGGCATTTTGGTAATTTTATACCATACAAAAGGAACATGAATATAATTTAATGTTATAGTTAATAGTATTCTGGGAAAATACTTTATTTATGATATATTGTCAATAGGATATCAATTATATGTGGAAATTATCTTTCATGACCAAACTATGCACCGAAGGAGCATTTTGGTCATTTTACACATAGTTTATAAATTATTTGGGATTCTGAGTTTATAACATGTACCTACTGTATATGTTTAAAATAAATTTTAAAATCAGTAGGTATCAAGTCTTGGTCAATAATATGGTTTAAAACCATACTATGCGCCTAAATGGCACTTATGTCGTAAAATGGCGTCCTTATACGATCTTCACGAAAACTGATGTTAAGTTCATATTAAAATGTCTTTGATATGTTATTTAATATAACATATTAGTAGGTAAAATATTTACCTTGAAAATATTTGATTAAAACTAGTTTATGAGCCATAGGGCTAAAACCGTCATTTATCGACATAGTTTAAGGACCTGTTTGAAAACTCAGTTTATAGCTTGGTTTAACGTTCCAAATAATCCTAATTATAATATTACATCAGTAGGAAACTCATTTTCAAGTTCAATACCATTTAAAACCTTGTTTTATACAAAAAGGGCATTTTAGTCAAGAATGGCATAATTATGGAACTTGCGCATAAACTTGGATTCTGATTATGATCATGTAATATAACCTCAGAGGGTTTTGCTACATTATATTATGATCATAATGCAACTTTAGATCAGTAGGTAACTAATCTAAATCGGGTCAGAATCGAAAGTCAAAGCAGAAGTCAAACTTCTCGACTTTCGGTTGCGAACCGACCCTGGAACTGAAATTGACGAGCCGAACATGTTCTTACATGTTCTAATAATTATTACCAACTTGTTTAAGTTTCAAAACAAGTTTCATAACATATTTAAGATCTTTTTATGATATTTCTGAGAAATGGCTGTTTGACTTTTTAATATCATAATTTTGACCCGTCAATTGGTCTAGCAAACGTAATCTTGAAGAGGTGGCCTTTATTGGGACTAACACCTACCTTATTACGATCACTTAGCCATGTGAATTTCGAACAATGGCTGGACCATAATGGTCTTAGCCGAAAGTTAAAGCGTTTTCCGTAAAACGCTTGACTTTTGGCTATAAAAGCCTATAAATGAAAATGCACAAAGTAGGAACATTTACCAGTGATTCCTAAGGTGCAAAAGAACTATGTTGGATGCTCCTTTTAGCTAGGAACTTCCAGAGGAGGGAGAAGAGTGATTTAATGAGAAAGGTGCAAGTTGGAATGGTGAACTTAAGCACCTATTTATAGTTGGAGAGCTCAAAGGAGGTGAAACCAGGTGTTTAGGGGTGTAAGAGGAAGCTTACAAGTGTCCTAAAACATGGCATAGCTGATTACAAGTCCATGTTTTCGAATTAATGGTTTTGGAGCTTTGTTTGGAGGCCAAGCCAGAACTTTGTGCAGCAGACCTGTTCTCGCGCCCTGCGAGAGACCCAAGCCTGGTCTCTCGCGTTCCGCGACCGCCACTGGCCAGTTTTAAAAATTGACACTTTAACCCTTTAACTTTATAAGGCTTCTAAAACCCGTTTTTAAACACCTTTTTTGGTACTTTTAGCCCTCCGTAGCCAATACTTGCATAACCGGGATTATGCCCAGACATTGTCGACTTCTCGGTTCGTTAAAAGGTCACTAAGAGGTATGAGTTAACATGTTGACACTTTTAATCCCTCTATTATCCAACTTTCACATAATTACAAAATTGAACCCTCTTGTCCAACAAATGGCACGTATGAGAGTTAGGACTTCACAAAGGATCACTCAGAGGCTTATTGTAAGCATGTTGACTCTAATGTCACTCAGAGGCTGGGCATGTTGACATATCAGTCATTCAGAGGCCAAATTTTAAGCATGTTGACATATCAGTCACTCAGAGGCTAATGATTTAAGCATGTTGACATACAGTCACTCAGAGGCTGTTATTTATGCATGTTGACATCGGACCGTCACTCAGAGGCTCAGTTTGAGCATGTTGACGCCTTTAGTCCTTATTGGTCTTTAACAAACTTTATTTAAAATACAACACGTGTCACTATACTACTAGACACGATTTTACAGGGTGTTACAATTGCCAATGGGGTAGATAATGGTGATGATCTAGACATTTCGAATTTCTCCAAGATATCGTGGACGTACTTTATCTGATGGATGAAGATACCATAAGGCAACTGATCAACTTGAAGTCTTAGAAAGAACTTCATCTCTCCCATTGAGCTCATTTCGAACTTCTTCTTCATGACTGCTTCAAAATCTTTGCATAACATGTTTTTTGTTGAGCCGAAGATGATTTCATCCACATAGACTTGTACTGTCTGCAAGTGTCTGTTTACTTCCATGATGAAGAGTGTGCACTCCATAGCCTCTGATAAAGTCGTTACTTAACAGGTACTAAGAGAGTGTCTCGTACCAGGCTCTTGGGCTCTGATGTAACCCGTATAAAGCTTTGTCTAGAAGATAAATCCTTATGCACTGGATCGACAAACCCAGTGGTTGTCTAACATACACTAACTCCTTCAAAGTTCCGTAAAGAAAAGCAGACTTGACATCTAACTGGTACACCTTGAAACCTTTCCATGACGCAAATGCCAGGAAAATGCGAATGGCTTCGAGTCGAGCGACCGAAGCATAAACCTCTGTATAATCAATGCCTTCCTACTGATGAAATCCTTTAACAACGAGTCGAGCTTTGTTGCACACAACTACCCCTCGATCATCTCTTTTGCACTTGAAGACCCATTTTGTAGCGATAGCTTTCTAATTAGCCAGTAGGTCAACATGCTTCTATACACCAAGCTTCTTAAATTGTTGCAGCTCCTCCTGCATTGCGTTTACCCAACTTTCATCAGCAAGCGCGTCTTTGTTTGATTTTGGCTCAATCTTAGAAATAAAACAACGATGTAAGCACATTTCTTGAATTGGAACAATCTTGGAATAAAAACAACTAAACTCCTTGTTGATCTAATTGCGTGTTTTCACTCTGGCTTGTAGTTCTCCGATAATATTTTCTGATGGATGGTAGGACAAATTCCTTGGAATTACTGCATTAGGAACGTCCACTTCACTTCCCAAATTTGTAGTATTCTGTTCGGCAATCGTAACCCTTTTTGAAGCTTGATTCTGGTTTCTAGGACTTGCAGATTGATTTAGTAGACTTGTTATCTGCTTAGATCCTTTATTGGAACTAGATTCACTACCATTATCATATGTTGGCTCAGCGTTAGAATCAGAATCATCTGTCTGTTGAGAAGGGCTCAGTGGAATTAACTACTGGATCGACGACAGTTCAAATTGAGTCATGCGCGTACCTTCACCAGAAACATTTGTGCCAACAGGTGGTTGAGTAACCACTAGTGGTCTCGGAACCTGTTCTTGATTTGTTGTTTGATGTTGTTGATATAACAACACAAGTTCCTCTTAGTTAGGAACTTCTGGTAGGTCAAATGAATTCCATAAGCTCTCATAATTGAACATCCAAGGTTCACCAGGCTTTAGAGTAGGCATTGTGTATTTCTGACAATGGACATGTTGAACAAGGATCACTTGATTTAAGCTTGGCAGATAAACCCTTCTCAACGGACTAGCGTAACCTACGAAAAATCCTTCCAAAGATTTAGCACAAATTTGCCGTCCGGGTCGATGACCATACACGGAGACCCAAATGGCTCCAAAAATTCTAAATTCGGCCTTCGTTGATTAAGCAGTTCAAACATATGTTCTTGTGAGCCTTGACGGTCAAAACCCTATTTAATGTGTAGCAAGCAAAGGCAATGTCTTCACTCCAAAAACTAATAGGTAGCTTAGATTCGGGAGCATTGTGCGTGTTGTTTCAATGAGAGTTCAATTTTTCCGTTCAGCTACTCCATTTTGTTGTGGAGTATGGGGGCGCTGAATTTGTAGGAAGAATCCCTTTGTCGTTACAGAATTCGAGCATTCGATTATTCTTAAACTCAGTATCGTTGTCACTTCTTATTCCTTCTGATTGGAAGATGGTACCGGTTCTCTAGCTTTTTGAAGAGAATCATAAGATTTTCAAATGTTTCATCCTTGCTCTCCTGAAACATGACCCATGAAAACCTTGAATAGTCGTCTGTCACAACTAGGCAATAAGATCACCAGAAACACTTTTGACGTTTACTCTCCCGAAAAGATCCATATGCAACCTCTCCAGTGGTAACTTGATAGAATTCAGAAGTTTCCTTGGGTGTGATTTCTTGTGTTGTTTCCCATTTTTACAGCTTAGACAATTGTCGTCTAGATGAAATTTTTTTAGATTGACACACTCCACTAGATTGTTGTGCACCAGGTAATTCATTTTTCTTAAGAGAATATGACCCATCTTTCTATGGTAGAGGATTGATTCTTTATCAGTTGCTTTGGTTACAAAACATTGTGCTGATTTAGAGGTGGTGCATGCTACGCTCATTTCTAGGACATAAAGATCATTTTCTTGAGGAGCGCACATGAGGATCCACTCCTCATGAATATTGAATCCCAGCATCAGAATTAAGCATTCCTTATCATTGAAGTGTGTATTGAACTTTTTATCACAAATTTGCGAGATGCTCAGAAGATTGTTCTTTAATTCAGCAATATAGTTTACTTTGTCGAACGAGACCACTTGATTTGAAAGCTTCCCTTCTCTAATAATTCTCCCACCTTGATTTCTAGGAACCCCACATAGCCTCCACAAATAGATTCAATATTCCTGAGGAGTGGATTCCTATCATGTGACAAGAAGCTCCACTGTTCATAATCCACTTTGATATAATTAACCTCGGGTGCCCGTGCACATGCAAATAAGTAATTACTTAAACAATGAAACCCAAGCCTACTTGGTCTTGGGTGGATTTGGAATATCAAACTTCGGAACTTTGACTTTGACATCCTGTTTGATTTCAGGTTTAGCTGGAACAGGTGTTTTAATTTCTGTAGAAGATGGTTTGATTGTTGCTACCAAGTTTGTGTTTTCAGAACTACCTTTTTGGAATAAAATTTTGAATCCTTTTATCTATTGTTGGTTGAAGTTTCACCAATTTCAAATGTTGAATGATCTTGAACAGTTGATTTCGTAATTTTGTCAGATTCATTATTTCTTTTTAGGATTTGTTTTGGCACAAACTTGGGAGCTTTTTGTTTCACATCTTCTGTAGATCTTCTTGTGCTGTAAACATATTTTGGATTTCTTTGAGAACATTTTCGTGCGATATGCCCGATTTTGTTACATTTGTAACATGTCCTGCTATCATTTCTAACAGAGGAATTTAAATCATGTTTTCTACTTCCCCTTTCCTTTTTAAACTCATCATTGGATTGTTTACCAATGCTCTCTTTTTCTTTTTAAGTGTTTGTTCCATAAACAAAATAGACTTTCTTTGTAAAATTCATTTTTTGGAACCTGTTGTTCTTCTTTTTCTTTTGATAACCCAAACCTGCTCTCCTGTTTTCAGGATAGTCCCTGCCTTTTTTATAGGAATTTTTGTAAACAGGTTTTGTTTTGGAATAAAATGACACATCTTCTTTTTCGATTATCAGAATGACTAACTTCAACAACTTAAAAAACTTATCAACTCGATCAAGATTTACATTTTGAATCGGGAAATCCTCATCAGAATATAGTTTATCAGATCCGTTCATTTTGTACACGACTACATTCGGATCATCTTTTAAACCATTTTCTGATGATACACCATCCTGTTTAGATTTTTCGAGTTTTAACTCTGCACTTTCAAAATTAGAACTCTCAGACTTTAGACTCATTCTCAAAACTTTTTCAACACATTTTTTATCACTTCAGATTCATATTCGTTTTCTGTTTTGGTGTATGTTACGTCGTTGTTCTCAGGCAGCTCATTTTTTCAGTTTTCAATTTTAAATTGAGTGCCTTTTCCACCCCAGATGGTTTCTTTCTTGCATAACTATTACAGAAGGGTGGTGGAACACGATCATAACCTACACCTTTGTTTTCATTAATTTTATCATCGTCTTTGCTCTCAATTTTCGGAAGAATGTGATCAGTGACGTATGAACTGGTAAAATAACTAATTAATAATTTGTTAACCCGTTCAGTTTCGATCTTCATTTTCTCAAGTTCACTTTTAGCTCGGCAATTGTATTTAAGTGAATATTGATTGTCATTTGTCTGTCCATTATAGTTGCCTTGAGCATCAAAAGTGTTTTGTCATTGTCTCTGATCATTTGTTCAAATTGTTTAATCGCTTTACTTAATTTGTCATATGCTTCTTTTGTTGTATTATAATCACATGACAACTTATCTGCATGATTTTCAAGCTTGTTGTATCTTTTTTCTTTTTCGACACACTCCTTGCATGGCTCTTTGCACTCCATGCAAGGTGTTTCTTTTTTAACACTTTGAGCCTTAATTACTTCCTCCACTGATTCATTTACCGATACTTTTACTGATTTGACTTCAGCTTCCTAAGCTTCCTCAGTAACCACCTCTTTCACATTAGCCATTAAAGCTTTGTCGGCTATGTCAACTAGATTCTCCAAAGTCAATTCCTTGGTCACATCAATCACCTCTACTATTTCAGGTTTTGTCTCTTCTTCACATGTTAGTTGGTAGCTTGAGTCGAAGTAACCTGCAAAACTTTTAAGAATTTCAGAAGGCAATAGATGTCTAATTACACTATTAAGAGTTCTTCTTTCACTGATGACGTGTTATGATATTCTTCTGGTGCTTCGTGAAAGGATGCCTCAACATATTCTTCTTCTGCCTGTTCTGTTTCTTCAATTATCTCAGCTACCAATGCAAGGCTTTCGTTCTTTGTAATGTTCCTGTTGAACCCTTCATCTTCTTGGGTGACAACTAGATCCTTATCTTTTGATTTTATGGCCCGTCTTCAATCTGTACCAACCTGGTTTGAGGTTGAGGTCGATGATATGTGGCCCTTTTGTAATAATCATCAGCAAATGGATTCTGATTTCCTTTGACTTCTCTGTTTGGGCACTCTCTCTTGAAATGTCCCTTTTCTTGACACTTGAAGCACATTACTTTAGCCTTATCAAAACCCAATTTGCCATCAATCCCTCCCACGATGTTTGTACCTGTGACTTCCATAAAGCGTTGAGCTCTACGACTATCGATGCCATACACCACTAAGTATCAATCAATTCCAACTCAACTGGATCAATTTGATCATAATCTTCTTTCATCATTTCAGGATTCCGATCCTTCCGGCTACCAGATTTTCGAATGATTCGAGAACAGATGCAAGCAAGGCCATGTGTTGTTTGGCCGTGTGTTCATGGAAATCCTATGCGTTTTCAAGATTCATGGCAATATTGCATTGCAGAATTCGCTGGATTTGAATTAGATTTATTGTTTTGACTGTTTTGAGGATTGCTTGAGCTTTGTGAAGATTGTGGAGCTTGAGGAGAATTCGGGTTATATGGCGGTAAAGAATTTTCTTCCATGTTTTACCTGAAAATTGTTGAAAACTGTGAAAACAATTTGATTAGAACTTGTTTTGGTGCGAAGTGTGCTTTGTGCGATGTGGCACTTCGTACGAGGTATTCACAAATGATTTTAGGACTAGTTTATGCGCCTCATATGAGATGGAACTCACTTCGTACGAGGTGGGTATTTTAAGTGTATTTTAACACTTGGATCGATTTAAATTCGCCTCGTACGAGGTGTCTTGGTAACTCGTGTGAAGTGTAATACTATCTTGTACGAGTTGTGTTCACAGCTTCATGTTTTTGGTGCAAACTGGCACTTCGTACAAGGTGTTCACAAAAAATTTTAAGATAAGATTATCCGCTTCGTATGAGTTGGAACTTACTTCGTACGAGGTGGACATAGAAAACAATTTTAAAACTTGGAACTATTTGAAGTCACTTTGTACAAGGTGTCGAGGCAACTCGTGCAGGTGTAATATTAGCTCGTACGAGTTGTGTTCACAGCTTTGTGATTTTCTTGTTTTCCGCAATTTTTGACATGATTTCAGTTCATTTTAGGTCTAAAAATTCAAGGGTTGGTTTAAACTGATTTTAACATGTTATGCTAGAATCCTAGTTCAATTAGTCCATGAAATTGTCCAGATCTGATAAAAGTTCTAAGAAGAAGTAGAAATAGAGATCTTCAATTGCTGAAATATGATCAAAAATATCTTCAATCAGGCCTCCTACTCTGTTACCACTTGTAGGAGGATCAGCTTTACCATGAAAGCAACAGACCGGATTCGAGCTAACCAACATGCGCATAATTCATTGTTAGTAATTTTGACAAAAGATCAGATCTACGTTTAAACGCTTCTGCCTCTTGTATTAATAAACGTGTAAGAATTACATCACAGCAAACTGACATGGCTTGCCTTAGTATTCAGAAAAAACAGCTCTTACTCAAGACCCCAACTCTGCTATTTATAGACATGACAACTCCGCACGAGTTGGAGATGCCACTTCGTCTAAGAGCACTTCGTACAAAGTGAACTGCTTCACTTCGTACGAGGTGATCATCAAGTCGTACGAAGTGGCTTTTATACATACAAACAAATACAAATCTGACAATTAAGCCCTATTACATACTCGACATAACCCTAAGATGTAGGCTATAGACATTCTGCACCAACATTTTAAAACCCTCTCAGCTAACCAAGTCCAAATTAATGACCCTGGTTACCTGATTTATCTACCAAGTTCAAATGAATGACCTTGGTAAAACTTTAAGTCCTAAACAAATTCACTTAGATTGTCAGTACATTCAACCACTTAAACCTCTACACATTTCTCAATGTTTTCAAGGTACGTTAGTTAAATGTATTAGAACTTTACTTAACCGTGTTTCCCACCTTTGAATATACTCCCTTATGAAGATGCCCAAGATTTCATCTTACATGTGAATATATCCAACTGATATCTGTATCTGGGTTGTGCGAGACCTTGAGAGCTCAGGTTAGTACCATCGTACAGACAAAGAGATGAAGGCTCGACTTAAAAGTGGTGTTCTGAATTTTGGAATCTTTTGACTGCAATTGTCATATCTTTCGATACTTTCAACTTGATGCAGGTTTTCAGGTTTAAATGGAAAAGTATTCTACAACTTCTAGGTCATTGCTTACGCAAAATCAGAAGAACTTGTATAATATCCCAAATATCAATTATATATAAAGACCTAGTATCTCAAAATCCGACAACCTCTCAAACGAAATTTCAGTGTACTACGACCATATATCCAAGAGATGTTAACCCACTAATTAAGAAGTTTTTATTTATGTTTATATCATGAAAAATTTATCGAATGTGCGAAGCCTATTGGCACATCATCAGTGAGACCTATTTAAAAACTTTTTAACACTGCATTTCTTTAGCATACTGTAATAGTCCACCGATGTACTATCATTTCCTCTTTTATACACAAAAACTCTTTTTGTCTTTTCATGTTTTTGTACCTTTTGCATTTATATGTTTTTGTTTTTTTACAAATTTTTTCTTCCCTAAAATCAAAAACATATTTTTGTATCTTTGTTTTTAAAGAAAGAAACCCTTAACCGACCAATGAGAATCACTTCAATTCGCCATCTATTGCTGCTTCACAATTTCCTTTTATACTTTCTCCCCCTCATGATGACAACACTTTGACAATTATGATTTTAAAAACATTTACAAATCTTGTCTTTTTAACCAGCTTTGTCTGTTCAACAGTGAGGGTTCTGTGAAATTTTCAATATTTTTCAAAATAATCAACGTTTAGCAAACTATTATAGCCTGAAAAAGTTTCATTTGAATAACCCGGTTGCTTTCTTGTCATGTGCCAAGGAACTTATTCTTCATGATATATTTGATCTCATAAATTTCTACACACAAACATATGCAATTAGTTGAATAGAGACACCCAAGTCTTTCAAGTCAGGTGGATTTTCTTCAACTTTAATTTCTTTTACACAATCAGATTTATTTATAACTTTCTCAAGTTTAGGAAAGTCTTCTAAACATTCAGTTGACACCGATTGTTTACTTCTTTAATCAAAACTTTTTCTTTCATCACCCATGTTTATCTTTTCATTAAAGTTTTCGTGAAATACAAAGTAGAATCTTTTTGTTCATTACTTTTTGAAAATTCACCAGTTTCAAAATTTGACACTTTAGTATTAACTGGTTTTATTTTGTTTGCAGATTCTATGCTTCGTTTCCAAACCTGAGTCGGTACAGACATCAAACAATTTTTGTTTCAAATCTTCAGAATTTTTCTTAACATCATGAACAGGTTTAGGATTGGTTTGGTGGACATTTTCTTGCAATGTGTCCAATCTTATTACATTCAAAGACGTCATATTGTCTGTTAAAACAGAGGATTCCTCAACCTATTCACGTTGTTGTTGAACAAAAAATTATTCATTAGATTGTTTGTAAATAAGACTTTCTTTTGCACCTTCTGAATTTGTACTAAGTACAATGTTCACTTTCTTCAAAAATTTTGAATTTCCAAATTTGTTATTATTCGTCTTATCATACCATGACCCATTCTTTTTCCATTATATTTTTCGGTTATTTATTTGAGTAAGAATATTTGGGTTTCGAATAGTAATATTTTTCACATTTAAAGTTCGAAAATTGTTTTTCATTTGTTAAACTTTCAATTTCATAAATTTCAATTTCGACAAGTTTGAAAACTTTTTCTACCTTGTTCAAATTCACATTCTGGATTGGAAAGTTTAGAATCACAATGTAGTTGATCAGATCCACACATTTTGTATATTAAAATATTTGGATCATCATTTAAACTACTTTCTGATTTACTAATATAAGCATCATGAAAGCTTTCGTCACTTTCATGCTGGTGAACTTGAACTTTCTTTTTCTTTTCCCAAATATTTTCAACCACATTTTTAACCACATCTAATCCATCGTCTACAACAGATTTTGAATAAGTCACATCGATGTTGTCAAGCAACTGATCTTTCTGTTCGGTTTTTACTGTTTTCAATTTCAGATTTAGTGCCTTTTCCTCCCCGTCAGGATTTTTCCTTGAGTAACTATTCCACATTGGGGGTGGACATCGATTATAACCTAGACCTCTATCCTGGTAACCATATATATCTTCCCCATTTTTATCTTTTCCAGTTGGTTTAGGAAGAATGTGAAAACGTAAGACGTTGTTGAATAACTGATCAACTTTTTGTCAACCCTTATTTTCATTGCTTATAGTTCACGCTTCAATTTGGTAATCGTGTCAATGTGAATGTTTATCGCCATCTGTTTGTCCATGAGTGTTGCTTTTAACATTGAAATTGGAGCTGTCTTCCCTTTTTGCATTACGGTGTATGTTGATTGTTTTACTTAGCTTATCATACGCCTCTTTCATTTCTTTGAAATCACTTGAAAGGTTATCAGTATGATGTTTTAGCTCTCTATGCTTCACATCCTTTTCCAGACAAGACATGCATGGTTCCAAACATTTTTTGCATTGTCTTTCTGTCTCAACTTTCTCAATTTTTCTCTCTTCTTTGACTTCTTTAACCATGAATTTCTGATCACCTTAAACAATCTCACCTTCCTCATTTAATTGATCTAGCATTACATTTTCAGTAATCATTTCTTCTTTAGTTTGTGTGTTTTGACAATTTCTTTGTTCACTAAAGAGATCTGCAAAAAGAATTATACATCAGGAGTCATAAATGATTGAAAAGCATTTTGAAGAATTTTTCATTAGTATAATAGCAATGATTAGACTCTTTTGGAAAATCATCATAACAAACTTCTTCCATCTCTTGTTCTGGTTATTCAATAACTTCTGCCAACAATGCATGACTTTCGGTTTTTGAAAGATATTTATTCCAGTTAAAACCTTCGTCTTCTTGTGTAGTGACTAGGGCTTTATCTTTTGATCTTGTCAAACCCTCATCAAGTTGGAAAAGTCTTGACTGACTTTGAGGTTGAGAAGTTCTATGATATATTTCCTGTTTATAATAATCATCAAAAGGATTTTGATAATTTCCATGAACGTCTCTGTTCGGGCATTCTCTTTTGAAGTGGCCCTTCTCCCTACACCCTGAAGCAAGTCATTCTGGCTTTATCAAATTTAGTTTTGAATTAGACCCAACGAGACATTTCCTCCCAGTAATTTTCAAAATTTGTTATGCTCTTCGAACTATATTGGCCATGCACCATTTAGTATCTATCAATTCTAACCCCTCTGGATCAATTTAATCATATTTTTCTTTTGTCATATCTAGATTTCCGATTCTTCCTGCAACCAAGCTCTCATAAGATTTCAACACTGAAGCAAAAAATCCCATATGCCATTTAGCCATATTTTTAGTGAAATCTTGAGCATTCTGAAGATTTACAGCAATGTTGCACTGCAGGTTATGAAGATTGGAGTTATTCTGGTTGTTGTAGTTGTTAGAGCTTTGTGATGACTAGGGGCTCTGAGTCGGAGTATTTGGCTCAAAACTTGAATAAGATGAGAAACCACTACTACTGTTGGTAGTAAGTATTGTATAACCAAATGAACTTTCAGCATTATAAGCAGTTTGAATCTTTGGGCTTGAATGTTGGCTATGGGACTTCCATTGTAATAAAGATTTACATCTTGTTGAGTATTCACACTTTTTGATTTAGCCATTTTCGCATTTTAAGCTCATGCCCAACTTGTCAACCCATTCTTCATATTCTTTTCGTATACCTAAACATTTTATTTCCACGACCAGATGATAATATCTTTCAATAACTTGTCTCATAGTTTCTCCTCTAAATGTTGTGAAGATGTCGAACTCTTTCTAGAGTAGCGTTGTTTTACTTTTCATCAATTGTGTGCTACCATCAAATTTTACCTTTAATGCGTTCCAGACTCATTGAGCATGTCCATCATGCTGTACAAAGTGAATACATCTTCTTTTATGGCTTGTTGCAAAATCTTCATCACTTTCTTTTCTCTCACGAATTTATCTCTCTGATGTAGTAATCTGTGTCAACGTTATTTCAAGCCCATTATCATTAGTAGGTGCAACACACTTTTGCTCAATGGCGTACCAGCAATCCAAATAATTTGCTTGTACCCAGTTCACAAGCCATTCTTGCCAACCTCCATAATCGTCTAAATTCATCAATTTGGCGGCTTCTACATCGTACCCATTAGATTGTCTAAATTTAGATTTTGAGTAATCGAATCAGAAGTTGCTGTGGACATTGTAGCAAAACAATTATAAAACTCGTTCTCCATTTCGATAAACGATTTGTGAAAAATTGCTTGGTGCGAAGTTGAACCTGTAGGAAGTTAACCTTGTGCGAAGGTAACACAAAACCAATTAAATCTCAATTCGTACAAAGTTAAAAAATACAAATTTTAGATCTATATTCATGCAAAAATAAATTTTCAAGAGTTTACTTCGTACGAAATTAGATTTTACTTCGTACGAAGTTGATTTGATTTTTCAAACTTGACAAAAAATTCACGTCATGCGAAGGTAAAATTATCTTCGTGCGAAGTGAGGTTTAAGATCGTGCGAAGTGATGTTTCACAATTTCACATTTTTTGATGTTTTATCAAGATTCTCATTGATTTTAGGTCTGAATCTTTCAAGGGTTTGTTAGAAGTAGATTTTACGTATCTCTTTGAAAAATCAGTCCATTTTGACCGTTAAATCTTTGAAAAAAGATAAAATGAGTGAAAAATGAGTAGAAGAGAAGTAGAATCTTGATGAAATGTCTTTAAATCAGCCTCCAAGCTCTTATACCACTTGTAGGTCTGTGCTCGGATCCGATAAGCTCAGGTCTGATCTGATTGACCTAGTCTATCACGTGCGGAAGCCGTTTTAGATTTAGGCAACATGTTTAACAAGATTATATTTCCTCAATTATTTGTTTTCATTAATAGTTCAATGTGTACAAGATCTTGAAAACTCTTGGACAGGGCTCCGCCGTCCGGTCTACCAAAACTATTACAAAGGAACTAGCCTATCCAACTATATATAGACATTTATCTCCGTGCGGAGTGGACTAGCTTACTTCGCACGAAGTGAATCAACTTCGTACGAAGTGACTTAATGTTACCTTCATACGAATTTGATCACTCATCTTCGCACGAAGTGACCATTACGAATATAAACTCTAACATGCTGATCCTATTACAGACTTGATACGACTCGATGACGTAGGCGACAGAAATATGCATCAACATTGTGCAAATCACTTATGGAAAAATTATGAATGCCATGTTGTTGAGTGTCGATCTATTTGACTCTATCTCACACATAGTGATTGTAAACGAGGAACATTCATCTTGTTGGAATGAATGTGTTCACCAAGTGACTTGGATTAAGACTTATGTGTAAGTCCTTATGAGTCAATGGTAAAGCGTTGGAGAGCAAAGGTAAACAAGTTATGTTCATTAATCGAATGATAAAATTTAGCTATGTGTTATATACAATAATTTGTGAGACCTTCCTAAATATTGATGTTTTAGGATTATGAATAAGTCTCATTATCTTGTCTTAACAAGAGCTGAATGTTGCAAAGTGATATTATGATATCCTTGAGGCTCTGAAGAATCACAATGATGTATCTTCTGTTCACATGCTAAAGTATTGTAGTTTAAAGCATGCTAAACTAGTACTTGGTTATTATGGTTCTTGACGGAGACTAATTAACTCTAAACATTCAAATGTGTATGAACACAAAAAGAATTTGTGTATAGACAAAGTTGAGGGAGAATTTTCATTCATTATAAGAAAAAGACATGTAACCATTGAAGAGCTTGTTCGAAAAGCTAATGAGGATAACTCACTGTATAGGCTTAGTAGATGGTAAATTATAACTATTCTAAGTTGGTGATAAACTTACGACAATTGCATGTGTTGCTTTGATCAGCTCAGAAGCTTATGTAAGCATATGCAATATTTGTTCAATCTTATGTGTATAATATCGTCATAAGTGAAGTTACAAAAGTGTTAATAAAATGACTAGAATGCGGGGGGGGGGGGGGGGGGCATTTAAGAAATAACCCTCTAAGGGTATGTAGACATGGTTTTCATTACCCCATATGGATGTTATCGAACAAAACTTAAATGTGGGGGTCTCTTGCATTTGTACCATAAAATTTGGGCAATAAGGATTTTATAATCCAATCTAACATTGCAAACATACGACTAAGTGGAGGACAAAAGGTTGTAATGCATAATGGAGATGTGTTTTCGTTAAATGATACGTGTATCTTACAAAGACATATATTTTAACTAGATTCAGATGGCCCCTGAGGTTATAGTCTTAGAAGTTGACAACAGGTAAAATTAACTTATGAGTGACTAGACAAAGTCTAAGATAATGTTATGGATCCAACAACTTGAGGGTTTATTAGAGATCAAGTTATGTAATGAGACTAAATTCCATGGAGAGAAAAAGGTGTGTGAAGGAAACCTAACTTAGTTGATTGGAGATCCCAAGATCTAAGTTCAATAGGACAACAAAATCATGTGCCTATGGCAGTCACTATGGGGGCATAGCTGATATGCATAAGCTAGTATATATAATTATTGGACACAACTATGAGGGGATGACACGGCTAAGGAGAGGATGACCAGTTAAGGAGGGGATGACCCGGCTAAGGAGAGTATTGTGTGAAGTGTATTGTCGTCTACATAAATGAGGGTTTGTTCAAGGACATCGCGTCTACAAAACCCACTAGGAGACTAAGAATGCTTCACAAAGGAATGTTCAAAGATAATACTTACCTATCCTACAATACTCAATTTTTGAGGTTGCATTGGAAATTTTATGTGTTTTGATCAATCTCCATTCATGTAGGGGTTGTTGGAAAATTAGAATGTGGTGAATGGTAATTAATTTAAATTAAATTAATAATATTAACTCTTCATATGGTGAAACTCTTGAGTAGAATTTTGTTGATGACATTAGATGAGCTTTATTAGAGTTTTAGTATAGGATTATTGAGACTCTTAACTCTTCATATGGTGAAACTCTTGAGTAGAGGTTTATTGATGACATTTGATAAGTTTTATTAGAGTTCAAGTCTATAATTATTGAGACCCTTAACTCTTCTTATACTCTTGCATACTTAGAAGACTATGCGCCTCTGAAAAGGACACCAGAAAAATACAAGAGAATGTCATACAAGAAAAAAAATACATGAACATATGGAGAGTTCTTGAAAATAAGAAATACTTGAATACCCATGTATTGGGTACTTAGAGAGATATGTTTCGCTATTCGATTTCATCACCTTCGTATCATTATTTTCCACAAGTTCTAAGACTATAATTTTATTCGATATATCCTCGGGCGCATGGCCATTTAACACCCCAAAATTTAACTATGTACATATATATATTGGAATACGAATATTTGTTAAAAATACTATTAGTAGTAACTAGGAGAAGGAACCTAGTTAGGATGTAAACCTAAAACTTTAACTTAAGATTAGGTTCTAGCTATTTGAAACAAGTGTTCATACTTGAGGGACCAAATGGGGAAGGGTGGAAAGATAATTTTATAAAACAACTAAAAAACACCACACACATACACACATTGTGTGTGTGTGTCACCTGGAGCAAGAGAAAGAGAGGGGAAAACCCTTTCCTTCACAAAATCAGGAAATTAGAAGAGAAATTATAACCAAATTCACTTCATGAACACATCGAAATCGATCATCCAAGCTAGTCTAACGAGAGGTAAGTTGAATTTATGATTTAATGATCTTTCATAAGTGGGTTATGATCAATTCGTGAGATTGAATGAATTGAGAATGAACATTGAATATAATCATTAGGTAGAAGATGAATTATGCTAGAATTTTGATTATCTTAATGATTCGAAGTGAAACCTATTTATAATAGTAGTATGATGAAGTATGATAATCATGTAGATGCAAATTAGTGTAATATTGATGTGTGATATTGTATGTAGTAGAACATTTGTGAGATGAACTTTGATACAAAATGAAGGAATTTTGTGTAAGTTTAGTTGATTGATAATTCATGATATGAACTAGTGAGAATATGCATAGAATACTTGTACATTATGCACTGTTAGTGGTATGCACACCAAGTGTTTGATGAAATGCTTAAAAGATAAATTATCAAGTATTTATGATAGTTCATTGCTGAAAATCATTCGTTAAAATGAGTGTGCAAGATAATGGATGTTCCTTCAATGAAAGATTCATGTTTGAATGTTCAAGTATGAAAAGCTAAGTGTGAAATTTACGAAGTGTAGGTGTGAAAGAAGAAGGACCAAGCGACAAGAGGTTACAAGGAGCAAACGATCGAGGTAAGTTCATTTCCTCAATCATGAGTAGTTCATTGTGTAGATGTGCTTTCCACATAATAATTTTACGGACTATGTATAATTCGAAAAAATTGACCTTTATAGTACATGACCCAACAAACAGTCAATTGGGTAGGAACATCGAAAGAATGATTAGGTTAAAGTGTTATAACGAAACGTGATTTAGATGGTTGAGCTTTCATCGCAAACTTGAAAGAATTAATGTATGACATTCATAAGTATGGGAAAGATGGGAATAATAATGTATAATTGTCTTAGAGAGTTTATGAAATTCGAAATGATATAGTGTGAATGTGTTTGATAAATGAAGATCACATTTTTAACTTCCAACATCCTTACATAATTATGTAACTAATGGACACGTTTTGGTGATAGGTAAATCTTCTTCTCAGGTAGTTGGCAAGCTCGGGACGAACACACCATCTCAAGTGCTTCCGCGATGACACTCAACTAAACGGGTCAAAAACTTTTGTGGAAAACTTTTATGGTCATGTCTAGTGTAATGTTTAACTTCAAAAATTTCCGAAACTTTTGTTGTACAAAGATCATGACGGTTATCTTTGAACTAGGATGTAAACTTCATTTTATGTCGTTAACATGGTTTGATTTTTTTTTTTTTTTTGTAATTTTGTGATTAATATTATAAGGTTTAAACAATACCCTTTTTTTGTATAAAAATGACTTCAAGCCAAATGATGAACATAAGGAAATGATAAGTGGGCTACAAGGCAAAATGAAAGCATGTTGGTGCACATATAAGGAATTCATGGTGTGTAAACCTTCATCATATAATGGAGAAATCGACCCAATAGAATGTTAGAGATGGGTCTCCAACATAGAAGGGGTGTTCATTCGGAGCCATTCTGAGAAAGAAGATCAAGTCATGTTTGCTACAAGGCAACTTCAACGATAAGCTAAAGATTGGTGGGATGCATATAGTAAAGAATAGGTGAGGATAAACTACAAACCCTCACATGGCAAGAATTCAAGGAACCCTTCATGAAGTATCATCACCCACAATTTGCCATAGACCGCATTCAAGAAGACTTCCTTCGTCTTCGACCAAAAGGAGAAACGATCGATGAAATCACTAACATCTTCCTCGATAAGATGAAGTTATGCAAGGAATTCACGAGAACGGAGAGGATGAAAATTAATCGTTATCATGATATGTTAAGGCCAAGTTTCGGGAGTTTATCACCCCATCCAAATGCTAAACCTTGAATGAGCTCATAAACTGGGCAAGAGATAGAGAAATCGAGTTGAAGAGGCAAGAGGAACGGGGAGAGAAAAGGCAAGTTCAAAAAGGAACGACTCAAGGTCCCCCTAAAAAGCCCAAGATGCACGACCATAGCAAGAAATAAAATTCTAAAGGAGGATTTTCATGATGCAAAACATGTGGGAAACTCCACTCAGGAAAATGCTTAATAGGAAGAAGGGGATGCTACAACTGTGGGCAAGAGGGGCATCCTTATTACAATTGTCCTAACCCCAAAAGAATGTGTTACAATTGTAACGAATCAGGCCATGTAAAGGCGGAATGACTGAAACTCAAGCAAGGAATGAAGAGGAGAAGAAAGAAGGAAGAAACCCCTAAGCTAAAAAGAATGTTCCAGATTTTGTCAGAAGAAGCAAGGTCTCACCTGAGTGTTGTATCAGGCATATTTATGCTAAACTCTGTGCCTATGTATGTATTGTTTGATACTAGAGCTAGTAGGTCATTTGTTTCAAGCAAATTTATACATTCCCCCTCATTTGAAATAGAAAGAATGCTCGTACATTTACAAGTAGAAATAACCGATTGCAAAAGTTATTTGTTACATGAGATATGTAGGAATTGTAGGATTACTATTGAAGATGAAGAATTTGATATTCATCTTATTCCCATGAGCTTGGGAGAATTCAAATAGTGGTGGGTATGGATTGGTTATCCCGATACCATGCGGAAATTCAGTGTGAAAGCAAGATAATTCGTGTCATATCTCCTAAAGGGAAGCGGGTAAGCATATACAGGGAAAGAGAGTAGAGACAAAACTATGTACCGTTGTCGAAGCAGTTAAGCATGTATGAAACGGAAGTAAGGCATTCTTAGCCTTTGTGTTTGATAGTAAGCAAGATACTTCAAGAATGGAAGATACAAGAATTGTTAGTGAATATCCGGATGTGTTTCCAGATGAATTGTCGGGACTTCCACCTTAATGGGAAGTAGAATTTCGGATCTAATTGGAACCAAATGCCAAGTGGTAGCCAAAGCTCGTTACCGATTGGCACCGCTGAAGTACGGGAGTTGATGGCCAATTGCAACAACTCCTTGACAAGGGCTTTGTACGTCCTAGTGTATCTCCTTGGGGAGCACCTGTCCTGTTTGTGAAGAAGAAGGATGGTTCGTTGCGCATGTGCGTCGACTATCGCGAGCTCAATAAACTCACGGTGAAAAATCGATACCCCTTACCAAGAATTGATTATCTCTTTGATCAATTACAAGGGGCAAGTTGGTTATCAAAACTTGACTTACGTTCGGGATATCACAAGTTCCGGTTACGGGTTCGAAAGATGTGGCTAAGATTGTTGATACGTGGTCTAAAACCGATGTTCCTATTAAGCTTAAGTTAATGTTTTACGTAAGTTTTAGTTTCGAATAGCCTACTTTTGGTTAGATTTGTGTTTTACATGTTTACGGAGTTTAAGGAGCTATTCGGGAGCGTTTCGGAGCATCGGGCGGAAAACGGGTCAACCGGAGAGAAAATTGGAAAAACAGGAAAACATGATTTAGAGAGGCCGTCGCTGACGCCCCCCTGGGCCGTTGCCAACGCCCCTCAGATAGTCCCGTCGGCCAAAAATCTTCGTAGACAGTGGATTAGAGCGTCGGAGAAGAATCAGACCAACCGGAGACTGTCGGCGACGCCCCTCCTAGATGCTAGTCGCTGAAACTCAATTTTGAACAGGTTTTAATCTTTGTTTGACCCATTTGTGAAGGAGTTACGAGTTGGGGAGCTTAAAAACACCTCTTGGGAGCCAAAAACAAGAGATCTTTGATCCTTAACCAATTCCAATCCATTCTATCACCCAATTGATCATCTTGGATCATAACCTTAACCTAATCCGCAAAATCATCATCCTCCATCCAATTCCATCTTCCATCCAAAACCCTAACCATCATCATCCTCACTTTTAGGGTTTCAAGATGATCAAGATCAAGCTCCAATCTTCCATTAATTAAGCTCCGTTCACCATGAGCGGTTAATTTCCGAAGGTTTCACCCCGGTGTAGGTTTTGTAAGTTCTAGGGTTTGACATTGTTTTAAGGTTTTGATTTGTGAAAATTGTGATTGTTTTGAAAACCTATGATAATTTTCTCGCATTGGTATTGTATTTGTGAGTTGTCGAATGAGATATGAAATTTGACTTTGCGAAATATTTATGTGCGATTATGCCTTGTCTAGGTTAGAGTTTACATGTTTTTGGTAATGAAGTGTATTGTAGTCCGTTGTCTAAGACGTTGATAGCTTTTGACACCTAAACCACGCAACACTAAATTCGTTGATCATTGTTATCAATTGAGTTGAAATTAAAAACGTGTAGGAACCCTAGGATTTGCATTACCGAACCGGGTGTGAATCGTGTTCTCAAACTATTGTTTTAATCAAGTTAATCAAGGTTTTCTTACAACCAATTGAGTTTTCAAAGTTAGTAAAGTAGACACAAATTCGTTGGACCTTTCCGACATTCTTTCAAACCAATAAACCAAATCAAACAATCTAAGTAGCAAGCTTCATAAAGTGACAATTGTATTTAAAATAATCACATCCAACCACAAACCACAAACTCTTCATGGTTCGACCCCTTACTACCACTAACGCATTTTTAAGGGTAATTCGGGACTATAAATATTATCTTTGACCGGGGTGCGACACCTCGATCAAATTTTGGCGCCATTGCCGGGGAGTTCGTGCGCTTTGTGTTTGGAATTGTTTGATTTTGTGATTAGCTGTTTAAAGTGCTTAATTCTTATTATTATCTTTGCTTTTGTGTTACACGGGTGTGTTACTTATGCATGATACAGGTAGTGCATGCATACACGAAATTCCGGGAGGACATCGCCACTAGTGTTCGAACCGGAAATTGAGCGAGTCGTGAGAAGAAATTTAGCCAATAGGTTAGAGGCAACACTTGATTCTAATCCACCCAACACCAATTCACCGTCTACACCATCCTTTGGACCCATTCCAATGGATCCTTAAAATTCCAAGGAACCCAACACCCAAAATCAACAACATGACTACCCAACCCAAAACCAAAACCATCAGTCGGGTGGTGGTCAAACTCTAGACCACCAACACCACCATTCCAAAACCGTAACCGAAATACAAGTAATCGCCAACGCACACCTCCACCTTCAAACCAAAACCAGCAAAGCCCGATACGCTCAATATCAACAACCGAAACGTTAACGCCAACCGTAGGGTTACAATAGTCCTGGCAATCCCATGAATGAAGCTCAGTTCATTAACCTTGAAGAATTGAGGAACAATATTCCGGATGATGCACCATACAGTGTTCCCGGTTATCAATCACCGGATCACATGAGCATCCACTCTGAATACTCAGACGACAGGGGGTATCATGATTAGAGATTTGGAGATGATGAATGGGGGGATAATAATATGGGAAACTTCTACAATGCGCGGGGGTTTGAGCATGACGACTTTGGTTATCAAAATGCCAATTTCGTAGGGAATGATGGTGGTTATGGGAGAAACGATGGTTATGGGAATGATTGTCAGCCAAGAAATGATAGACGGAACTGGGATTACGGTAAACAACAATAACAGTAACCGTGCCCGAATCCCACAATTTGTAGGCGGTGGAAATCAAGGTGGAAATGGGGGTGGCGACAGAAGATGTAATTACGGGCCGATGAATCAAGAGGTAAATGGTCCAAGACGCCAAGTAAATCAACAACCTCCGAGGGGTGTTAATGGGCGATTCATACCGGTGGTCACCGAAAATGACACCGATTGTGCCTACACATCGAGGAAGAAGAGCGTTTGATTGCAAGCCTAACTACATCAAAATTCTACCCCACTTCAACGGTAGAACCAATGACGAGCCTTATACCCATTTGGCGGAATTTTCGGCCATTTGTGGCACAATTGGCGGTCATGACTTTGCTCTAGAAGAAGTGAAATTGAGACTTTTTCAATTCTCACTAAAGGATAAGGCGAAGCAATGGTTTCTCACATTGCCGGTGAATAGTATTCACACATGGGCGGAGATGCAATAAGTGTTTTTAGATGAATACTATTCTATTGCCAAGACTGATGATGCAAAAAATGAGATTCGGTCGTTTAGGTAATTACCGGGAGAGTTTCTACATGAGGCTCTGACTCGTTTCAAGGAATTGGTTAGAAAGTGTCCTCATCACCAAATTCCAAGGTGGGAGTTGCTTAAGTGCTTTGTAAGGGGTTTGGATGCGATGATCACAAGTATTTACAATCGGCAAGTAATGAAACCTTGTTGAATAACCATGAAGAAGACGATTGGGATTTCTTGGAAAGGATGAGTAAGAACTCCAAAGTGGTCGCCATGGCGGACCGATCTAAAAAGCATCCTATTTCTCGATCTCTTCCCGACCTTGATTCAAGTGCTAAGGATCGAATTGCTACTTTGGAATGGGAGTTGGCCCGTATAAAGAAGAAGGAGGTTGGTGCGGTTCAGTTTGTGATGTGTGAGGATTGTGGAGATATTAGACACCGGACCAAAGAGTGTCAAGTTAATATGGCACAAGCCACCGAGGAGGTGAATCAAGTGTTTGGGGAGCGGAAGCAATTTGAATTGAACTCCAACACTTATCATCCAGGTTTAAGGAACCATCCTAATTTTAGGTATGGTGATGCCTCGAATCAAATGAACCCGAATTTTCAGTCGGGTAACCAAGGTGGATCGTCATTTCAAAACCGCCAAAGTGGTAATCAAGGGGGTTACCAACGGTCCAACTACAACCAAGGAAGTAACCAGGATACAACAACCATGATAACAACAACTATCAAAGGGGTTATAACCAAGGTGGACATGGTGGTGGTAATTTGAACTCCCAATCGGGTAGTTATGACCCATTGAACTCCAAGCTTGACGCGATCATGAACGTGATTAGAGACTTGAATCAAGAGATCAAGACGGAGATGAAGAAGGAGTTTGAGGTGCGAGACAAGTCACACAAAGCATTGAAGAAGCAATTGGGTCAACTTGTGGAAGAAATGGCCCAACTCAAAGGAAGCGGAGGGAGACTTCCAAGTGACACAATGGTAAACCCGAAGCATCAAAATTCAAGCACGAACAATGTGAGAAATGTGCACATTAGTGTGGTAAGTATTCTTCCATGTGATGAGGTTTATAGTGTTGAGGGCACTCCACTACCGCAATTTGTTGATGGTGTAGTGGAGGATTTTAATGATGAATACGAACATGGGCAGGAAACAATTTCACAATCAAAAATAGAAAAAGAAAAATTTTAAAAGTCTTTTTGTGAAAGTTGTTTAATAGATTTGCATGCTAGGGCCAATGATATGGGTGTGGAGTTTGAAAGCATCCCATATCCGTTGGCTCTATTGAAACCAATTAAGGCATCAACAGTGAAAAAACAAACCCCACCAAAGGACGAGAGGTGGGAAAATTTTAAACAAGCAAAAATCAATTTACCATTGCTTAGTGCCATAATAAAGGATCCTGCTCATGTCGAGTGTTTGAAAGAGTTAATCACCGAAAAACGGCACAACAAACTACCCGAACCGGTTGATTTGATATCTCATGTTAGTTTCGTTTTATCGAGTGCCCTCCCCCAAAAAGCTCAAGATCCAGGAGACCCTTTGATTCCAATCCAAATTGGTAAATTTAAAATTAAGAGGGCAATCCTACATCTTGGAGCTTGTGTAAGTATCTTGCCTGTGAGTCTATACGACCAATATGATTTTGGTCCTTTGAAAAGTTTGACACCCCCGTGGTGTTGGCCGATCAGACTCCCACACATCCAAGGAGAATGGTGGAAGATGTGATAGTGAAGGTTGAAGATTGCTATTACCCAGTTGACTTTTTGGTAGTTGACTCTGTTGGGTGTGTTGAGGACACACAACCGATAGTCATACTGGGTAGACCGTTCCTGGCAACTGCTAATGCTATAATAAATTGTGCCACGGGAACGGTAAGCATGAAATTTGGGGACCGGGAACTAAATATGAATGTTTTTCCTAAATTTACTAACCCGCTAGGTGAGCATAAGTGTCCTAAGGTAGACATGAATCCGAACAAAAAGATGTGTGCTATGGTTGGTAGGTTTGGAGAAATAAAGAAGAAACCGGTCAAGAAGAAGAAGGTGAAGAAGTCACCTCATGAGAAAACAGAAGAGGAGAGGTTGAGAAGGTTTGGTCCATTTGGGACCAACTGGTATGAATCGCCGGTGGGTGATATGGGAGAGTTTATGGGCGACAAGCACTCCGTTCGACCACCATGAGGTGGTATGTCATTTGTTGTTGTATATTTTTGTGTAATTATTCATTTTGTGTTTCGTTTATTGTAAGTAGATAAATGAACTTTGTGGGTGTGTTCCCTAGATAACCCTCACGAGACCTACTCATCCTCCCAAGCTATTGGAAGGTTTAAAAGGGCTTGCTGCATACGCTAAATGCAACCGTGATTCCTACGAAAGTGAGTTTAGGTTTTTCCACAAGAATCAAAGTTGAATAAATTATATGCCTTGGTAACTATTTTAATAAAAATGGTAGAACTAAATAACTAATGAATTTTTGTAGTTGTGAGAAGCTTGCTTCTACACGAAGATTGAAATTTGTAGGTGCATTGGGTTGCGAGATAACTATTTTTGTTGAAGTTGAAGAGCACACGAGGAATGAGCGAAAACCAAGTGCATACATTTCCTTTAGGTTTGATTTGGTCTTTGTTGTTTAATAAGTGGATTGTAGTTTGTATTTTATTCTTCGGGGTGAAATCTTGGGAAAGTTGATCATGTCACATCCCTTGTGCGTTTTAAAAGCTCCATTTTCACACATTGAGGACAATGTTGACCTCAAGTGTGGGGATGGGGAGAAAAAAGTTTTTCAATTTTGACCGTTCATTTACACACTATACATTGAGGATAATGTTGACCTCAAGTGTGGGGATGGGGAAAAATTTTCAAAAATTTTTCAAAATGTCTTTTTTAAAGCGGTCTAAAAGGCACAAGTAACTTAGTTAATGAGGGATGGCACAACCCATAGGGTCTTTTGTCATGGTCAAGTTCAAAGAAATAACTTGACGGGTATATAACGGGTGGTTGTTTGGGAATAATCTGCCTAAGAAACTTGAATTTTATACATATCACATACCATACCTTCTATACGTGAGTTTTTGAGCCACTTTTACATATCATATATGCATATATTTCTTGGTTGAGTGGACCATTAGTTATGTATTGTAGAACTTGCAACTTTTGATACGTTTGAGACCATAGACCGAATATGAGCACAAGAATGATTAAGGCATTAGGTAAACCTTTTTGCTTTACACCATTTATACATCCTTACCCAAAATCAATCCCGTAGTCGCCAACTTTGAGCCTAAACCTTTCATTTGACCAACCCATTTAGCCCTTGACCTTTTAACCCTATTCTTAATCCGTGTGATGAAAACGTGAAAAAAAATCAGAAAAATGCATGTTTAAATAGTTGTTGAATAAAGGCGTAACTTTTGCCTTGTAGTTATTGTTTCTTAATTGTTATGCGAGTATAGTGATTGTGTAATAAAAATAAAGTTTTCATCACCTTAGCCACTTTCAAAGCATCCTATTCCATACCCTTAGCCTAGCCATAATGCAACCCGTTCAAGACCTTTTGACTTGTGTTCAATATTTGTGTCAGTGGTGGAGAATGATTGAGTTGCAAGCTTATGCGGGTATATGTTCTAATCGGTTTGTGTGTTTACATCAAATGTGCTAATATATTATTTATTAGCCAAATTATAAGCCGAGTGGATAAAACATTGTGAGGGATATGTATGATATGTGAGTTTTAAGGGCGGGTTAATCTTGGATAACCATTTTTGTATGAGATAATCATATTAAAGTTAAATAATTTGAAAATGATAAAATTTTTGAACTAAGTATGACATTAGACCTTAACTCATGTCTTGAGAATGGGAAATTTGTTTCTTATTCAACCCACGTGAAAGTGAAAGACAGATTTGCTTGAGGACAAGCAAAAGACAAGTGTGGGGGTGTGATACGTGGTTGAAAACCGATGTTCCTATTAAGCTTAAGTTAATGTTTTATGTAACTTTTAGTTTCGGATAGCCTACTTTTGATTAGATTTGTGTTTTATAGGTTTACGGAGTTTAAGGAGCTATTCGGGAGCGTTTCGGAGCATCGGGGCGGAAAACGGATCAACCGGAGTGAAAATTGGAAAAACAGGAAAACATGATTTAGAGAGGCCGTCGCTGACGCCCCCTGGGTCGTTCCGACGTCCCTCAGATAGTCCCGTCGGCCAAAAATGTTCGTAGACAGTGGATTATAGCGTCGGAGAAGAATCACACCAACCGGAGGCTGTCGGCGACGCCCCTCCTAGATGCTAGTCGCTGAAACTCAATTTTGAACAGGTTTTAATGTTTGTTGACCCATTTGTGAAGGAGTTACGAGTTGGAGAGCTTAAAAACACCTCTTGGGAGCCAAGAACAAGAGATCTTTGATCCTTAACCAATTCCAATCCATTCTATCACCCAATTGATCATCTTGGATCATAACCTTAACCTAATCCGCAAAATCATTATCCTCCATCCAATTCCATCTTCCATCCAAAACCTAACCATCATCATCCTCACTTTTAAGGTTTCAAGATGATCAAGATCAAGCTCCAATCTTCCATTGATCAAGCTCCGTTCACCATGAGCGGTTAATTTCTAAAGGTTTCACCCGGTGTAGGTTTTGTAAGTTCTAGGGTTTGACATTGTTTTAAGTTTCGATTTGTGAAAAATTGTGAGTTGATTTGAAAACCTATGATAATTGTCTCGCATTGTATTGTATTATGTGAGTTGTCGAATGAGATATGAAATTTGACTTCGCGAAATGTTTATGTGCGATTATGCCTTGTCTAGGTTAGAGTTTACATGTTCTTGGTAATGAAGTGTATTGTAGTCCGTTGTCTATGACATTGATAGCTTTTGACACCTAAACCACGCAACACTAAATTCGTTGATCATTGTTCACAATTGAGTTGAAATTAAAAACGTGTAGGAACCCTAGGATTTGCATTACCGAACCGGGTGTGAACGTGTTCTCAAACTATTGTTTTAATCAAGTTAATCAAAGTTTTCTTACAACCAATTGAGTTTTCAAAGTTAGTAAAGTAGACACAAATTTGTCGGACCTTTCCGACATTCTTTCAAACCAATAAACCAAATCAAAAAATCTAAGTAGCAAGCTTCATAAAGTGACAATTGTATTTAAAATCAATCACATCCAACCACAAACTCTTCATGGTTCGACCCCTTACTACCACTAACGCATTGTTAAGGGTAATTCAGGACTACAAATATTATCTTTGACCGGGGTGCGACACCTCGATCAACTGTGTTTAGAACTTGTTACGGACATTATGAGTTTTTAGTAATGTCTTTCGGGTTGACTAACGTTCCGGCCGCATTTATGGATTTAATGAATAAAGTATGCCGAAACATGCTAGACAAACTTGTAATAGTATTTATAGATGATAATTTGGTGTACTCTCAAAGTGAGCCCGAACATGCTCGTCATTTACGCATGGTCTTGAGACACTCCGTAAGGAAAGGTTATACGCTAAATTGTTTTCCAAATGTGCGTTTTGGCTCAGGGAGGTGCAAGATTTCTCTTGAATAACCTGACCTATAACTAGATTAACGAAAAAGGAAGAGAAGTTTTCATGGGGTGTTGAACAAGAAAAGGCTTTCCAAACGCTAAAAGAAAAACTGTCAAGTTCTCCAGTGTTGACTTTACCGGAAGGAACAAAAGACTTAGTGGTATATACGGATGCATCACACCAAGGGTTAGGATGTGTCTTGATGCAACGAAGTAAAGTCATTGTCTATGCCTCAAGATAACTTAAACAACACGAAAGTAACTATCCGACACATGACCTAGAGCTGGCAACAATAGTTTTCGCCTTGAAAATTTGGAGGTATTACTTGTACGGAACAAAGTGTACAAATTACTCAGACCATAAGAGCCTAAAATATTTTTTCGAGCAAAAAGACCTTAATATGAGACAACGAAGGTGGCTAGAGTTAATCAAATATTATGATTACAGTATTCTTTACCATCGGGTAATCCCAATGTCGTAGCAGACGCGTTAAGTCGGAAGGAATATCTGCTGCCTATTCGAGTAAAATCCATGAAAATTTTGGTCACACCTAACCTTATTGAAATGATACGTGAAGCTCAAGCTAAATCATTGAATGAGAATGATCCAAAACGTGAAAGAACGAAAGGGTTTATCGACAAGCTAAAGAAAACACAGGTGCAATCAAGACAAGGTATGGACGGATTTGGATACCATGTTTTTGTGATACAAAGACTCTAATACCGGGGGAGCACATAAATCATGTTATTCGTTTCACCTGGGAGGCACCAAAATGTACCAGGATCTGAAAAGAAATTATTGGTGGCCGGGAATGAAATGCAATTTTGTCAAATATGTATCCAAATCCTTAACGTGCTCACAAGTGAAGGCGGAACATCAAAAACCATACGGAAACCCACAACCGTTGGAGAATCCGGTATGGAAGTGGGAGAATGTGACTATGGGTTTGCTAACCCAACTTCCCAAAATGAAGATGAGTGACGATGCCATTTGGGTCATTGTTGATCGTCTTACAAAGAGTGCCCATTTCCTACTAATACAGGAAACTTACTCTTTAGAAAGGATGGTAGAAATTTATGTGAACGAAATAATCGCTCACCATGGGGTACCTGTGTCTATTGTATCGGATCGCGATGCAAGATTTGCTTCTCGTTACTGAAAAAATTCACGAAGATATGGGCACCAAATTGCACTTGAGTACCACACACCACTCTCAAACGGATGGTCAATCAGAAGAACCATACAAACATTGGTCGATATGTTAAGAGCATGTGTCTTGGATTTTGGGGGAAACTAGGACAACCACTTACCACTAGTGGAGTTTTTGTATAATAATAGCTACCAAAGTAGCATTCAAATGGAGCCATATGAAAAGTTATATGGAAGAAAGTGTAGAACCCTTGTATGTTGGGGAGATGTGGGACAAAGAGAACTCGCTCCCAAGGATGTAGTAGCAAACACTACTAAAAAGATTGATCTCACACGAGCTCGGTGCAAGATCGACAATAGTTCTACATGGATAAAAGAAGGCATCCTATCGAATTCCAAGTGGGGGACCGGGTATTATTGAAGGTCTCCATGTAGAAAGGTGTAATTAGATTATGTAAATGAGGAATGTTGGGTCCTCGATATATTGGGTCGTTTAATATATTAGCTCGTATTGGAAAAGTAGCATACCAGATGGAATTGCCACCAACATCAGATGGAATTCACATCGCCTTTCATGTGTCACAATTACACAAGTGCCTTACCGATCAAACAACTCACATACCACTTGAAGACATCGAGGTGGATGGGAGAATTAACTATGTCGAGAGTCCAGTAGCTATAAAAGATTCCAAGGTAAGGACCCTTGGTAACAAGGAGATTAAGCAAGTATTAGTCCAATGGCAACACAGGAAAGGGTCGGATCTAACATGGGAACCAGAAGAGGAAATGCGAAAGTACTACCCGACTTTATTTGGTATGTATCTAGGTTTCGGGGACGAAACCTTTCTTAAAGAGGGTAAAGTTGTAACACCCCAAAATTTAATTATGTACATTTTAATGTGTATTTATGTTACACATATATAATTGGAATACGAATATTTGTTAATATACTATAAGTACTAACTAAGAGAAGGAACCTAGTTATGATGTAAATTAAAACTTTAACTTAAGATTAGGTTCTAGCAATTTAAAACAAGTGTTCATACTTGAGGGACCAAATGGGGAAGGGTGAAAAGATAATTTTATAAAACAACTAAAAACACACCACACACATACACACATTGTGTGTGTGTGTGTGTGTCACCTCGAGCAAGAGAAAGAGAGGGGAAAACCCTTTCCTTCACAAAATCAGGAAATTAGAAGAGAAATCATAACCAAATTTACTACATGAACACATAGAATCGATCATCTAAGCTAGTCTAACAAGAGGTAAGTAGAATTTTGTGATTTAATGATCTTTCATAAGTTGGTCATGATCAATCCATGAGATTGAATGAAATTGAGCATGAACATTGAATAGAATCATTAAGTAGAAGATTAGTTATGCTTAAAATTTTGATTATCTTGATGATTTGAAGTGAGACCCACTTATAATAGTAGTATGATGAAATATGATAATCATGTAGATGCAAATTAGTGTAATGTTGATGTGTGAATTTGTATGTAGTAGAACATTTGTTAGATGAACTTTGAGATAGAATGAACAAATTTTGTGTGAGTTTAGCTGATTAATAATCCATGATATGAACTAGTGAGAATATGCATAGAATATTTGTACATATGCCTTGTTAGTGGTACGCACACCAAGTGTCTTATGAAATGCTTAAAAGATAAATTATCAAGTATTTATGATAGTTCATTGCTGAAAATCATTTGTTAAAATGAAAGTGCAAGATAATGGATGTTCCTTCAATGAAAGATTCGTGTTTGAATGTTCAAGTATGAAAAGCTAAGTGTGAAATTTACGAAGTGTAGGTGTGAAAGAAGAAGGACTAAGCGTCAAGAGGTTACAAGGTGCAAATGACCGAGGTAAGTTCATTCCCTTGACTATAATTAGTTCATTATGCAGATGTGCTTTTCACACCATAATTTGACGAACAATGTATAGTTCGATAAACTTGACCTTTATACTACATGACCCAATGTTGTAGGATCATAGTCTCAAGCAAATTTAATCCAAATACTACTAATAGTTAGCGGTAAGTGGGTATCGAACACAGGGTGTTTGAGGAATATGTGTTAGCTAAAGATTTAGCTAAAGTGATTAGATTTTCTAAAATACAAGAAAAGTGAATTCAAGATTTTGATTGTTTGGTTTTAAAACTAAGATTAACTAAATAAGTTGCAAGCCAAAGATTGGTTATTAAAACAGATTAAGAGAAGGTGACCATCCTAGGTTTCCAATTTCAATTGACATTCGTGTTTAAATCCAACTAGAAAGAATCACATAGACATGATTCATGTATGATTATTTGTTCGTGATGGAAGGGAACTAAGTACTCAGGTTATAAAAATGCGAGGTTCTTACCCGATGACCAATTAACCAATATCCAACCCTAATCCCTCTCGTGATATCTCGATTGTCAACGACACTAAGAACGTACGATTTAGACTAAGATCAAACCATCAATTAACAACTTACAAACAAACATTCACACACCATAATAAACAACAAACGTTGCAAGTCTATTATTCTAGAAATACGGACCAAAACACAAATGTCTTAGACAAACCTTTAACCTAGGATGATCACAATGAGTTTAGCCACTCATGGTCCAACGAATCATCATACCATCAAGTTCCATGTTCATAAAATAAAAAACACAAAAACAAATGTTTAGAAATTGTCTTGAACCAAGAGGAATACCCCAAATTTGCCCTAGCACTGCTAAGAAACGTCTCCAATCATCAGATATCTCAAAAGACACTTGAAAAACGATTTTAATAGGCAGTTACGTTTTTTTCTCGTAGGTCCCCACCGTACGCTACAGTGCCTACCGTAGCCTACGATGGAAATCATTTCCTTACGCCATCTCACTTCTGGATTAGGACGCAAAAACAAGCTCTCACTCATCACCCTAAGCTACGGCGCCTACCGTAGCCTACGGTGGATCCTGTTTTCCCTCCTCTTGTTCTCTTATCAATTCTCTCTTCTCCATCTTCACTTTGCCAAGTACGAGCTCCCATCAAGGCACATTAAAACCACTTATTTAAACCTGCAAAGTCATTCAAATCGTAGTTATCACATTCCAACAATTAACCAAAGTAAGTGCGAAATATTAATCCTTTTATAACACTTGAGGGTTGTCCTATGGACCACCCGTCACATCCCCACACTTATCCGTTGCTTGCCCCAAGCAACACATCAAAACCATTTCCAAGCTTACAAGCGATCAAAGTATAAACCAAACAAAAACATGTTGTCCTTTTGCTAACCTACCAACATACCAAATGACACACCCCTCGCAGTGACTCTCCTCTTGGTGACAAAAAGGTACTAGCAAGATTGTGCTAGAACACTCAATTCAAGTGCATGATTGTGCGACAATAAGTTTGTATAAAAATCAAATCTCTACCTACAAAATACTTAACATCCTTATGAATCAAAAAGACTTACGGGTTGTAAAGAGGCTATGTGTAAAGGTGAGAAATGGTGGGATATATATGCAAGTAGCTCATTGATTCGACCCGGTCCTATTATTACAACTAAACAAAAACAACCACTAACTATTTACACAACTTCACTTTCTTTTTCTTTTCTTTTTTTCTTTTCTTTTTCATTTCTCTTTCAACTAACTATTATCGCAATTTATTTCCCCTTTTTTTTTCTTTTTTTAAACAACAAACAAAAACACACATAAACATAAACATCAAACACTACATACTAAAGCTCCTAAACCGGGTCGTATCAATAGGTAGAATTTTGTAGGAAATAGGCTTGAGTTACAAATGAATGGCATTAGGCTCAATTTTGGCTACTAAAGACCAAACCCCCTCCCCTCGCACTACCAAGCTCATATATTTATATCGTATGAGGTCCAACCCCCCAATCCCATACTCTTACACATCCTAACGAAGCTACCTAGATGCCCTTATTATCTTCACAAGCATGTTACAGCAAGGCCTCGACAAGCATATATTACAAAAGTTCTATTAACACACACCACACACTATCACTCAAACCAAAGAAATAATTTCTAATAATCATATATGTGGCCAATGAACTCACCATGAAAGGATAAAAGGGTTATCGATGTGTCATGCGGGGTAATGTTAAATTTTCAAATTTGAACAATTGTTTCGCCAAGTTTAGGAATTTTTCAAAATTCCAAAAATTTCCCCCATCCCCACACTTGTGATACATTAACCCCAATGTATGGCTTTGAAGGAAATGATTGCCAAAACCACTTCAACATCAATTTCAGCTTAAACTCTCAAACCCCAAATTTCTTTTTACTCTTTTTTTATATATGTGAAGACATATTAACACCACCAAAACTACCACAACACGTGACATAAATATCAGAAACAATACACCACCCTTAAACCCAACCATAAACAAAAACATAATAATATCTTCAATAATATACAAGAAAAAACACCACCTGACTAGTAATATCACGGCTCATGAGGCCCAAAAATAGACGTCATCATCTCCGAAAATTCTCCAAATGCAAATGCGCCGCTCCCACTACCGTACCACCTTCAATTCTTCCTTGCTACGTGGCATCATGCTGTTGGCCATGTCGGGGATCCACCCATTGTGAGTGATGCAATGGTGGTGTTGGGTATGAAATACTACAATCATGAGGTGGCAATGTCGAATAATCCACCGGTGGCGGTCCACAACAACCGGTCAGCCCGCATGCCAATCAGCATGCATGCGCCGGTTCTGATCATCAAGATATCAGTTGTTCATTTCTTGTTCGAAAGCATATGCATGAGTGCAATTCCATGATTCTTGTCGATCAAAGTTGTGTTTTAAAGCACGTTCCATGCTCGCTCCCATCCATGTTTGATGATCGAAAAATGTCCGTTCGGACCCGCTCCAACTGTCGAACATAGGAGGACGTTGATTTTCGATTACCTCTTGCATTGTTCCTTGATGAGCCCAATTCGGCTCATAAGGATGACTCGAATAGTCGAAGAATCCCCCTTCATGCCCACGCCTACTACTCGAACCCCCTTGGTCTACATTCATGGGGTCCACATATTGGTCATCCATATAATCTTCATCTCCACTCAGAACCTCCTCTTCGCTCTCAGGCTCGTCAACTTCCCCCAGTCTCAACGGTCGCGCATCTGCCGTTAAAACTCTCCACCTTTGGCCCTCACTCTTAAGTTTATGATCTCTCCAATTCAGTATACTTCCATCCGACCCCTAACTGTTTCACATCAAATGGTTAAAAATTTTTATAGGACCCCTTATCATCAGCACCGATTGCTCCGTACATCTTTAATAGCGTCGTAATGAGTCTGTAGTGTGGTATAATCTTTCGCTGATCACTGTTCCGACAGATCTAAATATTATTCATCACTAAAAATCAGAACGGGAACAATGGAGCCCCAGTTAACAGACTGTACAACATCGGCACTTCAGGACGTCGCACTTCAACTTTGTCAACCCACCGTGGATGACATTTTGTGTACATATTGCCAGCATCAGTTTCACCTCAATCCTCAGATTCTTGCGATAGAGTTTCCCATGTGTAGTACCAGGTAAGAACAAATAATCTAACATTGTATTCCACCTCGTGTGCTTTTCCGGCTCAAAATACAATCTTCCAACCTTGGAATCATGTATTGGTTCGCAGGTTTACTATCAAATTTGGCCGCCCTTCGCAATGAATCAAATGACATTTCCACATCAATATTATTGATTGTTCCAATCAGCTTCATTTTCGACACACCCTTATACGGAGGACATCTTAGAGTGGCCATCCACTCTTGAATTACTGTATCGTACAAATCCGTTCCCTCTCGATCATAACACTTCAATGCAGCCTCCCAACCTAATGCCCGGAACTTATCGGTGATCCCAAACGGACTGAAATCCACCTCTCTAACTTCCTTTTCACATATAAATGCATCTTTCCGCTAAGCTAATTTGTTTATCCAATCATTGAATAGCTCCTCCTGCCATTCAGGTGGTTGGTCATGCAAAGGCCCGGATGTCCACTTTGGCTTCGGACCCCTTACAACGGAATTCGGGATAAATGATCCGCCACTACATTGTCACTTCTTTTCTTGTCCCGAATTTCTAAATCGAACTCTTGAAATAAAAGCACCAAACGAATCAAATGGGGCTTTGCATATACATAATCACCTTGCTTCCCCATATGTACGACCGAAATTTGTCCAAGGCATACACCAGTGATGACAACTCCTTTTCAGTTGTGGTGTAACTCAGTTGTGCCTCAGACAATGTCTTGCTTGCATAGTACATTGCCACCACCTTTTATTAACTCTTTGACCTAAAACCGCTCTGATAGTCGTGTCACTCGCATCATACATGATCTCAAATGGCTTTGACCAATCCGGCGATTGCAAAATGGGAGCTTTCACCAACTGTTCCTTCAAAACCGTAAAGGCTTGCAGGCACTCGTTAGTAAAATCAAAAGGTACATCTTTTAGTAATAGATTACATAAAGGTTTAGTAATGACACTAAAATCTTTGATAAATCGCCGGTAAAATCCCGCATGTGCCAAAAATGATCTTACCCTTCAACATTTTTAGGTGGAGACAAAGATGATATTACCCGAATTTTTACCTTAATTACCTCTATCCCCCTTTTTGAAATGACATGACCCAACACAATACCCTCTTGGACCATAAAGTGACTTTTCTACCAACTTAGCACCAAGTTTTTCTCAACACACATTTTTAAAACTTTTTCAAACTTGTCGAGACAAGACTCAAAACTTCTGCCAAAAATGGAGAAATCATCCATGAATACCTCAAGTGACTCCCCAACCATGTCCGAAAAAATACTCATCATACATCGTTGGAAAGTCGCCGGGGCATTACACAAACCGAATGGCATTCGCCGAAAAGCAAAAGCTCCATACGGACAAGTGAAAGTGATCTTGTGTTGGTCATCCGGGTGAATGGCAATTTGGTTATACTCCGAATACGCATCTAAGAAACGATAATATTTTTGACCCGATAGTTTTTCAATAATTTGGTCAATGAAAGGTAATGGAAAATGGTCCTTAGATGTCGCGACATTCAATTTTCGGTAATCGATATAAACACGCCACCCAGTGACCGGTTGGGTGGCGATTTGTTCACCATTTTCATCTTTGATTACTTTAATGTCGGCCTTTTTAGGCACCACTTGGGTAGGACTTACCCAAGCACTATCTGAAATCGGATAGATTATACCTACGTCTAACCACTTAATTACCTCCTTTTTTACCACTTCTCGTAGATTCGGGTTCAATCTCCTTTGAGCCTCTCTAGTTGGTTTCACATCCTCGGACTTGATGATTTTGTGCATGACAATGATGGACTAATTCCTTTCAAATCAGCAATCATAAACCTAATAGCCACCTTATTTGCTTTCAACACCTTCAACAATTCTTGCTCTTGAGCCATCTCCAAGTTAGAGGCAATAATAACCGGTAAAGTGTCATTATCCCCTAAAAATGCATACTTCAAATGGCTTGGCAAGTATTTCAACTCCAACTTCGATGGCTCCTCTAATGACGGCTCCGTCCCCAAATTAATCGCCACCAGTAAGCTCTCGAACTGATGGGTCCATGGCGGTCGACCCTCCTTAACCGCCATAGCATCTTGTTATTTCTCCTCAATCCTCAGCGCACACACGTGTACCTGTTTAGAAAAATCGCAAACACAAACTTCTACACAATCCCCATCATACTTGTGCGGTTCGCATCCGTCAACTAAATCTGCCATAAAACACTCATCAACACCAATAGAGTTAGAAGTGTTAGTAAAAACATTCAATCTCATTTTTCTATTGCCGAATGTCATGTCGACTGTACCAAATCGACAATCAATCACGGCATGAGCGGTGCTCAAAAATGGCTGACCCAAAATAACATTTTGTTGTTGTTTGGGTCCGCGGATGAGTAATCTAAGACAAACATTCTATCGGATAATAAAACTCATCAACCTTTACTATGACATATTGTACCATTCCTCAGGGTAACTTATGAGACAAGTCGGCTAGAACCATCGTTGTCTCAACCAGTGCTAATAGACCAAAATCATATTGGTCATATAAGGCCCTCGGTAAAATACTTACTTCGACTCCAAGATCTAACAACACCTTTGACATTTGAAAAGTTCCAACTTGAATACTTACTAGTGGCGTTCCCGGATCTTCGAGTTTGGGAGAAAGATCCCCTTTAAGCACCGCACTTACCTGTCTGGTCAAGTCAACCTGCTTAGGCAATTTTTTCTTTTGTTACCTCTTTTGTGTGCATAATTCTTTTAAAAATTTGCATAAACGGGTACTTGTTTAATTGTGTCGAGTAAGGGGAGGTTTACTTTGACTTGCTTGAAAACATCCCACAATTCATCTTTTGAAGGACCCCTTATTGAAATAAAAATTTTCCTACCCGGGTCAACTAAAGCCGATGGAAATGGGACTTAACTTGGTCCCCTTTCCTCGTCTCTGTCTTTTAAAATTTCACCGAACCCCAGTTTTTGAATTACCCTTTCAACGTTAGGGTCCTTAAACACAATTGAAGGTGAGACTTCATCCTCATCACTTTTATTTCCCGTAATATCTTCAACCATCCTATCAACTAAACCCGGTGATAAGTTTTCCTTAAATTCTTTTCCACTTTATAGGACACTAACATGGTTAATAGGAATATTACGTGAAGAACTATGAGAAGGATTTACCTTAGTGTCGCTAGGAAGTTGACCTTCACCTTTTTTCAACTCCGCCACCTCGGTTGCAAATTGACGCATTTGAGTGGTCAATGTTTGAATGCTCTTGTCATGGACCTCATCTTTTTGCTTCTGAACTTCATCAGTTGATTTCTCCTTTGCATATCTTGTTTCATCATCTGGAGCATATCCATAACTTCATTCCCACTTGATGAAGTTTGACCTGTGGTACCACTTTGACCACCCGATTGTCGAAATTGCCCTTGGTAGCCTTAACTATTCCCGCCTCTAAAATTACCTTGATTGTATTGTTGGTGTGGAACGAAATTTCCTTGAGCTCCTTGAAATTTGGGTTGGCTTGGTTCGCCGGGTTCCCATAACGAAAATTGTTATGGTTCCTTAACCGGGGTGGTATGAGTTCGAGTTCATGTTAAAATTACGACCACCCCCTTGAATAGCATTCACCTCTTCTACTTGACCTTCGACCACACCCACCAAACACACAACCGTCGAATGACCAAATTCATTGCAATTTGCGTAAACGTCATACACTTGATTAGTTGGTTGCCCCCCATCATCTACCGCATGAACTTGAGGTCTTGTAATGACGTACCTTGCCCTTCTTGAAGATTGCGCTTTTCTCTTGGATGTGACCGCCATTTGATCCAAAATGCCCAATCATCTTGCTCAAGATTTGTACCAAACGTACCATTAGTGATCGACATTAAGTCACGAGCATCCTTCGAACTAAACCCTCATGAAAGGCATTCAACAACTCCTAAAGTGCAATGCCATGACGAAGACAATTTTTCAACATCATATTAAACTTCTCGAATGCTTCATGAAACATCTCACCCGGTTGTTGTTAAAAACTTCTCAAACTCCACCTAGCCTCATTAGTCTTTTGGGCCGTGAAAAACTCTTCCAAAAACCTTTGTTGCATGTCGGCCCATGTGTATATTGACGCGGATGGCAAAATATGAAACCATCTTTTAGCCTTGTCGTCCAAAGAAAATTGGAAGAGTACCAATTTGACATCATCCAAAGAAAAACCTTGCCCTCCAATAGTGTTACAAATAGAATCGTATGTCACTAAATGGAAGTACGGTTCCTCCTTTGCTAACCCCTTGTACTTCGGCAAACTTTGGAGTGCGGTTGTTCTAACCTCAAATGTTCTTCCATCCGGGTGCTGAGGAATCACCAACGGAGAAGGGTTATTAGTGATAACGGGTCAAAAATGAGCTTCAATCCCCCTCACCACCTCTCGGTGATGTCTTCGTGGAGCACCCAATGGTACTCTCGGTCAACCTGCTTGCCCTTGCATCGGCTCTTGAGGTGCAAACTGTTGTTGGTATTGAGGTTGTTGCATTTGAGGTTGAATTTGTTGTAGAGGCATTGGTCGTTGAAACTGTGGCCCTTGCTAACGAATCTGTTGTAACCCCGTTGGTTGCCTAACCACTTCTTGAATTTGTTCCACTTGTTATCTTTGTTGGTAAGCAATTCCTCCTTGAGGTCCAAACTTACCTCCATCTCCTCCATAATAAATATCCCTCTTCTTCATATCCTCCAAATTCTTCATCATATCCGTCATTAAATCCATATCCTCCTACACCCGAAGATTGCACAAACTAAGAAGATGGATAATGAAAACCCGGTTGGTTTTGTGGTTGAAATGTAGAGGTAGTATGAACAATGGTTGAACTTGGTGGGAATTGATTTGGTGGTGGTTGTTGATTGGAAGATGATTGACCGGAAGTCGAGAAAAAGGATGAAAAGGGTGGAACCATCGATGTAGGGTTAAAAGTGAGAACAGGTCCGGTTTGGGTAGTTGCAGATGATGTGGTGTTGGTTGGGTTGACTTCATGTGTTGAAGTAGGATGGGTAGTAGAAATTGGTGAAGGTGTGGATGGTGCTGTTTGACTCGTAGTGTGAGGTATTGAATCCATTGTGTTAACCGGTGTAATTGGTGTTGTAGGCATTGTTGGTGAACCACTGATTTTATTTTCTCGCAGTAAAACTTTGTTTCTTTGTAAAATTCATTCAATCTATGGATCAAATACCAATGGTAATATCTTGTGAGAGCCTCTAGTATGCATGCACCTGTAAATACCTACACACTAACACAACCAGCGTAAACCCGAAAAATAACATAATAAACTATCAAAGATAACACACGTTGCGCACTACTCCCCGGCAACGGCACCAAAATTTGTTGTAGGATCGTAGTCTCAAGAAAATTTAATCCAAATACAACTAATAGTTAGCGATTAGTGGGTATCGAACACTGGGAGTTTGAGGAATATGTTATCTAAAGATTTACCTAAAATGATTAAATTTTCTAAAATGCAAAAAAAGTGAATTCAAGATTTTAATTGTTTGGTTTTAAAACTAAGATTAACTAAATAAGTTGCAAGTCAAAGATTGGTTATTAAAACAGATTAAGAGAAGGTGACCATCCTAAGTTTCCAATTTCAATTGACATTCATGTTTAAATCCTACTACTAAGAATCACATAGGCATGATTCATGTATGATTATTTGTTCGTGATGAAAGGGAACTAAGTACTCGGGTTATAAAAATGCGAGGTTGTTACCCGATGACCAATTTACCAATATCCAACCCTAATCCCTCCCTTGATATCTCGATTGTCAACGACACCAAGAACGTACAATTTAGAGTAAGATCAAAACATCAATTAACAACGTACAAACAAACATTCACACACCATAATAAACAACAAACGTTGCAAGTCTATTATTCTAGTAATACGGACAAAAACACAAATGTCTTAGACAAACCTTCAACCTAGGATGATCACAATGAGTTTAGCCACTCATGGTCCAGCGAATCATCATACCATCAAGTTCCATGTTCATAAGAATAAAAAACACAAACAAATGTTTAGAAATTGTCTTGAATCAAGAGGAATACCCCAAATTCGCCCTAGAACTGCTTAGAAATTTCTCCAATCATCAGATATCTCAAAAGACACTTGAAAACGATTTTAACAGGCAGTTATATTTTTTTCTCGCAGGTCACCACCTTAAGCTACGGTGCCTGCTGTAGCCTACGGTGGAAATCATTTCCTTACGCCATCTCACTTCTGGATTACAGCACAAAAACAAGGTCTCAGTCATTACCGTAAGCTACAGCCCCTACCGTAGCCTACGGTGGATCCTGTTTTCCCTCCTCTTGTTCTCTTATCAATTCTCTCTTCTCCATCTTCACTTTGCCAAGTACGAGCTCCCATCAAAGCACATTAAAACCACTTATTTATGCTCTTTGGTACTGTAAAACCATTCATACCGTAGTTATCACATTCCAATAATTAACCAAATTAAGTGCGAAATATTAATCCTTTTATAACACTTGTGGGTTGTCCTGTGGACCACCAGTCACCTAACAAATGGGTCAATTGGGTAGGAACATCGAAAGAATGATTAGGTTAAAGTGTTATAACTAAACATGAGTTAGATGGTCGAGCTTTCATTACAAACTTGAAAGAATTAATGTATGACATTCATAAGTATTGGAAAGATGGGAGTTATAATGTCTAATTGTCTGAGAGAGTTTATGAAATTCGAATGATAAAGTTTGAATGTCTTTGATATATAAAGATCACATTTTTAAATTCCAACATCCTTACATAATTATGTAACTAATGGACATGTTTTGGTGATAGGTAAATCTTCTTCTTAGGTAAACGGCAAGCTCAGGATGATCACCCCATCTCAAGTGCTTCCGCGATGATATTCGACTAAACGGGTCAAAAACTTTTATAGAAAACTTTTATGGTCATGTCTAGTGTATGGATGTTTAACTTTAAAAATTTCCAAAACTTTTGTTGTACAAAGATCATGATGGTTATCTTTGAACTAGGATGTAAACTTCGTTTTATGTCGCTAACATGGTTCGATTTCTTTTTGTAATTTTGTGGTCAATATTATAAGCTTTAAACAATACCCTTTTTTTCTTTTGAGTATCTCCAGGAAATATCAACTCCCATTTTGTATAATACTTTTGAACAAGTTTATACCAAAATGACTTCCAAGGAAATGGTAATGAATGTGTTAGGATCACATCCATGGAAGGTTTAAACTACGTGACAATATGTAACTATATATTTACCACAAAGAAAAGGAAAGGACCATGGCAGACGTGCCTACTAGCTTCATCCTCGGATATTGTGTACACTAGTGTAGAAACTTCGAAAACTATGGGGCAATGACAAAGTCGACTATGTCCAAACAACAAAAAAGGAGCTTTTTGGTCACAAAAGCTTACAACCCAACTACGGGTTACATACCAACACCTTTACTAAAAGACACTTGAAACAAGTAAACAAAAAAAGTAAAACAAAAGAAACTAGCAAGTTAAATAAAAAAAACAACCCTTCTATTGAACCCCTTAATGGGCAAATGATCCTACAACCTGACAAAAAGTTACAGGACACATTGAATGAGAATATACATATCCTTCTATTGAACCCTTAACAGGCGAGCGATCTTACAACTTTACAAAAAGTTAAATGATAGATTAAATGTACACACAAACACATCTAGAATACCACCAAGTAACCTGTCAAGTCTAGGAGCTAGGCAGAGACAATACGCAAGAAGAAGTCCAACCGGCAAAAAACAAGGAATATACAAACAAAAAAAGGATACTGGGGGAAATAAACATAGTATAACAGTACGACCATCAAAGTCAAACTGTCAAAGTCAAGACCCTAGGTCCTCAAAAGTCAAAGGTCTAAGAGGCCCCGACACAAAGGCCTCCACACAACATAACCAAAAGTAATAATTTGTATTAGTTACAACCATATCGAACTAGTGTTTCAAGAGAAAATTTTTCAACAAGCCACAATCATTATAAGTCTTAAGAAGGGGGAATTTAATCAAGGGATTCTGGAGGGGGGAGAGACAACCGGGCATCAAGTTCAGAATGGGACACGCCTGGGGTTAGCATAGAAGTGTTCCAACACATATGGACCCTACTTATCTAACTCATCCTGAACCTTGGTAAGTTGTATCTTAACCTTCGAGTAGTAATTGGGGGTTTTCCTCCTTCTAAGCCCTTGGGAACAATACATATACTCGTCTTTAAAACTAGCATGGTATCCCATATCCTTACAAATCTCATACGCCCCGTTAAGTAAGTCAAAATACTCCCGATTCTTCGAAAGATAAAAAAAGAATCGACCAAAACCCTCAGCTACCAGCCAATGCCAGTCAGTCGCAAGACTTTGGTGGTCCTCCAACACCATCACCATTTTGGCCTACAAGTCGTCCAGCTCCCGCGAAACATCTATGGCAACAATTTGATAATGTTTAAAATCCTACTCCAACTTCCCCTAATTCTACACAAGGTAATTTCGCTCTTCTTCCCATCCGACTTTCATTTCATGCACTGACGTTTCCAAGCGGCATTAGGACTCCGAGCCTTGGATAGTTCAGACTACAATAGCAAATATAGAAGATATTTAAACTTTGTTTCTTTCAAACGGTTTTGTATAGAAATCAACCTTTGGTTCACCAGTGTGGATTTTCTCAATACGAATCAAGTTTTTCTTGCAGCAGTCATGGATAAAGTGATGTCATGTCTTGATATGCTTTTTTTGGAGTGTTGAACCGGATTTTCAGTTATGTTAACGGCAGCCTCGTTATCTACATATGTAGGCGTGTTAAGAAATTGTAAACCATAGTCTCTTATCTGTTGTTGTATCCACAGGATTTGCAAACAACAACTGGAAGCTGAAACGTATTCAGCTTCACAAGTTGATAGAGCGACTATGGTTTGTTTCTTACACAACCACGTTACCAACGTGTGTATAACAACTGGCAACCCGTAGTTATAGATTTAGGCATTTATTTTGAAACACCTAAAGTCAGAGTCGGAGTAGCCTTCTAGGTTGAAATCATTAGTGTGAAGGTACCACAAGCCGGTGCTTGGATAACCCTTAAGGTATCGTAAGGTACTCTTAATTGATCATTAGGTGAGATACTCTAGGACTTGACTGGTAGCGTGTGAAGAGGCATGTTGGACACATATATCCAGTCATGATGCTTTCAAATACATCAAAGAGCTAGTCATCGAATGATAGAGAGTTTCATCGATCTTCTCTCTAGTTGAATCCAGTCCGATGCCGTGATTCTGAGCTAATGGGTTTGACATAGGGGATGCGTCAGACATCTTGAATATATCCAAAACACCGTTCACATACTTCGTCTGATGTATGAAGATCCTGTCAGGTAGTTGGTCTACTTGAAGTCTGAGAAAGAACATCTCCCCCATAGAACTTACCTCAAACGTTTTCTTCATGACTCTTTTAAAATATTTACACAGCGCATCATTAGTCGAACCGAATATGATATCAACCACATAGATTTGTACAATTAAGATGTGTCCGTCTACTTCTCGCGTGAATAGGGTGATGTCTATTGTGCCTCTAATAAAATCGTTGTCGAGGAGATGCTTGGAAGCATCTCATACAAGGCTCTCGGGGCCTGATATAAGCCGTACAATGCTTTATCGAGCAAGTATACTTTATACTAATGAATCGGATCGATGAACCCTGGTGGTTGGCCGACATATACCTCCTCCTTCACCTTGTCGTACAAGAAGCAGATTTAACATCTAATTGGTACACTTTGAATCCTTTCCATGACGCGAATGCGAGGAAGATTCTGATTGCTTCTTATATTGCTACAGGAGCATAAACTTTGGTGAAGTTTATTCCCTCTTTTTGACAAAATCCCTAAACAACGAGTTGAGCTTCATTATGCACAATCACGCCTCTATCGTCCTTTTTGCATTGGGGAGGGAAGCCCATACACGCTCCCATTACTCACAACTTACTTGTTATTACTTTGCAATTACCAAATATTTATTCTTACGCCAGAGTGTGGCCACGGAGAACCCCCCTTCTCCCGTGACGAGGCTAACGGCGTTGTTAGTTTTGCAGATCAGCTTGAAGTGAGATCACCCAGAAGAATGAACGAGAGACAACCTTTCATGCAGAAATACCCCAGTTGTAACTAATATATCCCCGGGTATCCCTTGGTTCAACTAGTTTTCTTCATTGGCGTCATCCGCTATTTACTCTCTCACATCAGTTTTCTCGTTTCGTTTTTTTCTCAAACCTTACGTCCAAAAATGGTTGACTTTCCATCCAGCACACCACGAGGTCCTCGAGCTGAAGGCAAGAACCTAGTTCATGCCTCTCGGCTCGACGGACAAGTGGAAGAAGGTTCCTCCGAGAATGCGGCGTCCATCACGATTCTGGTCGTGTGAACGTCCCAATAACCCCTTGAGTTCAAATGGAGACTCCTTGCGTACCAATCACTTCGGTTTTGCTGGCAGGTGAAACTCCGATGTCTTTGTACATCAAGTCTCAAACGGCTCTAAATGCCATCTACACGCAACTCTGCGCACAAGCCAACACTCCTGCTGCGCCGGTGCAGCCAACTACTCACGTGCACGCGTCACCTGCACCACGAGTTCGCAACTACGACTCATCGGCTGGAGCGAGTGTTCCATCACAACTCCATCCGCAAGAGACGGAGTACTCTCAATAACTGCCTAAACATGAGTCTCATACTCATAGGCGAGCGTCCGTACACTCACGCTTGGGCTCGCATCCTCTAGGGGGACGGGACACCCAAGCGCGAGGCGGACCGTACTTATGGCGAGGGTGATAGTGCCAGCGTATTTCACCGGCTGCCAAAAGATCATATCGCTTACAGATCTGCGCGACGGGCTGTATACAACCCAGAAGCGGAGTACAACTATAGCCTGATCTACAGGCCGGCTGAAGCAGCCAAACACTCGAAATTCATCAAGGAGATCGTGCTTGCACCTTTGGAGCACGCAAAACTTCCCTCCAACATGGGAAAATACAATGGTTGACCGACCAAGATGATCACCTGTGCTTGTTCACCGGCGCATGACTGATTGGAGGCTGGACACTGCCTATGTGATGTCACTTGTTTGTCCAAACCCTTACAAGCGCTGCACGCCTATGGTTTGACAACTTGCCCACGTGCATGCTTGCATCATGGACGGACCTCAAGGACAAGTTCCTAACTCACTTCAGCCAGCAGCGACGTTATGTCATAATTCCTCTAAGGTAATGAACATCTTGCGGCATGACAATGAAAGTCTTGAAGAATCCATCGCCCGCTACAATAAAGAGGTGCTGGAAATTGGGGATGTGCACGAAGACCTGATTCGCGCACATTCGAGTACGATGTCCGTTGCGACAAGATGATCAAAGTCTTATCGGGCCTACTAGTCTCCAAGAGCTAGGAGAAACTGATGGCAGCTACAAAGGTATACATGCAAATAGAGCGCAACCTAAACGCCAGCAGACCTCCCCTACCGCACTATCGTCCCCAAGACATGAGCAAGAGTTTTGGGAAGAAGAATAAGAGTGAGCACAGCCAAAACCCTCATCACTCAACAGTCGACGCACGCGCGACCATAAATAAGATTGCTGCCCAAACAACAATCAAGCAGGAAAATCAGGATTGTCAATGGACACCAATGACGAAATCACTGCCGGAGGTGCTCAGCACTAAGGATCACCAGTTCAAACCGCCCCCGCTGATGCGCAATAAAAAAAGTCAAGACCCCAACCTTTTTTGTGATTACCACAAAGATACGGGGCATAAGACCGATAACTGCTTCTCCTTGCGCATGGAGATCGGAAAAGTATTGAAAAATGGGAAGCTCTCCCACTTACTTCAAAACGTGCACAAGGAGATACACCAAATTACTCGCGGCGGAGAAGGCCGAGCAATAAGAAGATGAAGACATTTGTTAACATGATCCAGGGTGGCCCAGCGCGCAAGCGCAGCCATCAGAAGAGTGCACGCCACACTAAGACGACACTACCTGTTATCCAAGCATGTTCAAATATCGAGGCTTCATCAACTATCCGCGCAACACACTAGTAAACTTATTATTCTATAGTCTACTTTGTACATGGCTCTTACGCCTTTTCAGTAAAGATAATGGATATACATTTTTCTTCTACATGTTTTGTTACAAATGCGCGAAACTACTTTGGGTCTAAGCGAAATCACCATGGTACACAATGACTCATAACCAAAAATTCACTACCTACTGCATGCGCATGGGAGGGGATGTTCATACACGAGTTCATTACCAGTTTTATTTGCTATACCTACACAAAGTCGTTCAATTCACACAAATATTGTAACTAGAAAAACATTCATTTCATTACAAGACGAAAAATATCTACATCAACGCGCAGTTGCAGTCACATCCAAGTTACAAGGATATTACAAGAAAGATCCTACACTACTCTTCATCCGCAGCGGCCTCGACTTCTTCCGGAAATATATCTTTGAGGCGATCAACAAAGTCCCATGTGTGAGTGCCTCGCTCACCAATTCCATAGCCGGGAGTTCAAGACGGTCGTACTCCCGCTTAGCCCGGGTGAAGGCAGCTTCAGTTATCAACACCATGAGTGGCAGCGTGGCTGTTGTCCCATGAACATCAATTACATGAGCGACATTTTACGCACACTCTGTATAGCCTTGCGCGTTCCCGTCGTGGCGCGCAGTGACCATTAGCTTGGCCACTGCTCCGTCCAGCTCTACGGAATCAGAATGGAGTTTGCGATCTGCTATACAAGAACAGGGTTAGAATCAACACAAAGTGAACAAAAAACTAATGGAGTACTTACATTGACAACTCCATGTTGTTGCATCCATAGCATGTTATTGGTCAGCGATTCTACCAACGACTCGGAGATGGCGCGGGCGTCTTCAGAATTCTCCAGTTTCTTCTCGCCCACGTCCACCTTGGCCTCTGCCAATCGTTGTAATTTAGCCTTCTCCACCAAGGCCACCTGGAGATCCTCTTTCGAGTCCTGGAGATCCTTCCTGGCACTCTCCAACGCAACGCAAGCTGCAACCTGGTCACATACAATAAGGTTAGCATGACTTCATATAGATCATACAAATAAAGGAGAAATAACAAGAGGCAAGTTTTTACCTCCTTTTGTCACTGCGCTCGCGGTGCGCCCTGGCCTGCGCGGCCGCAGCAGAAGCTGTCTCCTTCTCCTTTCTCTCGCGCTCTACTTCTCCGCACAACCGGGCCACTTCATCCCTCAGAGATTTTTTCTCGTGGTTATCTTTTTCACAATTTCCACAACTTACGCTCCTTAGCAAGTGTGGCAGCGGAGCTTTCGGCTCTCTTTTTCCACCCCAGCGCAGCCCACTCCTCAACCCGCTGGGTTTCGGCAAATATAGCCTGATTCGCCTCCAACTCAGTTTTCTGCACAGTCACTTAGACTCGCTCTTTAACCAGGTCCGCCAGGGCAGCTTCGAATTTGGCTTGTTCTTTCTGCATGCTCCACCAATCCCGGACAATCCTGTGTGTGACTAAGGCGGAGCTAGTGGCTACCTGGAGGTATGTGCGGTAAAGTTTTTCTTGCTCATGTTCAGCGCACACACGCACCTCCGCTGGGGGGAATGTCCCTTTAAACCACTAACGGCACGCCGGCCAATGAGAAAAGTCATCTCCTTTCTTCAACTTCCACACAGGGTTGTAGATCTCTTCAACACGGGTCGGGTATATGACATGTAATAATAATAGGATCTTGTCTGGGCAGATTGGAGATTCTTCGGCAGAAGGGTTTCTACCAGATCCCCTGTCTCACCCCCGGGCGCGGCTCTTCTACATGCACCCTCTGTGGTGCATCAGTTTGCGTACCCTCGTCGACAACCGTAACCATCGGTTTCGTCTCCTCAAAAACACCTGCACCACCAACAACCTGAGGATCTTTCACCACCACCTCAGGATCTTCCACTACCACCTCATGTTCAGCCGCCCCAGCAGCTGACTCCCCACCCTGTGCGCTAGACGCTTGCGCGCCTTCACCCACAGGCAGGGGCATTGGAGTATCCTAGGCGCGGCTGGAGTGCTGGATTCCACAAAAATGGGCTCGCCTCCCGTGGGGGATGACAAACAGTCAGAAACATAATACAAAAAAGTGGTACGATTAGGGAGATCTTGGCGGCGAGCGCATCCAGGCTCCCCCGTTTCCGTATCACCTTCCACGCAGCCTTTTTAGAGTGTTGTGCGGAGATGTCATTCTTCGGACGCCTCTTCCGCTTGAGAGGCTCCCTGCTGGATTCGACCTCCACTGGGTCGTGTGGATTAACGACCGGAATCTCCACCAGCTTCACCGCGGGCTTCCTCACACCTACAAGCGCAAGACCCTCCCATGAGTCAGATGCTACTACATAGGCATTCCAACGATCAACACGGTGCGCTTACCTTTTGGTGGGTCTGCCATGGGTTGAGTCAACCCCTTCTCAGCCGCCGCGCTGGGCCCCGCGCGCCTCTTCTTTTATGATCAGGGCCAATGCCCAAGTCTTTCAAAGCGCTTGCACAACGGCGCAACAAAATGAGTAATCTTCAAAGATATCAACACTCAGCAATATTAAGGCTTACCAATTGGAGGCGTGGGGGCCAACAAATCTTCATTCTTGGGGAATTCAAAATTCCCCAAGATCTGGGCGTACCAGGTGGGCTCCTGCGGGCCAAGGGAAAGATTTTCAATATGCCCCTCCTTCCGGTGGAATGCCACCAAGAACAGCGGCACCCCTACAAAGGGAAGAACAATCAATCAGTCTACACACTAGGCGAAATCAAGAAATACAACAAGAAAACGGTACTCACTCTTGTCACCCTCCATATAAACCGGCCTTTCCCGGCGGTTGGGCTTCCACACCAAACTCATCCCAGCCGCCACAATGCCCTCTCCGGCAGTTAGGTTGCCGGAATCTCCTTCAAATCCTTATACAAGGAATCCACCACTAGTATAGGAACAGTCTCCACGGGGATGTCCTCTACCCCACGGAAGTGCATTCGGAGGGGGATCACCCTAGACTTCACATAAAAAAAATTAGCTTTCCAGTCATGGAAAGACTTGAGAGGGGTGAGAAAAATTTTTTTCGCCTGAATGCAATGCTGGAAAGAATAAAACCTATTGAACAATGGAGTTGATAAAAAATCGGAAACGGTCGACGGGGTAAAGAATAAAACCCTATTGAACAATGGAGTTGATAAAAAAATCGGAAATCGGTCGACGGTTGGGCACACCTCGTCGACCGGCAAAAAACTCGAAATGCTTGATTCTTACCATCCCATCGGATTGAGTTGGGAGGTGTGGAATCCGTAAAAATTCAAAACTTCAAGAAAACATTTTGTTGTCGGTAACCAGAAGTTACCATCGGCGAAAAATAAAAGAATAAGGTGATATAGCCGGCCGGAGCATCAGCTGCTGTATCCCCCTCGGCCGGGTACCGGGCAACCCAGTCCTTCGAGAACCAGTAGCCGGACACAATGCGTTCAAAACTGGCTGGATTCCACTTCAGAACCGGCAAAGAGGTTGACGCCTCAGACAGAGAAACATTCTCAGGACCCCTACTCGCCATGAGAATCAGAAAAGAAAAGTTATGAAGACGAAAAGTTTTGAAGAAAAGGAAACTCAAGAACTCAAAAGTTTGCAGAGAATTTCAAAGAAAAGTTTGATGGAATGAAGAAAACCCTAGACGGTTACCCCTATTTATACACATCTCATTTAATGTGATGGACAACTGTGACGCACGCGAGAAATTAATAACCAATCTGCATAAGACGCGTGGCACGCCAGTGGCAACTGACAGTCATCACGCGCGCGTGGCCGCCACTTTCTCTGCCAATTCATTCATGAATGTGAGACGGTACTGTTGACAGCATGCAACAGCTGTCAAATGTCCTCTCCCGGGCTCCTTTTTTCTCACCAACCCATCTGCAATGTTAGATCCACGGTTCAGATTTCAAGAGTTCATCATTACGAAGAGTTTCCTTCACACAAAGGTTTCCTCCATCCCTTCTTGAATTTTTGCCCTTGAAATAAGCGCGCATACAAGAATTCTTTTAGTCCAGCACTCCTCCTACTTGCCAACATGCGCATAGGAGCAGAACTGGACTGGGGGGACTTGGAGGGGTATGGTCCCAAAAACTCTGCGCCTACGCAGGGAACCATACCCTCCACAACAATTAACAAGAATAACCTTATGCCAATGCGCAACGGTGCGCCTTTCTTGGAACTAGCAGGTCATACAATGAACCTTGAGCAGCCTGCGCAACTGTAAGTTAGACCTGGAAGCACAGGCCCCTTGACTACTGTGCTGACAAACAAACCTTGCGCACAACGCGCAATGGTACTACAACTCCAATGCTAGCAGGTCACACAACAAGCCTTGTGCACTCAGCGCAACGACAAGTTAGACCAATACTTACAGGTCACACAACGAGCCTTGCGCAGCCAGCGCAACGACAAGTTAGACCAATACTCAAAAGTCACACAACGAGCCTTGCGCACTCAGCGCAACAACAAGTTAGACCAATACTTACAGGCCGCACAACGAGCCTTGCGCAGCCAGCGCAATGGCAAGTTAGACCAATACTCAAAGGTCACACAATGAACCTTGCGTAGCTAGCGCAACAGCAAGTTAGACCAATATTTACAGGTCACACAACGAGCCTTGCACAGCCAATGCAACGGCAAGTTAGACCAACTCATACAGGTCACACAACGAGCCTTGCGCAGCCAGCGCAACAGCAAGTTAGACCAAACAATATAAGTCACACAACGAACCTTGTGTACTTGGCACAATGGCGAGTTAGACTTAGACACGCAAGCTACTTGACCCTACGCGGACCAAACAACACTCTAGCCGTGAAGTCCTAAAACCTTGCAAGGACAAGACAAACATTAGAGCTACTCAAGTCTTGTAGACAAAAGGATCTGCGCTGGCCAGAAAGCACTAACAAAGCCTCGCAGGAAGGATAAGCGCAAAGAGGCGTTGACTATACACAAGTACAAAGGAGTAGATCTGTGACCAATGGTTGCTCGGTAGGTTGTGTCAGACTGCGTCGCATGAACAGTATTCTAGAGGCTAGACTGTGCACCAACCATACTCACGCTAGTGACTGTCACACCTGCTCCACTTTCGGCTTGTAGCAGGTCCGACACCAGGGATAACTGCCTTTACACGTGGCACCATTCAAGATCCGAGAAAGCACACCTCCTGCCAGAGATCATTAATGCTCTTACATGGAACATTTAATGATCGTTGTAGAGGACAGAACGGATAACCCTGGTTGTCTGGCTGGGCCCAAGGCCCATCTCCTAAACCCACTTCACTTTGGCTATAAAATGAGTATCGAACCAGAAGGTAAAGGGAGGGAAGCCCGTACACACTCCCATTACTCACTACTCACTTACTATTACTTTGCAATTATCAAATACTTATTCTTACGCCGGAGTGTGGTCACGGAGAAAACCCCCTTCTCCTGTGACGAGGCTAACGGCATTGTTAGTTTTGCAGATCAGCTTGAAGTGAGATCACCCAGAAGAACGAACAAGAGACAACCTTCAGAAATACCCCGGTTGTAACTAATATATCCCCGGATATCCCTTGGTTCAACTAGTGTTTCTTCAACCTTTCCGTACAAGAATGCAAATTTGACATCTAACTGGTACACTTTGAATCCTTTCCATGACGCGAATGCAAGGAAGATTCTGATTTCTTCTTATATTGCTACGGGAGCATAAACTTCGGTGAAGTTTGCCCTCTTGTTGACAAAATCCCTAAACAACGAGTTGAGCTTCATTATGCACAATCACACCTCTATCATTCTTTTTGCACTTGAAGACCCATTTTGTATTAATCTTCTTGTGATCTTCAGGCAGATCAATGAGTTTCCACAAACCAAGTTTTTTGAATTGAGAGAGTTTCTCTTGCATGGCGTTTACCTAGCTTTCCTCTATCAGTGCTTCCTTATATGTTTTAGGTTCTACCTGTGAAATAAAACATCTATATGAGATTCTATTTTATAAAGGTGCCTCTTTTGAGTAAAAAAACTAATGATAAACTCGACTTTAACACCACTCTGTATTTCTCCAATGATAAACTCTGGTGGATGGTATGATAGTGTTATTGGCATAACTTTGTTGGATACACTCACTTCTTGTTGTAAATTGGTAACATTTGGTTCAACATTCTGACTAGCAGCAGAGGTTTCATTCTAAGCACTTGTTCCTTCAGTGTGATTGTTGAGTAAACTTTCAATCTAAATTTCACCGTCATCAGAAGTAGATCCATCGTCGCCGTATGTCGGTTCAGCTTCAGATTCAGAGTTGTCAGATTAATCAGAATTGGGAGCTAGTTCATTCACCTCTGGTTCAAATACGGTTTCATTTGTTCCAAAAGTCCGTGATTCAGGATGTTGAGTACTCGGACCTGCTTCAGTATCATGTGTGCCAACGTGTGTCTGTGTCACAACGATTGGTCTAGGAACTTGATCTTATGCAAAAGATTGTTGTTGCTGGTAAAGCATAGCAAGTTCCTCCTCTGATGGTTCAGCTGGTAGCTCGAAAAAAATTCTAGAGACCTTGATAATCGAACAGCCAAGGATCTCCTGGTTTCTTTGTCAAGGATGTTTATCTTTGACAATCTACATGTTGAGCCTGAATAACCCGGTTGATGCTAGGAAGATAAACTCTCTTTAACGGACTAGCATACCCCACAAAGAACCCTTTTAAAGATTTAGCCCCAAATTTGTCATCCGGGTCAATTACCGTGCACGGCCACCCAAATGGTTATAACTACTTTAGATTTGACTTTTGTTGGTTAAGCAACTCAAAACATGTCTTCTTATGTGTCTTGATCGTCAATACTTGGTTCAAAGTGTAACACGTAGAGGCCAGGGCTTCGTTCTAAAAACTAACTGGCAGTTTTGAACCAGCGAGCATGGTGCGTGTAGTCTCTATCAGCGTTCTGTTTTTGCTTTCGGCTACTCCATTCTACTGCGAAGTATATGAGGCGCTAAGCTCATGAAGAATTCCTTTTTTTTGTTACAGTACTTTAACATCTTGTTATTCTTGAATTATGTCCCATTGTCGTTTCAAATGCTCTAATCGGCAAATGGTACAGATTCTCGAGCTTTTGAACAAAATCATCAGACTGTCGAACGTTTTGTCTTTACTTTCTAGAACATCACCCAAGAGAACCTTGGGTAATCATCAGTAACAACTAGGCAGTTTAGATCTCCTGAAATACTTCTTACATTCACCGGACCGAAGAGATCCATGTGTAGTCTTCCTAGTGGGAGCTTTATCGAGTTCCGAAGGTTTCTTGGATGCGATTTTTTATGTTACTTGATTTATCTGAACTAGTTATGTATTATTAGCCCAAATCCATGTTATGTTAATCAAGATCCATCATCCATGGACCATCTCGTATCTCAGATTCTGCCAACCTCTAAAAAGAGTAATCGCTATCCTAAATCACATCTCCCCGCCTCCTCCCCGGTCTCTAGGACTTTGCTTTGACTCTCATCTCTCATGATCTGTCTCGTTTCCACAACAATTAAGTCACTCTACACCTCCTTGCATTTTTGCAGGTAAGTCTCGTTTCTCATAGTTGAAATCTATTTAACTTTTTGGTTTTAGTTAATGATCAACTCTATTTGGGTTTTAGGTTGTGAATTTCTATTTCTCTTATAGGTTTTAATTAACGGGTATGAGATTTGGATAAGAAATTAAGGTATAATTTTCTTCAATGTCTATTTATTATTTTGTGTCAATATAGATACACAAATTTGAATAAAAATAACATTTTGATTGCAAGATAAAACGAGTCATTGTAAATAGTTTTGTGTTGGATCGGTAAACAGTGATTAAACTTGACATTTTGGTTAAAATGAGTTATTCGATGTAACCGTAATCGAATTCATATTTTGTTATCCGGTTGATTAGGCACTTTTTCAAATCATTGTTTATTCGTAATTTATGGAATCAAACGAAGTGCGCGATGATGCAGAGATTGATATTAAACCCGCTCAACACGCCAATAATAAGATAGTAACTTTATTTAGCATCATTATTAAATTAAAATTAAAGAATAGAAATGAAGGTCTGTATGAGTCAAAGCTGTACTGGCAAGCAGATAAATTGTCTTCCGTACCCAAATGGTGACACGACCTCCTTTGACGCGTGTCACCAGAAAACGCGTTTTTCTTCCTCCCCACTCTATTTATCAACAACCTCCACCCCTCCCCTCTACTCCCATTTCACCCCAAATGCATTCAAAATAAACATTCTCATCACATCAACTTCTAGAACAATACTTCAATGGCTTCCTTCGACAATTTGGCCCCATGGAACTTCAGATCCCTCATAACCGATCCATTTTACCCCGACACATCATTCGCCAGAGAAACCGACTACGCCCTAACCCTAGCTTTACAACAATCGCTCTTCAATCAACCCATTTCCGACTCTTTTTGTTTCAATCCCAGTGATTATTGCAGTCCTACTCCTTCAACCGTAACCGGATCCGGATCCGGATCTGGATCCGATCCCGAAACACCTGGATCCAAACTTCATTCTCATTCTCATTCTAACCGTCTAGGTGTCATGATGGGTAAAACGGCGACCAAGAGGAAGTCACGTGCCAGGTCACGTGCTACCACCACGTTTATTCAGACGGATCCGACCAACTTCCGCCGGATGGTGCAGGAGGTGACTGGAGTGAAGTTAGCTGACGGAAAGTTGCCGGATTTTACGGTGTTGAAGCCGGAGCCGCTCCGCCAGCCGTTGGTTAATAAGTTGCAAGGGCTGTTGCCGACGTTGGACACGTCAGCTTACTTGCTTGATGTTCAGAATAATAATACGCGACGGATTCCCGTTTCTGGTACTTTTCCGGCGAGGAGTCACGTGACGGAGAATAGTGGTCACATGACAGAGAACGGTGGTGTTGGAGTTGATTTTTATTCGTGTTCTAGTTTTCCGACGCTTGAGTCGTCGATTTAAATGTAGTTTTGGTGTTTTTTTGGTTATTGTTTTGTTTTAGGGAATTTCTTTTTTTTTTTAATATAAAATATAAATATTTTAAAGGTAAAGTGAACTTTTCTGATTAAAAGTTGAATGAGATCGTGAAAAGTGGTATGAAACATAAAATAGTTAAAAGATAATTGATTAAATTCTGTTAATAATATTCCCTTCATTTACATGCCGGTCTGGTTTAGGATAAACCTACCTTATATTAGCGTTAAGTAGACGGTATATAAGCGGGTGTTTTATTGTTAACTTGCACGGTATAGAATAACGTTTTTTATATTGTCTATTTTTAACTATATTAAAAAAGAAAAAAAAAATAAATCTGATCGGTTTATGCATGTGGTTCTCATTCTTACTTCTTCGAACGCCTTATATGGCTTTGGCTGGTTCTCATCGCTTACTTCTTCTAACGCCTTCTATGGCTTTGGCGGAGGCCAAGGGTAACAATCCTTTTGGCTGAGACGGCGTGGTGTAAGAAGTTCGAAGTTCCATTTAGCTGAGATGGTTATGGTTGAGGACATTTGCTCACATCAAGTGATCCAACAATATTACCAAAATAACAAGATGATCGTCTTTAAAAAATAACTAAATGGTGTATAGACTTTTTAACGTGATATATACATGTTTTAACTTTAAACATTTTACTTAATTAAGCTAAGATATTTTCTTTAGACAAGTTAAACGCAATGTTTTGATATTCAATAAAAGCCAGGTATTTTCTTTTTGATAAGTTTAAAGTGATTAATGTATCTTTTTTCTAACAAAAATTGAGGCGGGATTCCCTATTAAGAATACTTTTCTATTCACATGGGCTAAACATACCCTTTTCGTTTATTTGTTACTTCCTGCTCATCTTATAAATTTGAGTTTGTGGCCTCTTATTTTTCCTCGAATAATGGAGGTGTTAGGGTGTATCAAGTAAATAGGAGGATATATATAAAACACATTTGAAAATAATTGTAAGAGCATGATTTGTAGACTTGACCTCTTGAATTGCTTGACAAATCCCATTGGTTGTACTATCTTGATTGCTAAGACCATGTCATACATTTTTTTTAATGATTAACTAAATTAACAGAGAAGCATTCTGGGAAATACTCAATCAAGCAAATGCATCTCATCTTTTATAACGGTAGAGTTGGGTGCATATCCGAGTCACCAAGCCACCATTACGGGGAAAACCCGTCTGCTCAAAGGCCCATGCTGTAAAACCCGATTCGACTTGGTTTCGAATTGACGACCTCCAGAAAGGCCTAGTTCTGAACTTTATTGACACTACCAATATCCTTTAAAGTGATACTAATGGAGTTGAACTTGGGATCTCAAGAAGAGAAAACACAGGTTAACCACCAGATCAACTTGTCAGGACTATACCATGTCATACTATCTTGATTACTTAGACCATAGATGTCAAACTAACCTCTTGTCATACAATTTTCTTTTTATAATTATAAATATATTGATTGCTTATATCATAGTATCTTGATGGTGTGGCAAGTGAAAATTGATAAGCAGAGGTAGTAGGATGTGTATACATGGTTACTGGTTAGTAATTACAGCCTTGTAGTTATAAAATTATTTGAGAGTTTTTTATAATAAACATAACATTATAATCTTAATAGTTTAAACGATGGATACCTACACCAAGCATGTTGACTATTAGACATTCTTGACTATTAGACATTCTATTTGACAATCTAGCACATAGTATCAAGACTATGAATGACTTGATTATGAGAATTGAGAATTAAGGTAGGATATATACAAGAGCTTGATAGTAATAATATAAAAACTATAATATACTGTTTGTTCATGAAACATATTACGGTTTTATAAACAATATTCACCGAGTAAATAGTTTTGTAAAAACAAAAGGTAAACAACATAGCACATGCATACATAAAACCATCACTATAGTTTACTTGATATAATAAATGCATGAATATAAAAATCAAAAGAGCAGTAGTTGTTAATAGTCATAGTCTCAATTATTTATGAATTTTGTTGACTGAATGGAGGTTGGCAATTTCATTAATTCCAAGCTGATTTCAGCGCACCATGTGTCAGCCTGGTTGACTTGTTCCACCCTTCTTACTAAAGCATGACATCACCTTTACGTAATCTTTTTTCAAAGTAGAACTTTCTAAAATATTTCAAAGAATAACACTCTTTTCACCACAAATAACACTTTAGATCCCTCGACTAAACAGTAGATGTTTGTGTTTTTAGAGTTATCATTTTTAAACAAAAATACACCCCTTATTAGTAAACAAATAATTATATAAAAAAAGTTAAAGTTGAAATTCTGTACAAACAGTGATAACTGTAAGAACCATAATAACAAATCTGAGTCATTCATAATTTAAATCAGGGACTGGTATTGATTACAAAATAAACATCTATAATTAATAATTAATACTATCAAGTTAGAGTATTTTAGTCATTTAACCATTTCCCATTAAATACTAATTTCATCAATTTTTTAAACTAAAATAACTTTTATATACTTCATCATTTTTTTAAAAATTTATACAATAAAATCAAGTATTTTTTTATCTTTGATATGAGTACCATATTGCTTTAATATTTTTATTTATGAAAATGAATTTTAAAAAGTTACAAAAAGGTGTTTTATAATTGTGCTAGTTATGTAGTTGGAATGTGCTAATATGAAAAATGTATTGTATTGATTTAAAATCTATATGTAAGTTTTTATTTTGTTGTGTAATTTTATGTGTTGCTATTATTTGCTTTTGTGATTTTATAAGGAGCCTATTTGGAAATAAAATTGTTTCTACTAGTTATGTAATACTATGTACTTTTTACAAAATTAAAACAAAAACATGAAATTGTGCTAGTATGTAACAGTATGTTGTTTTATATATATATAAAAAAGAAATTATGCTAGTTATGTAATAGTATTTGTTTTTTACAAAATAAAAAAACATGAAATTATGTTTATTACGGTGTTGATTAATGTGTTAATTACAGTGTTGTGTTGATTACGGGATGTGCTGGCGGTGGTGGTGTGGAATGTTATCGTCAGATGTGCTGATGGTGATGTTAAAAAATTCGAATTTTGATTTGAATTACACTTGCGTGAATTTAGAGATATATTAATAATTAATTTTAATTAGTTATAAATAAATAGGGTCAAAATATCTAAATTACCTTTACATTATTTTTTTATTAAAGAACACTTGTCACTTATGTGTTGGTTCTTATAATTTTTACAAAAATAAGTGTTTGTATTTGATCCTATACTCATGTCACAATTCCTTCCCATTCGTATGCCTAACCCTAACCCCTGCACTAGAAAAAGAATTATCTACTACTCACTTCATCTTCTTCTTTAACAATAACGTCGGCATTTCCCTTTCGAGCTCATACAACCACAGCTTCATCAACATCCCCCTCTTCATCTTATTCTGATTTAACTTGAACATGGAATGCAAAGTGTAAACCTCTTTTCGTGCTTTATGGTGGAAAGGGTGCTCAAACATATGAGGAGTGATAAACTTTTTACTATCCAATCATCTCATGCCATGTTAACTCGTCTCTTCACTCCTTATTTTGCACTCAATCACTAGGGATTCTTCACCCAAATAATTTTTTCTTTAAAAAAAATAAAAAATAAATAAATGTATAATTGGTTAGAAGAGAGTAGATCCCATCATCAACCCCTCTCCCTCCCTTCTCTCATCAATAAGTAGTCACTGTGAGAACAACTTACCAAACACCATAAGAGTGCCAGAGACACTGTACCCTCATGATGAACCCCTCCCTTCACCGAACCCGCCCCTACCACCATTAGTGAATCACTTCTTCAGCCGTCCTCGTACCACTCATTGCACATCACAGCTTGGAATGATAATAGGAAGAGTCAAATCTTTGAAAATTGTGTGGCTTACTAAGGGTGGAACGGGCACCTCAATGACTCTTCGGGAACCTAGTTTTCCGATCGGCATGAGTGTCGCCGCCACTAATTTCATGCGCGGGGTGTAACATTCGTGTAAAACGGGTTTCAAAACCCGATTCGCTCAAATAAATCAAGTATTAAATTTGAAGTTTTAATACGTATTTAATTGTGGTATTATTCTATTTTTGAAATTAAAAAATAAATAAAATAGTTAAAATATGAAAATAATAATAATTATACTATCAAAGTCTGTATATAAAAAAGGGGGAAACAACCGGTTTCGAACCCGGGTCCCCAACAACCACACACACCATATACACCGCTGAGCTACACGCACCCTTGTGAATTTAGGTGGCAACAAATAAATCTTATACTAAAACAAATCATTTAAATCAAATCAAGAACAACCGCCCAAAAATCAGCGACTGTAACTCTCAAATCTCATTCAATCTCGTTTCAATCGTGAATTAAACCACTGAAACTGTTTGCAAATCACACATTATGACTCAATCATAACACATTTCAGTTATAGATCAATGTGGTAATCAAATTGTTGACCAAAAACTGTTGTAACTGAAATCCGAAATTAAACTCCCATTCGCCTATAAATAGCAGTCCCAACCTATTCAGAAACTCGCTCACTACTCTCTATTTCTCCCAAACTCTCTCTGAAACCTCGCCGCAAGTCGCCGGATGTAACATCCGTCAAAAACCTGGTTAACCAAACCCGTTTCGTTTATTAACCGAACATCCAGTTAAAATTTTCGTTGCGTAGTTAATGCTCAAATTAATTTTATACGATACATAATTAATAAATATATTATAATTTAAAAACTATAATTAATAACCAATAATAAATAATGAAATAAAAATATTTTTGCAGACGCCGGGTTCGAACCCGGGTCACTCTCAAGACCAAACAGCCGGAAGACTTAACAAACACATATCTCACCACTCCGCCACTTGTGTTATTTGTTGATATATCGAAACAATTAATACTTAATATAAAACTCGAAACTCAAAGTTAGTTAACCAGCGCGCCCAAATCCGCAGTCGCCGGAAAATACGCGAATTTGCGATCGTTTTCCGTTGACTCCGGAATCAGGCAAGTGTAACTGACGATAAACGTCAGTTATAACCGAAAACCTTGAATCACTCATTCAACTCGTCAAAAACATAACTGAAAGTTAAATTTAATCCCTTGACCAAACCGTCGAACATGAATATCAAGTCTAAAGATTGTAAGTCTCGTTCAATTCATAATCGCACTCTCACCGCATTTTGAGAACCAGTCTCTGTTTCGTCGGAATTCTCTGCAAGTTGCCGGAAAAACCGAAGAATTTATCCCATTGTTGTTTTACTTTATAAACCGGGCATCTAGAGCTCATACCGAAATCACCCACACTCCCCTTAAACTCCCTGTAGAATCTCTGTCGCAAGAAATACATCGCCGGAGATTTTCTGCAATCGCCGGACTTTCGCCGGAAAACCGAGACTCACATCAAAACGGTAAATACCTCGACTCTTTCGGTTTCAATCCATTGTTAGACTATTACTAACTTCAATTCATCAACCAGAATAAATCTCAGTCGACGTTGCCGGATATTCTGCAATCGCCGGAAAATCTCTGGAATTTCCAAAATCACGCTGTGAATCGGTATAATCATTCAAACCTTCTGTTAATCCTTGTTTAGTAACCCAATTTCATAACTAATCGATCTAAACGGTTAATTGATCCGATCAGACAGAGTACACAAAACATAGCCGACGATCCTTGCCGGAGTTCTGAGAAATACATCTGTTTCGGTACATTCATTTCCAAAACCCTCTCTATCCATCACATTTCAATCACTTATAAGTTTTGTTAATCGAATTAAACAAGAACAGTTGAATAATCGTTGTCTGTGTCTTTGAACGAAGAAGATGAAGTTGAACTTATGTATAAGTATAATTAAAACAAGTTATATAACCGGGTTAGACACACAGTCCAGCGGTGGACTGTGTGCAAACAATTATCACACGTCGCGAGTTCGATCCCTGACACAACCTCCCTCTCTGAAATAAAAACGTTCTTTTTTTAAACCGAACCGGATCAACTCGCTGTAAGATGTTAAGTATAATAAAAATCAGTATATTAACCAGGTTAGACACACAGTCCAGCGGTGGACTGTGTGCAACACTAAACAACAGGTCCGGGGTTCGAGACCTGTTGTGTGCACCGGTCCGATATAATTAAATCCTTTTTAAAAATAAATGATTTCTGATTAAATTAAATAGTGTATAAATATAATTAGAAACAGAAATATTTCGGGTTAGACACGTAGCTCAGTTGGTAGAGCTGCGTGCACGCGTACGGGAGGTCTCGGGTTCGAGCCTCACCCAGCGCATACATACACACGTCCGAACCGGTCAACAGTCAAACGGTCAATGGTCAACTGGTCAAAAAGTCAAAAAATTTTATTTTGTTTTATTTATTTATTTTATTTAAAAATCAATTAAAAATACTTAAAAATAATATTTTTAAAGTTAGAAAACTTCTTTGAACTCACAAAAATAAACCTAACAATCCCATTAAGAACACTAATTAAAAATATTAATCGCAAATAAACGTTTATTTATTTATCAGACTATTATGTTATTATTTAGGTTAGTTTCCCTTGCCGATTAAATCCGAATTCGTGCGCATTCATCATCAATCCAAGAAACGCACTCACTGTGAGTGAATTCTTACAAATTCCCCTTTTTATTCATGTTTTGGGGTGTATCATGTGTCGCTTAAACTAATTCGCTTATTCAAACACGTGTTATACCATATTATGATCTAAACTTAGAATGTAAATATTGTTTGTTGTTATGTATTACATATTGTCAAGTTGTATGCAAATTATTTGTTAGGACCATCAGTTCCTCGTGGGAGACGAGTTGAACAACGCGTGCCTTAAAACTCATTCATTAGGCCCATCAGTTCGTAGAACAACGCGTGCCTCAAAACTCATTCATTAGGCCCATCAGTTCCTCGTGGGAGACGAGTTGAACAACGCGTGCCTCAAAACAATCAATTGTTGTATGTGTGTGCAATATTTAATATTATGTGTATTGTGAATAAATTTACATCTACATTTACTCATATGTGGTTATGCACTTTATTTATAATCAATACAATAAACTCGTTTAAATGTTTTTCATAGGATTCACTCGCCAACTTTTTGTTGACCCAAAAACCATTTTTACACATGATACAGGTGGACATGATGAAGCAAGGAACACATAGGAAAGTGGCTTAGAAGAAAAATAATGAAGTCTAGAAAGATGTATAGAACATGTTGTACTTGTATGGTTTGATTGTATGATCTTCTTTAAAATTGTAATAATAAATATGAAACAATATAATAAATGTCATGAGCTTTGATGAAAACCCAATCATGCCCCGATCACCTTTTCCGCTGCGGGTCGGGGTGTGACAGATTAGTATCAGAGCTTTTGACTATAGGGATATAGGATAGGTTATTAGACCCTTAGAGCCTATACTATAGTTGATTAGATTTTAATTGTTTATGTGGTTACATGCAAACTCATGATGTTTATTTATTTCATATTTATTACATACACAAATACATGCAAACACTTCCAATAATTACATTTTGTGATACATAATGAATTATACTTACAGTCAAACATACATACTTACATACATATTCATCATACATATTTCAATTTTCACATATTCAAATCATCTTCATACTTCCGTTATTCAAGATTTTGTCGCATTTTTCATTTTTCAAATCTCATCAAAGTGAGTTCTGCGACGGGCATGTAGTAACTGTAAGGGTACAAGTACCGGTAGTCGGAACGTCCTGTCTAGGTTGGCATTCGTATAAATCCAATATAACGGACCAGTTTGCCTACCTGGGGACTAACGATGAGAGTACGAAGGACCTATTAGGCCAAAGCATGCCACACCAAACGTCGTTCGAACTAACCCCACTTTGAGGTGTCACCGTGTCCACACCTGGATACATTCCGAATATCATACGTTACATACATATTTCTCGATTTTCTCCGGTTTTAGTGTACGTAACCAGGCTAACACATGCGAACCATATGAAAAACCCGGTAATCATGGGGGCCCACATGATTACGAAGGTGAAGTATGGCGGCATGCAAGGCCCAATTACGAGCAAAGCCCAAGACATCCTATGGATGTAGTAGATTTATTATTCTATATTTATTTTATGAATGTTCATTCCTAAATACGACACATGACCCCTAAAACGTTCAACTCATACTCTTGATATGTATTCCTTGTAGATGTCTTCTAATTCCGCTCGTAGGAAGATGAGATCAGGAAAAGCCCGCGAGCGCATGGCTGCCCAAATCGCTCAACAAATGGCTACCGTAATACCCAACATTGTAGTTCAGGTTCAACAAACCCTTACCGCTAATTCCGTCAATCAAGAAGGTCAAAATGTTGTCAACCCTCCCCCAATTACCACTAAATGCACCTTCAAGCATTTCAAATCCTGCGACCCTCCAAAATACGAAATGACTGAAGGTCTCACCGCTCTCCTCCATTGGCTTGAAGAAATGGAAAACACTTTTCTAAATTGCGATTGCCCCAATGATCGCAAAGTGAGATATGCTACTGGTCGCTTACTTGGAATAGCACTTACATGGTGGAATACAGAAAAAGCCAAACGAGGTGTTGAAAATGGTATGACTTTGACTTGGGAAGAGTTGAAGGAAATCATGACAAGACGGTTTTGCCCAAGAAGCGAAATCAAGAAATTGGAGGATGAGTTCTATTCTTTGAAACAAAAGGAAGGCGACCACACCACATACAACAAGAGATTCCTAGAGTTAAATCAAATGGTTCCCAACTTGTTCACTCCTCTTTACCGTTTGATCGAGCACTACATTCGAGGTCTTCCTTCAAAAATTCAAGACTCTGTAATAAGTACCACACCTGCAACTTTGGAAGCAGCAATGGAGTTAGCTACAGAGCTCACCGAAAACCGCATACGAAATAAGGACTTCAAGGAGGAGAAGAAGAAGGATAAAGCATCAACTGAAACCTCAAACTCCACCCAAACCGAATCCCCTTCTCAACCCATTTCTAAGAGAAAACGAGATGGGAAAATTTTCGCTGTCACCCAACGCAAACAACCAGCCTCACAAGCCGTACCCCTTCAAGCTATCCCGATCACTCAAGTAGCACCCAACTCAAATTACCCAAATAAGAAACCTTACCTTGGACCTCACCCTCAATGTAACACCTGTTTTTATCACCATCCATCTACCTTACCTTGTCGACTATGTGCGAATTGTGGACGCTATGGTCATTTGAGCAAGGCTTGCCGCACCTCTCAAAACCAAACCTCACCCCCTACTCAAAACATGATCCAAACATATCAACAACCCCAATACCCCATGTTTCTTTATGTTCGAGCTTGTTTTAATTGTGGCGACCCTACCCATTTTAGAAACACGTGCCCTCGATTGGTTAACATCATAAACGCCCAAGCTCAAGCAAACCCAGTTAACCAAGCAAATCAAGAAAACCTAACCACTAGGCCACCAGCAAGAGGAAGAGTTTTCAACATCAACGCCAATCCTGTTGAAGATAATGACGGCCCAAATGAACCACCCAACTAGTCTCCTTCACCAAAAATCAAGATTCAACTCCAACCGCTTAGTTTTTTTTTTATGTTTTTCTTTATGTTATCTCAAATTTCACGTATCTCAATTATAAATTGGAAATTTATCCAAGAATCTTAATGCGAATTACTATTTCAGTTTTGTTTTATACTCATTGATTTAACATTCATATCATCATACCTCACGACGTATCTCAGTCTCATCATTTAAAGAAGTTTGGTTGTGTCTCACTTCTACATAGACTAACCTCTCCATCATAACAAACGAGAGAGGTACTGTCATCATTCAAACATGTATACTATCAGAATTAAGACTCAAGCTTTGGTTGATTGTATTTGTTTATGTTTTAGAGTCACATAGAACTAATCATAACTTGCGGATAAAGCCAATGAAAATTTGACAAGAATATGGTGGATACGCCGCTGGTACTTCCTATATATAAGTATTCTTGCCAAAGGATCAGAGGCATTGTCAGGCGGTTATGAGAAGTTCCATGTAGGATTTAGTAATGTCTTGGTTGATGTTTGTTTTATACTCACTGATTTAGCATTCATATCATCATACATCTCAACGTATTTCAATCTCATCATTCAAAGAAGTTGGGCTGTGTCTCACTTCTACATAGACTAACCTCTTCATTATAACAAACGAGAGAGGTACTGTCATCATTCAAACATGTATACTTTCAGAATTGAGACTCAAGTTTTGGTTGTTGTGTTTAGAGTCACATAGAACTAATCATAATTTACTAATAAAGCCAATGAAAATTTGACAAGAATATGGTGGATACGCCGCTGGTACTTCCTATATATAAGTATTCTTGTCAAAGGATCAGAGGCATTGTCAGGCGATTATGAGAGGTTCCATGTAGGTTTTAGTAGTAGAAGTTTTGTTTTAGGATATAACCTTATCTTTCCAAACGTATCAAAACTCTTGCGCATGAAATCATACTTAGTGAATCAACTCTGTTTATCAATATTCTTTATCGTAGGCATCAAAAAGCGATTCCTGTAACAGGGTACTCAACCCTTACAAGGAACGTTACCGCCTCAAACAGAAATTTAAACTCTTACCCCCTTCTAAGTATGCAATTGTCAAATTAAAACACCATCCTTTTGAGTCAAACATGCCACTACTTAAATTTCGAGACGAAATTTCTAAAAGTAGGGGATACTGTAACATCCGTCAAAAACCGGGTGAACCAAACCCGCTTCGTTTATTAACCGAACATCCAGTTAAAATTTTCGTTGCGTATTTAAGGCTCAAATTAATTTTATACGATACATAATTAATAAATATATTATAATTTAAAAACTATAATTAATAATCAATAATAAATAATGAAATAAAAATATTTTTGCAGACGCCGGGTTTCGAACCCGGGTTACTCTCAAGACCAAACAGCCGGAAGACTTAACAAACACATATCTCACCACTCCGCCACTTGTGTTATTTGTTGATATATCGAAACAATTAATACTTAATATAAAACTCGAAACTCAAAGTTAGTTAACCAGCGCGCCCAAATCCGCAGTCGCCGGAAAATACGCGAATTTACGACCGTTTTCCTTTGACTCCGGAATCAGGCAAGTGTAACTGACGATAAATGTCAGTTATAACCGAAAACCTTGAATCACTCATTCAACTCGTCAAAAACATAACTGAAAGTTAAATTTAATCCCTTGACCAAATCGTCGAACATGAATATCAAGTCTGAAGATTGTAAGTCTCGTTCAATTCATAATCGCACTCTCACCGCATTTTGAGAACCAGTCTCTGTTTCGCCGGAATTCTCTGCAAGTTGCCGGAAAACCGAAGAATTTATCCCATTGTTGTTTTACTTTATAAACCGGGCATCTAGAGCTCATACCGAAATCACCCACACTCCCCTTAAACTCCCTGTAGAATCTCTATCGCAAGAAATACATCGCCGGAGATTTTCTGCAATCGCCGGACTTTCACCGGAAAACCGAGACTCACATCAAAACGGTAAATACCTCGACTTTTTCGGTTTCAATCCATTGTTAGGCTGTTACTAACTTCAATTCATCAACCAGAATAAATCCAAGTCGACGTTGCCGGATATTCTGCAATCGCCGGAAAATCTCTGGAATTTCCAAAATCACGCTGTGAATCGGTATAATCATTCAAACCTTCTGTTAATCCTTGTTTAGTAACCCAATTTCATAACTAATCGATCTAAACGGTTAATTGATCCGATCAGACAGAGTACACAAAACAGAGCCGATGATCCTTGCCGGAGTTCTGAGAAAGACATTTGTTTCGGTACATTCATTTCCAAAACCCTCTCTATCCATCACATTTCAATCACTTATTAGTTTGTTAATCGAATTAAACAAGAACAGTTGAATAATCGTTATCTGTGTCTTTGAACGAAGAAGATGAAGTTGAACTTATGTATAAGTATAATTAAAACAAGTTATATAACCGGGTTAGACACACAGTCCAGCGGTGGACTGTGTGCAAACAATTATCACACGTCGCGAGTTCGATCCCTGACACAACCTCCCTCTCTGAAATAAAAATGTTCTTTTTTAAACCGAACCGGATCAACACGCTGTAAGATGTTTAGTATAATAAAAATCAGTATATTAACCAGGTTAGACACACAGTCCAGCGGTGGACGTGTGCAACACTAAACAACAGGTCCCGGGTTCGAAACCTGTTGTGTGCACCGGTCCGATATAATTAAATCCTTTTTAAAAACAAATGATTTCTGATTAAATTAAATAGTGTATAAATATAATTAAAAACAGAAATATTTCGGGTTAGACACGTAGCTCAGTTGGTAGAGCTGCGTGCACGCGTACGGGAGGTCTCGGGTTCGAGCCTCACCCAGCGCATACATACACACGTCCGAACCGGTCAACAGTCAAACGGTCAACTGGTCAAAAAGTCAAAAAATTTTATTTTGTTTTATTTATTTATTTTATTTAAAAATCAATTAAAAATACTTAAAAATAATATTTTTAAAGTTAGAAAACTTCTTTGAACTCACAAAAATAAACCTAACAATCCCATTAAGAACACTAATTAAAAATATTAATCGCAAATAAAAGTTTATTTATTTATCGGACTATTATGTTATTATTTAGGTTAGTTTCCCTTGCCGATTAAATCCGAATTCGTGCGCATTCATCATCATCCAAGAAACGCACCCATTGTGAGTGAATTCTTACAAATTCCCCTTTTTATTCATGTTTTGGGGTGTATCATGTGTCGCTTAAACTAATTCGCTTATTCAAACACGTGCTATACCATATTATGATCTAAACTTAGAATGTAAATATTGTTTGTTGTTATGTATTACATATTGTCAAGTTGTATGCAAATTATTTGTTAGGCTCATCAGTTCCTCGTGGGAGACGAGTTGAACAACGCGTGCCTTAAAACTCATTCATTAGGCCCATCAGTTCGTAGAACAACGCGTGCCTCAAATCTCATTCATTAGGCCCATCAGTTCCTCGTGGGAGACGAGTTGAACAACGCGTGCCTCAAAACAATCAATTGTTGTATGTGTGTGCAATATTTAATATTATGTGTATTGTGAATAAATTTACATCTACGTTTACTCATATGTGGTTATGCACTTTATTTTATAATCAATACAATAAACTCGTTTAAATGTTTTTCATAGGATTCACTCGCCAACTTTTTGTTGACTCAAAAACCATTTTTACACATGATACAAGTGGACAGAATGAAGCAAGGAACACATAGGAAAGTGCCTTAGAAGAAAAATAATGAAGTCTAGAAAAATGTATAGAACATGTTGTACTTGTATAATTTGATTGTATGATCTTCTTTAAAATTGTAATAATAAATATGAAACAATATAATAAATGTCATGTGCTTTGATTAAAACCCATTCATGCCCCGATCACCTTTTCCGCTGCGGGTCGGGGTGTGACACCGGAAAATTTTGGGTAACCGCCGGAGTATCGCCGGAATCTTCAGTCAGAATAGCAACCCTCTCCTGTTCGGTACAAATCTATTCTTTTGCAAATTTAATTTATGTATGCTGATCAAATCAAAGAAAATCAAATGGTTTTACATAACAGTCAGGTTCTGGGTTTCTTGTGAAGAAGATGAAGTTTTAAACGTATATTAATAAAAATCCTAAGAATTACCGGGTTAGACACACAGTCCGGTGGTGAACTGTGTGCAACACGAGCAGAGATACCCGGGTTCGAGTCTCATTACGTACAACGATCCGTTCTTATAACAAATCTTTTTATTAAATAAAAACATTCTTTAACCGAGTAAGTATATAAATAAAATAAAAATCTGGTCTATGCCGGGTTAGTCACACGGCCCAGTTGGTAGGGCTGTGTGCAACGCATGTCTGAGGTCGCGAGTTCGAGCCGGGTCTAAGCAGCGGTTGTAAGCATTTTGAAATAAGTAAAACCTTTTTAAAATAAAACCAAAATAAAGCTAAGACTAATTAGTATATATATGCAATTAAAATGGGGTTTATTTTGGGTTAGACACGTAGCTCAGTTGGTAGAGTTGCGTGCACGTATAAGGGAGGTCACGAGTTCGAACCTCGCACGCTACCAATAACTAAACCGGTTGAACCGGCCGTTGACCAGTCAACCCTTAGAAAAAGGGTAATTTTTTTTAATTAAAATCCTTTTTATTTTCTTTGAAAATTAGTTAAAAATACCTCAAAATAAGGTTTTTAAGCTTTTAAAAATTTGTATCAATTACCCCAATAACCTAAAAATCTAATAAAAAGCATAAATTAAAAATATTAATTTATCTATTTATCGCGTTATTATTTTAGGTTAGTTTTCCTTCGTCTGTTTAATCCCAAATTCGTGCGTGTTCATCTTCGATCAAGGAAATGCACCCACTGTGAGTGAATTCTCACAAATTCCCCTTTTTATTCATGTTTTGGGGTGTATCATGTGTCACCTTATTTATTTTGTTTATTCAAACTTGTGCTATTACCATTATATGATCAAAACGTGTGATGTAAATGTTGTTTGTTGTGATGTGTGTTTACATTTTGTCAAGTTGCGTGCAAATCATTCATTAGGCCCATCAGTTCCTCGTTGGAGACGAGTTGAGCATCGCGTGCCTCATTAGATCGGCTCCTTTTGATTGAGCCTTGATCTCATTGTTCATCATTTGGTGTGTGCGTGTGCATTAATTGATATTATGTGTATTGTGATTAAATTTGCATATACGTATACTCATATGTGGTTATGCACCTTTTTATAACCAATATAACAAATTCGTTCAAATGTTTTCATAAGATTCACTCGCCAACTTTTGTTGACTCAAAACCCTATTTTTACACATGATACAGGTGGACAGGTTGAAGCAAGGAACACATAGGAAATTGCCTTAGAAGAAAATAAAGAAGTCATGAAAAATGTATTTGAACATGTTGTGCTTGTATGTTTATTGTAACTTCTTCTTTAAAAAAATAATAAATATGAAACTTTATAGTAAATGTCATGAGCTTTGATGAAAACCCAATCATGCCCCGACTACCATTTCCGTTGCGGGTCAGGGTGTGACAGATTGGTATCAGAGCTTTTGACTATAGGGATATAGGATAGGTTATTAGACCCTTAGATCCTATACTATAGTTGATTAGATTTTAATTGTTTATGTGGTTACATGCAAACTCATGATGTTTATTTGTTTCGTATTTATTACACACACAAATGCATGCAAACACTTCCACTATCATTTTGTGTGATACTTAATGAGTTATACTTGTTGTCAAACATAACATGCTTACATATACATTCATCACGCATATTTCAATGTTCACATATTCAAATCATCCTCATATTTCCTCTATTCAAGATTTTGTGGCATTTTTCGTTTTTCAATCTCATCAAAGTGAGTTCTACGACGGGCATGTAGTAACTGGAAGGGTACAAGTACCGGTAGTCGAAACGTCCTGTCTAGGTTGGCATTCGTATAAATCCAATATAACGGACTAGTTTGCATACCTGGGGACTAACGATGAGAGTACGAAGGACCTATTAGGCCAAAGCATGCCACACCAAACGTCGTTCGAACTAACCCTACTTTGAGTTGTCATTGTGTCCATACCAGGACACCCTCCGACCTTATACTTTGATGTCATGTTTTACGATTTTCATTCGGGTGGCGCAAGTGTTAACAGGCCAACACCAATATGAACCCTACCAGAGCCCAGTAGTCATGGGGGCCCACATGACTACCAAGGCCAAGTAAGGGGACATATGGGAGCCCAAACTTGAGCAAAGCCCAAGACATCCTATGGATATAGTAAATTTATTTTCTTCATTTGTTTTGTGAATGTTCATTTCTAAATACGACACATGACACCTAAAACGTCAAACTCATACTCTCGATACGTACTCCTTGTAGATGTCTTCTAGTCACCCTCGTAGAGGTAGGAGATCAGAAAAATTCCGCGAGCGCATGGCCGCCCAAATCGCTCAACAAATGGCCGCCGTAATCCCCAACATTGTAGTTCAAGTTCAACAAGCCCTTACCGCTAATCCCGTCAACCCATTCAACCAAGAAGATCAAAACGTTGTCAACCCTCCCCCAAATACCACTAAATGCACCTTCAAGCATTTCAAATCCTGCAATCCTCCAAAATACGAAGGGACTGAAGGTGTCACATCTCTCCTCCATTGGTTTGAGGAGATGGAAAACACTTTTCTCAATTGTGACTGCCCCGATGATCGCAAGGTGCGATATGCTACCGGTCGTTTGTTCGGAGTAGCACTTACATGGTGGAATACAGAGAAGGGCAAGCGAGGTGCTGAGGATGCTATGACCTTGACTTGGGAAGAGTTGAGGGAGATCATGACAAGACGTTTCTGTCCAAGAAGCGAAATCAAGAAATTAGAAGATGAGTTCTACTCTTTGAAACAAAAGGAGGGCGACCACACCACATACAACAAGAGATTCCTTGAGTTGAATCAGATGGTCCCCAACTTGTTCACTCCCCTCTACCGTTTGATCGAGCAGTACATTCGAGGTCTTCCTTCAAAAATTCAAGACCCTGTCCTAAGTACCACACCTGCAACTTTGGAGGCAGCAATGGAGTTAGCTACAGAGCTCACCGAAAACCACATACGGAATAAAGACTTCAAGGAGGAAAAGAAGAAGGATAAAGCATCAACCGAAACCTCAAACTCCACCCAGACCGAATCCTCTTCTCAACCCACTTCTAAGAGAAAACAAGATGGGTAAAATTTCGCTGTCACCCAACGCAATCAGCCAGCTTCACAAGCCGTACCCCTCCAAGCCATCCCAATCACTCAAGTAGCACCCAACCCTATTTACCCAAATAAGAAACCTTACATTGGACCTCACCCTCAATGCAACACCTGCTTTTATCACCATCCATCTACCATACCTTGTCGACTGGGTGCTAATTATGGGCGTTATGGTCATTTGAGCAAAACTTGTCGCACCCCTCAAAACCCCTCTCCGTATAAGTAGAGCTTTTCCTCCATCTAATATAAATATAGGCCCTCAAAGAATTCATTCCAAGCCCTCTCGCCCTTCAAAGTCACCAAGCTTCACCCTACCTAAAACATGATCCAATCTATAAACAGCCCCAATACTCCATGTTTCCACATGTTCGAGCTTGCTTTAATTGTGGGGACCCTACCCATTTTAGAAACACGTGCCCTCGATTGGTTAACATCATAAACGCCCAAGCTCAAGCAAACCCAGTTAACCAAGCAAATCAAGCAACCCAGCTCCACCACCAGCAAGAGGAAGAGCTTACAACATCAACGCCAATCCTATTGAAGATAATAACGGCCCAAACGAACCACCCAACTAGCCTTTCCTCACCAAGAATCAAGACTCAACTCCAACCGTCTAGTTTTTATGTTTTCTTTATGTTATCTCAATCTTTACGTATCCCAGTTGTAAATTGGGAATTTATGTATCCAAGAATTATAATGCGAATTGATATTACAGTTTTGTTTTATATCTTTATTCATTGATTTAACTTTCATATCATCATACATCTCGATGTATCTCGATCTCATCATTTAAAGAAGTTGGGTTATGTCTCACTTTTACATAGACTGACCCCTTTATCATAACAAATGAGAGAGGTACTGTCGTCATCCAGTCATGTATTCTTTCAGATTTGAGACTCAAGCTTTGGCTGTTGTGTTTGTTTATGTTTTGTAGATTTTAGAATCACATAGAACTAATCATAATTTACTGACAAAGCCAATGAAAATTTGACAAGAATATGGTGGATACGCTGCTGGTACTTCTTATATATAAGTATTCTTGTCAAAGGATCAAAAGCATTATCAGGCAGTTATGAGAAGTTCCGTGTAGGTTTTAATATTGACATAGTTGAAGTTTTTGTTTTGATATAACCTTATCATTTCAACGCATCAATTCTCTCAAAACTCTTATACATGAGATCATATCCAGTCAATCAACTCTATGCATCAACGCTTTTCATCTTAGGCATCAAAAAGCGATTCCTGTAGTAGGGTATTCAACCCTTACTAGGAACGTTACCGCCTCTATTAGAATTCAAAATTTCACACTCCTCAAGTTATATATACGTCAAAACCAAGCATCATACCTCTCTTTATGTTAAAAGATATTCAATCAGAGTACGTTGAGAGTCGAACAAAAACCCAATGCGTGAAAAAAAATGCCCACATCTTTTCCTAACTACTACTTCTATTAAATTTCGAGATGAAATTTCTAAAAGTAGGGGATATTGTGACATTCGTGTAAAACGGGTTTCAAAACCCGATTCGTTCAAATAAATCAAGTATTAAATTTGAAGTTTTAATACGTATTTAATTGTGGTAATATTCTATTTTTGAAATTAAAAATAAATAAAATAGTTAAAATATGAAAATAATAATAATAATAATACTATCAAAGTCTGTATATAAAAAGGGGGAAACAACCGGGTTTCGAACCCGGGTCCCAACAACCACACACACCATATACACCGCTGAGCTACACGCACCTTGTGAATTTAGGTGGCAACAAATAAATCTTATACAAAACAAATCATTTAAATCAAATCAAGAACAGCCACCCAAAAATCAGCGACTGTAACTCTCAATTCTCATTCATTCTCGTTTCAATCGTGAATTAAACCACTGAAACCGTTTGCAAATCACACATTATGACTCAATCATAACACATTTCAGTTATAGATCAATGTGGTAATCAAATTGTTGACCAAAAACTGTTGTAACTGAAATCCGAAATTAAACTCCCATTCGCCTATAAATAGCATTCCCAACCTATTCAGAAACTCGCTCACTACTCTCTATTTCTCCCAAACTCTCTCTGAAACTCGCCGCAAGTCGCCGGGAAAAATTTTGGGTAACCTCCGGAGTATCGCCGAATCTTCAGTCAGAATAGCAACCGTTTCCTGTTCGGTACAAATTATTCTTTTGCAAATTTAATTTATGTATGCTGATCAAATCAAAGAAAATCAAATGGTTTTACATAACAGTCAGGTTCTGGGTTTCTTGTGAAGAAGATGAAGTTTTAAACGTATATTAATATAATAAAAATCCTAAGAATTACCGGGTTAGACACACAGTCCGGTGGTGAACTGTGTGCAACACGAGCAGAGATACCCGGGTTCGAGTCTCATTAGTACAACAATCCGTTCTTATAACAAATCTTTTTATTAAATAAAAACATGCTTTAACCGAGTAAGTATATAAATAAATTAAAAATCTGGTCTATGCCGGGTTAGTCACACGGCCCAGTTGGTAGGGCTGTGTGCAACGCATGTCTGAGGTCGCGAGTTCGAGCCGGGTCTAGTAGCGGTTTAAGCATTTTGAAATAAATAAAACCTTTTTAAAATAAAACCAAATAAAGCTAAGACTAATTAGTATATATATGTAATTAAAATGGGGTTTATTTCGGTTAGACACGTAGCTCAGTTGGTAGAGCTGCGTGCACGTATACGGGAGGTCACGAGTTCGAACCTCGCACGCTACCAATAATTAAACCGGTTGAACCGGCCGTTGACCAGTCAACCCTTAGAAAAAGGGTAATTTTTTTATAATTAAAATCCTTTTTATTTTCTTTGAAAATTAGTTAAAAATACTCAAAATAAGGTTTTTAAGCTTTTAAAAATTTGTATCAATTACCCCAATAACCTAAAAATCTAATAAAAAGCATAAATTAAAAATATTAATTTATCTATTTATCGCGTTATTATTTTAGGTTAGTTTTCCTTCGTCTGTTTAATCCCAAATTCGTGCGCGTTCGTCTTCGATCAAGGAAAGCACCCACTGTGAGTGAATTCTTACAAATTCCCCTTTTTATTCATATTTTGGGGTGTATCATGTGTCACCTTATTTATTTCGTTTATTCAAATTTGTGCTATTACCATTATATGATTAAAACATGTGATGTAAATGTTGTTTGTTATGATGTGTGTTTACATTTTGTCAAGTTTGCGTGCAAATCATTCATTAGGCCCATCAGTTCCTCGTTGGAGACGAGTTGAGCATCGCGTGCCTCATTAGATCGGCTCCGTTTGATTGAGCCTTGATCTCATTGTTCATCATTTGGTGTGTGCGTGTGCATTAATTGATATTATGTTTTATTGTGATTAAATTTACATATACGTATACTCATATGTGGTTATGCACCTTTTTATAACCAATATAACAAATTTTGTTCAAATGTTTTCATAAGATTCACTCGCCAACTTTTGTTGACCCAAAACCCTATTTTTACACATGATACAGGTGGATAGGTTGAAGCAAGGAACACATAGGAAATTGCCTTAGAAGAAAAATAAAGAAGTCATGAAAAATGTATTTGAACATGTTGTGCTTGTATGTTTATTGTAACTTCTTCTTTAAAAAGAAATAATAAATATGAAACTTTATAGTAAATGTCATGAGTTTTGATGAAAACCCAATCATGCCCCGACTACCATTTCCGCTGCGGGTCAGGGTGTGACACGGGAGTCCCCACTTCGGCGACTAGTCACTGAGCAAAAGGAAGAAGCCGACCGTTGTATATTCGACCGTTATGTGTATTTTTGTGAGCCTTACTTAAAAAAAAAAAATTCTTTATTTAAAACCCACACCTTTCCCTCATCTCCAACACCATTTTTCACTTCTATCCACCAAATCCTTTCTTTTACATTCCAAAAAATTAACCCAATTTTAAAAATAATGGCGGATGACATACCCCCGCTATTCATTCCATTTGATATTAGTGAAGACGATTCTTCTTCAAGCGATGGTAGTTTAGTTCTTTTTCCTAAAATCTTATTAAGGAAGCCGTCCGCGTTATAAGACATCGGTACTTCTAAAATAAAAAATATAAAAAGAAAAATCAATCCCCCGTGTGTTTGAGCACCCCTAGTGATTGAGTGCAAAATTGAAGTTGAGTGATGACTTGACATGACATGATATTATTGGTTAAAAAAAGTTTACCACTCCTCATTTGAGGAGTGCCATTCCACCGTAAGTTCGAGCGGTTAAAACAAGGGCTTTCTTTTCAAAGCCAACTTTGATATCTGAAAAATAGAGTGTTTTTTTTTCAAAGGGATTGTGAAAATTTTATTATAAGTGTTGTTTTATAAGTACTTACTAGAATAGTAAATAGTGTTTTATTTTTTTATGGCATCTCCTCTAAATTCATTAGTTAGCTTCACTTTATTAATTAATTATTGACTTGATATTTTTTATTAGAAAAGGTTAAATTGTTAACCTTAAATACTTTATAATATCGAACTTTGAGACATAATATTTGAAAACAAATTTGAAGATTATATATATATATATATATATTATATATATGAAAAGATAGAAATTATTTAATTCGGTTTAGAATAATGGGTCGGTTCAAAATTCATAGGGTTGAATTCGATTCAAATTCAAATTCCAATCAACCTGTTATAATTTATCATATTCCATGTTGTAATCTTATCATATTTCATATTGTAAATTTATTTATTTCATAAGATTCTTTTAATTTTTATTTTACATCGATTCTTTAGAATCAGAGTATGCATATCAAACATGCTTGAATGAACTTATTCAAACTCGGATAATGGATTTGATTCCGGTTTTCATCAATCATGTAAAATATAAACTAAAAGAATCATACGAAATAAGTTCACAACTTAGGAAAAATATAAAAGAAGAATAATTATAGTAAGTTTGTTAACAAATAAAACAATAATGGTTGATCATACGTATCGAATTCCCAATTGAGTTTTGAACCAAATTCAACCTATTAATATAGTACCGACCCTATTATTCATAAACTCGCATTATATATTGTTTTTGCTTTTTTGTTATTAAAAATACATGTATGTTTCTATTTAGTTTATATATGTATGCACACATATAAAATATTTTAAATTTACGTGCTTATTTACAACGAACATTTTTTATATTAGTTAAAAGGCAAAAAAAATAATTACATATGAGTAAATAGTAAAGAAAAAAAATCATAAATAGTAATCAAATTTTTTGATTTTTTATACGAAATTAGAATATAATAATCGGTTATAGTAAATTAGTTTTCGAAATGAATATTCGTTTCATTTAGTAACTAAATTAATATTTGTCACAGCAACTAAACACACTGAGTTAATTTCGTTAACAAATTTTTATAAAAAGTGATTAAAAAAACATATAGCAAACATGGTTAGTATTTGATTAACCTAGTAACATCTATTCTATTATACATATAATAAAATGAACTTTATAAGAACATCTGTCATTTATTCGAACTATTTTTTTCGTCTTTTTCTCTCTTAAAAGGTTGATAAAATACAATTTATTTGAAAAAAGGTTGATCAAACACAATTTAATTGTTTTATATTTGTTATTGTTTTAATTTTTAAATACTAATTTCATTTTTTAATTGCATATTTGAAACTAGATTATAGACCATATATTGTTGATTGGGTTTAAGGATAGAAAATGAAAGATGTTTAGATAATCATGGAGTTAATTGTGTTCTTAGGAAAAAAATGTGTTATCCATTGATATAAACTTGAATCATTTTTTTAAATAAATACGTTATTGTTGAGGTTGGTTGCGTTTGAAGGACAGGATGCTTTTGATTATAAATTTGAACTATTTTTTATATTTTATAATATTTCTTGCAGAGGCATCTCTACGAATTCATGTATCATGTTCGAGCTTGAAAAATGTGTCCTTTTGTAATTTTTTTATTATTATTTTTAAAATCAAATGTGTATCGACTCACTAAACCTAATGCCAATGAGGTAACTTCAAAACCAAAAAAATTGTTTTGTAAATGGCCTATTTTGAAGCCGGTATGAGTATACTATTATCAAAAAAACACACACACACACACACAACACACATATATATATATATACCGAAATCTTTTGAAAAAACACGTGCCCCTTGAAATCACAGGTCCTATCAGTGGTCCTCCCCACACACCCTCATCACCGCCACTGATTTCTTGTATCACAAATAATAGATATAAATGATAATATGAATACATATAACCCTAATATGAACTTTACATACAAAATTAAAGCAAATATAACTTTACTCATCTCAAATGATGAGTTTACAAAGAAAGAATTTTATTTTTGAATACAAAAGAATTAGTATATTTTTATATCAAATTAATATTTTCTTATTTTAAAAAGTGTTATTAAAGTAGGAGAAGACTATTCACGATCTAAGAGCATATATTTAATTATTACTATATATATATATATATATATATATATATATATATATATATATATTTACCATTTGTGAAAACGTTAATAACAAATTATAAACATGATTAGGTTTTAAGTTATTGGTTACGTCAAATAGTGATGGGTGTATAATTTTTTTGTTATCCCATCTTTTTCCGATAAGTTCGTTTTAAGACATTGAAAGTAGATATATTTTATTGAAGTATAGTAAGTACTAATTTTCATTATTAAGAATTAATAATATTGAAGAGATATAATCATGTAGATATATAGATATATATATATATATAAGACTCGATGAGATATTAATACATGACATTCTTTGAAATGTTTTATTAAAATTAGATTATTTTAATTAGATCATTATATTTAATAAAATTTATTGGTTTTAACTATTTTCTATTTGAATTATGAATTTTACCATATAGGTATTTTAACCTCTGTTGATGGGTGTGCAGCTCAAACAATGACATCAGCATCATAAGCTAGTCACCAATATTCAACATCTAAGCATGTCATCTTGCAAATTTAAAGTGAATGGCATGTAATACAACCAAGTATATTATCTTGCAGATACAATTTACCCTGAATGGAACACTCTAGTTAGAAACTTATTGTATTCACAAGGCGATAAAATGAAGTTATTTAAAAAACACGAGTCATCAAGAAAGGTTGTGGAAAGGGCATTCGGTGTCCTTTAGGATAGATGGCACATTATACAAGGTCCAATAAGGATTTGGAAGCCAAGAGTTTTATCCGATATGATGTACGCATGCATAATTCTACACAATATTCATTGAAGATAAGGTTTGTCGTATCAAACTTGGATAGTGATTAGGACAAGGATCTACCGCCACCACCATCACATGGTCCGACGAACAATTTTTTTGAACACTTGCAACTGGTTAAAGATTTACGTGACAGGGAAGATCATCACACTCTTCAACACAGTTTGACCGAGCACCTTAGGGCACATAGACATGTGGGGAGAAAGGAAGACGAAGACTAGTTATATTTATCATGTAGTTTGTTTAAGTGTTTTTTTATGTTTTTTTTATTTTTAAGTTTGAAGTGTTTCTTTTATTTAAATTGTTGTATATGTGTTTTTTAAATAAATTATCTTGTTAGGAGTTTTATTTTTTCACAGTTTTAAATAACTTAATAAATAAAATTATAATTATAAATTAAATAAATTATAAATAGATTGTATAAATTAGTTATAGTTTAAATAAAATAAAAAGTATGTGATGAGGTGGAAGTTTGGAATGGTTTAGTGTTCTGGAAAAAAATTGAGGTTTGAAGTGGTGGTGGATTGGAATGACCTGGCATGATAACTATGCTAGTCTGGATTTGGACCACCTATTGGCATTGTTGGTGCTCTTACCGTAACTTTTCTTAATCTTTTAGTGTCATTTATCTTTTTAATGCATATTTTATTTACACCCCTTAATCTTTAACAAGTTTATCATACGTCTCTCAACTTTAATAAACTTATGTTTTCTCATTTTAGACAAATCTACACTATAACCTCTTAACTTTATTAATCAACTTTTTTTTTCAGTACATCTAATTCTTTTTCTTAATTTCTCTTTAGACATGTTTACTTAACCATGCGACTTACTTATTTTTATCGTTAGTTAAATGTTATTTTTTTTCAAGGGGTGAATGCTAATGTACAAGTTTATATGTGTGTTTTATACGACGGTTTGATGTTTTAAACGGTCCACTTTTAAAACCAAACACCCACGCTTTATTTCCCCCCTATAATGCGTGTGCATGTTTGTTATGTGTTCATGTTTGTTATATCTTGCAATTTTCGATTACACCCCCTAATCTGTAATATGTATTTCATACATCCCCTAATCCTAATAAATTTATTTTCCCTTACACTTTGGTTTAAATTTTGTTCCTTGTCGTTTAGTTGGTTGAGTTTTACTTATTATGTTTTATTTAAGCGATTTACACTACAACGTCTAAATTTAAAAAAAAAGTTATCATTTTTAGTTTTTAACAAATTTTATGTAACGTGACTTTTTAACGGTTTCGGTTTTTATATCAACACTCCACACAAATTATTTTTATGGAAAGAATAAGGACAAAAACTTGATACTTTGCTCTGGAAGATTTGTTTTCCATAATCTTGATATTCTCCTTGTACATCCTTGATGGCTAAAAGACGTCTTCATGAACTAGCATTTCTTTCAAATACATACTTTCTACACCATTCCTTGGTAATTCTTATGAAATCATGACTTTTTGCTGGATAATTAGGTGATAGAAGCAATAAGGTTAAGGTCTAAGGGCTATCTAGGTGGATAATTTGTGGTAAGTGAGTTTAGATGGAATTGATGGATAAGTGATGGATGATAATCCTAGGTGCCTTCCATGGAAAGGATTGGGGATGAGATCGGTATCATACCAATACCGATACCGAAAATACCGTTACTAAGATTGAGGAAAAGTGGATACCGAATACCGTACCGAATTTATCAGTTCGGTAACGTACGGTACCGGTATTTCGATATTTTACCGCATCGGTACCGTTTTGGTGGTTTCCATTGTTTTACCTAAAAACATATCATGTGAATCCATCCATCAATTATTAACTAAATTGGAGTAATGTATGATGGGAAAACCAGACAAATGCATGTCGTAAAAATCAAAAGGAAAATATACTTGTGTTCGAATTTTAATGATGATGAAGATGCCATAAACAACTTAGAAGAATTACTTTAGTGGAACACAAATCTAAATGGAAAACATAAAAGTTATAAATTAATCGAACCAAACATGGATTAAATTAATAAAATCGATGTATATGGTGACTATTACATAGGGCAGTTTCTATAAGGTTTCTAAAACTTAGTTTTATAATCGTGTATATAATATCAATATTAATAAAATCCATAACAACTTTTGGATTAAATTAATTCAACTAAATATGGTAACTATTTACAAGATACGAAAGTTTTATTTATTCAATCAAATATGTATTGAATACCTTGAAGAAAAGATGGATTTGGATTATGGATTCTTGATTGATACCAGAGTCTCCTCTAGAGTGATACAAGATTTTAGGTTTAGGTTTTATTACGTATTAGTACAGTATATTGTAAAGGTCGACTATTCGTAACCCAACCTAAAAACCCATTGGGATTCATTATTAAATGCGGAATTAATATAGGTATTTACCGAAGAATACCGCTACCGATACCGTTAAATACCGATACCAAAATTTGAAAAATCTATTACCAATACCTGTACCTTTATGATCCGTACGGTATGGTACTGGTAAGGTATCAGTACGGTACCGATATTCCAGTAAAAAATCTCATCCCTAGAAAGGATTGAGGCACCTAGGATTATCATCCATCAGTATCATATCCATTTAACCTAGCACTTTGAGCCTTAACCTTATTGCTTCTATCACCTAATTATCCAGCAAAAAGTCATGCTTTCATAAGAATTACCAAGGAATGGTCTAGAAAGTAGGGGTTTGAAAGAAATGCTAGTTCATGAAGAAGTCTTTTAGTCATCAAGGATCTACAAGGAGAATATCATGGAAGAAGAAATATTCAAGAGCAAAGTATCAAGTTTTTGGCCTTAACAAAAGTTCAAAAAGTTTTTGGCATAAAAGATTACAACAAGTTTTTGGCAATTACTCATCAAAGTTATATCATCAAAAACCATGAAGAGAATTCCAAGAAATTTTGTGGAACCAATACTTCTACAAAAGAAGTTTTTTACGACAATTACCCCAAAGTATAGGCACATAACATAAAGTCTTTAGCGATCATCTCGGCATGTCATAGCGGCCATATATAGTCGCTGAAAGTACGCCAATTTTTCCTAGTAAAGTGGTCCTTTGAGTGATATGCCAATTATCAAGTCTTTGGCGCCAATACCTAAGAGATGACAACAGTCTTAGGTATTAAAAACCGTACATCACAAAGTGGGAAATGAAAAATGAAGTGTCTTAAAAAGTGTCACCAAAGAACAATCAACTCTATTAAGAAGTAGATGTGAAGCTAGTCCTATTTGATATTAGGCCAAAACTCACAGAATGGTTTGAGAAGAGAGGATAGTTTAGGTATCTACCATTGGAAGAGAATTAAGCAAGAAGAGTTGCGGAATGGTCTTGACGATCAATCTGACCTTAAAACAGGCACTAACATCATTTCGACCACTTTAAAAGGATCATCACCTTGCATTCTATGAAAAGCATTGACCATACCCAACTCATATGCCATCCACCTAAACCTTTGACACCACTAAACCACCATATGCCCTATGATATCACCCAAAGAAGCCCTTTTGATTCATACAAGCATATGACTCATGCATGCATTCAGATTGACTTGAGTGTTACACCCATAAAAACTCACCCTAAACATAGCCAAGAGTTGAGTGAACATTGTGACGTGTGTAAGAAAAAGTATAACCAATGTTTTAGTAGGCATGTCATGATTCATCATTATCCCAAAAGTTTAAGTAAGTTGTAACTCACTGGGGGTAGGCAATATCTAAAGACGTTGGGATCGCCAACTATTTTTCAAAACAAAAACTTGCTGGATTGCTTCAGGACAAGCAATGTTTAACTATGGGGTTTATGATGTACCATCAATTATACATATTTTTAGTTCATAATTACCCCTAATTTTAAGTACTTTAATTACTTTAGTTGCAAATACTACCTAAATCACCGCTATTTAACAAATGCAGGTTTCCAAAGGTATCGGGATAAAAAGAATTGAAAGAGAAGCATAAATGAAGTAAAAATCCAACATCTAAGGAAATCAGAAAGTGGCCAGATAGGCACAGCCGTGCCAGGCTAAGGGCACGACCATGCACAACACCTAAGAACATGAATTCAACAAGTCAACCCAAGAATGGTTGACAAAAGTCCATGAGATGAGGATGCACACCCGTGCACAGCTAAGGACACAAATTAGAAGCTTCTAGAACCAATAAGAATTCCATCTGGTCAAGCCTAGTGGGACACCTGTCCAAGACCAACCATGCCCACCCATGCACGCCCGTGCATATAACTAATTCGCAACGGATTGTACGGGGAAATGAGAAGAAGGACAAGCAAGTGCTAGGTCCTAGCATTAGGCATGACCGTGCCCCATAAGCACGCCTGTGCTCCCCTGCTCCACTCCAGCCTATAAATAGAGACCCTTAGTTGCCTATTTTCACCATCACAATTCACCACTCCTCTTCCACGTTTCATACACATACTCTGATCTTGAGGGGGCACAAAGGAGTTTGGGATCACTCCAAGAAAGCACTTGTAGTAGCTTAGTTTGAGAGAGTGAGAGCTTGTAATCAACAACCCTTCTTTAATTTGTTTGATCATATTACACCCAATCTATCATGATTCACTCTATGATCATTGTTTGTGGAAAAGTTATAGCCATTCTTGGCTAAGCACTTTGTGTTGCTTGGGTTGAAGATGAAGCTTGGTATGAATTAAATGTTTAATCTTTAGAAAGTACTGTGTTGTGCCTTTAATAATTCCTTCTACTCTTCTTCTTCCATAATGAGCTTGTGATTGTTTTGGTCTTTGATCTTGTGGGAGTTCTTGATAAACTTGGGGAGGTGAAGCTTATTAGTACACTCATGTTGTGTAAAAACCTATATACTAATAAGGGATATCCAAACTTGGAGAAATGGTTGATCCATTTATGGAAACACATCTTGTGATCAACCCACATTTATCAAGAATATCATTGTTGGCCTGCACGACCTATAGGCTAGGCCTCAATGATTGGTCAAAACTTGGTTATGCGACTTGTCTAGTACGGTCTATATGTTAGGCTTGGCGAGGACCAAGAGTTGGTGAACCCAGGTTAAAATACGTACTATACGTCTTTGTCACACCCTCAATTTCCACTTGCGGAGTTTTACCGCGAGGCGTCTGAACAAACCAGAATCTGAAACACTAGTACGTCGAACGACTCTACATGATTTGATAATACGTTTTCCAAAATCTTTCGTTGTAGATTTTATATTAATTACCAATATTTAGCAGAGCATTAATTTTTAAAGTTTGAGCGGAAGCATAAATAAATGGTGAAGCGGCGCCAACACAAACGCCAAAACAAATGAAAAATCCCCAAAATAATATTAATAAATAAGACTCGATAAAAGATGTCTTGTTCAATGCATGTGCGTGCACCTAGAGCTCCTAGCGTCCTGAGAAACATGTAAAGAAACAAGTGTCAACATTAAAGATGAGTGAGTTCACAGGTTTTCGTAAATTCGTTTGTTCGGTTAAAGTTTGTTTACTCCGTTATCCCTAACCCGGGATAACGTATTGTTTCCAATATTCCAAACCCGGAATATTAAGTTGATGTTTCCAATATTCCAACCCGGAATATTAAGTTGTTGTTTCCAATATTCCAAACCCGGAATATTAAGTTGATGTTTCCAATATTCCAAACCCGGAATATTAAGTTGTTGTTTCCAATATTCCAACCCGGAATATTAAGTTGTTTCGTAATTAAGTTCAATGTTAATATATATAGGTAGCTAGCCTAAAGTCATGTCACTAAGTGTTCGCGATCGAAGCTGACTGTTGTGCCTCCGTTTTGCCAGGCCTATCACATGACCATGGCGATGTTAGGCCAAATTATTCACCCGTTGACCATACCCGGTCGGCTAGCGCGACTAGCTCGGATGGGGCTTGTCGGGCCCAGTAGTACTACTTATAATTCCCCCGCTATTTAACCCAAATACTAACGATCCGAGGAGATTGTCGAGGACTTAAGTGATAAAGCTGCTTAGTGACCATAACATTACATTAACATTAACTTAGTTACCGTATAGTTATGTGACGTTAAATTCGTATAACGTAAAGAGATTGAGTTTGAGAGTGTATACATGTTTGTTTAAAAACCGGATAAAGTTAGGGGCCGTGAACTCACCTTTATTTGCTCGGTTAGTGTAGCAAAGATGTTATAAGAGATGGGACCGCTAGTTGCGTCCTAACAAACCAATTAATTCCACGTCAGTGTGTGAACACACCAATACAAATTCCACACGCAATTTACTCACAAAGTGATACACACAAACAACATATCTAACACTCAAACATGCATGCAAGTATTCTCATGTGATCATAGTAATCAAACAATTTATCATAACCATAAGTCAATTCATGCCACAATTTGGTGCACACAATCACAAGTTCTCAAATTTCAGCTTAGCACTTATAATTCAGCTGTTTTCTACGATTTTTATAAAATAGTTCCAACATTCTAAAAATTCCCATATTTTTACAGTAGGTGACATTTATACCATAGAAATTTATATAATTTTTCCAAGTCCTAAATCTTTACCAATTAACCATAAATATTAATATACTAGGCTGCAGTCTGATTTATCACTTTCTGACTGCAGCCCACGGAAGAATTTATTTAAAAATCATCGATCGACCAATTAACAAAATTCCAGTTGGAGTTGCCCGGAAATTTCCATACCTAGTCGCTGTACAAAAATCATGACTCAACTCCCTACTGATTTTAAAATCCAACTTGATAAACAATCAACAAAATTCCAGAATTTTCACAGCTTTAGCTACTGAACTTGTTTGGCCCTTTAAAAATATCAAACGATTTCAGAAAATTATGAATCCAGTGCCATTAGATTCCTTATTCAAATCTCTACGTTCTAGACATCAGAAAATCCGTTTTTTGACAACTATCAACCGAGTTACAGCCAGATGAAGTCGGCTGTAACTACTACTCAGCAACTGTTTCAGCATATGATTATCATAGGTTTGTATAAACCGTTCCTATTATTACCCTAGGCGATCATGAACCGGTTTTCTAATCCTAGATCAATACCTATAACAATTCCATGCAAACCCTACTCAATAACTCTAGTTTTTATTAATCAAACATACTCGCAAACTTACAAGTTCCGCAACTATTATACATATAAACAACAATCAACTCAGCATATAACATCCGAACAACTAGTCATTCAAGCATATATATATCCGCACATGATCTTGTAATCAGAGATAACCCTAACCTTGGTTAACTAGGTAAACAAGCCGAGGTTTGGACAAGATTTATCCGACTTTTCCAGAAAGATCGCGACCGAGAGGACGTTGATAACATGGGCTGTTTTGTTGATCGACTAGAGGTGAACCAGGACAGATTTCGCGACTGGATGAAGGTGAAGATGAAGACGGCTGCTGCTGCTGCGACCGAGAGGAAGAAGAGAGCAAGGCTGATCCGTTTTGCGATCACAAAGGTGAGACAAGGCTGCCGACGGCAGTTTTCTTTTTAGGGTTTTGTGAATTGTGAATGGAACATGCATAAGTGTTAGTATATATAGGCGCAAAGAAGATGAGGGTTACGGTTAGGCTTAAGCTTGTGGCCGAGGGACTTGGGTTGGGTCGGTTTGGGTTTTATCTTGCGGCCGGGAGGCGTTTAAGGTTGGTTTGATCTCGGTTTGGGTTGTACGCAATGGGTTAATTTGGTTTGCACACGGGTTGGTTTGGTTTGGTTTGGTTTGGTCGGCCGAATAGTTTTAGGTTTGCTACGGGTTTGGGTTTGATCTTGGCCGAATTAGTTAGAGTTTTAAGTCTAGGTTTGATCTTTGTTTTCTTTTAGCCGAAGACTTGGGTTCAAGGTTTAAACTTTGTTAACTCCTAGAGTCACAATGAATCAAGTTGGTTCGTGTCGCAGTTCGGTTCAGTTCGTGTACATATCTACTCTAATTATTCAATTACTAAAACAATCACACAACACACATCACGTATTCATTTAATTCGTACACGTTCGTACACATAGCACGTAATTAGTTTGACAAGTATTACGTTTAAGTTATCCGAAAAACCCGGGATATCACATTATCCCCATGTTGAAAGAATTTTCGTCCCGAAAATTGAGTAAACGCGGTTTAGCATGTAGCGTACATGTTTAGAGTGCCACGCACAAAGAGTTAGTTCGTTTACAAGAAGTTCCCAAGTGCCATACACAAAGATTTCCAAGTGCCATGCACAAGAATTTAGTCAACAATAGTACACGAAAGTATAAGAAGTTTCCAGGTTGTCACATCATCCCCATGTTGAAAGAATTTTCGTCCCGAAAATTTAGTTACTGGTATCGTTAGTTTGCTGCTCAGTTGCGAAGAGGTGTGGGTATTTGCTTTTCATTTGGTCCTCTCTTTCCCACGTGAACCCCGGTCCACGCTTAGAGTCCCAACGAACCTTAACGATCGAAATTTTGCTGTGCCTTCGAGTCTTGATCTCACGATTCATGATCTCGATAGGCTGTTCCACAAAGCGCAGTTGTTCATCCACTTGGATCTCATCCAATGGAATAACTAGAGTTTCATCTGATAGACCTTCTTCAGATTTGACACATGAAATACGTTGTGAACTCCACTGAGTTCGGCAGGAAGGTCTAATTGATAAGCTAGGGTCCAATACGTTTCAAGATTACAAACGGGCCTACGTACCGTGGGTTAAGTTTGCCCCGTTTTCCAAAGCGGATTACACCCTTTAGGGTGACACCTTTAGTAGGACGCGGTCGCCTACTTGAAATTCGAGCGGTTTGCGTCGTTGATCAGCGTAGCTTTTCTGTCGATCTCGTGCCGCCGCCATGCGGTTTCTGATTTGCACAATCTTTTCAGTAGCTTCAAGTATTAACTTAGGGCCTGTGAGTTGACTGTCACCGACTTCTGCCCAGCAGATCGGTGATCTACATCTGCGACCGTATAATGCCTCAAACGGTGCCGCCGAAATACTCGTGTGATAGCTGTTGTTATATGAGAATTCTACTAGAGGCAGGTGGATTTCCCAACTATTTCCGAAATCCACTACGCATGCCCTAAGCATGTCTTCCAAGGTTTGTATGGTCCTTTCACTTTGACCATCAGTCTGAGGGTGATAGGCTGGGCTCATATCCAAGCGTGTTCCCAACGCTTTCTGGAGTGACTGCCAGAAGTTTGACGTGAAGCGAGCATCTCTGTCTGAGATAATGGACGTTGGCACTCCGTGCCGAGAAACTACTTCCTTAATGTAGATGCGAGTCAACTTCTCCATCTTATCTGTTTCTTTAATAGCTAGGAAGTGTGCGGACTTAGTTAAACGATCCACGATCACCCAGATGGTATCGCAACCACCCAAGGTTCACGGGAGTTTAGTGATGAAATCCATTGAGATCTGATCCCATTTCCACACTGGGATCTCAGGTTGTTGGAGTAGCCCCGATGGCTTTTGATACTCCACCTTGACTTTTGCACAAGTCAAACATTTACTTACGTAGGTGGCTATATCGGCTTTCATGTTGGGCCACCAATACGCAGCTTTAAGGTCTTGATACATCTTATCCGAATCCGGATGGACAGAGTATCGAGATTTGTGAGCTTCGTCCATGACTAGCTCTCGGAGGTTTCCGTAGAGAGGTACCCATATGCGATTCATGAAATACCAGGCTCCATTGGGCTTTACTTCCCAATCGCGTTCCATTTTTCCCTCTGATTCGGCTTTGATGTTTTCCCCTTAACTACTTCTAACTGGGCGTCGCGTATTTGTTCGGGTAGCCCCGAATGAATAGTGAGTTGTAATGCTCGTACACGGCGAGGTTTCAAGTGTTCCTTCCTACTGAGGGCATCAGCTACCACGTTAGCTTTACCCGGGTGATACCGAATGGCACACTCATAATCGTTCAAGAGTTCGACCCAACGACGCTGTCGCATGTTCAACTCCTTCTGATCAAAGATGTGTTGGAGGCTTTTGTGGTCAGTAAAGATTGTGCACTTCGTTCCATAGAGGTAGTGTCTCCAAATCTTAAGTGCAAACACTACTGCTCCCAATTCCAGGTCATGCGTCGTGTAGTTTTTCTCATGAACCTTCAGTTGTCGCGACGCATACGCGATGACCTTATTGCGTTGCATGAGTACGCATCCCAATCCCTGAATGGAAGCATCACAATACACTACAAAGTCATCTGTCCCTTCCAGCAAGGACAGAATGGGTGCACTGCAAAGTTTCTGCTTCAGCAATTGAAATGCTGCTTCTTGCTTGTCACCCCAAGTATACTTGATACCTTTCTGGGTGAGGGTAGTGAGCGGTTGTGCGATCTTTGAAAATCCCTCGATGAACGTCTATAGTAACCAGCCAATCCCAAAAGTTGGCGGATCTCCGTCGGTGTCTTAGGTGCTTCCCAGTTTTTGATGGCTTCAATCTTGGCAGGGTCTACGTGGATACCCTTTTCATTCACGACGTGCCCGAGAAATTGAACTTCCCGGATCCAGAAATTACACTTCGAAAGCTTGGCATATAGCTTTTCCTGTTGAAGTAATCCTAGCAGTAATCGTAGATGTTCTGCGGGCTCTTCTTCACTTTTGGAGTAGATGAGTATGTCATCGATGAACACAATGACAAACTTGTCGAGGTATGGTTTACACACGCGGTTCATGAGGTCCATGAATACCGCAGGTGCGTTAGTGAGACCAAATGGCATGACCAAGAACTCGTAATGGCCATACCGAGTGCGAAATGCCGTTTTAGCGATATCCTCCTCCCTAATGCGTAGCTGGTGGTAACCGGACCGTAAATCAATCTTACAGTAGTAGCTTGACCCTTGAAGTTGGTCGAAGAGATCGTCGATGCGAGGTAACGGGTATCGGTTCTTGACTGTAACCTTGTTGAGTTCCCTATAGTCGATGCACATGCGGAAAGTCCCGTCCTTCTTCTTGACAAACAGGACTGGAGCTCCCCATGGCGAAACGCTTGGTCGGATAAATCCTTTCTCTAAAAGTTCCTGAAGTTGGGTAGATAGCTCCTGCAGCTCGGCTGGAGCTAGGCGGTATGGAGCCTTGGCGATAGGAGTTGCATTGCTTGCTAATTCGATTTCAAACTCCAATTGTCGATGTGGTGGAAGACCAGGTAGTTCCTCTGGGAATACATCAGAAAAATCACGGACGACAGGGATGTCTTCTATGCGTTTCTCGTCCTTAGGCTGTTCGGTAATCAGTGCGAGTAAAACGAAGGAATTCTTTTTCCGAAGATACTTCTGCGCTTGCATGTAAGAGATGATGTTGGTGACGGTGCTTGCCTTATCGCCTTGTACCGTCAAGATTTCATCGTTAGAGAGCGGAATACGGATAGATTTTTCGAAGCAGAGAACTTCAGCCCGGACGTCGGATAGCCAGTCCATTCCGACTACCACGTCAAAACTACCCAGAGTAGTTGTCATCAGATCAATGGTAAAAGTGTGGCCCGCGAGTTTGAGTTGACAGCCGGATACGATTTGGGTCACATCTACAGATTTACCATCGGCTAATTCTATAACATAAGGGGTTTCTAATGGTTTAAGCGTGAGATTTAGGTTCCTCCTAAAAGATTCAGATATAAAGCTCCTATCCGCACCAGTATCAAAAAGCACAGAAGCAAAATGTTCATTAAGGGGAAACTTACCGGTGACTACGTATGTGTCGTTTCTGGCCTCTCCGCGGCCCAATGTAAATGCGCAACCTTTGGCACCTCCTGTGCCACCGTTCCCATTATTGTTGTTGTTGCGCAACTGTGGGCAGTCTCTTCTGAAGTGTGCAGTACTACCGCACTGATAGCATCCCCGGTTTATACCCTGCTGCTGACCCTGGGGCTGATTTTGATTTTGTCGGGACATGATTTCCCCACGACAATCCTTTGCCGCATGTCCCACCTTGCCATATCTTTGGCAGCGATTTCCGGCACAAGGGCCGTGATGATGAAGATTGCGGCGATTGTACTGCGGCTTTCGACCTACATAGCCGCCTGTATTTTGGTTGTTGTTGTTGTTGTTGGGCTGATTTTGGTGACCCCGGTGGCTGTTGTAATGATTGAACCGTTTCTGGTTCCCTTGCTGCGGATGAGATGACGAAGACTGTCGAATAGTGGAGTCGTCAAACTTTCTTTTGTTATCCGGGGCAACTTCAGTTGTACCCCGTGCTGGCAGTTTCTTTTGTTCCACCGCTTTATCGGTGAGTTTGTGAGCCAATCGGATTGCTTGATGTTCTGTTACAGGGTTACTAGTCATTACCATGCCCTGAATTTCCGGAACCAGACCCCCGAGATAGAACTCGAGTCTTTTCTCCACCGTGTTGGCCAATTCGGGACACAGAAATACTAAGTCATGATGTTTTGCAGTGTAAGCTTCAATTTCCGATCCCACCATCTTGTGGTTCCATAGAGCTTGTTCCAATTGTTGCACTCTGTCTCGTGGACAGTACTCCTCTTTAATTAGGGCCTTGAACTCCGCCCATGCCATTGCATTCGCAGCTAGAAGTCCACGTGTTTGGACTTGTGCATTCCACCATGTCAGTGCCCCATCTTCCAGTGTTGAGGCTGCGTATTTGACCTTGTTTGCCTCTAGGCAGTTGCACATTTCAAAGACGGATTCTGATTTTTCGATCCAGCGGACCAGTCCAATGGGTCCTTCCGCCCCCGAGAATTTGCTTGGCTTTGCGTCAAGGAACATCTTGTAGGGGTTAAAGCCCCCTCCTGCTGCTGGTGGGTTTTGAACATCTGCCAGAGCAGCGTTCACGTGTTCTTGGATCGTTGCGGCCAATTCTTCGTTGACATGTTGAGGTTTCCGCGACGTCCAGTTGCCATTTCAAATAAACTAAAGAAAACAAAGCGGGGATTGGCGAGACGAGTTAGACCTCTACGTCTCCATCTCCCAAGTTGCTATCGTTGCCGTCATCCTCCGCGGCGTTTCCAGCTTCTACAGCCGGGTCTTTCTCCGGATCCTCCTCTGGACCCTCCTCTGGGTCCTCTACCGGCATTGGAGGGGCCGGTGCTGGTGCAAGTGCTTGATTTCGCAGCTCCTGAATGTTCCAACTATTTTCCAGGACTCTGTCCTCAAGCCAGTTGGCTCTTATCTGCTCAGCACGCAGATCTCTGTCTATGGTGTTACGAGCTATCTTACTCGTATGATGCTCTTCCTTGAGCGAGTCGGTTTTACCAGTCAGTTGTCGTATCATCCATCCCTGTGCTAGGGTGGTTTCATGCACTCTTTCTAGTTGTTCTTGTTGCGTTCTTATCATATCTCTAAGTAGGTCGTTCCCTACTTCTAACGAGTTAACCGGTTTGACCGTCACAGCGATGGTTGGGCGTGAGGACGACTCCTCCCCCAGAGCGAGCCTTTTCCTCGCAGCTGAGCGCGTTTCCACGCCATAAGATGGTAAGGGTTCCACCATAGGTGCCTTTCCTGGCGCCCTTGGTTGCGTAAGTTTGTCGGATGATGATGAGGATGATGATGACATTGCCTTTAGGTTGTGTAGTTAGTTACGAGTTGCATTCGCTTCAATTATGCATTCATATTTCACATAGCATAGTAGTGGTACATCGCATAACAAGATATAATAATTCAGTGCAAAACTAAGTCAAGTGTCGTGATATCAGCTATAGTTTAGGTCTACTTCTAATACAAACCTGGTTCTCTATAGCTAGTGGCTCTTATACCAATCTGTCACACCCTCAATTTCCACTTGCGGAGTTTTACCGCGAGGCGTGTGAACAAACCAGAATCTGAAACACTAGTACGTCGAACGACTCTACATGATTTGATAATACGTTTTCCAAAATCTTTCGTTGTAGATTTTATATTAATTACCAATATTTAGCAGAGCATTAATTTTTAAAGTTTGAGCGGAAGCATAAATAAGTGGTGAAGCGGCGCCAACACAAACTCCAAAACAAATGAAAAATCCCCAAAATAATATTAATAAATAAGACTCGATAAAAGATGTCTTGTTCAATGCATGTGCGTGCACCTAGAGCTCCTAGCGTCCTGAGAAACATGTAAAGAAACAAGTGTCAACATTAAAGATGAGTGAGTTCACAGGTTTTCGTAAATTCGTTTGTTCGGTTAAAGTTTGTTTACTCCGTTATCCCTAACCCGGGATAACGTATTGGTTCCATTATTCCAACCCGGAATAATATGTTGTTGCTTCCAATATTCCAACCCGGAATATTAAGTTGTTGTTTCCAATATTCCAAACCCGGAATATTAAGTTGATGTTTCCAATATTCCAAACCCGGAATATTAAGTTGTTGTTTCCAATATTCCAACCCGGAATATTAAGTTGTTTCCAATATTCCAACCCGGAATATTAAGTTGTTGTTTCCAATATTCCAAACCCGGAATATTAAGTTGATGTTTCCAATATTCCAAACCCGGAATATTAAGTTGTTGTTTCCAATATTCCAACCCGGAATATTAAGTTGTTTCGTAATTAAGTTCAATGTTAATATATATAGGTAGCTAGCCTAAAGTCATGTCACTAAGTGTTCGCGATCGAAGCTGACTGTTGTGCCTCCGTTTTGCCAGGTCTATCACATGACCATGGCGATGTTAGGCCAAATTATTCACCCGTTGACCATACCCGGTCGGCTAGCGCGACTAGCTCGGATGGGGCTTGTCGGGCCCAGTAGTACTACTTATAATTCCCCGCTATTTAACCCAAATACTAACGATCCGAGGAGATTGTCGAGGACTTAAGTGATAAAGCTGCTTAGTGACCATAACATTACATTAACATTAACTTAGTTACCGTATAGTTATGTGACGTTAAATTCGTATAACGTAAAGAGATTGAGTTTGAGAGTGTATACATGTTTGTTTAAAAACCGGATAAAGTTAGGGGCCGTGAACTCACCTTTATTTGCTCGGTTAGTGTAGCAAAGATGTTATAAGAGATGGGACCGCTAGTTGCGTCCTAACAAACCAATTAATTCCACGTCAGTGTGTGAACACACCAATACAAATTCCACACGCAATTTACTCACAAAGTGATACACATAAACAACATATCTAACACTCAAACATGCATGCAAGTATTCTCATGTGATCATAGTAATCAAACAATTTATCATAACCATAAGTCAATTCATGCCACAATTTGGTGCACACAATCACAAGTTCTCAAATTTCAGCTTAGCACTTATAATTCAGCTGTTTTCTAGGATTTTTATAAAATAGTTCCAACATTCTAAAAATTCCCATATTTTTACAGTAGGTGACATTTATACCATAGAAATTTATATAATTTTTCCAAGTCCTAAATCTTTACCAATTAACCATAAATATTAATATACTAGGCTGCAGTCTGATTTATCACTTTCTGACTGCAGCCCACGGAAGAATTTATTTAAAAATCATCGATCGACCAATTAACAAAATTCCAGTTGGAGTTGCCCGGAAATTTCCATACCTAGTCGCTGTACAAAAATCATGACTCAACTCCCTACTGATTTTAAAATCCAACTTGATAAACAATCAACAAAATTCCAGAATTTTCACAGCTTTAGCTAATGAACTTGTTTGGCCCTTTAAAAATATCAAACGATTTCAGAAAATTATGAATCCAGTGCCATTTGATTCCTTATTCAAATCTCTACGTTCTAGACATCAGAAAATCCGTTTTTCGACAACTATCGACCGAGTTACAGCCAGATGAAGTCGGCTGTAACTACTACTCAGCAACTGTTTCAGCATATGATTATCATAGGTTCGTATAAACCGTTCCTATTATTACCCTAGGCGATCATGAACCGGTTTTCTAATCCTAGATCAATACCTATAACAATTCCATGCAAACCCTACTCAATAACTCTAGTTTTTATTAATCAAACATACTCGCAAACTTACAAGTTCCGCAACTATTATACATATAAACAACAATCAACTCAGCATATAACATCCGAACAACTAGTCATTCAAGCATATAAATATCCGCACATGATCTTGTAATCAGAGATAACCCTAACCTTGGTTAACTAGGTAAACAAGCCGAGGTTTGGACAAGATTTATCCGACTTTTCCAGAAAGATCGCGACCGAGAGGACGTTGATAACGTGGGCTGTTTTGTTGATCGACTAGAGGTGAACCAGGACAGATTTCGCGACTGAATGAAGGTGAAGATGAAGACGGCTGCTGCTGCTGCGACCGAGAGGAAGAAGAGAGCAAGGCTGATCCGTGTTTGCGATCACAAAGGTGAGACAAGGCTGCCGACGGCAGTTTTCTTTTTAGGGTTTTGTGAATTGTGAATGGAACATGCATAAGTGGTAGTATATATAGGCGCAAAGAAGATGAGGGTTACGGTTAGGCTTAAGCTTGTGGCCGAGGGACTTGGGTTGGGTTGGTTTGGGTTTTATCTTGCGGCCGGGAGGCGTTTAAGCTTGGTTTGATCTCGGTTTGGGTTGTACGCAATGGGTTAATTTGGTTTGCACACGGGTTGGTTTGGTTTGGTTTGGTCTGGTTTGGTCGGCCGAATAGTTTTAGGTTTGCTACGGGTTTGGGTTTTGATCTTGGCCGAATTAGTTAGAGTTTTAAGTCTAGGTTTGATCTTTGTTTTCTTTTAGCCAAAGACTTGGGTTCAAGGTTTAAACTTTGTTAACTCCTAGAGTCACAATGAATCAAGTTGGTTCGTGTCGCAGTTCGGTTCAGTTCGTGTACATATCTACTCTAATTATTCAATTACTAAAACAATCACACAACACACATCACGTATTCATTTAATTCGTACACGTTCGTACACATAGCACGTAATTAGTTTGACAAGTATTACGTTTAAGTTATCCGAAAAACCCGGGATATCACAGTCTTTATATACATTTTATTATTATAACACGACCCATTAAATATATGTAATCACCTTAATTAATCGCAAGTGTCATTAGCACATGTGGGGAGCACTTAGATATATCCTCGGCTATCTTTGAAGTGAGACAAAAATGTGCCCTTTAGAGGATCGCAAACCATGGGAAGATTGTAGAGGAAAAGAGAGTAATTGGATGTAATTAGCTCAAGATTAGGGGATTGTTCCTTTAAAGAACCTTCTTCTAAGATTGCGCAATGAATTATCTTTAATCAGCTCTAATTCTATTTTAACCTTAAAGTCACAATTTTTAAATCTACTAAAGATTCACAAGTAACCTTAGCTAGGAGCCGGGTTTTTGAGTTGATTAACCTCACCACTTGCCAGTAACCTAACTATAATTCATCCCAAGTGGATTCGAAGATCCAAAGCAACACTCTTCATGCTCTTGATATTCTCTACTAATTCTCTATTACTTGCTTTTATTTATGGTTTTAATATAAAAATACCAAAAGATAATTAATCAACTAGTTTGTAAGTTAAAGTTATTTATTAAAAATTCCTTTGGGTTCGATACTTGGTTCTAAACTCTACTACAAACGATAGGTGCACTTGCTTATTGTGTGTGTGTTTAGTCTAAGTAATAATCATTTCTTATAAATTTAAAACTAGATAAAATCATGTTTAAAGGTTATTAAGTTAACCCACCTAATCGTGCTAAGAGTTATTAAAATTTAACTAGACCAAGACACTAAAACATTTGGCTCCATTGTCGGGGATACGTTTGTTTTAAGAAAGACTTTGGATTCCTAACAAGTTTATTCTTCATCTTTTGTTTCTATCTTTTATTTTATTTTGTTTTTGTAGGTATGGACTCTCAAAGTCCACAATATATGGAGATGGAATTTTTTACGATTTTGATCTATGTTATGAAAAGACGGATGTGAGTTTTGTGGAGGTCCACATCTCATTTATGAGTGTTCCTTTTATGGGTGGAACTCTATGAATAATGAAAAGATGTTCTATCCTCCGCCCTTTGATGGGTCACTTGAGCCACCACCACCAATACCTTCAACTTTTCCTCACAACCCCTGTGAAGAACTCTACCATATCTAAAATTCACCACCATATATTCTACCTCAACCCCTTTCCTACCTACCACCCATTTTTGACGAGTCGATTCCTGACCTATTACCATATATACCATCACCACCCGCCTCACATTTTACCTACCCACCATATAATCACGGACATGCATTCAAGCTACAATTTAAACACCTTTCAGTCCTTTTTGAACTAAATTGGTCCGTGTAAGTCAAAACAAGTATTAATCCACATGATTATGAATAATCATCTTAATCAAAGAGGTGAACTATACTTGTATAGACAACTAAGTCTACTAGAAAACCAGATCATGAAGCCACAGCTTCCTCCGAGTCCTATTCTTGTGAAGATCAACCAACAGATTATTATCATTTCTCAAGAATCGGGATTATCCAAAATAACAAATATATTTACAACTATCAACACATAAGTCAAATTCTCGTTTTAGCAGCAGGATCAATCAGTTAACACAAACATAAGATTTTGATAAACTTCATTCTACCCCAAAAATTTTATTTACATTTAATTGTTGTTGTTTGTTTTGGAGTCGGGGGGTCTCTCTAGAAGCAGCCTCTCTATCCTTACGGATAGGGATAAGGTGTGCCTACATCCCACTCTCCTTAGACCCTACCAATTGCTTTTGCTAGGTGTGGGATTTACTTGGTATGGCTTATTGTTGTTGTAGCCCTGTTCATTTAAGATGAACTATTCTCAATAGCCTTTGGTTCAAGATACACAGTTCGAGAATCCCCAAGGATTTCTAGAAATTGATTACTTTTAAGGAATGCAAGCAACATAGAGTATGTGTATCTACAAAGCAGAATAGCTAACAAAAGTTAATCATTTTCAATCATGATACCTGCCGGTAAAACCGTGTTTTGTCATGGGCTTTGGTGAAAGTGTCAGCTTTCTATTGATCAGTGTAGACTGGAAGTTGTAGATGCAGAATGTCTATCACCTACGTCTTAGGGTCATGTCGTATTTGTAATAGGGTTTCGATGTTAGATTTAATTGAGTTTGTATTTGTAATGTCCACTTCGCACGAAGTGTTTTGCACTTCGTACGAAGTGAAGCAGTTTACTTCTTACGAAGCGAGCACACCTTGTACGAAGTGGAGAGGCTCAACTCGCACGATCTAGAAATGTCTATATATAGGAGTGTTGGAGTCTTGAGTCTATAATAGTTTGCTGATCGGTATGGTGAAGCCCTGCCCAGTTTGTTTTAGGATTGTACATGTTTACAACATTAATGAAACAGTAAACTTTTATACAATAATATTGATATTGTAGCTTGTTATAAAGTGAATTCCAGGCACTTTATGACTAGTTAATTAGATTGGGACCTGAACTTATTGGATGAGCAGATCCTCACAAGTGGTATAAGAGTTTGGAGGCCTGATTTGAAGAGTTTGATCAAAATTCTACACTTCTACTCTACTTTTACTTCTCATTTGTTTTTCATTTTTCAACGATTTCATGGACAAAATGGACTGAATTTTCAGTATAATACGTAAAATCCATTATAGTTAAACTCTTGTCACACCCGGCTTTCCACAACCAATCTAAACACCGGTCGGCTCGGTTGAGGAATATCGTGACGTAAGTTGATAACATCATAGACAATTAAATACAGCACAACAGAAGTCTTGGATTTAAATTACTATTACAAACCAAATGTTCGAAATATAAAATAATATACATGCTCGTAATAGAAGATCCACAGGCGGATCATAAAATTGTACAAGAAAGAATGTAAAACAGACTTTGGGCAGATCTAGGATTTGCAAGATCCTCATTTCACTGCCGAGCACTTCCAGCCTATTTTCATATTGTACCTGCAAGCTTAGTCTTTTGAAAATACGTCAGCTTTCACTGGTAAATACATCCAACTGAATCATTTTGAAAACATTTAAATAAAATGTTTTAAGTGCGTATCAGCACAAAATCTTTTATAACTTGGGAAAGTTGACCATCCAACCTTGTTAACAGATTTACATGTTTGTCCATACATACAGGGCCCGGTACGAAGACCGAGACATGATTAATGTACAATCCACTTTGGACTCACGAAGGAGTTATTTCTTCCCAACCTTGTGGGTAATACATTATGAGCGTCTATCGGGTGTATGCCTACACCCGCGCTAAGGTCGTGGCCATTTTCTATTGTCATGAGCCGAGGATATCCAATACACGGTAGTTAACCCCCGATGTTTAAGTTATCAAACAAAAGTGATTAAAGCAGAATATGCGGATTTACTAGCCACAATCCGGCATTCGATTGATTCCATTTCCGACCAAGCGGTAATAGTTTACCGTAACCCAAGTCCGTATAGGGAAATAAGTCGAGAGTATTTACCTGAGCTAGTCTTCTTTAATTTTTATAACTCAACCGTACACAAAAGTACTACGTGCAAATAGCATTTACCGGCAAGTCTGTAGTCTGGATTATGGCATAAGCTAATCAATTAAATACTAACGGTCTTATTTAAGTAATAGACTTAGACCGTATAGTGTACAGGATCAAAACGTATAACGCTTGATTAAACGATGATTGGATAGAATGTAGTTTAATCTCAACAAGTACCTTGACTTGTGTAATATGGATAAACTATGAACATTCTGTTTTTTGAGACTTATATGAAAAGGTTAGACCCGTTTCGGTTAATTTCCGTAAACTAGTTACATATACTTAACTGTACGCATATCAGCGATATCGGGTAACCGGATAAGTCATGGACAAGTTCTATATACCATTATATTTTAAATAAGTTGTAATATCAGTAGGATATCAACTTATATGCCCGCTAAGGTTTTATAATGAAACTATGCCTTATAAGGGCATTTTGGTAATTTCATATCGTATAAAAGGAACTTGAATATAATTTAATGTTATGACCATAATTATACTGGAAAAACAACTTATTATGATATAATATCAGTGGGATATTAATTATATGTGTAATTTGTCTTATATGACCAAACTACGCACCGAAGGGGCATTTTGGTCATTTTACACATAGTTTATAAATTATTTGGGATTCTGAGTTTATATCGTGTACCCACTGTAAAAATATTTAAAATAAGTTTTAAATCAGTAGGTAACAAGTCTTGGTTGATAAATATGGTTTAAAACCATACTATGCGCCGAAATAACGCTTATGTCGTAAAATGACGATTTTTGCGATGTTCAATGAAAACTGATGTTAAGGTTAGGTTAACATGTCTTAGATATGTTATTTAATATAACATATCATTAGGTGAAACATTTACTTTGAAAAGATGTGATTAAAACCATTTTATAAGCCACAAGGGCCTTATCGTCATTTATCAACATAATGCAAGGACTTGTTCATAAACTCAGTTTATAATCTGTTTTGATATCCCAAATAATCCTACTTATAATATTATATCAGTAGAAAACTCATTTTCAAGTTCATTATCGTTTAAACCTCTTTTTATGCAAAAAGGACATATTAATCAAAATGGTATAATTACGGAACTTGTGCATAAACTCAGATTCTGATTATGATTATGTAATATAATCTCAGAGGGTTATGCTACATTAATTTATGATCATAATGCCACTTTAGATCAGTAGCTAACTAATCTAAATCGGGTAAGAATCGAAAGTCAAAGAAGAAGTCAAACTTCGTGATTTCCGATTGCGAACCGACCCTAGAACTGGAATTGACGAGCCGAACAGGTTCTTACATGTTCTAATAATTATTACCCACTTGTTTAAGTGTCAAAACAGGTTTCATAACATATATAAGATTAAATTATAACATTTCCAAAAAATGGCCTGTTTGACTTTTTCATACATTAACATTGACCCGTCAATTGGTCTAGCAAACGTGATCTTCAGGAGGTGCCCTTTATAGGGACTAACACCTACCTTATCACGATCACTTAGCCACATTCATTACGAACAATGGCTGGACCATAACGGTCTTAACCGAAAGTCAAGGCATTTTCTGTAAAACGCTTGACTTTTGGCTATGAAAGCCTATAAACGAAAATGCAAGAGGAAGGAACACTTACAAGTGGTTCCTAGGATGCAATAGTACTAAGTTGGATGCTCCTTTCAGATAGGAACTTCCAGAGGAGGGAGATAGAGTTGTGAATGAGAAAGGTGCAAGTTCAAATGGTGAACCTTGGCACCTATTTATAGTTGAAGAGCTTGAAGGAGGTGATGCCAGGTGCTAAGGGGTGTAAGAGGAAGCTTACAAGTGTCCTAAAAAATGGCATAGCTGTTTGGTAATCCATAGTTTCGAACACACTTGGTTTTTGGCAACATGTGTGGAGGCCAAGCAAAACTTCTGCAGACACAGCTCTCTGGCGGGCTACGAGAGGCACAGGCCTTGCCTCTCGCGCCCCGCGAGTGCCCCTAGGACACTTTTAGATTTTGAGACTTTTAGCCCCTTAACTTATAAAACCCTCTAAAACCTTCTAAAACACCTTTTTAGCATATTTAGCCCTCCGTAACCAATATTTGGCATACCCGGGAGTATGCCTGGATATTGTCGAGCTCTCGGTTCGTTAAAAGGTCACTCAGAGGTAAAAATTAACATGTTGACACTTTTAATCCATCCATTATCCAACTTTCACATAATAACAGAATTGAAACCTCTTGTCCAACCAATGGGACATATGAAAGTTAGGACTTCGTAAAGGATCACTCAGAGGCCCACTATAAGCATGTTGACTCTGATGTCACTTAGAGGCTGGGCTTGTTGACATATCAGTCAATCAGAGGCCAAGTATAAGCATGTTGACATATCAGTCATTCAGAGGCTAATGATTAAGCATGTTGACATATCAGTCACTCAGAGGCTTACGTTTAAGCATGTTGACATCAGACAGTCACTCAGAGGCTCAGTTTGAGCATGTTGACACCTTTAGTCCCTATTAGTCTTTAATAGACTTAAATAAAAACACGACACGTGTCACTATACTATTGGACACGATTTTATGAGGTGTTACATCCTCACCCCTTAAAAGAAATCTCGTCCTCGAGATTTTATTCCATAACATGGGGGGTACTTTTTCGCATAGTGGACTCAACCTCCCATGTATACTCGACACCTCTAAAGGCGTCCCACTTAACCTTTACTATAGGTATTAATTTCCTTCGGTGCTTCTTAACCTGTTGATCCTCGATCGAAATTGGTTTCTCAACAAACTTCAGGTTTTCATCTAAGCCAAAATTCACACTTAGAAAATTTAGCATAAAGCTTTTCCTGCCTTAACAATTCTAGAATGCACCGAAGGTGGTTCTCATGATCATCTTGATTACGAGAACAGATGAGTATGTTATTAATGAAGACAATGACAAACTTATCCAAATACGGTTTGTAGACCCTATTCATGAGATCCATGAATGCTGCAGGTGCATTTGTGAGCCCAAAAGGCATCACTAGAAATTCAAATGACCATATTGGGTCCTAAAGGCAGTCTTAGGAACATCCTCGTTCCTAACCTTCAGCTGATGATATCCTGATCTCAAATCAATCTTAGAAAAATTACTAGCCCCTTGAAGTTGGTCGAATAAGTCATTGATCATGGGCAGAGGATATCGGTTTTTAATTGTTATCTTGTTCAACTCTCGGTAGTCAATATACATCCCATTGAACCGTCCTTTTTTTAACAAAAGAACTGGAGCTCCCCATGGCGAGGAACTTGGCTGAATAAAGCCTTTCTCTAAGAGTTCATCTAACTGCGTCCTCGACTCTTTCATTTTCGTTGGTGCTAATCGGTATGGAGATCTAGCTGCAGGTGCTGATCCTAGCAGGATATCAATTCTAAACTCTACTTGCCTATCTGGAGGCAGGCTTGGTAATTCTTCAGGGAAAACATCGGAATACTTGAGATAACTAGAAGGTTTTCTATATTTGGTTTAGGCTCGTTAATAGTTACTTGTACAGATGAATGACACAACCTTTCCCCAAACACTTGGATGCCTTAAATAACGACAACTTGTCTGGCAATCCATAGTGTGAATCTAAAGGGATGGTGATCGTTTCACCGGATGAGGTTTTAATCTCGCTGAGTTTCTTATCTCAGGCAATACGGGCTTGGTTATGGGATAACCAATCCATGCCTAAAACTACATCGAACCCAGCCAATTTCATTGGCAAAAGAGAGATAGGGATAGAATGATTCTTAATGGATATAGAACATCCATCAAGAATGGAAGATGCTGTCTCTAACGTTCCATCAGCAAGTTCTATCTCATAAGCTTTATCTAGAGTTCTTATGGGCAAGTTTAATAGTTTACTAAACTTATGATCAACAAAAGATTTATCTGTACCCGAATCAAAAAGAACTCTAGCATATACATCATTGATGAGGAATGTACCTTTTATGACATTATTGTCATTAATGGTCTCCCTTGCATTCATCTGGAAGGCACGAGCATTCCCTTTCTTGTTTCTCTAGGCTTTGCATCATTACTTTTGGGGTTCTTGGGGAAATTGAACGTAATATGCCTTTTTCATTACAGTTGTAGCAAACGGCATCCTTAAGATCCTTGCACTCTAGGTCTTATGCCCCTTTCTCTTGCAGATACCACAGGGTTTAGTCTGTAGGTTTATACTACACTGTCCCCAATGTCTATATTTACAGTTCTTGCACAGAGGTTTGTCATTAGACGTGTGTTGATTCTTCTTCTTGAACCCGAAATTTCCTTTCTTTTTGAACCTTTGGGAGTTATCCTCCTCCCGTTTTCTTTTTTCCGTTAGTTTCAGTCCTAACTGATCTTTGCTCACTAAGTCTAAAGTGAAGGAGAGAGATAGGTCTACAGCGGATCTATAGGTATTAGGCTTAGCAACCTTTACCATCCCCTTTATCTCGGGCGCTAGCCCATTTATGAAATGCGCAATGCGTTTGGATTCAGGGGTAATCAGATATGAAACTAACCTAGACAGGGAATTGAAGTCAGAAACGTACTTCCGACAATCTAGGTTCTTCATTGAAAGAGTCAGAAAGTCTTCTCTAATTTCTCCACCTCATGAGGTGGACAGTAAGTCTCCTTGACTAGATCGACAAACTTAGACCATCCTAAGTTGTACATGTGTATCTTAACTGTAGATTGAATCATTGCCTTCCACCAAATGAGGGCATCGCCCTTGAAGGACTGTGATACATACTTGACCACATCCTTATCAGCACATCCGCTGATATCCACTTTGTCTCCATTTCCTCGAAGCTAATTCAAGGCTTCTACGTCTCCTTTTTCCCCATTGAAATCTTGGGGCTTGCAGGAGATGAAATATTTGTAGATACATCATCTTTAGAAGAACGGGACCTATCACAAATTCTATTTTCTTTGGTTCACTCTTCGCATTCGAAGAGTGAACTGAGCTCTCCTTATGAGCTGAGGATGGCGTGATTGATAATGGTCTGAGCGAGTAGCACTCGACCCCCTAAGTTTTTCTATGGCCTTTTCCATGGCCTTTCCCACAGCTGCATCTATGCGAGCTTAGAAGTCATCATTGTTAATGGCTATGTTTTCAGCCTTGTTAGAGATAATCCCTCAGTGGCTACTCTGTGCCTCGTCCGAGTTTATCATTTTGAAGCTTTGGCTCTAAATATCAAACAAAATTTCTCTTAGCCATGGTATAACAACCATATTGGCTTAATTATTGGATATAACAATCCATTGTCTATTTAAGCTAGTGTGAATAACATCACAACTCTTAGGCTTATCATGTCTATATTTGGCCTAGGTCTTAATAGGACCATCAAAGGCAAATTACAATCTGGACATAGTCCATATATTATTAGATCAGTGGATCTAATGTCACAACTGTCATTATCATAATTTACAATTATATACAGCTCATAAGCTTGTCACTAATGGACATAATAATTGGAACATCCATGATATATTGGGCACATTGGCCTGTCACCTTGGACATAATTGGGCACATTGGCCTGTCATATTGGACATAAAATTGGGCACATTGGCCTGTCACCTTGGACATAAATTGGGCACATTGGCCTGCCACATTGGACATAAAATTGGGCACATTGGCCTGTCACATTGGACAAAAAGTTGGGCACATTGGCCGTCACCTTGGGTATAAAGTTGGGCACATTGGCCTGTCACCTTGGACATAAAGTTGGGCACATTGGCCTGTCATTTGTCATCGCATTGATGACATTAGTCGGGATCACATTGATCACATAGGCTATATAATAGGTATTAGGACGTAGTCCTTTTACCTAGGCGGCTAGTGTTGTTCCTCAATTCACACTACCAAGATTATGAACATTCCTTAATGTTAACATAAGAGTACCTTAATGATTGATTAATGGTCCCAGTCACCTTGGACCTGAACGACCTTGGAGGCTTGAACCTGTTCACCACCTCTGGATAGAAGGATAACTTCCCTTAACTATCCTGATAGAAGGCCCCTTGTCCTTAACTATCATTTCTTGGTCAATGTGTGGTCTACGCCACTTGGCATAATCAATTCCATTAAGGTCTTTTGGAATTATATAGCAGAGCAAAAATTTCGAATAAAATCGAGACGCTCGCTTTGAAGAGGATGAATACATATATATAATTCCAAAAATACTTCCTTAAATTCCATTAGAAATTACAATACTAGAAACAATGAAATAAACTGTCCATAGGACTAAAGAAATAAAAATGTCCACACAGGGACTAAAGTAATAACAATGTCGGGACTAACATACATTATAAGTAAAGACTTCACTCGTCCTTCTTTCCCTTAACTAGTTTGGAGAGTTTTTGAAGAACTTGTTTGTCTTCTTCTCCGTTTTCTCCGCTTGTTGTTGCATTTCTTTCAGTTCGTTCGAAGGCCTTCGTTAATGGCCTCAAGTGGCGGCAAAGGTTGTGGTTGTGGCATACTAGGATACTGATACCCATAACTTAGATATCTAGTAGGTGGATAAGCAGGTGGGAAAGGAGACGGGTAAAGTGCGTTATGCATGACGATTGCATGTAAGGGTTATGCGACCATGCTTGGTAATCAACAGGTGTGGTTGGGTTAAAAGGATCATATCCAGACGTATCCGGATATATTAGATATGGTTATTATAACCCGATGGTGGTGGTTGAACTGCGGGTGATGACGTTAGTTCCACCACAGGTGAGGCATTAGAGGGTCCACCCATTTGTGGGTCCTCTTGAATGGTGGGGTAGGGTTTAGGCAATGGTGGTAGCGAACCCGACCGTTGACCCGCACGTACAGACACACGCGCTCCATGTTTCCTCCTCGGTGGCTCAGGTGGCGCCTGATGATGTTCCACTGGTTCCATGTAAAACATCTTCTTGTATAGGAGTGGTTGAGAGTGATGGGAAGGAGTGTTGGCAAATGGTGAATTGGTTCCAATATTGGTCCCACTCATTAGGATCTTGATATGGCGATCCGGCATAAGAGTTTGAATCGCTCGATATCTTGATGGGATGCACATTTGAACCTGACAGTGGCATCTCTGGATCGGAGTCCTCGTCATTAGGTTTTGCTGATCCAACTGATTCTGATAAGCTGTGGGTGTGTTAAGGTATTATCCTGATAAGAATGATGGGAATGGTGAGAGTGATGTGAATGATGTGAATGGTACGAGTGATAAGAGTTTTATGTATGAGAAGTGAATGTTGCGATAATGCCATGAATCCCCGAATCTTCATAGGGGTTCGGGTGATGTGGATGTGAAAGGATATGTCCTGAAGGTCCTCCCTCATTGGTCCTTTGCCTCTTCCTCATACACGTGGCGACATTTTCCTGTTAAAAATCTATTAAAAAACAATACTAATAACTTAATAATGAAATTGAAGCTAATCGTTAAGATTAAGTGGTTAAATTACTCTCAAACCTTGGCTCTGATACCAACCTGTCACACCCCGACTTTCCATAGCCAATCCAAACACCGGTGGGCCCGGATGGGGAATATCTTGACGTAAGTTGATAACATCATAGACAATTAAACACAACACATCGAAAGTCTTGGATTTAAATTATATTACAAACCAAATGTTCGAAATATAAAATAATATACAGGCTCGTAATAGAAGATCCACAGGCGGATCATAAAATTGTACAAGAAAGAATGTAAAACAGACTTTGGGCAGATCTAGGATTTGCAAGATCCTCATTTCCTTCCGAGCACTTCCAGCCTATTTTCACATTGTACCTTCAAGCTTAGTCTTTTGAAAATACGTCAGCTTTCCTGGTAAATACACCAACTGACTCATTTTGAAAACATTTAAATAAAATGTTTTAAGTGCGTATCAGCACAAAATCTTTTATAACTTGGGAAAGTTGACCATCCAACCTTGTTAACAGATTTACATGTTTGTCCATACATACAGGGCCCGGTAGAAGACCGAGACATGATAACGTACAACCACTTTGGACTCACGAAGGAGTCATTTCTTCCCAACCTTGTGGGTAATACATTTTGAGCGTCTATTGGGTGTATGCCTACACCCGCGCTAAGGTCGTGGCCATTTCTATTGTAATGAGCCGATGATATCCAGGACACGGTAGTTAACCCCCGATGTTTAATTTATCAAACAAAAGTGATTAAAACAAAATATGCGGATTTACTAGCCACAATCCGACATTCGGTTGATCCCATTTCTGACCAAGCGGTAATAGTTTACCGTAACCCAAGCCCGTATAGGGGAAATAAGTCGAGAGTATTTACCTGAGCTAGTCTTCTTTAATTTTTATAACTCAGCCGTACACAAAAGTACTAAGTTCAGATAGCATTTACCGGCAAGTCTCTAGTCTTGATTATGGCATAAGCTAACCAATTAAATACTAACGGTCTTATTTAAGTCATAGACTTAGACCGCATAGTGTACAAGATCAAGACGTATAACACTTGATTAAACATGATTGGATAGAATGTAGTTTAATCTCAACAAGTACCTTGACTTGTGTAATACGGATAAACTATGAACATTCTGGATTTTGAGACTTATATGACAAGGTTAGACCCGTTTTGGTTAATTTCCTTAAACTAGTTACATATACTTAACGTATGCATATCAGCAATATCGGGTAACCAGATAAGTCATGGACAAGTTCTATATGCCATTATACTTTAAATACGTTGTAATATGAGTAGGATATCAACTTATATGCCCTTAAGGTTTTATAATGAAACTATGCCTTATAAGGGCATTTTGGTAATTTCATATCGTATAAAAGGAACTTGAATATAATTTAATGTTTAACCATAATTATACTGAAAAATACTTATCTATGATTTAATATCAGTAGTATATTAATTATATGTGTAATTTGTCATATATGACCAAACTACGCACCGAAGGGGCATTTTGGTCATTTTACACAATAGTTATAAATTATTTGGGATTCTAAGTTTATATCTTGCACCCACTATAAAAATATTTAAAATAAGTTTTAAAATCAGTAGGTAACAAGTCTTGGTCGGTAAATATGGTTTAAAACCATACTATGCGCCGAAATGACGCTTATGTCGTAAAATGACGATTTTTGCGATGTTTAATGAAAAATGATGTTACGGTTAGGTTAACATGTCTTATATATGTTATTTAATATAACATATCAGTTGGTGAATCATTTACTTTGAAAAGATGTGATTAAAACCATTTTATAAGCCACAAGGGCCTTATCGTCATTTATCGACATAATACAAGGACTTGTTCATAAACTCAGTTTATAATCTGTTTTGATATCCCAAATAATCCTACTTATAATATTACATCAGTAGGAAACTCATTTTCAAGTTCATTAACATTTAAACGTCTTTTTATGCAAAAGGGCATTTTAGTCAAGATGACATAATTATGGAACTTGTACATAAACTCAGATTCTGACTATGATCATGTAATATAATCTCAGAGGGTTATGTTACATATGTTACAATCATAATGCAACTTTAGATCAGTAGCTAACTAATTTAAATCGGGTCAGAATCGAAAGTCAAAGAAGAAGTCAAACTTCGCGACTTCCGATTGCGAACCGACACTAGAACTGAAATTGACGAGCCGAACATGTTCTTACATGTTCTAATAATTATTACCCACTTGTTTAAGTGTCAAAATTGTTTTCATAACATATATAAGATTAAATTATAACATTTCTGAAAAATAGCCTGTTTGACTTTTTAATACATTAACTTTGACCCATCAATTGTTCTAGCAAACGTGATCTTCAGGAGGTGCCCATTATAGGGACTAACACCTACCTTATCACGATCACTTAGCCATGTTCATTATGAACAATGGCTAGACCATAACGGTCTTAACCTAAAGTCAAGGCGTTTTCTGTAAAACCTTGACTTTTGGCTATAAAAGCCTATAAACGAAAAATGCAAGAGGAAGGAACACCTATAAATGGTTCCTAGGATGCAATAGAACTAAGTTGAATGCTCCTTTCAGATAGGAACTTCCAGAGGAGGGAGATAGAGTTGTCAATGAGAAAGGTGCAAGTTCAAATGGTGAACCTTGGCACCTATTTATAGTTGGAGAGCTTGAAGGAGGTGATGCCAGGTGCTAAGGGGTGTAGGAGGAAGCTTACAAGTGTCCTAAAACGTGGCATAGCTGTTTGGGAATCCATAGTTTTGAACACATTGGTTTTTGGCAACATGTGTGGAGGCCAAGCAAAAATTCTTTAGACACAGCTCTCTATCGGGCCGCGAGAGGCACAGGCCTTGCCTCTCGCGCCCCGCAAGCGCCCCTAGGCTACTTTTACATTTTGAGACTTTTAGCCCCTTAACTTATAAAACCCTCTAAAACCTTCTAAAACACATTTTTAGCATATTTAGCCTTCCATAACCAATATTTGGCATGCCCGGGAGTATGCCCGGATATTGTCGAGCTCTCGGTTCATTAAAAGGTCACTATGAGGTATGAAAGTTAGGACTTCGTAAAGGATCACTCAGAGGCCCACTATAAGCATGTTGACTCCGATGTCACTCAGAGGCTGGGCACGTTGACATATCAGTCAATCAGAGCCCAAGTATAAGCATGTTGACATATTAGTCACTCAGAGGCTAATGATTAAGCATGTTGGCATATCAGTCACTCAGAGGCTCACGTTTATGCATGTTGACATAAGACAGTCACTCAGAGGCTCACGTTTATGCATGTTGACATAAGACAGTCACTCAGAGGCTCAGTTAGAGCATGTTGACACCTTTAGTCCCTATTAGTCTTTAATAGACTTAAATAAAAATACAACACGTGTCACTATACCATTGGACACGATTTTACGAGGTGTTACAACTCTTGAAAAGATCAGAGCAAAAATCAACTGAATCATGACAAAATTGCAAAAAACGTGAAATTGTGAACACATTTCGCATGATTTGATACCCTCACTTCGCATGAAGAGAACATACACTTCGCATGAAGTGAAATTCTGTTAAAATTGAAACTTCCACATCGCACGAAGTGATATTCCAATTCACACGAAGTAAATTTTTAATCATTGTTGTTTTTGTTTTGAATTTGTGGGTCCCCTAATCCGCATGGATCTTCACAGAATCGTCTATGCAACTTAGAGTGCGGAATCCCCTAGATCAGATTTCATAGAAAACAAACAAGAACACGAACACAATCACTTTCAACAAGTCTTCTATTATTTATCCAACACAAGTGTTTACAATCAATTGAAGACTCTCTCTCAACTCTCTATGAAGTAATTAACTAATCCACTAAGCAACCTTAACCCTAATGCAAAACTCTCTTTATATAGAGACAGGTTTGCAAATGGGCTAGGGTTTCACCACATGGGCTGCAAATGGGTCTAGGCCCAATTCGCCTACCACTCACTAAAATGAGTTTGGTTTAGCCCAATCACTTCTAATCAACTACTACAATACTAAACTCACTAACTATTTATCGTTTTACTAATTCAAGATATCCAAAGACCAAATCTAAGCTGTTGTCACAAATATGCACCAACAAACTCCCTCTTGACAATAGCTTCATTAAACAATTTCGTCTTCAGTCATCTTGCAATCTTCAACGTCTTTGAAAATCGTTGGTCTTTGGATAGCTTCAGCTTTAATAGCTTCTGTCAGCAACGATGCTGGTGGAACTTCATTGAAACCTTTGTAGCCCACACTTGTCTTGTCATAACTTTTTTTCAAGCTATTCATCATGTGTTTCATAAAAAAGATGAATCTCTGAATTGATTCAATTTCTTTTCAAGTTCACAAATTTTAAGTTGTGCTTCTGACAACTCTTTGCATATTTGAGAGATCTCTTTTGTTTTGTCACTCATCGTATCATGAGCTAAGTCAATAATTTGAAGTTTTTCATTTAGTTTACAGGTTAATATATTTATTTCTTCTCATAACCTTTAATTTTCTTCAATATAATGACTCATTTCCTTTTATGAAAAAGTTTGACTCTTTTAGATTCGAGAGCTCATTTACCAGACTTTTGTTTTGTTTTGTTAACGTGTCAACTTCACTTTGCAGTTCACGACATTTTAAGCAAACAGAACTACCAGAGTTAGAATGTACCTCTCCTTTGATTTTATTTCACCCTCAACATATTTCACCCTCAGCATCTGTTGCTCTTTCAGCTACCGTCTCTCGCTCTACCTCAGCATCAACCTTAACTCCTTCATCATCAACTGGGGCTATCTCAGCCATGAACGCCTGTATGGCATTGTCATCACCCTCCAGATGAACACTCCAATCATAAGAACCTTCTCTAGCAGTAAAGATCAAGGCCTTTAATCCAGTGTTAGTTGACGCATTCTGTTGCTTGAACCATGATAGAAATCTTGAAAATGAGCTAGAACGAGATTCAGACTTAGGTCCTTTACACTCTCTAGCAAAGTGTCTGTAATTTTGACAATTGTAACACTTCACTTTAGACTTGTCAAAACCCAGATTCTTTCCAACGAACTTCCTTCTTGTCATATTCATGAATCTCTTCACTCTTCTAGAGATCATGGCCATCTGACATTGTAAATCCATCTCCTCCAGGTCATCAGGGTCAATCTGATCATAATATTCATCAAACGTAGCAGGATCAGATATTCTTCCTTGAATATAATTCTCATAGGAAGCAACAAAAGAAGCAAGCAGGGCCAAATGATCTTCAGCAGCCTTGACACTCAGAGGCATAGACCTTGTACTTTTGTTACTATTGCTAGCTTGTTGTCTCTTTGCCCCTGACGATCCTCCTAAAGCACTACAAAACATATTTCACCCTTAGCATTTATCACAACCTCTCATTTTCACACGAGAGAAACGCAGTTGTAGAACCACTTGAAGCATTGTTGGAAGAAGAAGATGTAAGCCCTTTATAAATTCCCAGATCTTGAACCTGAGCATATCCGGTTTCCTTCTTCTTCATGTTGAGCTCATAAGCTCTCAGTTTCCCAACAACTTCTTCCAAGTCTGTATCTTCATAATCAGCTTCACCCTTTATCATTAGTGTATATATATATCCCATTTGGTAGGTAAAGCATCTAGCAACTTACCGTTATCTCCACATCTGTGTATCCCTCTATGTCATAATTGTCCATTTCTGACATCAGATGATAATATCTCGTGATACTATCTTCAAGGGACTCATTTCTCATTCCTTTAAAGACAACAAATTGTTTCTTCAGCAAATCAACCTTGTTCTTCTTCACATCAGGATTGCCCTCATATCTCTTCTCTAGAGCATCCCACATCTCCTTCGAATTAGTATAACGCTTGAATGTATGTTTGATGCCATCAGGTAACGAAATCTTTATAGCATCTAAGGCCTTCTTCTCAGACTCATACATTCTCTTTTCAGCCTCTGACATGTTCACTAGGCAGTGACACGTTGTCTGCCTTCAAAGTCATGACTTGGGTTAATGTACCCATCTTTAATACAGATCCACATCCGTGTGTCCTGATATTCAATGAACGACTGGAACCTATCCTTCCATGTAAGGTAATTCTCTACCTTCAACATCTTTGGAGGTTGTTAGTCGTGCCTGGCTCGTGCTCCATTCTCAACAATTCAATTAAGTTAGACATATTCGACATTTTTACCGAACTGGCTCGTTAAAAAATTTGTCTAAAATGAGTGATTATCAAATTATACCGTTAGACTCGTCTCAACGATATGAATCCAATGATATATAATGTCCGATAGTGATTTTAGGAATTTCTTTTTGTCCTAAAAATCACACGAGTCTAACGTGCAATAGGTTTGTCAAGATTGTCTATGGATCAAATTCTGTGTACAAAACGTTTAACTCCGGTTAAGTCAGCTGGTTAACTTTCCACCTTTGTGGGTACAACTCGGAACATATCAAATTCGAAACAGATTCTCGAAAAAGTGATCCGAGATGCTAATCCTAGATGGTGATTCGGAACAGTGATCCGAGATGGTATTAGAGATGATCCGAGATTAGTACTAAAAATCTGAGATGCACTATTATGATCCGAGATGCAATCTGAGATGGAATCCGAGATGAACACCTACGATCAGAGATGCACTGTTCACATCCAAGATGCAACTATTCTGATCCGAGATGCAACTATTCTGATCCGAGATGCAGCTTTCTGATCCGAGATGCTTCTCTAATCTTCCGAGATGCACTTCCTCTATTCGAAATCCCTACTGTTTATCGAAATACCAACAGAAACCCTAGAATAGCCGTCAAAACTTCAAACCAGCCTTCAAAAACGTCCAAAACTTCAACTTTTTCTGCTGTAACGATTCCGAACCAAGCAAAACAAGAGCCGATTGCTCAATACCAATTGCAGGTCCCCAAATCCGTATGAATCTTCATAGAATCGTCTATCCAACCTAGAGTGTGGAATCCCCAAGATTAGATTTCATAGAAAACGAACAAGAACACGAACACAATCACTTTCAACAAGTCTTCTATTGATTATCCAACACAAGTGTTTACAATCAATTCAAGACTCTCTCTCAACTCTCTATGAAGTAATTAACTAATCCACTGAGCAACCTTAAACCTAATGCAAAACTCTTTTTATATAAAGACAGGTTTGCAAATGGGCTAGGGTTTCACCACATGGGCTGCAAATGGGTCTAGGCATAATTTGCCTACCACTCACTAAAATGTGTCTGGTTTAGCCCAATCACTTCTAATCAACTACTACAATACTAAACCCACTAACTATTTATCGTTTTACTAATTACAAGATATCCAAAGACCAAATCTAAGTTGTTATCACAAATATGCACCAACAAAAAATTTTCAGATCGCATGAAGTGTCACTTCGTACAAAACAAGTGTTCAACAAATTTTCCAGCAAAATGGATACCGGATACTTCAATGCATTCGCAACGTCCGCAGTTTCATACGCCGTAGCTCAAAGGTTAAATTTAGACAATGAAATGGGCACCATGACAAAGCCCAAAGCTGATGTGTATAGAAGATTATTTTGGTTGGAATGAAAGGTTCGTGAACTGGGTACAACAAATCATTTTGAATGCTGGTACGCCATCGAGGAGAAGTATGTTGCACTAGATGGAGAGAACGGTTTAGAGAAGAATTGACACAGTTTACTCCACAAGAAAAGGAAAAGTTCGTCCGAGAGAAGAAAATGATGAACATATTGCAGCAAGCTTTAAAAGAAGATATTTTTGCTCTTTCTATAACACGACGGCAATGCACAATCTATGTGGAATGCTCTGAGGTTGAAGTTTCAGGGAAGCACACAAATGAAGAAAAGAACAAGAAGGAGTTTGATATCTTCAATCTCCTCAAAGGTAAATATATAAAATAGCTAATCGAACGATACTATCACCTAGTGGTCGAGATGAAGCATTTGGGAATCCAAAAGGAGAATGAGGAGTTGGTGGATAAACTTGCTGATTCACTACCCGAAAAGAATGGTCTACCTATTTGACTATCTTAGAGAATAGCTCAGAATATGGCACACTTACTTTGTCAAGATTCATTGAAAAGCTAGAAGGTCATGAGCTAGAAATGAAGAAAATGGCCAAGACTAGAAGTTCACATGTGTAGCAAGACGTAAATCGGTACTATAAAGGCAATTCAGAGGCAAGTACTCAGAGTCCAAAGATACACACTGCTTTTAATGCTGATAGTTCTTCAAGTACCAGTTCAAATTTTGGTGGAGGATTTCAATCATTTCCGACATATGAGCCTAATTCACCTCAGACACCGCAATCTTCTCAAAACTCGAACAATTACCAAAGTGGCCAAGGTAACCAAAACAACAACTCAAACAAGAGAATTCTACAATGCAACATCGCCGTGAACTTAGATAATGCACAAGACTTCAATGAGAACACTACTAAACAACATTTGGTGTTGCTTGCATCTGTGCTCGAATCTTATGAAAGTCTGGTGGCCGGAAAAATTGTGAACCTGAACATGACAAAAGAAGATTATGATCAAATAGATTCGGAAGAGCTGGAACTTATTGACATCAACTGGTGCATGGCTTCAATTGTTCTGCAGAGCACAATGATTTATGGAGATCACGGGTAGAAACAGTTTGGGAGGTTTAGAGGGAAAAACTTGTATTTGATAAATCAAAAGTTATGTGTTTTAAATTTCGGGAGAAATGGCACTTTAAGAAGGAACATCCAAAAAGAGAAGTCCACGGTAACCAGAATCCTTTCGGAGATGACTACTACCGAAAAGCAATTTATCACAAACCTTCGCCACTCATATACTTCATGAATGATCCAGATTGAAGATGGTTCTTCGAGTTCGAAAGATAAAGCCTTAGTTGTTGCTCAAAAGGATGAAGGATTTAATTGGAATAAATACGTTTCAAAGAATGAAAGTCTCACGCTGTTGGTAGAACTAATAGATGAACCGAACCGGTTGAAGAAGAATGTTCTGAAGCAATTTTTGATGAAGCTATAGTTGAAGAATATTACCATGAGCTATCTTTTGAGGAAGAAAATCTTTTACATAGTGCTTTAGACATTTAATGCCACCTGAAATGTATAAAACTTTTGTAGGTTACTTTGAACCGGGATACAAGGCGAATTATGATGAAGAGCCTTAACCTGAAGATGAAGAATTGATTGATGTTGACAAAGAGATGATTGTCGAGAATCTTACAGAAATCGCAAACAAAGCTATGATGCCTAATTTTAAAGAGGTAGTTCTTGAAGATGTCTAGAAGGTCAATGTTGAGTTGGTAGAGAAATCGATAAAGGAAGAAGTAAAAGTTTAGATCATTGAGGTTGAAAAACCTTGCAACAGAGTCTTTCCAGAATGTTTTGAAAAGGATGAAAAATTTAAACAACTGAAAAAACTTTCTGATAATTTGTCAAGTGACTTATGACACTAAAGAAGCTTATGACAAATTACGTAAAACTATAAAACAGTTTCTACAAACAAGTAAAGAAAATGAAGCAACACCTTCGATGCTTAAAGCAACGATTTTGGACAAAAAATGGCCATAAACATTCACCTTAACAGATTGCTAAGCTAAAAAGTGATTTAGAAATAATGAGAATTGAGAAAGAAAGAGTCAATAAGCTGTTGATTAGCTATTTGACTTCTTCATATGTCATTGATCATACTTCCTAAAGAATCAGAAAATCTCAAAAGGAAGAAAATGATAATGTTCTCAAAACAAAGGAATGAGTTATAGTCTGTTCCACCACCAATGTGGAAAAGTTATTCCGAGAAAAACCATATGTGGTGGAAAGGCACTCAATTTAAAACTTAAAACTGAAACGAACAATGAGCTGCCTGAAAATATCGATGTAACTTACACCAAATCTAATGAAGAGTGTAAGTCAGATGTTGTAAAAACTGTGGTTGAAAATGTTTTGGGAAGTGAGAGCGATAGCACTAAGTTTGAGAGTGCTAAGTCTAATTTGGAAAGACTAATTCAAGTTCATTTTCTGAAAATGAAGAAAGTTTTCATAAGAATTATCTTAAAAAATCGGAATCTAGTCCTAATTTGGTTGGATATAAAATGAAAGGATCTAACAAACTATATTCTGCTCAAGAATTTCTGATTTAGAATATGAATCTTGAAAAGGCTGAATAAGTGTTTAAGTTGGTTGAAGTAAGCTTATCTGAACTTGAAAATTTGAACGCGTCTTACTATTCTAAACCCAAATGTTCTTACAATAACAACTACAAAGGAAAGAACTATCTAGAGAATAAAAGGAAAGGGTTAGGATATGTTAAGAAACATTACGAAAGATTCCGAAAACAAAATATTTCAAAAATGTAAACTTCGTTTTCGAAACAAGTTCAGAAAGCGAGAAAGAGAGCTTGGCAAAAGAACAGTTAAATGACGAGTTCTATGCTGAAAAGAAACATTGTAAGCAGGTTTAGAGATCTACTGTTGGAAAAACAGTTGGACATGTTTCAAATGTATACAAGTCGAGCATATTGCACGACAATGTCCCAAGAATTTTCTAAACCTGATTACAATGTCAAGAAATCGTCAAAAGATGAGAAACAAAAAACCCCAAGTTTTGTTCCAACACAGATTTTGAAAAGAAACAATGATTTGATATTGTGAAACCAACAAATTTTAATGTTTCAAAGAAAGAAGTTGGTGAATCATCAACAAGATTGATCAAAAAGATCAAAGTTTTACACTAAACAAGCATTTTCAAAACAACAAACTTGGGTGGTTAAAACAAAAACCATCTATTGAGTCAAGGTTGAACAGGTTGTTGAAATCAAGAAAAATGGTAAGAGTGTTTGTGAACCAAAGTTTGAGATCCTGAACCCACCCAAGACCGACAAGGCTTTGGTCCTCTATTCAATCATCGCTTAATTACATTTGTAGGGGCTCCCCAGATCAATCATCTCAAAGTGGATAATGGATAGTGGAGCTTCTCAACACATGACGAGAATGTTAGCCTTTCTTTATAATGTCAATTCAATCCATGGAGGCTATGTTGGGTTCACGAGTAATCAAGGTGGAAGGATAGTCAGCGAGGGGTATCTAACGAACGGTGTGGTGTCATTCGATAAAGTCAACTAATAAGCCAAATTAGAGAACAAATTGCTGAGTATTTCCTAGATTTGTGATAAAAAGTTCACGACACACTTACAGATAAAGAATGCTTAATTATGAAGCAAGGATTCAATATACTTGAGGAATGGATCCTGATGCGAGCTCCTCGAGAGAATGATTTATATGTCCTCGATATAAGTGTTGCTACAATTACAACAAAAACCATGCAATGCTTCATATCAAAAGCAATAGAAAAGGAATCGATTATGTGGCACAAAAAATGGGGCATATTCATCTCCGAAAAATGAACTTTCTCATTCACAACAATCTAGTTGAGGGAATTAATCTGAAGAGTTTTCATCGAGTGATGACTGCATCAGTTGTAAAAAAGGAAAATAGAATAAAATGTCTCACCCGAGCAAACTTCTGAACTCCATTAAGCTCCCACTAGAGAGACTTCACATGGATCTCTTTGGACCTGTCAACGTTAAAAGCATTTTTGGGGATCTCTATTGTTTTGTTGTGACAGACGACTATCAAGTTTTCATGGGTGATGTTCCTAGAGAGCAAAGACGAAACATTTGAAAATCTGATGATTCTTTTTCGAAAGTTGGAGAACTTGTATCACTTTCCAATCGGACAGATTCGTAGTGGCAATGGTACAGAGTTCAAAAACAATCGAATGGTTGAGTTTTGTAACAGACAAAGGAATTTGCATGAATTCAGTGCACCATGTACTTCGCAATAGAACGGTGTAGCTGAACGCAAAAATCAAACCCTGATAGAGACAGCTAGAACCATGATCACTGATTCTAAACTTCTAGTCAGTTTTTGGAGCGAGGTAGTGGCTTCTGCATGCTACACTTTGAACAGAGTTTTGACAGTCAAGACACATAAGAAGACTGTTTCGAGCTACTTAACCAACAAAAACCTAATCTGAAAATATTTAGATACCCGCACCATAATTGATGTTGATGGTAAATTTGGGCTAAATCTTTAAAAGGGTTCTTCGTGGGATATGCTAGTCCGCTTCGTAGAGTATTCCTTCCTAGCATAAACCGGGTTATTGTTGCTCAGAATGTTGATTGTCAAAGATATACGTCTCCAAAACAGAAACTAGCAGATGCTTGGCTATTCAATTATGATAGTTCTGGGATTCCTTTAAGCTTCCAGCTGAACCAACAGAGGAGGAACTGCCCGTTCTTTATCAGCAACAACAATCGTCATCGCAAGAACAAGTTCCGAGACCAATCATTATTTCTCAAACACATGTTGGCACTCACGATGCTGAAGCTAGTACAAGTACTCAACATCCAGGATCTTAGACTATAGGAGCAAATGATCCCACTACAAATCATGAGATGAATGAACCAGCTCCCTTTTTCAGATCCAAGTGATGATTTTGATTCAGACGCTGAACCGACATATGATAAGATGGATCTACTACTGATGAAGGTGCTGAACAGATTCAAAGTTTACTAAACAGTCAAGCTGGTCCAAGTGCTCAGAATGAAGCATCTATAAGTAATCTTGTTGCTAATCAAAACATTACTAATCTGGAGAATGAAGTGAGTGTCTCAAATGATTGGATCATTAATGTACCTCAATCACGGCATCCACAAGATGAGAAAGGAGTTTGGAAGAACAGCTACAACAATTTGAGAACTGGAATTTGGAAGCTTGTTGACCTACCGGATTATCACAAGAAAATTAGTACAAAATGGGTCTTCAAGTGTAAGCATGATGATAGAGGAATGATTATATGCAAAAGCTAGACTTGTTGTTTAGGGTTTTTATCAACAGGAGGGAATTGAGTCACAGAGGTCTATGCTCCTGTCGCTAGATTAGAAGCTATCCGCATTTTCCTTGGTTTGCATCATGGAAAGGTTTCAAGGTGTACCATTTGGGTTTTTACCGTTTGTGTGATCCTGTACGGTAAGGTGAATGAGGAGGTGTATGTCGGCCAACCACCAAGATTTGTCGATCTGATACACAAAGAAAAGGTTTATCTACTTGATAAGGCATTATATGGTTTACACCAGGCCACAAGAGCCTGGTACGAGACACTTTCTCAACACGTTTGGAGAACGGTTTCACCAGGGGAACAATAGACAATACCTTCTTCACACGGGAATCTGAAAGACACATCTTAATTGTGCAAATATATGTGGATGACATCATATTTGGTTTGACTAGCGATTCGCTGTGTAAAGATTTTGAAAAGGTTATGCAAAAGAAATTCGAGGTGAGTTCTATGGGGGAAATGAAGTCCTTCTTGGGACTTCAGGTCGACTAGTTGGCTGATGGTATCTTTATCCATTAGACGAAGTATGTGTATGACATTTTGGAGAAATTTGACATGTCGAAAACATCACCATTATCTACTCCATTGGTTCTCAATCACGGCATCGGACCAGATGAGAAAGGAGTGAAGATTGATAAGACCTTATATAGTTCAATGATTGGATCATTAACGTACCTCACAACATCAATGCCAGATATCATGTATCCGACATGCCTTTGCGCCCGATATCAGTCAAATCCTCGAGTGTCACACATGCTGATCGTCAAACGAATATTCTGATATCTGAAGGGTTGCCCAAGCACCGGCTTGTGGTATCCATGGGACGACAATTTCAACCTCGCTGGATATTTTGATTATGATTTTGGGTGTTGCAAATTAAATGCTAAATCTACAACTGCTGGTTGCAAGTTCTTTGGCACATAATTAGTAACGTGGCAATGCAAGAAGCAAACCACGGTCGGTCTCCCTACTTGCGAAGCAAAATATGTTTCAGCTTCCAGTTGTTGTTCCTAAATCTTGTGGATACAATAACATATGAGAGACTATGGATTGTAGTTTCTTGACATGCCTATATATGTAGATAACGAGGCTACCATTAACATAACTAAAAACCCGGTTCAACATTCTAAAACTAAACATATTGAAATTCGACACCAGTTTATCCATGATTGCTACGAGAAAAAGTTGGCTAGAATTGAAAAAATCCACACTGATGAACAAAAGGCAGATTTTTACACCAAAGCGTTTGATCAAGCTAAATTTAAATATCTTTTGAAACTTAACGGGATTAAAAATCTGACATCAGGGGCGGATTTACAGGTTGAATTCGATGAAGATGACGAGTTGACCTGATCCTCATTGGTTTGCCAAAGTTCTTAGTTTTTAGATTTCATTCTTTGAAAACAAAAACCCAAAAATATGTTTTTAATTTTAGGGGCAAAATGTTGTGAAAAATACAAAAACATATAAAAATTTGATAATGTACAAAAACATGAAAAAGACAAAAAACATTTTCGTGTAAAAAGAGGAATTGATAGTACATCAGTGTATTAGTTCTCTTCTGTTAATCAAGATAATGAATCCTTGGGTATCCTGTGTTTCTTACTTTGCTTTGGTTTGCATACTTATGAGGATTCCGCACTCCAAGTGAGTAACATCCGTCAAAAAACGGGTTTTCAAAACCCGCTTCGTTTATTAACCGAATAGTCAGTCATAAATTTTCGTTGCGTATATATTGTTTATTTTAATTTTAAACGATACATAATTAATAAACATTTTAGAATTTAAAACTATAATTATTAAACAATAAAAATCAAGTGAAGAAAAATAAAAGGGAGCTGCCGGGTTTCGATCCCGGGTCAGCAGGTTCCAACAAACAAACACTTTACCGCTCCGCCACTTGACTTCTTTGTTATTATATCGAAACAAATAATACTTATGATGAAATCCGAATTCAAACCAGACTTCCAGCGCGGCTGAACTCGCAATCACCGGAAAATCAGGCGATCCGCGAGTTTAGCCATTTTCCTTTTGACTATAACGTTATAACCGACGTCTACATCGGTTATAACCCACGTCTGACCCCCAATCCAAGTCGTAACCGCCGGAGAAACCTTGACCACGAATCAAGACCCAATTCAGACTAAACTCATCCTGTTCTACCCTATAAATACCCCCCTCAACCTTCCAAGAATCCTTTCTCTCAAGACCGCACACTTTTTCGTAGTTGAATTGCTCAGAAACTCGTCGCCGGAGATTTCCAATTTCGCCGGAATAGATCACCGGAAAACTGAACCCATTTCATTTCTTTGCCTTACTCTAAAATAGGACTTCTAGAGCTCAGACAGAAAGCACCGCACTCACCTCATACTTCCTGTAGATCCTCTGTCGCAAGTTACACGTCGCAGGAAAAGTTTCAGTCACCGGAAATTCGTCGGAAATCACACCTGTTCGGTACAACATCCTTAAAACCTTTCTGTTTAAATTAATTTCGTTAATCAGTAATACTCAATCAACTAATTCAACAAGAATTATTGATTAAACAGTCGAGTGATTCTCTGGTTTTATAAATCGAAGAAGATGAAGTTTTTAAATGCGTATAAATATAATAAAAACCGGAATAATGACCGGGTTAGACACACAGTCCAGTGGTGGACTGTGTGCAAACATAACGTACACGTCCCGGGTTCGAGTCTTGAACATATCCGTTTCTGCTGAAATAAAATCCATTTTTTTCGAAACCAAAACAGATTGTTCCACAGTATGTTGTTAAATATAATACAAACACTATATAATACGGGTTAGACACCCAGCCCAGTTGGTCGGGCTGGGTGCAAGTTAAGTCAAGGGTCACCGGTTCGATCCCCGCTAAGCCAGCCGGTCAGACGATATTTGAAACATTTTTAATTAAATAAAATTCGGAATAAACTAAAAAGTATATAAATATAATTAAAATCAGAAATATTTCAGGTTAGACACGTAGCTCAGTTGGTAGAGCTGCGTGCACGCGTATGGGAGGTCACGAGTTCGAACCTCACTCAGCGCATATAATTAACACGGTCCGACCGGTTAACGGTCAACGGTCAACGGCCGGTCAACGGTCAAAAAGTCAAAATTTTTATTTTCTTTTTATTTATTTATTTAATTTAAAAATCAATTAAAAATACTTAAAAATAATATTTTTAAAGTTAGAAAATGGCTGTAAACTCACAAAAATAAATCTAACAATCTCATTAAGAACACTAATTAAAAATATTAATCTCAAATAAAAGTTTATTTATTTATCGAATTATTATGTTATTATTTAGGTTAGTTTCTCTCGTGGTTAAATCCAAATTCGTGCGCAGTCATCATCAATCCAAGAAAACGCAACCACTGTGAGTGAATTCTTATTCATGTTTTGGGGTGTATCATGTGTCGCTTAAATTAATTCGCTTATTCAAACTCGTGCTATACCATTATATGATCTAAACTTAGAATGTAAATATTGTTTGTTGTGATGTATTACATATTGTCAAGTTATGTGCAAATTATTCATTAGGCCCATCAGTTCCTCGTGGGAGACGAGTTGAACAACGCGTGCCTCAAAAATATTCATTAGGCCCATCAGTTCGTTGAACAACGCGTGCCTCAAAAATCATTCATTAGGCCCATCAGTTCCTCGTGGGAGACGAGTTGAACAACACGTGCCTCAAAAACAATCATTTGGTGTATGTGTGTGCAATATTTAATATTATGTGTTTTGTGAATAAATTTACATCTACATTTAGTCATATGTGGTTATGCACTTTATTTTATAATTAATTTAATAAACGCGTTTAAATCTTTTCATAGGATTCACTCGCCAACTTTTTGTTGACCCAAAAACCTATTTTTACACATGATACAGGTGGACAGGATGAAGCAAGGAACACGTAGGAAATTGCCTTAGAAGAAAAATAATGAAGTCTTGAAAGATGTATAGAACATGTTGTACTTGTATGATTTGATTGTATGATCTCCTTTTAAAAGAAATAATAAATATGAAACTTTATAATAAATGTCATGAGCTTTGATGAAAACCCAATCATGCCCCGATCACCTTTTCCGCTGCGGGTCGGGGTGTGACAGATTGGTATCAGAGCTTTTGACTATAGGGATATAGGATAGGTTATTAGACCCTTAGAGCCTATACTATAGTTGATTAGATTATAATTGTTTTTATTTGGTTACATGCAAACTCATGATGTTTATTTGTTTTATATTTATTACACATAACAATGCATGCAAACACTCCCACTATCATATTGTGAGATATTTAATGAGTTATACTTATTGTCAAAACTTAACATGCTTACATATACATTCATCACGCATATTTCAATATTCACATATTCAAATCATTCTCATTTTCCTTTATTCAAGATTTTGTCGCATTTTTCGTTTTTCAATCTCATCAAAGTGAGTTCTACGACGGGCATGTAGTAACAGTAAGGGTACAAGTACCGGTAGTCGGAACGTTCTGTCTAGGTTGGCTTTCGTATAAATCCAAAATAAAGGACCAGTTTGCCTACCTGGGGTCTAACGATGAGAGTACGAAGTACCTATTAGGCCAAAGCATGCTATACCAAACGTCGTGAGAGCTAATCCCACTTTGAGTTGTCATTGTGTCTACACCTGGACACGTTCCGACCAAACATCTCATGAACATATTTTGTGGTTTGCATTCGGGGGATGCGTGTTAAATTGCCAATACTAATGTGAGTCCTACCAAGCCAATAGCCATGGGGGCCCACATGACTATGTAGGTGAAGGTATGGGGGACATTTGAGGCCCAACACGAGCGAACCCAAGACATCCTATGGATGTAGTTGCATTATTGATATTTATGTTATTTTCATTTTCTTAAAGACACATGACACCTAAAAAGACACCATAAACTCACAATCTTCTCATTTTATGATCCTGTAGATGTCATCTAGACAGCATCGAAGGGGTAAGAAATCGGGAAGGACTCAGGGTCGTTTAGCCACGCATATCGCGAATCAAATGGCCACGATATTGCCTGACATCGTGGTACAAGTACAACAAGCCCTTGCTGCAAATCCTACTAACCCTCCTCAACAACAGGACCAGAACATCGACAACCCTCCTACCATCAAGTGCTCTTACAAACATTTTAAGTCCTGTGATCCTCCAAAATTCAAAGGGACTGAGGGAGTCACTGCTCTCCTACATTGGTTCGAGGAGATGGAAAACGTCTTCTTAAACTGCGATTGTCCTGAGGATCGCAAGGTTCGTTACGCCACCGGGAGACTACTTGGTGTAGCTCTCACTTGGTGGAATATTGAGAAAGGAAAAAGGGGAACTGAAGATGCGATGGCCTTAACTTGGGAGGAGTTAAGGGAAATCATGACTAGGCGTTTCTGTCCTAGAAGTGAAATTAAGAAATTGGAGGATGAATTTCATGCCTTAAAGCAAAAAGAGGGTGATCACTCTACTTACAACAAGAGGTTATTGGAGTTGAACCAAATGGTTCCAAACTTATTCACTCCAACCTATCGTCTGATCGAGCATTATATTCGAGGACTTCCCTCGAAAATTCAAGATTCGGTTCTCAGCGTTTCACCGGTAACACTCGAAGCTGCCATGGAGTTGGCAACTGAACTGACCGAAAACCAAATTCGCAATGGGAAGTTCAAAGAAGAGAAGAAGAAAGCCCCTGTTGAGGGACAAACCTCAAACCACCACATTCCTTCCTCTAAGTTTACTAACAAGAGGAAGCGTAACACCAGGAATTTTGCAGTCACCCAAACCAACACCCCTATTCCTGCTGCACCCATCACTCAAGCCACTCCTCCACCCGCGCCATACAAAAGACCCTACACAGGCCCATTACCAAAATGTAACCGTTGTCAGTATCACCACTCCCCTGATTATCCTTGCCAATACTGCACCGGCTGCGGTCGCGCAGGACATACTGTTCAAAACTGCCGCACGCTTCAACGAACAAACCGCCACCAACCTTTAACCCAAACCCACCAACAATTAATGGGTCAAGCACAACAACAACTACCATTTCCACCCACTCAACATTTAGCCCAAACATACTATCAACCCAATTACCCTATGGGCCAACCAATGCGGGCTTGTTTCAATTGCGGCGACCCAAGTCATTTCAGAAACACATGTCCAAGGCTGGTTAATATTATTCATGCTCAGGCCCAAGCCAACCCTGTGAATCAAGCGAACCAAGCTCCTCCACCTGCTAGAGGAAGAGCTTTCAATATTAACGCGAACCAGGCCAGAGCTGACGGCAATGTGGTCAACGGTACGTTTCTTATAAATGGTAGATATGCCTCTATGTTATTTGATACTGGTGCGGATAGAAGTTTCGTGTCATTAGAATTTGAACCTATCTTAAGCAAAAATCGGGATAAGCTCGCGGAATCCATAACGGTGGAAGTTGCGGACGGAAAACCAGTTTCATTAGACTCTATTTTACGCAATTGTACACTCACCTTAAACGACCACGATTTCTCAGTCGACCTTATTCCTATGAGGCTGGGAAGTTTCGATATCATAATCGGTATGGATTGGCTCAGTCAACATCATGCGGAAGTTGTATGTCGTGAAAAATTTATTCGTATTCCTCTTTCAAACGGTCAGACTCTTCGAATCATTGGAGAAACCTCGTCGAAAGGGCTCAACTTAATGTCTTGTCTTCAAGCTCAAAAATACCTTCGCAAGAATTATGTCGCGTTTTTAGCCCATATCATCAAGAAGGGGACCACAGAGAAGAAACTTGAAGATATTCCTGTAGTAAAAGATTTTCCACAAGTTTTTCCTGACGACATTTCAGGACTTCCTCCAATCAGAGATGTCGAATTCCTTATCGATCTTATACCTGGTGGTACACCAGTTGCAAAATCTCCATATAGGTTAGCCCCCTCTAAAATGCAAGAGCTAGCTAGTCAATTGCAAGAGTTGACTGACAAGGGATTCATACGCCCCAGCTCATCGCCTTGGGGTGCACCTGTCCTTTTTGTAAAGAAGAAAGATGGATCCTTTCGTATGTGCATCGACTACAGAGAGCTCAACAAGTTAACCATCAAAAATCGATATCCTTTACCTCGCATAGATGATCTTCTTGACCAACTACAAGGTGCCAGCTGTTTTTCGAAAATCGATCTTCGATCTGGCTATCATCAGCTTAGAGTGCATGAAGAAGACGTCCCTAAGACTGCTTTTCGAACTCGTTATGGCCACTATGAATTCATGGTTATGCCGTTTGGATTAACCAACGCACCAGCTGTCTTCATGGACCTAATGAACAGAGTCTGCAAACCTTACCTTGATCGATTTGTTATAGTCTTCATCGACGATATTCTTATTTATTCAAAATCTAAAGCTGATCATGAGCGTCATCTTCGACTCGTTCTTGCATTTCTAGAAAAGGAAAAGCTTTATGCCAAGCTCTCTAAATGTGAATTCTGGTTAAAAGAGGTGCAATTCCTCGGGCATGTAGTCAATGACAAAGGAATACATGTTAACCCTTCAAAGATCAAAGCAGTTCAAGAATGGCAAGCTCCACGTACACCAACTGAAGTAAGGTCTTTTCTTGGACTTGCTGGCTATTATCGTCGGTTCATTTCAAACTTCTCTCGCATTGCGGTGCCACTCACGGCTTTAACCCATAAGGGAAAACCATTCGTATGGGGACCCAAACAAGAGGAAGCTTTTCAAACTCTTAAACAAAAACTTTGTGATGCACCAATCCTCACTCTTCCTGAAGGTTGTGATGATTTCGTGGTCTATTGCGACGCGTCAGGGCAAGGATTAGGTTACGTTCTTATGCAAAGAGGAAAAGTCATAGCTTATGCCTCGAGGCAACTCAAGACACATGAAAAGAACTACACCACTCATGACCTTGAACTTGGAGCCGTTGTATTCGCTCTTAAGATATGGAGACATTATCTCTATGGTACTAAGTGTGAAATATACACTGACCACAAGAGTCTTCAACATATCTTCAATCAAAAAGAGTTAAATATGAGGCAACGAAGATGGGTCGAACTCCTAAATGATTACGACTGTGAAATTAGATACCACCCTGGTAAAGCAAATGTGGTGGCTGATGCACTTAGTCGAAAGGGTTATGCGAACTCCATTCATCTTCTATGTTTGCAAATTATAACCGATATTAAAGATCAAATTCGAGAAGCTCAACACGTTTCGATAACAGAAGAAGATGTGCGAAAAGAGATGTCCTGGGGAGCCGAGCTAAAACTTGAAACTAAATCTGATGGTATTTTGTATTACCTAGATCGTATTTGGATTCCTAACCACAACAATCTTCGAGAAACTCTCATGAATGAAGCTCACAAAACGCGATATTCTATACACCCAGGAGCCGATAAGATGTATCAAGACCTACGGTACACCTATTGGTGGCCTGGAATGAAGAAAGATATTGCCGTTTTTGTTTCCAAGTGTCTCACATGTTCTAAGGTGAAGGCTGAACACCAAAGACCCTCAGGACTTCTAGTCCAACCGGAAATACCTGTATGGAAGTGGGAAAATATAACCATGGATTTCATTACCGGGTTACCTCGCACTTCTGGCGGGTATGACACTATATGGGTGATTATAGACCGACTTACAAAATCAGCTCACTTTATTCCTATTCGAGAAGATTTCAAGAACGAAAAGCTTGCTCGTATTTATATCAACGAAATCGTAAGCCGACACGGGGTACCATTAAGTATTATTTCTGATCGTGATGGTCGTTTCACCTCACGAACATGGCAAGCAGTACAATCCGCTATGGGCACTCGATTAGATCTCAGTACCGCCTATCATCCTCAAACTGATGGACAGTCTGAGCGCACCATTCAAACTCTTGAGGATATGCTTAGAGCATGTGTCATAGACTTCAAGGGAAATTGGGACGCTCACCTACCGTTAGTTGAATTTTCGTACAACAACAGCTATCATTCGAGCATCGGCATGGCACCTTTTGAAGCCTTATATGGTCGAAAGTACCGATCTCCTGTTTGTTGGCACGAAATTGGGGAAGCACAAATTACTGGTCCAGAATTGATCCAAGAAACCACAGATAAGATTCATCAAATCCGAAACAATCTTCTAGAGGCTCAAAGTCGTCAAAAGAGTTACGCAGATAAACGACGGATGCCCTTGGAGTTTAGCATTGGTGATCATGTGCTTTTAAAAGTATCACCGTGGTAGGGAGTAGTTCATTTTGGTCAAAAGGGAAAGCTAGCACCACGTTACGTAGGACCTTTCAAGATACTCGAAAGAGTAGGTCCTGTAGCATACAAGCTTGACCTACCGTAGGAACTCGACAGGATTCATCACACATTCCATGTGTCGAACTTGAAGAAGTGCCTCGCTGATGAGAATCTCCATATTCCACTGGAAGATATTCAGATTGATGAATCCATGCATTTTATTGAAAGACCAGTGGAGATTATGGACTATGGAGAAAAGCGTCTTCGACGAAGTCGCATTCCAATTGTTAGGGTACGCTGGGAGTCGAAACGGGGACCTGAGTTTACTTGGGAACGTGAAGACTCAACGCGTGAAAAATACCACATCTTTTTCCTACTACTTCAACTATTTAAATTTCGGGACAAAATTCCTAAAAGTAGGGGATACTGTAACATTTGTAAAAATCGGGTCTCCAAAACTCGCTCCGTTTTGTAATCAAGTACCAAGTTATGAAAGTGCATTAATTATTTATGGCTATTTTGAGTTAAAACGATACATAATTAATAAATAAACTAAACTATAAAAATTATATTTGATAAAAAATTAAAATAAAATAAATAAAAAACATTTGAAGCTGCCGGGACTCGAACCCGGGTCAGCTGAGTCACTCAACGATTTAACATCCATTCCCCAAACCACTCCGCCACAATGTGTTTTCTGTTAACTCTAGGAAAACAAAAGAAACTTATACACAAACTCAGTTTAACCGATGATACCATCTGAAAACCGGTAATCGGCAAACCAATCGTCAAATCGATTGTTTACCTCACAATTTCAGTTATAACCGATGTGCGACGGTTTTTAATTAAGTCAGAATTGATTGAACTTAAAGCTTCATCATTTCGGCTTTTGAAACCGAATATTTCATCAAGTTCTGATTTAATTCTAGCTCCAGATCATTTACACGATTCAGAACTATCACAACAATACTCAATTTCATTTTCGTCGCATTTCTGAACCATAAGATTTTCTGAATCAGTTCGCTGGAAAATTTTTGCAAGTCACCGGAAAACCGGGACTCACATTCTCACGGTAATTCCTCCGACTCTTTCAGTTTAAAACATGTGATTAATCAGTCACTAACACAACTCTATCATCAGAATCGATCCTAGCCAACTTTTATCGGAAATCTTATCTTCGCCGGAAAGTTTCTGAGACTGCCGGAATCACACTGTGAACTGGTATGATATCCAAAACTTCTTTTAAACCTTGTTTAAGTGACACAACTTTATGAATAATCGATCAATGCTGTTAATTGGTTTTAACAGTCGGAGTTCATTTCCAGTACCGACGAACCTCCGCCGGAATTTAGTGAATAACATCAATCGGTATGTTCTGTTCCTTAAACTCTCTCCATTCTCTATTTTTGATTTACTGTTAATGTCTGAGAACCTATATAAATCACAAATCAATCATATTCAGTCGAATTATGCTGTCTGTGTAAATCGGCGAAGAAGATGAAGTTATAACAGAGCATAAGAATAATTAAAAACGGTATTTTAAACGGGTTAGACACACAGTCCAGTGGTGGACTGTGTGCAAGTTTCACACACACGTCCCGAGTTCGATCCTTGCTACGCGCCCGCCTTGTGTAATAACATGCCTTTTTGATCCAGAACTAAACCGGTTTAAAACAGGTAGTTGTTAAGTATAATAAAAACCAAGAATATAACCGGGTTAGACACACAGTCCAGCGGTGGACTGTGTGCAATATGAACTTCACGTCGCGCGTTCGAATCTTGTCACGAGAATCGGTCCATTTGAATTAAAACGTTTTTGCAAATAAAGGAATTTTCGGTTAATTCAAATAAGTATATAAATATAATTAAAACCGAGTTTATAACGGGTTAGTCACGTAGCTCAGTTGGTAGAGCTACGTGCACGTGAACGGAAGGTCGCCGGTTCGAATCCCACCCGGTGCAGAAATATCCGCTGACCGAACCGGTCAACGGTCAACATAAAAAAAAATAATATTTTTTTATATATTTATTTGTTTAATTTAATTTAAAAATCAAATTAAAAATACTTAAAAATAACATTTTTAAAGATAGAAAATAGCCATAAACTCACAAAAATATATCTAAAAATTTCATTAAAATCCTTAATAACATCCATCCACTTAATATATTTTTCCATTATTATTTAGGTTAGTATTCCTCGTCGACTCGCTCATCTAAATCGTGCGCATCTCACCATCTCCAATTCAACGCACCCAATGTGAGTGAACCTTTCAAATTCCCCGTTTTAATCACGTTTTTGGGGTGTATCATGTGTCTTTGTTTATATACATATTATAACGAAACTATTGTGCATAGATCATATCATGACATGTGTATTTAGTTGTTGCTGTTAAGTAGTTATTATTGGATGCAAATTATTATTACAGTACATGCATTTGCGGAGGCCGCAGCTCCCCATCCATGAGGTTTGAGCTTGTTCCCCATTTTATTATGCGGTTGAACTGTGGCGTGCCCGCAACGATCGGCTCCGTTTGATTGAGCCTTGATCGGTCATTTCATTTTACATTTCAATACATGCAATACGATCGGCTCCGTTTGATTGAGCCTTGATCGCACAGTTCAATTTACATTTCCAGTTCATGCAATACGATCGGCTCCGTTTGATTGAGCCTTGATCGCACAGTTCAATTTACATTTCCAGTTCATGCAATACGATCGGCTCCATTTGATTGAGCCTTGATCGCACAGTTCATTTATGTTAGTTATCGTATGATATTGGTATGTTCATGTATGCTATCAAGTGTTATTGTATGTTATAATTGTAACTGCTATTTGCCAATGCTTGATTACTTACATTTGCTCTTTTATGATTATGCACAATATTCTATTGATAAACTAACCATAAAATCATTATCAAATGTTTATCTAATAAGGTTCACTCGCCAACTTATGTTGACCCAAAACCTCCCATTTTACACATGATACAGGTGAACCAGCAGCAGTTAGGAACACATAAGACCTGGATTAGAAGAATAAAATGATTTAGTATTGGGATTGTTATGTTTGGTTATTTTCCCTTGTATTGAATGAACATGTTTGGATGTTTGAAAATGTAACTTTGACTTCATTAATTATGAAACATAATAGTAAATGTCATGTGCTTTGGTGATAACCCAATTATGCCCCGACTCTTATTTCCGCTGCGGGTCGGGGTGTGACATTTATCCTCATACAAAGTAAACCTACTTCGTTCAAAATTGCGTGAATCAAAACAACGAATTAGCATGATTTCAATGAATTGATGGTTGTATGATTAACTAACTTTGCCGATTAGACGGATTAAGCTTTCAATTTTAGCTTTCCCCGGTTAAAATGTCCTAGATGTAAGATTTAAGTCCAAACAGTTCTAATAGTTCAATTTTACGGTCAATCTCGTTCAATTTCTACCTTAGGCATTGTATGTGGTGTGCAAATTAACCACTACAATCGATTTTGATAGCACTTCATCGTTCACTTTTCAATTTCAAGTTCGTGCGAAGAGAAAGTGTGAAACAATAATAAAGTACTTCGTGCGAAGTGATGACTTATATAGTGACCAGCTTTATCTTCGTGCGAGGATAAATGTTTATCTTTGTGCGAAGATGAAGCATCTATCTTTGTGCGAAGTTCTCACTTTGTGCGAAGATAACTAAATTTTCAATTTTTTTCAATTTCTCAAACTATAAGAAGGCTATATATCATCGACCGCAATCTCAAACAACTTCAAGAATGGTTCAGATTGAAGATGGTTCATCAAGTTCGAAAGATAAAGCCTTAGCGGTTGCTTAGGAGGATGAGGGGTTCAATTGGAACAAATAAATTTTGAAGAATGAAAGTCTCGTGTTGTTGGCAAAGATAATCAAAGAACCCAAACCTGAAAAGAATGGTCTGAAGCAATCTTTGATGAAGCTATAATTGAAGAATACTATCACGGGCAATCTTCCGAGGAAGAAAGTATTTTACACGGTGCTTTTAGACATTTATATAAACCTAAAATCTTTCCAACTTTTGCAGGTTACTTCAAACCAAAAAGCACACTGTGAGGAAGAGCCAAAGTCTAAAGTTATGGAAATGATAGATGTTAACAAAGAGATGACTGTCGAGAACTTAACAGAGATAGCCTATTATGGCTAATCTGAAAGAGGTAGTCTCTGAGGAGGTCCAGGAGGATAAAGTCGAGTCAGTAGAAGAGTCTGTCAAGAAGTCGGTAAAGGAAGAGGTTAAAGTTCCAATTGTTCGTGGGGCCTTGCAGTGAATGTTTTGAAAAAGATAAAAAAATACAAAGAATTGAAAAAACTTTCTGATAATTTGTCAAGTGATTATAAAGAAACTAAAGAAGCATATGACAAATTAAGCAGAACTATTAGACAATATGAACAAGCTAATAGGGAAGATGGTGCCACACTTTCGATGCTCAAGGCAACCGTTATGGATAAGCAAATGGCCATAAATATTCATCTAAATACGGTTGCCGAGCTAAAAAGTGAATTAGAGAAAATGAAAATCAAAACAGAACAGATTAACAAGTTGTTAATCAGTTATTCTACCAGTTCATATGTCATTGATTATATTCTTCCGAAAATTGAAACGAAACAAAATGGTAAGAATGGTAAGAACAAAAGTACAAGTTACAATCAAGTTCCACCACCCATGTGGGAAAGTTATTCAAGAAAAAAACCACATGGGGTGGAAAAGGCGCTCAATTTAAAACTGAAAACTAAAAAGAACGAGCTGCCTGAGAACATCAATGTAACATACACTCAATCAGAAAATGAGTGTAAATCTAATGTGGTGAAAAATGTGGTTGAAAAGGTTTTATAAAGTGAGAGTGACAACACAAAATTTGAGAGTCGTGAGTCGAATTTGGAGAAAACCAGTTCAAGTTCACCTTCTAAAAATGAAGAAAGTTTTCATAAGAACTATCTTGGAAAATCGAAATCTAGTTCGGATGATAATCCTAATTTGGTTGCTTACAAAATGAAAGGATCGGACAAACTGTATTCTGATCAAATATTTCCTATTTAGAATGTAATATTGAAAAGGTAGAACAAGTGTTTAAAAAGATTGAAATGAGTCTTTCAAATCTTGAAAATTTAAATGCAACTTAATACTCTAAACCCAAATGTTCTTATAATAACAATCATTAAGGTAAAAATTACACTGTGAACAAAAGGAAAGGGTTGGGGTTTGTAAAGGAGCAGAAAGATAAGTTTTGAAAACCAAATTTTAAAAGGAAAGTAAACTTTGTTTCCGGAACAAGCCCGGAAAGCGAGAAAGTGTCGTGAGCAGGTTCAGAAATCCTTTGTCACTGACAGACCGACATGCTTCAAGTGTAATGAAGTCAGGCATATTACAAGACTATGTCCCAATTCTAAACCTGTTTATCATGCTAAGAAGTCATCAGAAAATGTGAAAAACAAATCCCCAAAGTTTGCTCCAACATAGATCTTGAAAAGAAAAACCGAGTCTAATAACAATGAGAAACTAGTAACTGCTAATATTTTAAACAAAGAAACTAGTGAATCATCAATCAAGAAATATCAGAAGGATTCAAAATTTTACCCTAAAAAGGTAATTTCTAAACAACAAACTTGGGTGATTAAACCTAAATCATCTTCTGAGACAGTCAAAACATCTGTTACAATCGAGTCAAAGGTTGAACAAGTTGTTGAAGTTAAAAGTGTTAATGTTCCAAAGTTTGATATCCCAAATCCACCCAAGACTGAGGTAGCACTGTTTAAATAATTTCTTAGTTGCATGTGCAAGGGCTCTCGAGGTCAATAATTTCTAAGTGGATAATGGACAGCGGAGCTTCTCGCCACATGATAGGGATGTTGGCCTTGTTATATGATGTTAAATCAATTAAAGGAGGCTACGTAGGGTTTGTGGGTACTTAAGGAAGAAGGATAGTTAGCGAGGGAATACTAACAAATGGCGCTGTTTCTTTCGACAAATTCAACTAATAGCTGAGTTAGAGAATAACTTGCAAAGTATTTCCAAGATTTGCGATAAGAAGTTTACAACTCATTTTACGGATAAAGAGTGCCTCATTCTGAAGCCGAGATTCAAAATTCCCGAGGAGTGGATCCTCATGCGCGCTCCACGTGAAAATGATCTCTATGTCCTTGACATGAGTATTGCATCCATTACTACGAAATTGGCACAATGTTTTGTATCAAAGGCTACAGAAAAGGAATCGATCTTATGGCATCGAAAGATGGGACGTATCCATTCACGAAAGATGAATTATCTGGGGCATAACAATCTGGTGGAGGGTGTGAATCTTAAGAGTTTCCACTTTAATGATGATTGTATTAGCTATAAAAAGGGCAAGCAGCACAAGAAATCTCATCCAAGAAAACTCCATAACTCTATCAAGATGCCACTAACAAGGTTACACATGGATTTGTTTGGGCCAATTAACGTCAAAAGTATATATGGTGATCTATATTGCCTTGTTGTGACTAACGACTAATCAAGAGTTTCATGGGTTCTATTTCTGGAAAGTAAAGATGAGACGTTTGAAAGTTTGATGATTCTTTTCAGAAAGTTAGAGAATTTGTAACATTTACCAATCAGAAGAATTCGTAGTGACAATGGTATTGAATTCAAGAAGAATAGATAGTTAGAGTTTTGCAACGACAAAGGAAACTTCATGAAGTCAGCGGCCCTATACTGCGGAGTATAGAATGGACTAACTGAACGATAAAACCAAAATCTTGTTGAAAAAACACGTACAATGCTCGCAGATTCTAAATTGCCTGTTAGCTTTTGGAGCGAAATGGTTACCTCTAGATGTTACACGCTTAATCGAGTATTAACAATCAAGACTCATAAGAAGACATGCTTTGAGTTGCTAGCGAAAACCAAATTTGGAGTTTTTAGAACCGTTTGGATCTTCGTGCACAGTTATTGACCTGGATGGTAAAATTCAGAGCTAAGTCTCTTGAGGGGTTTTTCATGGATATGCTAGTCCTTTGAGAAGAGTCTATCTTCCTAGCATAAACCGGGTTATTCTTGCTCGACATATTGACTGCCAGAGATACACGTCACCTACTCAGAAACCTGGTGATCCTTGGTTGTTTACTATGAGAGTTTGTGGGAATCCTTCTAACTGCCAAATGAACCTACTGATGAGGGACTTGTGCTGTTATATAAACAACAACAATCGTCTACTCAAGAACAAGTTCCTAGACCAATGGTAATTTCACAGTCACATGTTGGCACAAACGATTCTGAAGCAAGTCCGAGCAACACACAACAAGAACCTGTAGTTGAACCAGATGTGAAAAATACAACACCACTTTTGATCAATCAGACAATTCTGATTCTGATGGTGAGCCAACTTATGATAATGGAGGATCCAGTTCCGATGAAGGTTCAGAGCAGATCACAAATTTACTTAATAAATCTACGGGTCCACGGAATTAGAATGAAGCATCCACGAGTAATCAAGTTGCTGAACAAAATATTACGAATCTGGAAAACTAAGTGAGTGTCTCAAATGAGGTTATCCTGAGGACGTTGTCATACTACCCATCGGAGAACATTATTGGAGGGTTACAGACAGGAGTAAAAACGAGAAATCAGATCCATAAGAATCTTAGTTGTTTTTATAATAAAGTTTCACCTATTCAAGAAGCATGCTCATATAGTTATTTTTACTTAAGAAACTTGGGTAAACGCAATGCTAGAAGAGCTGCAACAGTTTGAAAACTTGGAGTCTGGAAGCTTGTCAACCTATCGGATAATCACACGTCTATAAGTACAAAATGGGTCTTCAAGTGTAAACGTGCTGACAGAGGAGTGGTTGTTTGCAATAAAGCTCGACTCGTAGTCCAAGGTTTTCACCAGCAAGAGGGCATTGATTATACAAAGGTCTATGCTCCTATCGCACGATAGAATTTATCGACATTTTCCTTGCGTTTGCGTCATGGAAAGGTTTCAAGATGTACCAATTGGATGTAAAGTCTGCATTCCTACATGGAAAGGTAAAAGAGGAGGTGTACGTTGGAAAGCCGCCGGGGTTTGCCAATCCGATACACAAAGAAAAGGTTTACCTACTGGATAAGGCGTTATACGGTTTGCACCAAGCCCCAAGAGCCTAGTACGAGATGCTTTCTCAACATCTTCTGGAGAACGGTTTCATTAGAGGAAGAGTAGATAGTACCTTCTTTTAATGGGAAATAGATGGACATTTGATTATCGTACAAATCTATGTGGATGATATAATCTTTGGTTCGGCAAACAATAAGCATTGTAAAGACTTCAAGAAAGTCATGCAAAAAGAAATTTGAAATGAGTTCAATGGGAGAGATGAAGTTCTTCTTGGGACTTCAGGTTGATCAATTACCTGATGGAATCTTCATCCATCTGACGAAGTATATGCATGACGTATTGGTGAAATTCGGTATGTCGGGAACATCACCATTGTCTACCCCATTGGCCCTTAATCACGACATCAGACCAGATGAAAAAGGAGTGAAGATTGACGAGACCTTTTATCAATCAATGATTGGATCTTTAATGTACCCCACAACATTAAGGCTGGATATCATGTATCCGACATGCCTCTGTGTCCGATATCAATCAAGTCCTCGTGTGTCTCACATGTTGACCGTCAAGCGGATTCTTTGATATTTGAAGGGTTGCCCAAGCACTTGCTTGTGGTATCCACGAAACAATGATTTCAACCTCGCTGGATATTCTAACTATGATTTCAGTTGCTATCGATTAAATGCTAAATCTATAACTGCTGGTTGCTAGTTCTTGGCACACGATTTTTAAAGTGGCAATTCAAGAAGGAAACCACGGTCGCTCTCTCTACTTGCGAAGCAGAATATGTTTCTGCTTCCAGTTATTGTTCCCAGATCTTGTGGATACAACAACAGATGAGAAACTATGGATTGCAATTTCTTGATACTCCCATATATGTAGATAATAAGGCTGCCATTAACATAACTAAAACCCGGTGCAACACTCTAAAACTAAACATATTGAAATTCAACACCACTTTATCCGTGATTGCTACTAGACAAAGTTGGTTAGAATTGAAAAAATCCGCACTGATGAACAAAAGGCAGATTTTTACATCAAAACAATTGATAGAGCTACATTCAGATATCTTTTAAAACTAAATGGGTTGAAAAATCTGACATCAGTGGGGATTTTAGAGCAGGTTGAATTCGAGGAGGATGACGAGTTGACATGATCCTCATCGGTTTGTCAGAGTTTATAGTTTTTAGAATTTCTTTCGTTAAAAAAATCGAAAAATATGTTTTTGATTTTAGGGGGAGAAATGTTGTGAAAAATACAATAACATATAAAAATTTGAAAATGTACAAAAACATGAAAAAGATTGTTGATACACTTTTGTGTATGTCGCTTGTTCTTAGTTACGTCTGTAATTGGTCTTTGTTTACTGTGTCTGTATTGTTTGGTTATATCCGCCAAATCAAGATATCCTTCTATCTTTGTAACATTCATGTAAAAGGGGTTCCAAAACCCGCTCCGTTTGAGAATCAAATATTATAAAAAAAACTCGTTATGCATTATCAGTGTTAGTAATTTAATTTATTATTTATGAATAATAAATAAACTGCGTAATTAAAATTAATAATCAATAAAAATAACAAATAAATTAATTAAAACCTTAAAGTAATAAAATAAAAATAAAAGGGAGTAACCAGGAATCAAACCCGGGTCACCCACAAAGTTCACACACTAACACACCACTAGACCACACACACCATATGTGTATAGGAAAGAAACAAATAAAAGTTGTAGAATTTTGAAACCGGAAAAAAAACCTGCAAGTTCAAAACATTCAAACTGATAACCGCCAAATTAAATCAAAACAAGGTTTTGATTCTCATAAACAGCTGTAACAGACTTCAATCATCGAAAGAAACGGTAAAATCCGGTTTAATGCACGAGTAACCGATTGCAATCATGAGAGTAAATCCTCAAATCATAACAGAACAAACATAAATATCTTGTCCCTATAAATAGTGATCTATGTACAATTCCAAACTCACACATACAAACCCACCAACTCACATACTCTGCTCGTAACACCTCCGCCGGAAAATAACTGCTCGCCGGAAAAATTCCGCCGGAAAACCGAGATCATCTTGTTGTCGGTAAATTCCTTTACTTCTTCTTATAATTTGTTATTACAATGTTTTGACTATAATTGTAACAAAAACATTGATTAAACATATCTCAGTCAAGAATTATAATTCTGGGTTTTGATGAAGAAGATGAATTTTTTAAATGAATTTGAATATAATTAAACGGTTAAAACACCGGATTAGACACACAGTCCAGTGTGACTGTGTGCATTTGAAACACAAGAACCCGGGTTCGAGTCTCAGGTGTGGCGCCGAATTCCTTATATAAATCAAGCATTTTTATAACCTAAATACAAAACAGTACAGATAGTATATGAACATAATAAAAAAACCTTAAACCTCTGGGTTAGACACCTAGCCCAGTTGGTAGGGCTGGGTGCAAAACGTAACAAAGACACGGGTTCGAGGCGGGTTTTGTGCACCGGTTCAACAGATTTTAAAACCTTTTTAAAATTATTAATTTCTGAAATATTCTAATTAGTATATAAGAATAATGAAAATCAGAGATCTTTCGGGTTAGAGACGTAGCTCAGTTGGTAGAGCTGCGTGCACGTATACGGGAGGTCACGAGTTCGAACCTCACACATGCTGCCAATTCCAAGCATAAAACCGGTCAGACCATTGTCAGGTCTGCCAAGATCCAAATTTTTTAGTATATTTTATATTATTATTTTCTTTAAAATGTTAATTAAAAATCAATAAAAACACTTAAAAACAAGACTTTTTAGGTTTTAAAACTCCATAATTACCAAAAAAATAACCTAAAAATCTAATAAAAAAGAAATTATTAAAATATTAACTTTCATCTATTTATTTATTTAATTATTGCGTATTAGTTTGGTTAGTTTCCTTCGTGGGTTAAATCCTACTTTCGCACGCGTTCGTCATCAATCCAAGGAAACGCACCCACTGTGAGTGAATCCTTACAAATTCCCCTTTTTAATCATGTTTTGGGGTCTATCATGTGTCGTTTACTTATTTTATTTATTCAAACTCTTATGCTAACACCATTATATGATCTAGTGTGTATATTTTGTCGTTGTTGTTATATATGGTCACATTATGTCATTTCAGTGCAAATCATTATTACAAGGCCCATTAGTTCCTCGTTGGATATGAGTTGAGCATCGCGTGCCTCATTAGATCGACTCTGTTTGATTGAGGCTTGATCTCACAGTTCATCATTTATCATGCAAGTGTTCATTGTTGATATTATGTGGTTGGTGGTTTGTTTATATATATACTCATATGCTCATATATGGTTTTTGCACAATCTTTTAAATTAATCAATGTAATTGAATTGTTTAAATGTTTAATTTAGATTAACTCGCCAACTTTTGTTGACCCAAACTTTTATTTTATGCATGATTCAGGTGGACAGGCTGCGGAGAGGAACACTTAGGATTGGCCTTAGAAGATGAAATAAAATACATCATGTTTAGAACAATCTTTCTTGTGTTTGTATGTTCTTGTGATTGGATATTTTTCTTTAAATTTCAAATTAATAAATATGAAACTTAATTATAGTAAATGTCATGAGCTTTGATGAAAACCCAATCATGCCCCGATTTCTACTTCCGTTGCGGATCAGGGTGTGACAGATTCGTATCAGAGCTCTGACTATAGGGATATAGGATAGGTTATTAGACCCTTAGAGCTTATACTATAGTTGATTAGATTTTAAATGCTTGTGTGTTACATGCAAACTCATGATGTTTACTTGTTTCATATTTGTTTCACACACAAATGCATGCAAGCACTTTCACTACTACATGTTATTGTATGATATTTATTGTGGCTTATATATATTCTTAACATATCATGTCTATGCAAACACACACAACAGAAATTCAAAAATTTTCATGATTTCTTTCTCAGGGATTTTGTAATGTTTTCATGTTTTCAATCTCATCAAAGTGAGTTCTACGACGGGCATGTAGTAACTGGAAGGATACGAGTACCAGTAGTCGGGACGTCCTGTCTTGGATTGACATTCGTATAAATCCAATATAATGGACCAGTTTGCCTACCTGGGGACTAACGATGAGAGTACGAAGGACCTATTAGGCCAAAGCATGCCACACCACACGTCGTGTGAACTAACCCCACTTTGAGTTGTCAGTGTGTCTACACCTGGACACTCTCCGACCTTATATCTTGCAATCATGTTTTATGATTTTCATTCGGGTTATGCGAGCGTTAACAGGCCAACACCAAGGTGAACCCTACAAAGCCCAGCAGTGATGGGGGCCCACATGACTACCTAGGCCGAAGTATGGGAGACATTTGGGGCCCAACCATGAGCAAAGCCCAAGACATCCTATGGATGTAGTAAATTTATTTTTTCAATTATTTTGGGAATGTTGTTTTCTTTCTTTATGACACATGACACCTAATCTCGCTACGTATTTCCTGTAGATGTCTGCTAGACACTCTCGAGGTAGTAGAAGGTCAGGAAGATCTGGCGAGTGCAAGGCCGCTCAAATAGCCCAACAGATGGCTGTCGTACTTCCCGACATCGTCGCACAAGTCCAACAAGCTCTTGCCGCTAATCCCATCAACCCTACCAATCAAGAAGGTCAAAATGTCGCCAATCCTCCCCTCAACACCACCAAATGCACCTACAAGCATTTTAAATCCTGCGATCCTCCAAAATACGAGGGGACTGAAGTGTCACCACTCTCCTCTGATGGTTTGAGGAGATGGAAAGCACCTTTCTCAACTGTGATTGTCTTGATGATCGCAAGGTGCGATATGCTACTGGTCATTTATATGGGGTAACAGAGAAAGGAAAGCGAAGTGCTGAAGCTGCTATGGCCTTAACTTGGGAAGAGTTGAGTGAGCTCATGACAAGACGCTTCTGTCCAAGAAGCGAAATCAAGAAATTGGAGGATGAGTTCTACTCTTTGAAATAAAAGGAGGGAGACCACATAACATACAATAAGAGGTTTCTTGAGTTGAATCAGATGGTCCCCAACTTGTTCACTCCACTATATCAATTGAGCATTACATTCGAGGTCTTCCCTAAAAAATTCAAGATTCGGTGTTGAGTACTACACCTGCAACCCTCGAAGCTGCAATGGAGCTGGCTACTGAGCTCACGGAAAATCACACCCGAAATGGCGATTTTAAATATGAGAAGAGGAAAGATTAGACACCTGCTGAAACTCCAACCCCAATCCAGACAGGTTCGTCTTCTAAGTTTGCTGGTAAAAGGAAGCGCAATGGGAAGAATTTTGCCATTACCCAAACCAACCCTCCTATCGCTGTTACCCCAATCACACAAGTCGCTCATCCTGCCGCCCCATTCAAGAAACCCTACACAGGTTCACACCCAAAATGCAACCGGTGCCAATATCACCACCCTCTTAAGACCCCATGTCAATATTGCACAAGTTGTAGCCGTGCAGGTCACACAATTCAAACTTGTCGCATTCTCCAAAAGACAAACTGCAATCAACCTCAAGTCCAACCCAACAATCAAGTGGTAGGCCAAGACCAATACCAAAAACCTCTACTCTTACCACCTTCTCAACCCATGGCTCAACCCTACTACCAACCAAATTACCCTATGATGCAACCAGTCAGAGCATGTTTCAACTGTGGTGATCCAACCCATTTTCGAAACACTTGCCCATGTTTGGTGAACATCATCAATGCCTAAGCTCAAGCCAACCCAGTGAATCAAGCCAGCCAAGCAAATCCACTCGCAAGAGGAAGAACTTTCAACATAAATGCCAATCAAGCTAGGGCTGATAATAATGTGGTCAACGGTACATTTCTTATTAACGGTAGTTATGCATCTATTCTATTTGACACCGGTGCGGATAAGAGTTTCGTGTCCTTAGAGTTCGAATCTATTCTTGATTTACCTCCCGTTAGTCTAGCTGAATCATTCACAGTGGAAGTTGCTGATGGTGAACCTATTACGTTAGACTCGATTATTCGTGATTGTACTATTACACTCAATGATCATCACTTTCCAATTGATCTCATCCCTATGAAGTTGGGTAGTTGTCACGTCATCATTGGTATGGACTGGCATAGCCAGCATCACGCGGAAGTTGTTTGCTACGAGAAGTTATTCGAATTCCTCTCGCTGACGTCAAACTTTACGTATTTTTGGTGAAACCTCCTCCAAAGGGCTCAAATTGATGTCATGCCTCCAAGCTCGAAGATACCTTCGCAAAGATGATATCGCATTTTAGCTCAAATCGTCAAAAAGGAAGGCAAGGAAAAGAAGCTCGAAGACATCCCAATCATTAAAGAATTTCTTCAAGTATTCCCCAACGACGTTTCAGGACTTCCTCCTGTGCGAGAAGTCGAATTCCGAATCGATCTTATGCCTGGTGCTACACAAGTCGCAAAATCTCCATATCGGTTAGCCCCATCTGAGATGCAAGAGTTAGCTAGTCAGCTGCAAGAGTTGACTGACAATGAATTTATACGTCCTAGCTCATCACCTTGAGGTGCGCCGGTTCTTTTCGTAACGAAGAAAGATGGAACCTTCTGTATGTGTATCGACTATAGAGAGCTCAACAAGCTGACGATCAAGAATCGCTATCCTCTACCTCGTATTGATGATCTTCTAGATCAACTTCAGGGTGCCACCTATTTTTCAAAAATCGATCTTCGTTACTGTTATCATCAACTTAGAGTACGTGAAGAAGACATTCCAAAGACTGCTTTTCAAACTCGTTATGGCCACTATGAATTCATGGTTATGCCTTTTGGTTTGACCAATGCTCCTGCAGTTTTCATGGATTTGATGAATCGAGTGTGTAAACCCTACCTTGATCGTTTTGTAATAGTCTTCATTGATGATATTCTTATCTATTCTATAACCAAATCTGATCATGAAAGACATCTTCGACTCATCCTAACACTTTTGAGGATCGAAAGACTGTATGCTAAGTTCTCGAAGTGTGATTTTTGGTTAAAGGAGGTACAATTTCTTGGTCATATCGTTAACGACAAAGGGATTCATGTCGACCCTGTAAAGATCAAAGAAGTACAAGAATGGCAAGCGCCACGCACTCCTACCGATGTTAGGTCATTTCTTTGTCTAGTTGGTTATTATCGATGATTCATCGCAAATTTCTCTCATATCGCCGTTCCACTCACAGCCTTGACTCACATGGGTAAACCCTTCATTTGGGGGCCCAAGCAAGAAGAGGCTTTCCAATCATTGAAGCAAAAGCTTTGTGATGCACCTATTCTTACTCTTCCTGATGGTTGCGAAGACTTTGTGGTTTATTGTGACGCGTCGACAAGGTTTAGGTTGCGTTCTACTGCAAAGAGGAAAGGTGATAGCCTATGCCTCAAGGCAACTCAAAGTGCATGAAAAGAACTACACCACTCACGACCTAGAACTTGGAGCAGTCATGTTCGCTCTAAAGATACAGAGACACTATCTCTATGGTACCAAGTGTGAAATTTACATTGACCACAAGAGCTTTCAACATATCTTCAATCAAAAAGAGTTGAATATGAGGCAAAGACGATGGGTCGAGCTCTTAAATGATTACGATTGTGAAATTCGATATCATCCTGCAAAGCCAATGTTGTAGCTGATGCTCTTAGTCGAAAAGAGTATGCGAACTCCATCCATCTTTTGTGTTCTCAAATTGTAACCGATCTCCAAAATCGAAATCGAGCAGCTCAACATATTTCCGTCACGGAAAATGATGTGCGAGATGAATTGTCCTGTGGAGCTGAACTCAAGATAGAAACCAAGTACGATGGTATCCTTTACTATCTAAACCGTATTTGGATACCTGATCGTGACAATTTTCGTACTTTCTTATGAATGAGGCTCAGAAAACATGATACCCTATACATCCCGGTGCTGATATGATGTATAAAGATTTACGATACTCATACCGGTGGCCTGGCATGAAGAAGGATATCGCTATTTTTGTCTCCAAGTGCCTCACATGCTCTAAAGTAAAAGCTGAACATTAAAGACCTTCTGGGTTACTCGTCCAACCTGAAATACCTGTTTGGAAGTGGGAAAATATAACCATGGATTTCATTACCGGGTTACCTCGCACCTCTAGTGGGTTTGACTCAATCTGGGTTATCATTGCCGTCTCACTAAATCAGCTCATTTCATTCCAATCCGTGAGGACAATAAGAACGAGAAGTTAGCTCGTATCTATATTGATGAAATTGTAAGTCATCATGGTGTACCCTTAAGTATCATTTCAGATCGAGACGGCCATTTTACTTCACGAACATGGCAAGCCATACAATCAGCTTTGGGTACACGACTAGATCTCAGCACTGCCTTTCACCGTCAAACTGATGGTCAATCTGAGCGCACCATACAAACCCTTGAAGACATGTTGCGAGCATGTGTCATAGACTTCATGGGAAATTGGGATACTCATTTGCCGTTAGTTGAATTTTCGTACAACAATAGTTATCATTCAAGCATCAGCATGGCTCCTTTTGAAGCCTTATATGGTCGTAAGTGCCGATCTCCTGTATGCTGGCACGAAATTGGTGAAGCACAAATCACTGGCCCTGAATTGATCCGCAACAATATTCTAAGCTTGAAATCATCAAAAGATTTATGCTGATAAACAACAAAAGCCACTAGAGTTTTGTATTGGTGAACAAGTACTTTTGAAGGTATCACCGTGGAAGGGAGTGATTCGTTTTGGTCAAAAAGGCAAGCTAGGACCATGCTATGTGGCACCATTCAAGATAATCGAAAGAGTTGGTCCTGTAGCATACAAGCTTGACCTACCAGAAGAACTCAACAGAATTCATCCCACATTCCATGTATCAAACCTGAAAAAGTGTCTCGCCGACGAAAACCTCCATATTCCATTAGAAGATATTCAAATCGATGAATCAACGCATTTTGTTGAAAGACCTGTAGAAATCATGGACTTTGGTGAAAAACGTTTAAGACGAAGTCGTATCCCAATAGTCAAGGTGCGTTGGGAGTCAAAATGAGGACCCGAGTTTACTTAGGTATGCGAAGACTCCATGCGCGAAAAATACCCGCATCTTTTCCCAGTTACTACTTCTACCTAAATTTCGGGACGAAATTTCTAAAAGTAGGGGATACTCTTACATTCATGTAAAACGGGTTCCATAACCCGTTGTGTTTGAGAATCAAATATTACAAAAAAAAAACTCGTTATGCATTTATTAGTGTTAGTAATTTAATTTATTATTTATGGATAATAAATAAACTGCGTAATTAAAATTAATAATCAATAAAAATAACAAATAAATTAATTAGAACCTTAAAGTAATAAAATAAAAATAAAAGGGAGTAACCGGGAATCGAACCCGGGTCACCCACAAAGTTCACACACTAACACACCACTAGACCACACACACCACATGTGTCTAGGAAAGAAACAAATAAAAGTTTTACACTTTTAAAACCGGAAAAAAACCCTGCAAGTTCAAAACATTCAAACTGATAACCGCCAAATTAAATCAAAACAAGGTTTTGATTCTCATAAACGGCTTGTAACAGACTTCAATCATCGAAAGAAACGGTAAAATCTGGTTTAATGCACGAGTAACCGATTGCAATCATGAGAGTAAATCCTCAAATCATAACTGAACAAACATAAATATCGTGTCCCTATAAATAGTGATCTATGTACAATTCCAAACTCGCACATACAAACCCACCAACTCACATACTCTGCTCGTAACACCTCCGCCGGAAAACCGAGATCATCTTGTTGTCGGTAAAATCCTTTACTTCTTTTTGTAATTCGTTATTACCATGTTATGACTATAATTGTAACAAAAACATTGATTAAAGATATCTCAGTCAAGAATTATAATTTTGGGTTTTGATGAAGAAGATGAATTTTTTAAATGAACTTGAATATAATTAAAATCGGTTAAAACACCGGGTTAGACACACAGTCCAGTGATGGACTGTGTGCATTTGAAACACAAGAACCTGGGTTCGAGTCTTAGGTGTGGCACCGAATTCCTTATATAAATCAAACATTTATTTTAAAACCTATTTAAAATAAATAATTTCTGAAATGTTCTAATTAGTATATAAGAATAATAAAATCAGAGATCTTTCGGGTTAGACACGTAGCTTAGTTGGTAGAGCTGCGTGCACGTATACGGGAGGTCACGAGTTCGAACCTCACACATGCTGCCAATTCCAAGCATAAAACCGGTCAGACCATTGTCAGGTCTGACAAGATCCAAATTTTTTTATATATTTTATATTATTATTTTCTTTAAAATGTTAATTAAAAATCAAATAAAAACACTTAAAAACAAGACTTTTTTGGTTTTAAAAACTCCATAATTACCACCAAAAATAACCTAAAAATCTAATAAAAAGAGCATTAAATAAAATATTAATTTGCATTTATTTATTTATTTAATTATTGCGTATTATTTAGGTTAGTTTCCTTCGTCAAGTAAATCCTAAATTCGTGCGCGTTCGTCATCAATCCAAGGAAACGCACCCACTGTGAGTGAATCCTTACAAATTCCCTTTTTTAATCATGTTTTGGGGTGTATCATGTGTCGTTTACTTATTTTATTTATTCAAACACTTGTGCTAACACCATTATGTGATCAAGTGTGTATATTTTGTCGTTGTTGTTATATGTGGTTACATTATGTCATTTCAGTGCAAATCATTCATACAAGGCCCATCAGTTCCTCGTTGGATATGAGTTGAGCATCGCTTGCCTCATTAGATTGGCTCCGTTTGATTGAGCATTGATCTCACAGTTCATCATTTATCATGCAAGTGTTCATTGTTGATATTATGTGGTTGGTGGTTTGTTTATATATATACTCATATGCTCATATATGGTTTTGCATAATCTTTTAAATGAATTAATGTAATTGAATTGTTTAAATGTTTAATTTAGATTCACTTGCTAACTTTTGTTGACTCAAACTTTTATTTTACGCATGATACAAGTGGACAGGCTGCGGAGAGGAACACTTAGGATTGGCCTTAGAAGATGAAATAAAATACATTATGTTTAGAACAATCTTTCTTGTGTTTGTATGTTCTTGTGATTGGATATTTTCCTTTAAATTTCAAATTAATAAATATGAAACTTAATTATAGTAAATGTCATGACTTTTGATGAAAACCCAATCATGCCCTGACTTCTACTTCCGCCGCGGGTCACGGTGTGACAATCTTGGTTTAGTACAACGTTTAGTTTGTCTGTGTAAAACAGTTGCATGTGTGCATACTGTTGAGTCTTGTGTACTTCATGTCTGTGGCACGTTCTCTGAAGAACACATCTATATGCAAATGAGAAATGTTTCGTACGAGCAAGATGTTGCTCGTACGAGCCACTAATCATTTGTAAGAGTAACCTACTAGTCGTACGAGTGAGTTCATCCAAACAAGCTATTTGCTTGATTCGTACGAGCCAGCTCGTTCATATGAGCATCTTTGGAGAATGTTCTTCGTGTCTTTTGGTGTTTCGTACGACCAGCAACATACTTCGTATTGTTTCTAGGTGTAGACACTTTATAAGCAGACATGCACTTCTCAGTGACTAGGGTGTGACATTAGAGAGACCTATACTAGAGAGAGAGACACAAGAGCTCATGGAGTATTGCATGAGTCTGTATGAACATTGTTTGTGTATGTTTATACTAGTTCTCATCTGTTTATCAGGATATTGAATCCTTGGTTATCCTGTGTTTCTTACATTGCTTTGGTTTGCATACTTACGAGGATTCCGCACTCGTATTTATGATGTATAAACAGGGAAGTAGGTTAATCTTGATCCTCCAAGTGGACCTATAAGTGGTATCAGAGCTTTGGCTCTCTTCCTTGTTTGAAACCAAGCTTAGTGTTGTGTTTGAGCTAGTTGTGAGTGATTCTGGAAGTGTTCTTGAACTCTCAACAGGAAACTTAAGTTTTTAAAAGATAATAAACTTAAACTTAGTCAAAACTTGTTGTATCCGGAAAATTTTCATAAAAAACCTTGTTAGAACACATGGAGACATGTTAGAATATGGTTTTCTTAAAATTTTCTTCTGTTCAAGTTGAACAAATTTTCAAGTGAAACACTGCTGGAAAACTCATCGGAATATTGTTATAGGGTTGACCAAATCTCTGAAGATTCTGGACTTGACTGTTGTAACTGAAAAGCTGATACGTAATGTTTGTCTTTTTAACCAAAATTGTGTAGACAACTGACCACTTTCGAAACCAGTCTGTGCTAGAAAAGGAAATTTTCACCAACCAGCCCTGCAAAAAGATTCCTCTCTACGAAAAACATCTGTGCGAATAACCCATCCGCACGAAGAACAAGACCGTTCGTGCGAAAGACCAAGTCATCCGCATGAAGAACTTTTTTCACACGAATAAGTGTCTCTCGTATGAAGCATCTGGTTTGTACGAAGGACTATCATTCGTACGAATCATTGATTCGTACGAAGAACCTTCTTCTTTGATTGTTTTTCGTGTTTCAGTTTTTCAAACTTTGTGGTTTTAAAATTGTGAACTTTAAAAGGAGACTGTTATTTTCAAAAATTAAACTTTAAACCTTTAAGTTTCATAATCAAGAAAATATAATGAGTACTTATTCGTGGGATTGGAGTAATAGTTCAAGCACAAATCAAGACTCTTCACAAAGCTCCGCAACCTCATGGGTTAAATCATTAATGCCTCAACATACATCCATGATTACCGCAAATCAATGGGCGTGTGTCGCAAATTAGAACCAGAGCATTCAGACTCTTCTTATGAGTGAGAGTGAAACTGGGAGTAATAACTGTCCACCTAAATTAAACCATATGAATGATTATCCTTCGTGGAAAAGTCGTTTCCATACATATGTTCTCGATCAAAATACAGAATTATGGACATGCTTTACTACACCCTACAAGGAATCTCTCGAAGAAGTAGGATCAAATCCAACCTCCTTAGCCAACCTAGATGAAAGCGATAAAAAGGCTTACGATTTAGAGAAAAAGGCATTTGCTATCCTTACACAAGCATTTCATAAAGATATTCATCCTCAGTTTGTGTACTGTACCACCACCAAAAATCTGTGGGATACCTTGGAAGCAAGTGGAGAGGAAATGCTGCAACCAGAAAAATACAGCATGATCTGCTAAAGAAGGAGTTTGAAGGTTTCATGTTCATGGAGAATGAAACACTGAGCGATATGACAACACGTTTCTACCATCTGCTTAGTGAAAGTACTCGTACAAAGTATTAGCATCTCCACCAGAAATCGTGATGCGTTTTGTTGACGCATTACTGCCAAAATGGAATCAATTCATTGACTTATTAAAGCATACATGTGTTTTGGATGCAATCAGTATTTATGAATTTGTGTAGAAACTAGAGAACAAGAATGAAGAGGAAATTCGAAAGGCACAAAGAGTTACTATTCCACAAAACCCTGAAATGTACTATGGAGGTATTAATATAGATATTAGTGCAAGTCAGCAACCAAAACTTCAAACCGCATTTGTGTCAAACGTTAATCCCTTTCTACCACAACCAGTTCATACAAATCAGTCTTCAAGCTCAAGTACTCAAACCTATGGACAAGTATTTGATCCTAAAGCCTTTCTACCACAACCACGAGAGCTTGCACCTCAAGTTCCACAGCAAGCTTCTCAACAAGCTTTATATGGTAACAACTTTCAACCTACAAACCCCAATACACTCAGACTTGACACATCACATCTTTCCAAGGTCAGTGTAGACGTTGTCAGGAACATATGGAACTTCTAAACACCATGGTTAGTGCTTATTGCGGATTAGTCGCTAGTCAAATTGGAAACATCAATTTGACTAATGAAGACTACCAACAAATAGACAGAGATGAGATGGAACTAATGGATATCAAGTGGGCGTTTGCAAGTATGGCCAGAAGAGCTAAGGATTACATGAGCAGAACAGGAAAAACAAGTTTGGAAAGCAAGAAAGATACGAAATATGGTTTTGATAAAAATGTTGTTACTTGCTTCAACTGTGGTGAAAGAGGTCACTTCAAGCGTGAGTGCACTAGACCCAGCAAACAAGGAAATCACAATCCTTTCCAAAATCAATCACAACCATCCACCACAACTCAAGTTAACAATGATCAAAGAATATTCGCTGTTAATAACCCAAACAACACCAACCAGTCAGGACCTTCAAACAACACCAACAAAGCTCTAGTGGTTCAAGCAGATGAAGGATGCGATTGGTCAGTACAATTGGGAAATGAGAATCAAGGAGGAACTGGATGTTATGCCAAGATTATCAATCAAATCAAACATGTTCACGGTATTGACAATTCTAATGATGATGATGATAGTCCGGGGTATAGTGATGGTTCTGATGAAGAATGCTCAAGTACAGGTGGTTATGAATCTGATTTAGATATCAGGGAAGGAAGTGATGCTGAGGCCAGAAAGTTGCTGAAAAGTCAAAAGGTTGGTCTAATGAAGAAAGCAGAAGCTGCATCGGAGGAAACAAAAAATTCGTTACAAACAGTGCATCCTTCCCTCATCATACTGCCTTCATGGCTAATGTGGCTGGTTCGACAAGTCAGGTAAACTCCAATTCTCCTAAACTTTGTAGTGACTGTTGAATTAAAAACAAAATTTGAAACAATAAACAGTCACAATCAAAACCTAGTTGTTGAACTGTCAAAATACAAAGAGGCAAATTTGGCTTTAACTCGAAACGAATAAGAATTCAAATTTGCAATAGAAACCCTTAAGAAAAGCGTTTCTGAATTAACAAAGACAGTTTTGAATAAGCAAACAGGAATTAATAACTACATTGATATCCTTGAAGAAACAAAGAAAGAGTTAGCCGTTGCCAAATGCGATCAAGCAAAAACTGGAGAGTTACTCTAACTCTCGATATGTGCTCGATCATATTATTGACGTTCAAAAACTGAAAGGAGATGCCAAATGCATAGGGTATAAATGTGTCCACCTTCGTTGACACACAATTATACCAAATTGCCTGATGAAGAGGAAATGCCACGCTTTGAACCCTCTGTACCTCTTAATCCTGAAGAATTTGCAGCAGGAATAGGGTTCAAGCTAGACAATTCCTTAGTTGAATTAAGAAAATCAGAGAACTAATCATCAGTCGTTGATCAGAACCCTTCTACAATAGAGGAGGATGATTCGTCAGATGATGAGTCCGAGAAAAATGATCAGGATCAATCTCTTAATGAAGAAAAAGGGATAGAAATCTCTGTCACTCACAATGAGACTATTGAAAATCAAGAGAATGATCCCAAGAAATCTATCAAGACAAATGCATCTACAGATGAAAATGATAATGTGTTGTACACTTTGATTGGGGACAAGAAAATCTACTCAAACAAAGACTTTCCGATAAAAAATGTAAATCCAGCCTCTATTGATCAAGTTTTTGAAAATTCAACAACCAAGTTTTTGGAGAAGAAAAACCCAATCAAGTCACAACCATTATCCATTTAAAAAGAAAAACAACAAGAAGAATGAGCTGAAGAACCTAAGGTATCACAACCGAAAGTTGAAGCTAAAGGCGCTCGCTACAAGAAGAAATTAAAGAATGTTAAATTTGTGAGTTCAACTGTACTGTTAAAGTCGAGACTTTTAAAGGCATGACTAATATCGATTTTGTAAACAAAGTCAAGATTTTAAAGTGTAATAGTGAAAACAATTACACCCAACATACAAATGGGGGGGGGGTGGAAATGAACAAAGTATCTCAAGACCCACAAAGTCAACATCAAGTCATAAAACAGGATCTCCTAAATTTGTTGAGAGGAGAACATGTTTTAAATTTGGAGAATTTGGCCACATAATCAAAAATTATACCAACCCAGTAAAACCAAGATTTGTTGAGAAAGCCCCTCCTGAACCAACTTGCCAACATCGATTTGTTTCTCCAAAACAAGACAAACGTATTATTAAAGAACAAGAAGAAAAGTAGAGACGTAAACAAGTAAAAATAATTGAAAAAGCATTAAAACCGGATTCTTTAGAAAGGAAACCAAGTTCTTCAAATTTAATAAAACCAGAAGTTGTTAAAAATGTAAATAATAGTCATTCTGGTAAATTTCAACAATCTTGGAAACCTAAGACCGGTGATGTTTCAGGGGGAGGTACCAAGTTTCCAAATCATCAAGAAATAGAAATCACATTTCTTGATGATAAGGGTTGACCCAAGATGGGTCCCCATCTCAAACTGATCGGGTATTGAAATGCGCAGGGTGTTCCAAGGGGAACTGTGAATAGTCATTGGATTGTCGACAGTGGAGCATCGAGGCACATGACAGGCGACTTAAGGCTCCTTTATGATGTGAAAAGCATTCGAGGAGGCTATGTTGCTTTTGTGGAGACAAGGGCGGATACATCACTAGAGAAGGAATGGTATCCAATGGTGTTGATAGCTTTGATAAGATCAATTATGTTCGATAAATTGATCACAATCTTCTGAGTGTTTCTCAAATCTGCGATAAGAAGTTCACGGTTCATTTTGATGATGCCAGATGTTATGTGCTGAAACCTGGTTTAAAGATTCCCAAAGAATGGATTCTCCTATCGGCTCCAAGAATTAATGACTTGTATATTCTTAACATGAGCCAAGCCATTACCACGTCTGCACAAGTTACATGTTTTGTCTCAAAAGCCACCGAAAAGGAATCAATCTCTTGGCACAAACGAATAGGACACATTCACTTGAGAAAAATGAACTATTTGGTGAAAAAACATCTTGTAATAATGGTGTACCAGTGAAGAATTTTCATTTAAAAGACGTTTGTGTTTCTTGCCAAAAAGGAAAGCAAGCAAGAAAATCTCATCATGTGAAGAAGATTAACACAGTGAATATGCCTTTGGAACGTCTTCATATGGACCTCTTTGGACCTATGAAACACAAGACTACCATTGGTGATTCATATTGTTTAGTAGTTACTGATGGCTACTCAAAATTTTCATGGGTGAATATGTTGGCACACAAGAGTGAAGTTCCTGAAATCCTCAAGAATCTCCTAACTTTGCTCGAAAATTTGTACAATTTGAAGATAAGGAAAATCAGAAGCGACAATGGCACCAAATTCAAGAATCATATTATGGATGATTTCTATTCCTCTAAAGGCATTCTGCATGAATATAGTTCTCAATACACTCCACAACAAAATGGTGTCGCTGAGAGGAAAACAGAACTCTAATTGAAACAACAAGAACTATGCTAGTAGAATCAGAACTTCCTGTTCAATTTTTGGGAGAAGCTGTGGCTACTGCATGTTATACAATGAATAGAGTTCTTACGGTGAAGAGGCACGGGAAAACATGTTTTGAATTGCTGCATAAAAGGAAACCGGATATTTCTTTCTTTAAACCTTTTGGAGCTCCATGCACTATGATTGATCCACATGGTAAATTTGGTCCGAAGGCTATCGAAGGTTTCTTTCTTGGATATGCTACTCCTAATTTCAGAGTGTGGAATTTGTCAACAAAAAAGACTGAAGAATGGGGTGAAGTTAAGGTTCAAAGATACACTGAATCAGTAAGAGCTCCGGGTGCTCCTTGGATGTTTGATTACAATGGGCTATTTGACTCCTTTAATCTACCAACTTTTGATGATGCTTCTGCAGCTACTCAATTGTTACTAGAAAGTGATACTGCAGTTGACTCTTCATTAGTTCGACCAATTATTGTTAACCCTCAAATGTGTACTTTGATTAACAATCTTGTTCAGAATGAGGAATTCGAAGATGCTGCTGATTATAATGTTTCGTCAGAAGATGCTGAGTTCCATGATGCAAATGAAACTACTTCTATTCCGGTTCCTGGATTTCAGATGTCACGTCAAATATTCAGAATCTAGGGACGACTAAAGGTCATGCGTCTACATCTTCGTCAAATCCAGCAAAAAATTAGTTATGGATCTGAATATCAACAATTTAGGTATAAATTATCGAGTTCCTGATGTTCCTGAAACTCGAATTCATAATACCCATCCTCAACAGAATATTATAGGAGATGTCCAAAGTGGTGTGCAGACATGTAATCAGCTCAGGAATAATCAGAATGCTGGTTTGTATTCGGTTATTAGGGAATCTGGGGAACAAAATGTTTGGTCTTTTGCCTACTATGTTTGCCAAGTTGAGCCAAAATCTTCGAAGGAGGCAATGAAAGAATACTCATGGGTTGAAGCAGCAGCAGTTTCAGAGGTTAGGCGTGTGGAAATTGGTTGACAGGCCTGACAACTATAAGAAGATTGGTACAAGATGGGTTTACAAATGTAAGAAGGAATGACCGAGGAGTTGTTGTGAGAAACAAAGCAAGATTGGTCGTTTAGGGCTTTAATCTGGTAGAAGGCATTGATTACAATGATATTTATGCACCGGTAGCTCGTCTTGAGGCCATAAGAATTTTCTTGGCTTATGCGTCCTAAAAAAAGTTTACGGTTTATTAAATGGATGTGAAAAGTGCATTTCTTCATGGTGTGGTTGAAGAAGAGGTACATGTTGAGCAACCGCCTGGTTTTGAAGATCCAATCCATGCTGACAAGGTTTCGCTTCTCAATAAGGCGCTATATGGTCTTCATCAAGCTCCAGGGCTTGGTATGAAACGTTGTCTTCCTATCTTGTGAAGAATGGTTTTCGACGTGGATTGATCGATGTACTCTCTTCATCAAGGAAGAAAATGAGGACTTATTGCTGGTACAAGTATATGTTGATGATATTATTTTTGGGTCGACCAACGAGAAATTGTGCAAAGAATTTGAGAAGGTGATGCAAGAGAAGTTCGAGATGAGCGCAATGGGAGAAATGACTTTCTTTTTAGGTTTGCAGGTTCATCAATCTAAGGAAGGGATTTTCATCCATCAAACCAAGTACGTTGGGGATATTCTCAAACGATTTCAAATGGAAGACACAAAGCCCTTGGGAACTCCATTAGCTCAATCATGGGATTACTCCTGATAGAATGGGTGAACATGTGGAACCATATCTTTATCGTGCTATGATCGGATCTCTTATGTATCTTACTGCTTCAAGACCCGATATAATGTACCCAACATGTCTTCTAGCTCGCTACCAGTCCAGTAGAAGGTTTCGCATTTGATGGCTGTGAAAAGAACCTTTCGTTATTTGAAGGGTCGCCCGGACACTGGTCTCTGTACCCTAAGGATGATAACTTTGATTTGACAGCATTCAGTGATTCTTATCATGGTGGCTGCAAGATCGATGCATAAATCAACATCAGCAGGATGTCAGTTCTTGGGAAATCGCCTAGTCACGTGATAGTGCAAAAAGCAGACTTGTGTAGCTACGTCAACCTGTGAGGCTGAGTATATTTCGGCTTCTAGTTGTTGCTCTCAGGTTCTATGGATCCAACAGCAAATGCGCGACTACGGTTTTGAATTTCTAACTACTCCTATTTATGTTGATAACGAAGCTGCTTTAAAGATCACTCGAAATCCTGTACAGCACTCAAAAACCAAACACATTGAGATTAAGTATCATTTCATATGATGATTGTTATGAAACGAAACTTATCAATGTTTTTCAAATCCACACTGACCAACGTGCCGACCTGTTTACAAAGCTTTTGATAAATCTCGTTTTGATTATCTACTTTTGGTCAATGGCATCAAGGTGAAACCCGATTAAATCATCTTGGCTAATCATTTTTCGTAACTATTTTCTTAAAAATCTAAAAATTTACAAAAAGATTTTCTATTTTCTCTTAGTTTTATTTGGGGAAATATTTCAAGAAAAACACAAAAACATGAGAAAATACAAAAATATGTCTTTTATTTAGTTAAATTTTCATTTATTTACCTTCCTTATTTAAGGGGGAGAAAATTTTAGAAGATACAAAAACAATAGAAGAACCAAAAATAAAAAATGAGTTTCTTGGATAGGTAAGAGAAGATGATGAAACACACGGTGATCTGTCAAACAGTCAAAAACATAGAACGAAATTGATAAGTAGCTTTATTATTGATGTATCGGTAGGCTCACAATCAGATTATAATGTACAGGTTGATATAAACATAACGGACTGCAAGCCAGGTGGGAACCATTCATTGGCATATGGTTTTGGTACCGAAATTTCGTTTGATAGTATGCCGAGGTTCTGAGATATGCGGTCTATATATTGGCTTATCATCTGGGTATCATGGTTGAATCTTTCTACCGAAAAATAACGGTGACGCAAGTCTAAAACTTCCATGATACCATACATACTTAATTACTGCATACGACCATCAATAAATGAAAAAATATCACATCCACCCAAAAATAAGTGATAAAATATCACAGCTTTATGCGGGAGCTAAGTTCGTCTCTTTGTCGGTACGATGGTACTAACCTATTTACGGACTTACTCATGTGCCCTGCATGCATCGGAAATAAGTTCCTCATAATAAGTGATTTAATCACATATGACTTTTTTCAATCAAACTAAGTGAGTATCTCACATCATATACGTCAAAACAGATGATAAGCAGTATACTCACCGGTAAGATTTTCTCTCGTGCATGTCTTGATATGGGAATGTGTCGTGAATGGGTTAACACCGGTTAGTAAGTATAATTCATACATTAATCATATCTCCTAATCATGATTACATCTGAAAAGCTGAGCTTACGTGGACAACAATACTGATAATCATAGTAGAATACTTATTTATTAAATTTGATGTTTTAAACAAAACTCGTTTTTGACAAGATTAAAACCTGGTATGATTCTCTTACCTTGAAACTCTGAAAAAGATTGTCTAGTAAATATATAGTTTACTCTTATCTGTTAGTAGTCATTTTAGTTTAGTTTACTCTTTGTTAAATTAAGTTCTTTTTTAATAAACCAAAGTTGAAGCTCAAAAGGTTTTCTACCAAGATATGCTCTAAAAACCACTTGCTTTGATATCATAACTTCATAAAAGTACTTTCTTACAATGGGTAAACTCATATCAAAAGAACAAAATCTGTTTAATGAGCACCTTTCCTAACTTAATTTATGAGTAAGTGTGGATATGTGCAAAGACCTAAACAGGTCAACTAAAAACCTAAGGATCTCGAAGAACTGAAAGTCCAGTTTTGAAAAACTCGGACTCATACGAATCAAGGATCACTCGTACGAGCCATTGTGCCTCGTACGAATGACCACGAGGGTCTTGTACGAATAAAGTTCTTCGTACGAGCTAGGGTAATTCGCACGAGTGTCTTGATGTGGTATAAAAGGAAATGAAGTTCTTTGGTAGAACATTACTTTAGCCTTGCTCACGTCATCTTTACAACTCCCTTCAAGTCGTTTTTAATTTCTTTAAGGTACACTTGACACATGTTGGCATGCTTTGAAGATGAACAACTTAAGCATTATCTGATCATGTGACTTTTACTGACATGAACAACAAACTTTAAGCGAAGATTCATTTTAACGAAAAACAAGTATCTTCTCTTGAAGTCGTACGAGTGTAATATCACTCGCACAAGTTACATATCGCTCGTACGAGCCAGTTACTCATACGAGTGAATCATTTGTTTGACTAAATCAAGTGTTCGTAAAAATCAGTTGTTATTCGTACGAATAAATTGTTATTTGTATAAGTCAGTAGTTCTTCGTCTAGGGAATTTATACATACAAAAAGTTTGAAATAAAACTTTTTATGTATATTCCCTAATGAATTTGTGTTCTTATCCTGTTGTCTTATGAATACAGAATGGAACAAAAGGAACATAAAAGAAAACCCCAATAAAGAGGACGACAAGTCAGAAGTGGAAATTATGTCGGAACCAAGACATAACATGGTGGCCTACTTGGATTCGAAGACAAATTTGCTGAGTACAACGGTATAATGAAGTTTTTGCGTGACTCAAGGATACATTATGCTATCACGCACAGGACTACAGTATACAAGACGTTGATCAAGGAATTTTGGGATTCAGCTAAAGTTGTTGAAATGAATGGGCAGGAACTTATCCACGGGTAAGTATATGACCTGAACGTAGATGTCTCTGTTGAAATTATTAACTCAGTATTACAGCTTGGCAATGATCCTGAAGCTCCATTCTCAGTACCATTGAAGTGTCAACGTGGATGTTTGCTTAGAATGAAATGTGTTGGAGATTTCTTCGTGGGACAACTAAACAAAGCATGGTTGCCACTCCAATACAAGTTCTTTCTACATGTTTTGATTTAGTGTTTGAGCAACAGATGAAGTGGTTATGACATGGCAAATAAAGACTTGGTTGAAATGATGATAGCTTTAACATTGAACAAACCGCTTAGTGTTTCAAAGTATATTTTTGCAAACATGAAAGAAAACCTGAAAAGAACCGGATATGGTGGAAACAAGTTTTGGATGTATCCTCGCTTTCTCCAAATGATCTTGAATGTGCAACATCCGAATCTTCTGAAAAACGACATCGATGTTTTAAAAGTAGAAGTTATGATGGAACATTCGTTGAAAATCTTTAGAGGTGTAGTAGCAAAACGTTACAAGGAAAGCACACCTCCTCGTAAATTGACCAGTTTTCTGGAAAATGATCAATATGTTGCGCTGTAAAACGACAAGTGGCGCCATGATGACAGTGAGTCAGATAACGAAGAACCAATTTTGAAAAAGATGATCAAATATAAGTTTGGTCGTCAAAATGGAAAAGGTAATGATGATGACAGTGATAATGTTGGTAATGATGGTGCAAGTGATATGGTACTGCAGGTGGTGATAACGGTAGAGTGAAACAAAGTAAAGGGACTACGAGAACATTGTCAGCACAACCTGAAATCACACAACCTACAATCTCACATTAGGAGACTGTACAGGAACCAGTTGTAGAACTCCAGTCTACTTTTACAACAGAAGAGACTGAAACTGTAATGACGGAACCCACTACAATTTCTGAACCATAACCTTCAAATACCACAGCAGCTGAAACACCTTTCGCTGTAGATACTCCAGTTCAATCGCAACCTACTACTTCTTCAGTTCAACAATCCCAATCTACATCTCATCAAAATACAAAACAAAGCAGTCATTTGTTCTCTAAAATGGAAAAGGATGAGAAAGTGGATTTTATGTTCTCTCAGTTGCAAGCTGCTGCAATTCAGATTAACAAGCATTCGGAGTTTATGTCTTCAAATCATAACACATTTGTCAAACAACAGTTGGAGATATATTCTTTGAAAGAGACTGTTAGAAAAAAGGACTATGAAATTGCACAGTTAAGAAAAGAAAGTGAGTGACTAAGGCTGCAGATGCTGAAAGAGAAACTCAGCTACAACAGATGAGGGCAGTTGATAACTCTCAGGGGATTGAGATAAATAGTCTGAAAGAACATAGTGCGGCTGTACAACGATCTACTGAAAGCATTAACTGCTAAACATAACGACTTAAGAGAATGGTATCATTCTCGTAATGCTACACTGGTTGAAGGCTTTAATGGTATTAAAGACATGTTTGAAATGAGCAGAAAGCGGGTGAACATTCTATGGAATGATAGACGCAAACGCAGGAGATCAAGCGTAAACGTGATCAGGTTAGTGAAGATACTAGCAATCCTGATGCTTAAGCCTCATCCTCGCAACCAAAAGTTTATGCATCAACTCTAGTGGTAGAGTCTAATGTACAGCAGAGCGTGACCGATCCAGTTACCTCGAGTATCAATTAAGAGGAAACAGGAAAGGTTTGATGTTTCTGGAAAATGTTGAAGACCTGATCCTCAATCAACGATGGGTAGCAGATCTTCAGGGGGAGTTTGTTGATACAACAGGCTATTCAATATGAAGACCGAAGACCAGGCAACAGCCTTTGTTGATACACTTTTGTGTCTGTCGCTTGTTCTTAGTTACGTCTATAATTGTACGGTCTTTGTTTACTGTATCTGTATTGTTTGGTTATGTTAACCAAATCAAGATATCCTCCTATCTTGTTTTAGTACGACGTTTAGTTTGTCTGTGTAAAACAGTTGCATGTGTGTATATTGTTGAGTCTTGTGTACGTCATGTCTGTGGCACGTTCTCTGAAGAACACATCTATGTGCGAATGAGAAATACTTCGTACGAGCAAGAGGTTGCTCGTATGCGCCACTCACCATTCGTACGTGTAACCTACTAGTCGTACAAGTGAGATCATCCAAACAAGCTATTAGCTTAATTCATACGAGCCAGCTCGTTCGTACGAGTATCTTTGGAGAATGTTCTTCGTGTCTTTTGGTGTTTCGTATGACCAGCAACATACTTCATACTGTTGCTAGGTGTAGACACTATTTAAGCAGATATGCACTTCTCAGTGACTAAGGTGTGACATTAGAGAGAGCTATACTAGAGAGAGAGACACAAGAGAACCAGGGAGTATTGCATGAGTCTGTATGAACATTGTTTGTATATGTTTGTACTAGTTCTCTTCTATTAATCAAGATATTGAATCCTTGGGTACCCTGTCTTGCTTTGCTTTGGTTTGCATACTTTCGAGGATTCCGCACTCGTATTTGTGTTCTATAAAAAGGGAAGCAGGTTAATCTTGATCCTCCAATGGACCTACAAAGATAAAGAGTTTTCGTGTAAAAAGAGGAAATGATAGTACATCAGTGGACTATCACAGTATGCTTAGTGGACTATCACAGTATGCTAAAGATATGAAGTGTCAGAATGTTTAAACAAGTCTCACTGATGATGTGCTAGTAGGCTTCGCACATTCAGTAGATTGTTTCTGAGATATAAACACAAAGAATAACTTCTTAATTAGTGGCTTAACATCTCTCGGATATATGGTCTTAGTACACTGAAATTTCGTTTGAGAGATTGCAGGATTCTGAGATACCAGGTCTTTATAGATAATTGATATATGGGGTATTATACATGTTCTTCTGATTTTGCATCAGCAATGGCCTAGAACTTGTAGAATACTTTTGCTTTTAAACCCAAAAACTACACAAAATTGAAAGTATCAAAAGATCTAACAATTGTAATCAAAAGATTCCAAATTGGCACACAACTTTTAAGCCGAGCCTTCATCTCTTTGTCTGTACGGTGGTACTAATCTAAGCTCTCAAGGTCTCACACAATCCAGATATAGATATCAGTTAGATATATTCACCTGTAAGATGAAATCTAGAGAATCTTGATACGAGAGTATATTCTGAGGTGGGAAACACTGTTAAGCCAAGTTCTAAGACATCTAATTAACATATCTCGAAGCAATTGAGCAATGTGTAGAGGTTTAAGTGGATCAGTATAGATAATCTAAGTGAATTTGTTTATAACATAAAGTTTTATCAAGATCAACGGTACTAGTGATTTGTCTCAAAACTGATATGATCCTCTAACACAAACTCACAAAAATATTTCTATAAATATGTTTATACATAGTTATTGCATTTCATTTCAGAAAAAAAACCCAAAAGATTTTCATTATGATTTAGCATAAACTTTGGAAAAATCAAAAAGATTTTATTTTTATCTTAGTTTCGACTGTCGATATTGGAAAGCAGGTCTTCAAAGTCCAAAGATCTTGTATGCCGAGGGAAATCTATAGTACAACGGGTTCGGAGCTTATATAAAAAGAGAAAAAGTTTTGAAAGATCAAAATTTCATTAATTTGAAACTTAACATTCCTAAAAACATCAGTTTGTTCATAAAGTGTTCAACTAAGTGTTGGTGCATATTTGTGATAAAACTTATAGTTTAACAGTTTAGTCTTTGGATATTTTGTATTGGGCTTAGCATTTGTGTTTAGCTTGTTTAGAGTTGTAATGGGCTTGGAGAATGGCCTAGCCCAGTCTAAAGCCCAGTATGCAGACATACAGTATATATACATGTTGTGCATTAGGGTTTGGGAGTAGTCAGAAAGAGAGTAGTGAATAGAGAGAAGTGTGAGAAATCTACAGAGAGTGGCTGAGAGATTTCTAGTGAGTCTTGAATTGATTGTTAACATTCGTGTTGGATAATCAAAGAAGACTGGTTGAAAGTGATTGTGTTCGTGTTCTTGTTCAATTTACTGTAAAATCTGATCTAGGGGATTCCGCACTCTAGGTTGGATAGACAATTCTGTGAAGATCCATACGGATTAGGGGACCTACACTAAGGTCATTAACTTGGACTTGGTAGACAAATCAGTTAACTAGGGTCATTAACTTGGACATGGTCAACTGAGTGGGTCGTTAAAACTGATAAAATGTTCGAAAAAGTTAAATTTTGAAAGTTTGCATCTCACTTCGCACAAAATAGATCCACATCGTACGAACTGGATACACTTCGCACGAAGTGAATCGCTTTGTACGAAGTAAAACATAGTTACTATATAAAGGATTAGTTCACACGAACTGATCATTTACTATTTTGTGCTAATTGAGAGACTTTTGTGCGATCTAAGAGATTCAGTGCGGTCTAAGCCGTTATACTGCCAAAATTAACATAGGGGAGGTTGATTGACACTCCTCTTACAATGGTGAAGGTAATAAGACTTGATTTGGACCATAATTTAAATGATTCAGACTTCTTAATCTTATAACGTAGATTTACTAAATATAACCCGCTAAAATCAAAATTGAAATATACATCTACTTAAATCAGAGATGTTAGAAGCTTTTAGAACCATTAAATTTCATTAAAATCGATCAAATTTACGTTTTTGAAATTATAAGTGTTCAAACGAAGTGGAAGTCACTTCGTACGAAGTGAATCATTCATTTCGCACAAAGTGAAACCACTAAAAGTTTAGAACAAGTTCGTACGAAGTGGACTTGTATATTTGGTAAAAATTGTTACTTCACTTCGTACAAAGTCATTTATACCCACTTTGTACAAATTGCACTTCGCACCAAGTGATTGTCATTTTTGTCAAAAAATTTCTAAGTGTTGTCGTTACGATTTTGCATGAAAAGAAATCGATATTTGAGCCCATACATAATACATTATGCATACTTGACAGTGGATACCGAAATGGCTTCTTTCAGAGACATATTGAAGTTTATGGACCATATATCAATAACGAAAGCGTTGAAAGATCAACATAAGGCCTATAGATCTCATATTGAAAGATTATGGAATTCTGCTAGGTTTGTTCCTGATCCACGAGTAATACCTTCAGTTGTTAAGATTGGCAATGAAGAGTTCCAGGTCAAAATCACAGAAGATTTGATACGAAAGGTATTAGATTTCAAGGATAAAGATGGCGATCCCACTGGGCAACCCGAAGAGAATGGTAAAGGGGTGTTTCAATAAAGCATTTCTAGGCAGGCCTTATAAATTCTTCGCACATTCTGTGATATTTGCGCGTACTCACAGAAAAGGAGGCTTTGATGTTATACTAGATTACCAAATGTGTATGATCGCAACATTGACACTAAATCTTCCATACAACTTCACCAAAGTAATCTTTGATTAGATAGTGTCAAATATTTTAAAAATAAAAGTTTCTTCAATATCTGAGGTTCTTGCAGATGATGCTAGATTATTTGTTTCCGAACTTAGAGAAAAATGAAGACGATGAGTTGAAGTTAAATCACATGGATACTTAGACATTGATCAAGTTGGATCAATAATTAAAGCAAGATACTGAACCGGTAGCAAAGAAGTTCTTTGGAGCTATACATGATAAAGATTATGTTGCACCGCCAAAGCCTAAGTGGAAAAAAAGATACAAGCAATTCCGAGAATGATGAAGAAAAACATTTATCTGTATTTATTTCATGGAGGAGTAGTTAGTTTGAGAAGGAGGAGAAGAAAAAGAAATGATCAACTCCCAAGAAGAAGCCTTCTCATACATGTAAACGTGCAACTACACAAACTTTGCTTATTGATGAAAATTCTAAAGAGGAGGTACCAGTGAATAAGCCTGTTAACGAGAATGTGAATGTACATGATGAAGTATTCTCTGCAACGTCTGATAACGAAAGAGTTGATGTGAATGTTGTTAATCTGACTGCTGAATAGATAAAGAAGCGTTTGAAGGAGATAACGAAGAAAGCTCAGATGATGGTATTGATCTTGAGAAAGTAGCAGAAAAGGAAAGAGTAAAGTTAAGAAAATAATAACGTAAATGAAAGGAGGTTGGAGATGATGATGTTACTTATGTTCCTACTGATCCAAAAGAAACATCTGAAAGGCCTACAAGGAATGCGAAGCGTGTTAAAAGCAAGCCTTCAGATATTCAGAAGAAAACAACAGGGTCTCCTGCGGTCAAGAAAGCACGACACAAATATAGTAGGAGGAAGATGCCTGAGATTGAATTAGTACAACCATCATTACCACTACATGTACAACAACCACCAATTACACCACCATTTCCTACATCACCACCACACCAACCACCAACATCACCACAACATGTTACACCACCATCACATCCAAAACAAACTACACCACCGATACACAACGTTCTACACCTCAATCTGCAGCTAAAGCATTGTTAAATGAACGTTTCCTTGATGATTTTGGAGAAATTCATTCACTGGTGGATTTGATGAAGATTTTTTTTAATGACAACAGGGTTACAGATCTAGAGAATAGAATCAAGTTGCATGAAGAAAGAACTAAACAGCTTGAAGCAAAAATGTGTAGTTGGTTTCAATGCTAACAAATGTTACTGCTGAAAATAAGAGATTGCATAGAGTTGTTCAAGATTTGGAAGTTGAGAAATCGATGAATGCAAAGAAGTTCGATGTTTTATACAAAGTTTTAGAGAAAAGATTCAACATCAACTTCGATACAGAGTATGATGCAATAGAAATTGAAGAAGCTAATGCTAGAGCTACCAAACGTGCAAAGAAGGTTGAAGCTGAAGTAATAGCTATTGGTAAAGGGAAAGAAAAGATAGATGATATTCCAGTTATTGTTCCTGCCAAGCCTAAATCATTGGTGAATTTTGTGTTGGTTGGTAAACCTGCTGATGTTTCTAGAGTTTTAGCGAAGCAGAAATACTTAGATAAGAAAAGGTTAGATGCTGAGATAGATGAAGAGGTTGATGGTTATGAGGAGGATGATGATGCAGACATTGGTGGAGGTGACAATTAAGATGTTGATGACAAGGGTGATGATGATGATAACACCCAGGGTGGTACGGGTTTGAAAGTTGTGGATGCTAAGCTGAATGAATCATTTGATTATGATGCATATTTGAACGATTCAGTTAATCAAGAAGATGAATCACAAAGACAGGGGGAGACGAAGGACCCTTTACACAATGTAGAGCAATTAGGAATCCTCATAGCTGCACCTATATCGGTTGTTCTTGATTTGCTAAAACCCCGAGTCTTCTACATTTACCACGGTATTGAAGGAGGTGAATTTGTGAATAACTACACGAAGGAACAGATTGCTGAAATGTTGGTGGTTGATGAAGACAAGTTTGAATCTGATTTCGAGGAGGAGTTGAACAGCGTTAGTACTACTCAGTCTGAAGAATATGTGTATAAGGATGTAGCTGATGCAGATATATATGATAGGGTTGTCGAGGAGGATGATTCCGACAATGTGACAGTCAAATATTCTGGAAGGAATATGGATGACTTCCCAACCTTTGAAGAATGTTTGCCGAAGAGACAAATGATTTACTAAAACGTCAGTTGAAGAAACTATAAAAGATGGTAGTATTCCGAAACGTCTATCAAAAGAAGAAATAGCTGAAGCAAAGATGTCATGGTTCAAAGAGCTACCTAAGGAACGTAAATTCCAAAGACCATCGGCTTTCTTTACACGCGATCAGGTGTTCAACATTAGGTGGAATTCTTAGTTGGGGATGGATTCCAGAGATTAGATGTTTACACAATTTAAAGGGAGTTTGGTGTTCAATATTTTAGATATTTGAACGACATATAAACATTACCATGGTGGGATGTTGAAGAGTTGGTGCAAACAAAGTCGATAAACTATTTGATGAAATTCCACATCAGAGGCTCTAGAAGTTGATTAAGTATGAAGTTGTCACGTGATTTTAATCACTGGAAACCGCACATATTGAAGAAGATTATCAAGATATATCTAGTTACTAAAGAAAAGGATGTGACGTTGATTATTAAGCGGCCACGAGCGATGAAGAATATGCCTTTGATGAAGATCGAAGAAGATTTCTATGAATTCTTCAATGTGGTGGCAATATGATATTGAAACAGGAGAAGCAGTGACTATGCTTAAAGCTGAAGGCTTATGGAGGATGATTCGAATACTACACCCGATGTGGTGAGTAAACTGTTATGAGAAGGATCTTGAGTGTTTGTTCTATAACAAGATTTGTTATGAGGCACGACAAAAGACTCAAGCGATGCAATACCAAGGTGTGATTAATGTTTGCTATGCACACAGTATTAATACCTAGGTGTGATTAATACGAAGTGAGGCAGTTCACTTCACACGAAGAGAGCACACCTGTACGAAGTGGAGACCCAACTCGCACGAAGTGCAATGTCTATATATAGGAGAGTTGTGGTCTTGAGTCGGTAATAGTTTGCTGATTAGTACGACGAAGCCCTGCCCAGTTTGTTTCAGGAGTGTACCCGTTCATGACATTAATGAAATAGTAAACTTTAAACAGTAATTTTTATATTGTGAATTGTTATAAAATGAATTCCGCACACTTTATAACTAGTAAATCAGATTAGGTCTTGTGCTTATTGGATAAGAAGATCCTACATGATTGATTCTTTCTTGTTGCTTTGGGCACAAAACATTACGCGGATTTCGTCATTATTGTCGCAACGCTCATGTCTAAGACATACAAGTTGTTTTCTTTGGGAGCGCGCATCATGTTGATGCATATGTCTGTTGCCTACATCGTCGAGTCATATCGAGTCTGTAATAGGAACTGAATGTTAGATTTCATTATGTATGTTTTAGTGCCTACCTTCGTACGAAGGTAAACCAAGTGACTTCGTACGAAGGTGATTAACTCACTTCGTACGAAGGTAGAACAAGTTAAGTTCGTACAAAGGTGGAACACTAGCTTCGCACAAGGATAGATTAGTTTATATCTGTGTGTGCGAGCCTAGTGTTAGATAAAGAGTTTTGCGGACACGACAACTGAGCTCTGTCCAATTGTTTCCAGGATTTGTAACCATTGAACATTAATGATACAGTGATTAAAAAGTAAATCTTGTTATATTGTCGCCTAATCTAAAACGGATTCTGAACGTGATGAACTAGGTTAATCAGATTAGACATGAGCTTATTAGATCCTAAACCGGACCTACAAGTGGTATTAGAGCTTGGTGGCCTAACTTGAAGATAAAGAACAAGATGCAACAATCTCACACTTCTCTTCTACTCATTTAACGGTCAAAATGGGCTTAATTTTTCTAGGAATATTTAAAACCTAAATTCTAACAAACCATTGAAAGAATCAGACCTACAACAACCAAAATCATGATAAAATTTTCGAAAAACATGAAATTTTGAAACTCACCTTCGTACGAGGTTACTATGTTCGTACGAAGTGCTACCTTCGTACAAAGATAGATCTTTGAAAAAGTTAAAATTTTACCATCGCACGAACTACCCACTTCGCACGAAGATAAAGTTACCTTCGTACGAAGTGACATTCTTTCAAATTTAAAATCTAACTTGGTACGAAATGAGGTTTTGAGGATTCTAGTTTTTATCTTCGCATGAAGATAGATCTGAAAATCTTGATAGTTTTATCTTCGTACGAACTTGGATTTAATTGTGTTTTTGTGTTTACTTCCACCAGGTCAACTTCGCACAAAGCTGATTTTGTTCAAATTTTTGACAAAATGGAAGACGATGAGATTGTTTTGGATGAAGAAATTGACGAATAAGTTATTGCTGAAATTGTTTACGATAGATATTGTTCTAAAGAAGATATTATTCATAATGCTTTTAAATCATTTATGTCTCCTCAAGTTTATAATTTTCTTGGTATTGCAGTTTCTTCGAAGAACAAAAACAAAACACACAAAGCAAATAAGAGAAGGAACAGTCTGAAGAAGAATTTCTTGTTTTGAAAATGATGATGGATCAATCAAACGGGAAGATGAAATTTCTAAAGTTAATCAGAAATTCATGGTTGAAGAAGTTGAGAAAGAGAACAGAAGTTAGAAAGTTGAAGAAGACAAACAATGCACAAAATGTTTAGAACCGTGCAAGTCGTGTGTTGAGAAAGACGAGAGGTATAGAGAACTTAAATTTCATACTGATAACCTGACAAGTGATTTCAAAGATACGAAAGAAGCTTACGATAAACTGAGCAAAACTATCAACGAATATTGTGATGCAAGCAAAAAAGATAATGATACGCTTTCTATGCTCAAGACAACGGTCATGGATAAATAGATGGCTATCAATATTCATATTGACATAGTTGCCAAACTAAAGCAGGAGCTAGAAGCTATGAGAATTGAAACGAACGAGTTGATAAGAACTTGATTAGTTATTCAACAACATCCTATGTCTTGGATCACGTTCTTCCTAAACTTACTAGAAAAGATGAAAACAGGGAAGATGTTTATGGTTATCCAACAAAGGCTTGGGTTATCATCGTGTTCCACCCCGATATGGGATAACTATTCAAAGAAAAACCAGAAGGGCTGGAAAATGAACTAAATTTGAAATTAAAAATTGTACAAAAAGATCAGTTACCTGACAACACTAATGTAACCTATTCAAAGTCTGATGCTGATGTTGCATCAAAAGTGGTTAAGGATATGATTGAAAAGGTTTTGGGTAACGAAAATGATAAAATTGATTTTCAAAATACAAAACCAAAGTTTGATAAAGAAAGTTCAAGTTCACAGCCCGAAAGTGATGAAAGTTTTCATGATAAATATCTTCGTAAATCAGGAAATAGTTCAAATGATGATCCAAATATTTTAATGTACAAAATGTGTGGATCTGATCAACTATTTTCTGATTTTGAATTTCCGATTCAGAATGGAATTTGGACCGAGTCGAACAAGTTTTCAAGCTTGTAGAGATTGAAATTTCTGAAATTGAAGATTTTACAAGCGATCTAAGTTTTTCAAACTTCAAACAAGATAATTGTTATACCAAACCAAGAAATTCCTACCCTAAATATCAACAAAAAAATCATTACTATGGGAGGAATGGTTCAAGTTATAATAAGAAAAATTATAAAGAAAACGAAATTTTGTGCCTGCAAGTTCAGAAAGTACAAAAGAAAGTCAGGTTTCAAATAATCTAATGAAGAATTTTTCACTCAACAAAAACAGAACAGGTTAAGGGATCCTCTGTAGTAACAGACACAGGACGTGCTTTTGTTGTAATCAAACTGGACTCATTGCTAGAAGATGTCCACAAAAGAAACCTAAACTTGTTTCAGATATTAAGAAAAATTCCAAATATGTGAAACAAAAACACCGACGTTTGTTCCAACACAGGTTTGGAAACAAATAAAAGAATCTACAAACAAAGTGAAACCAGTAAATACTAAGTTTTCAAATTTTGAAACTGGTGAATCTTCAAAAAAGTAATGAACAAAAGATTCTTCGTTTTTTTTAGAAAAGCAATGTTTAAAAACCAAACATGGGTGATGAAAGATAAAGTTGTTTTAGTACCTACCTTCGTACGAAGGTAAACCAAGTGACTTCGTACGAAGGTGATCAACTCACTTCGTACGAAGGTAGAACAAGTTAAGTTCATACGAAGGTGGAAGACTATCTTCGCATGAGGATAGATTAGTATATATATGTGTGTTGGTGCATATTTTGACAACAGCTTAGATTTGGTCTTTGGATATTGTGTAGGGAGTGGTAGGCGAATTGGGCCTAGACCAGTTTACAACCCATGTGGTGAAACCCTAGCCCAGTTGCAGACTTCTCTCTATATAAAGAGAGTTTTGCATTAGGGTTAATGTTGCTCAGTTAGTCAATTCAATAGAGTTGAGAGAGATTTCGAGTGAGTCTTGAATTGATTGTAAAAATTCATATTGGATAATCAATAGAAGACAGATTGAAAGTGTGTGTTCGTGTTCTTGATATTGTTCGTAATTCTTGTGATAATCTGATCCAGAGGATTCCGCCTCTAGATTGGATAGACGATTCGGTGAAGATCAATACGGATTAGGGGACCTACAATTCGTACAAGAGCATTCGGCTCTTGTTTTGCTCAGTTCAGAATTGTAACAGCAGGAATAGTTGAAGTTTTGGACGTTTTTTTACGGTTGGTTCGAAGTTTGAAAGCTGTTCTTGGGTTTTGTTGTTGATCTTGGATAAACAGCAAGGATCTCGAATAAAAACTTGGTATTTCGGATCATCAGCAAGGTATCTCGGATAAATATCTTGCATTTCAGATCTGACGATTGCATTTCGGATCATCAGAGTTGTATCTCAGATTATAAGTGAAGCATCTCGAATCAGATATTTGATCTCGGATCAAAACAGTGCATCTCGGATAGCATCTCGGATCGGATGTCGAATCATCATCTCCCATAGCATCCGGATAACATCTCGGATACCATCTTGAATCACCATCTCGATTGGTATCTCGGATCACTGTTCCGAATTTCCATCTCAGATTGTTAATCCCGAGTTACTGTTCCGAATTCCATACTATTCCGAGTTGTATTCTCAAAGGTGGAAACTTAACCAGCTGACGTAACCGAAGTTAAACGTTTTCGTACACAGAATTTGATCCGTAAACAATTTAACAAACCGACTGCACAGTTAGACTCTTTTTATTTTTAGGAAAAAAAATTCCTCATTAGATTCATATCGTCGAGATGAGTCTAACTATACAATTTGGTAATCACACTTTTCGAACAAATTTTTAAACGTTTTTAGCGAGCCATTTCCGTAAAAATGTCGAATATGTCAAACTTGAATGAATTTTGAGAATGGAGAATGAGGCAGGAACGACTAACAAACCGCCTATAATGTTGAAGGAAGAGAATTACCTTACATGGAAGGATAGGTTTAGTCATTCGTAGAATATCAGGACACACGGATGTGGATCTGTATTCAAGATAGGTACGTAAACCCAACTCATGACTTTAAGGCAGACAACGTGTCACTACCTATGTAAACATGTCAGAGGCAGATAAGAGAATGTGTGAGTCTAAAAGAAGGCCTTAGCTGTAACTAAAGATGTCATTACCTGATGGCATCAAACATACATTCAAGCGATATACTACTTCGAAGGAGATGTGAGATGCTCTAGAGAAGAGGTATGAGGGCAATCCTGATGTGAAGAAAAACAAAGTTGATCTGCTGAAGAAGCAATTTGTTGTTTTAAAGGCATGCGAAATGAGTCCCTTGAAGATATCATCACGAGATACTATCATCTAATTTCAGAAATGGACAATTATGATATAGAGGGATACACGAATGTGGAGATAAACGATAAGTTGCTAGATGCTTTACCTACCAAATGGGATATTTATACTCTTATGATAAAGGGTGAAGCTGAGTATGAAGATAAAGACTGGAAGGGGTTGTTGGGAAACTAAGAGCTTATGAGCTCAACATGAAGAAGAAGGAAACTAGATATGATCAGGTTCAAGATCTGGGAATTTTTAAAGGGCTTACATCTTCATCTTCCAACAATGCTTCAAGTGATTCTGCAACTGCATTTCTCTCAATGTGAAAATGACGAGGTTGTGACAAATGCTGATGGTGAAGTATGTTTTGTAGTTGCTTCAGGAGGATCGTCAGGGACAAGAGACAACAAACTAGCAATAATAACAGCAGTACAAGGTTTATGCCTCTGAGTGTCAAGGATGCCGAAGATCATCTGGCCTTAATTGCTTCATTCGTTGCTTCGTATGAGAACTACATTCAGGGAAGAATATCTGATCCTGCTACTTTTGATGAAGATTATGATTAGATTGACCCTGATAACCTAGAGGAGATGGATTTACAATGGCTGATGGCCATGATCTCTAGAAGAGTGAATAGGTTCATGAATAGGACGGGAAGAAAGTTCGTCGGAAAGGATGTAGGTTTTGACAAGTCTAAAGTGAGGTGTTACAATTGTCAAAATTACGGACACTTTGCTAGAGAATGTCAAAGACCTAAGATTGAATCTCGTTCTAGCTCATCTTTTCAATATTTTCCTGGTCATGGTTCAAGCAACATGAATGCATCAACTAACACTGGATCAAAGGCCATTATCTCTACTGCTAGAGAAGGTTCTTATGATTGGAGTGTTCATCTGGAAGGTGATGACAATGCCACACAGGCGTTCATGGCTGAGATAGCCCTAGTTGATGATGTAGAAGTAAAGGCGGATGTTGAAGTAGAGTGAGAGATGGTAGCTGAAAAAGTTGATGATGATCAGACGACTGAAAACATGAAATCTGATGTAGAAAGAATGTTGAAGATAAGAAGACGGCTCAGATTTTGCTGCTTTCATGGCCGATCTGAGCAAATCATCAGGAGAGGTACATTCTAACTCTAGTAGTTCTATTTGCTTAAAATTTTATGAACTGCAAAGTGAAGTTGACACGTTAACAAAACAAAACCAAAGTCTGGTAAATGAGCTCTCGAGCGTAAAAGAATCAAACTTCTTCGTAAAAAGAAATGAGTCATTATATTTGAAGAAAATTAAGGGTTATGAAGAAGAAATCAATATTTTAACCTGTAAAAAAACTTCAAATTATTGACTTAGCTCATGATACGATGAGTGAGAAAACAAAACAGGTTTCTGAAAAATGCAAAGAGTTGTCAGAAGCACAACTGAAAATTTGTGAACTTGAAAAGAAATTGAATCAATTCAGAGATTCATCTTTTGTTATGAAACACATGATGAATAGCTTGAAGAAAAGTAATGACAAGACATGTGTGGGCTTCAAAGGTTTCAATGAAGTTCCACCACCTTTGGTCATGACTATTCTTTCTTTCCAGACGAAGAAGAACTAACAGACTTTGGGTCAACTACACCTAGTAGTTCCACATAAGGGAATGTTGATGTGTCTGAAATGCCAAGAAGGATAATATCAGGGAAGCGGTTTTGAAAACATAGAATACACACCCTAAGAATAAAAAGCAAATTTTTGTTAAAAAGTTAATTTTGTTGAAGGGAATGATATGAAAGAAGAGACCATTGTTATTACAAGAGAGTCAAATGTGCAGTTTGCTAAAAAAAAATATAGAAAAATAAGAAATTGAGCAAACTGAACAAGATCCTTCAAGGGCATCATCGTCACCTGATGAATCTAAACCAGAGACTTCAATTAAGAAGTCTTCGGCTAGAAGATCTGCTTCAAATGTCACAACTAGGGACATGTAGCTAATTGATGTCCTAACAAAAAGAATGAAGCACAAGTGTCTGAGAGAAAGAGAGAAAATCACCAAAAAAAATTTGGTGATGGTAAGCAGAAGGTTTCTAACTCACCAAAGATATCTTCTACCAAGCGACAGAGTGTTGCTGTTGGTGTAGATAAGGCTGAAAAAAGAACTCACCAAGTTCCTCGTTTTCAAAGAAATCAACAAAGATTTCAGCCTGAATCTAAATCAGGAGATATGAAAGACCTAGAAGTAGTTCACGTAGAATGAATAACTTTAATGGTCAATCAAGTAATTTCAGAAGTGAAGGTCAATATCAAACTCGCTATCAAAATGTTGGTATTCGAAATTTTTATAACAATGGCTTTAGAAATTATCACAATCGAAATTCATGGAATTAAAACCAAATTTTCCAAAGGTCACAGAGTCCAAACATGTTTAGGAAATCTCATGGCCAGAGACCTAGTGGAAATCAAAACCATTTGCATCAACAGGTGAGATCCAAGACTCTAGTTAGGAGTGATGGATATTGGATGAATGTTCCGGTGGTTGATGAATGTGGAAGATCCAAGACCATTAAGGCTTGGGTCCCCCAATCAAACTATTTTTGTTGGATTGTGCAGGAGCTGCTAAGGATGTTTACCAACTTGTGGTATGTTGATAGTGGCTGCTCCAGGCACATGACGGGGGATTCGAGGTTGTTGACTGAGTTTGAGAATATAGATGGAGGTTATGTGAATTTTGCAGGTGCTAAAGGAGGGCACATTATAGGTCGAGGAAAAGTGACCAATGGGAAGATCACAATGGACAAAGTGAACTATGTCGAGCAGCTGAAGCACAATCTGATGAGCATGTCTCAAGTCTGCGAAAAGGGTTACTTGGTCCATTTTACTAAGTCTGAAGCTTTGGTGTTGAAACCTGGTTTGGTGGTACCGGATGATTGGATAGTGATGAGAGTCCAAGGAGAAATGACACTTATGTCATGGACATGGGTGCTAAGGACTCTTCCACTGTGGTGGCATGTTTATAGTCAAAAGCATCTGAGGCTGAGCCATGTTGTAGCACAGACGCATGGCCCACATTCACTACCGAAAAATAAATTATATTATTAAAAACGGTTTAGTGGAAGGGGTGCTAGTGCAGAGGTTTCCCGTGGAAGATAAATGTCTTCCATATCAAAAGGGAAAAAAACAAAAGAAACCTCACAAGACCAAAACAGTAAATTCCATAGATGCCCCTTAGGATTTACTTCATATGATCTATTCGGGTCCAGTGAACGTATGGAGCATAGGTGGAAAGTACTATTGTTTAGTTTTCATAGATGATTACTAACGATATTCATGGGTTTTCTTTTTAGGTACAAAAGATGAGACAACGAAGATGCTGATAGATCTTTTTACAAAATTGGAAAATGTCCATGATGCATGGATCAAAAAATAAGGAGTGATAATGGCACTGAGTTCAAGAATCAGATTCTAGATCTCTATTGTCTTTGCAAGGGAATTGAACATCAATATTCTGCTCCTTATACACCTCAACAGAATGGAGTCGCTGAGAGGAAAAACAGGACGTTATTGAAGCCACTAGAACTATGCTTTCTGATTCAAAGCTTCCAGTTCTTTTCTGGGGAGAAGGTGTGAACACAGCTTGTTATATCCTAAACAAGTTTTGACAGTTAAACGGTTTAACAAAACATGTCATGAACTTTTGTTTAACAAGAAACCAAACTTGAAAGGCTTTGAACCATTTGGATTACCCTGCACCATTGTGCGAAATAAAGATAAGCAAAAATTCGGTGAGGTAGCTGACGAGGGTTACTTTCTAGGTTATATGCCTGGAGCACCGATTAAATGGGTTTTTAATCTAAAAACTGGTAAAATTGAGGTTATGTTTAACATAGAAATCACTAGCTATTCACCTCAACAATCAACGAGTAGTCCTGCTATATTATATGATTATGATAGCATTTTTAATCATTTAATCTTCCTGATTTTTCCGATGCAGATGAGTCTCAAGTGATTCAAACTCTGATCAGTTAAGATGAAGAGGGTGACTTCATGCCTAGATCGAGTATATCAATGATAGATGCTCCCGAAACTTCCTCCAGTGCAGCTCCACAGGATTCAAGTGATAGTGAGTCTGAACCTATTCAGGGGGATGATTTTACTATTCGTTTGCTAATAAAAACATTCAGGGGAGATTGGATCTAATCTGGGAGATAATCTAGTTGTTGACACCATTGCTACTACACGCGCAAACAAAGACCATCCAGTTGAAAACATCATAGGTGATGCTGCTGCAGGAAGGTTCCTGTTTATTTACTTCGATTCAGAAGACGGGGATAATACATGAGTGTTTGCATAGCTGCTTTATTACCCAAGAGGAGCCGAAGAATGTTCAGATGGCTCTAAAAGATAATTGTTCAGTTGAAGCTATGCAAGAGGAACTAGCTCAGTTCAAGAAATTGAAAGTTTGGGACCTAGTCGACTTGCCTGAAGGAGAGAAGGAAATAGGCACCAAGTGGGTGTTCAAGTGCAAGAAAGATGACCGAGGGATTGTGACAAGGAATAAGGCTCGGTTAGTGGTGAAAGTGTTCAATCAGCAAGAGGGGATTGATTACATGAAGTGTTTGCACCAGTAGCTAGGTTGGAAGCATATTGTTTGTTCCTAGCTTTTGCTTCATTCAAGGGCTTCAAAGTTTACCAACTTGACATGAAGAGTGCATTTCTTTACATGAAAGTCCAAGAAGTGGTGTATGTCTCACGACTAGATGGGTTTACTGACCCAGATTATCTAGGTCGAGTCTATCGACTTGATAAGGCATTGTATGGATTGCATCAGGCACCTAGGGCGTGGTATGAGACACTGTCAACACATTTGTTAAAGAATGGTTTTGAAAGAGGTCAGATTGACAATACACTTTTCATTAAAAGAAAGAAGGAAGACTTTCTGCTGGTACAGGTATACGTAGATGATATTATTTTTGGGTCATTTGATGAGAACATGTGTCATGAATTCGAGGAGGTAACGAAGAGCAAGTTCAAAATGAGTGCGATGGGTGAACTGTCCTACTTTCTAAGTTTGCAAGTTGAACAGAAGAAGGATGGGATGTTTATACATCAGGAAAAGTATGTGTATGACATTTTGTCTCGTTTCAAAATGGAGGATTGCGCTACTTTCAACACACCTATTTATGAGAATCACAATCTTGGTCCAGATCATGAGAGTGTGGAGGATGTTGATCCAACTCAATACAGGGCAATGATTGGTTCTCTAATGTACTTGACTACTTCAAGACCAGACATTATGTTCGCATGTGTGTCTTTGTGCCAGATATCAAGCGAATCCAAAGGAGTCACATATGAAAGCGGTGAAGCAGATTCTTCATTACTTGAAGGGGAAACCTAAACTTGGGTTTGGTATCTAGCTGCTAGTGATTTGAAGTTTGTTGCTATCACTGATTCGGACTTCAGAGGATGCAAATCAACAAGAAAGTCTACCACAGGTGGTTGTCAGTTCTTAGGAGGGAGGATCGTGTCATGCAATGCAAGAAGCAGTCTTGCGTGTCTACCTCTACGTGTGAAGCTGAATATATTGCTACGGGTAGCTGTTCTCTCACGTTCTCTAGATACAATAGCAGATGCGCTATTACGGTTTGAATTTCACTCGTACTCCTATTATGATAGATAATAATGCCACTATTTCAATCACAAACAATCCTGTAAAACACAGTCGCACAAAACAAATTGACATTCGTCATCATTTTATACGGGATTGTGCTGAAAATAAACTGATTGAACTGCATAGAGTTGACACACTAGATAACCTTGCAGATCTTTACACAAAAGCATTTGACAGGGCTCGTTTTGAACATTTAGTCGAACTCAACGGGATAAGGAATCTTGAATAACTAGTTTCCATAAGAATTTTGTAAATAATTTACTGCTTTTTCAAAAATCAAAACATAAAAATAGAAAATCAAAAATGAGTTTTTACTGTGTGGAAAAGAAGAAATGATAGTACATCAGCAAGTTAGACTATCATACTGAATTTAAAATTAAAATTGCTTAAGTGTGATAGCAGTTTCATCATATGATGTACCAGTAGGCAAAAAGCATGAAATAATCAACTTCCTTGGTGATATAAACATAACAAACTATGTATGAGTGGGTAACATATCAGTGGCGTATGGTTTTATAACCTTAAATCTTGCGTTGATAGATTGTCAAAATCTGAGGTTTTAGGTCTTTATATCGTTATTTCATCCTCTGCTGCATCCAGATATATGCTGACCTAGGCACAACCAGGATATCTTAAAGCAGCTAAAATGCCAAATCCCAGAAATTGAAGAAGCTCTCCTAGAGAGTCATTTAAATGTGCAAATGCATTAATCGTACCAAAATTTGGTATTTGCTCTAACCCTCGTTGGATATTGGTTTCGTTGCTGTACGGAAGTACTGACCGATCACCAATTATCTAACGTTGTATATCAAAGAGGATGAATTTCGGTATACTCACCTACTACGAGGAATCTCTGTGCATACCTTGATCATGGGGGTATGTCCTGAAGTGGGACACACTAGTATATCAGTATGAAATTAACTTAACATATCACTAGGTAATGGTACTTGAAATGTTTATGTATTTTGTTTAAGTGGATGAACAATACTGGTAATCATCTTGAACTGCTTTTCATGAACATTACATACAGAATTATCTAATAGTGTGAAAACAGTTTGATATTACTGATATGATCTTCTTCCCGGTGATTCTCACAAAAACAAAGTGTTTATTTTTTCGGTATTTATTTGCTTTCAGAAAATATAAAAAACCAAAAAGATTTTCTTTTTCTTGTAAATTCTTAGCGTACGGAATATGGTTGTTCATGGGGGAGTTGTTACCGATAGGGGGAGACGGTGTTAGAAGATGAGTTCAAAATTTTAAAATCTTGTAGGTTCTGTGTGCTTAAAAAGTCTGAGTGTGTGGTTTGAGTTGGACATTGCTTAATCTGTGATACAGTTTTACTATCTCTTGAATAATAATAATTTGTTAACTTGTGTTGCAAAATTCTTATGGTTTCTCGAGATGTTTGTTTTATAGTGTACAGATTGTAGCAGTGTGTTGCTGAGAAGTTTAATGAAGAGGAGTTTGCTTGGATGCATGGTAGAACCTCCTTTCTACATTACAGACAAAGTTGAAGAGTTTGAAGATTGCTATGCAAGTGCTAAACCGGAGTTTACTCAAACGCTAACGATTTAGAAGATTTGGTGATTGGATGCATCAGCTTAGGGGGAGTTGTTGCTGACGAAGCTAACAGAAGCTATTAAAGCTTAAGTTATCCAAACACCAAAGTCGTTGAATATTGCATGATGACTAAACACAGAGTTGTTTTATGAAGCTATTGTCAAGGGAGAGTTTGTTGGTGCATATTTGTGACAACAACTTAGATTTGGTCTTTGGATATTTTGTAATTGGTAGAATAATAACAGTTAGCGGGTTAAGTTTTGTAATAGTTAGTTAAAGTTATTGGGCTAAACCAGACCCACATTGTGGGAGTGGTAGGCGAATTGGGCCTAGACCAATTTGCAGCCCATGTGGTGAAGCCCTAGCCCAGTTGCAAACTTGTGTCTATATAAAGAGAGTTTTGCATTAGGGTTAAGGTTGCTCAGTTAGTCAATTCAGATTGAGTTGAGAGAGAATTCTTGTGAGTCTTGAATTGATTGTAAATATTCGTGTTGGATAATCAAGAGAAGACGGATTGAAAGTGTGTGTTCGTGTTCTTGATATTGTTCGTATTTCTGTGATAATCAGATCTAGAGGATTCCGCACTCTAGATTGGATAGACGATTCTGTGAAGATCCATACGGATTAGGGGACCTACAATGTGTGTGCGAGCATAGAGTTAGATAGAGAATTTTCGGATCGACAGCAGAGCTCTGTCCAATTGTTTCTAGGATTTGTAACCCTTGAACATTAATGAAAAATGATTAAAAAGTAAATCTTGTTATATTTGTCGCCTAATCTAAAACAGATTCGGCACGTGATGGACTAGGTTAATAAGATTAGACCTGAGCTTATCAGATCGTAAATCGGAACTACAAGAATTTTTGGAATCTTTTGACGTAGATTGTCATGTCTTTCGATACTTTCAATTTGATTAAGTTTTAAGGTTTTAAAGCAAATTGATTCTACAAGTTCTAGCGATTGCTTACGCAAAATCTGAAGAACTTGTATAATCCCCTAGATATCAAATATCATATAAAGACCTAATATCTCAGAATCTGGCAATCCTCAAACGAAATTTTGGTGTACTAAGACCATATATCCGAGAGATGTTAACCCACTAATTAAGAAGTTTTCCTTGTGTTTATATCTTGATAACAATTTATTGAATGTGCAATGCCTACTGGCACACATCAGTGAGACTTGTTTAAATATTTGACACTACATTTCTTTAGCATACGGTGATAGTCCACTTATGTACTATCATTTCCTCTTTTTACATGAAAAATCTTTTGTCTTTTTCATGTTTTGTCCATTTTCAAATCTTTATATGTTTTTTGTATTTTTGACAACATATTTCTCCCCCTTGGACATAGCTAGAAATTTGTGATGTTAAGTCTTGAACTACCTTGGATAACATCTTCAAGTGAAACCGTAGTCTCCCCCTTGAATTTGATGCTCAACAATCACACGTATCCACACACAAACAATTTCTCAACAATCTCGTTGGTCCGATCACATTCAACATTATTAGGTTTCAATGGAAGATTTTAAAAGAAAATCTTTTTGGATTTTTTAATATTGAATGCAAAAAATGTAAGCATACTAAAATATAATATTTACAGTTTATATCTTTGTGAGAAAACGTGCTAGAGGATCATATCAGTTTCCTGAGACATATCAGCTGCACTGTTGATCTTTATGAAACACTTAGTTTAAAACAATTCACATGGATTGTTAATATTGTTGTCCACTTAAACTCAATCTAAAAACTACGTTAAGGTACACTAATTTGCACTAAGTTCTTATGGATCCCACGATCTTTGCATATCCCCTCATCATGTAATACACTTACTCAAGTAATGCCTTAAACTTTCATCAACTATGATTTGTGCAAAAACAAAGTAGAATGTTTAAACATTAACAATCAGGTCGATCTTTTGATACGCAGAGAAAGTCCAAAGTTTAAACAAAACAAGAAATAAAAAGGTTGAAATTGTTTAGATCTTAACCACCAGTTCAATATTCTCATATACGCAGAGGTGATCCAAGATTTAAACGAAACACCAAGTAAAATAAAGTAGAATCGTTCATGCAGTAACATCCAGTTCGATACTTTCGTATACAAAGAGGATGTCCAAGCATAAACAAAAATAAAGAAATAAAACAAGTTTAAATCTTTGTAAAATGAAATACACAGTCACATTGACTTTTTCAATAAGTTGTGAAAGTTCACAAACTGGCCAGTTTTTATGCTTTGCAACATTTAGCGATTACCGAGTAGGTACACAATCACGAAGGACAAAACTAAGTATTATACTTTCAACCGTGTTTCCCACTAGCACTAAGCTTTTTTCTATTTAAGTTTGTATCGTTTTTACAAAACTACTAGTCTAGCTGAGCCTACCTACAAATCTTTAGTGAGACTATTTAACCATTTTAAACATTAATATCTTTAGCATGCACTGATAATCCACTGATGTACTATCATCTCCTCTTTTCATACAAGTAATCTGATTTTTCATTTTTTAATGTTATTGACATTTTGAGATTTTCTATTGTTTTTAACTTTTTGGAAAATTTGTATCTATCTAAAATGATTTTGAAATGACTTTTTTCAATTTTATAGAAATTTTGAATAAAATTTTTCTCCCCCTTAAATTGAAAACATTCTTTTCTTAATAGAAAATAAAAATCTCCCATTTTAACTATTTAACGAATTTTTACTAATGTGAACGCGAGACTACTATTTTGTTTGTGTGGAACACCAAACTTTTCATCTCATTTCCACTACACGAACAACCATTTGTTCTGAAAATGCATTTGCATGAAGCTTGGTCATCTTGCAAACGTAAATGAACTTAATCAGTTTTGAACTAGAACCCAATCTATATTGGATTTGAGTTGACCAGATTCATCAACATAAGAAACATTAGTGCATTCACAGTCTCGTTTGTCATCAAACAGTTTCAAAATTTCTTCTGAATCATCCAAAACCTTAGCTTTCCAAACTTTCTTCGGTTTTGCAACTGTTTGATAAACAATTTTCTTTTCTACCGTTTTTTCTTCTAACTTCTCTTTTGTCTTCAGATTTGTATCTGATGAACATATTTCACTAGAAGTTTTGCAACTTTAAGTGTTATGAAATGATTCTCTAGAGCTTGTATCAGACTTAATCAATCAGCTTATCTGAAGACAAAATCTTTTCCAAATACTCTCTCACTTTCTTTTTCTTCTTTAACAATCTATTTTTATGCCCTTGTGACAATTTCACATTCTTTCTTTGGGCTTTTCTTCTCTTGTAACTATCTTCTTTTTATATTTTTCTTTTACAGTTTTCTTTAACTCCCCTGAGATTTATCCAACGATCCTCTTCTAAAATTTATCGAACAATCTCTGATGATATGGCCTTTGCTTTGACATTTGATACATCTTTGCATGTCGTTAACCTTTCTTTGTTCTCTTCTTGGTTTCATGCAATAAACATAGTGTGTCCGATTAATCCACAATTTTAGCACATTCAGTTATCGCACCATTCATTTCTTTCAAACCATACACTTAGATCATAACGTTGATTTGACGTTTAATAGTCGTCATTCTATCTTTTTTGATTCAAATGATTTGGCTTTGAAGCACTGTGGCCAAACTTGCACCTGTTATTATCAAAGTTTTATGAGTTTAGATTTTAAATTTTTGTGATTTTTTTATAATGATTGGATGATTGAACTAATGATCTTTTATTGTTACTTTGAAAATTTTTAGAATTTTTAACACTTTGCTTTTGTTTTTGTTTTTGTCTTTGTTCCCCATTTTGCTTAGAAGGTTTTTGTGTTGTACATTCATCTTTTTCAGTAAATAGTGGAAGAATTTCTTGAAAATTTTCTTTTAATTTTAAAAGTATTTCTTTTTTATCATTTTATCATCATCAGTATCATCATCATAATCTCAATATGACTTCGTATACTGTGACATGTCAACTATTGGAGTTTCAACTCAGGGAGCTTTTGAATCATTATGTTTACCATTTCTCATCGGTTTATATCCAATAACATAATTACAAAATTTATACTCGTCCTCACCAGTTTCTTCAGTTTTGTTGATTGGTTTTGGAACCATATGATCAAGCATTAATGATGAGATAACAAAACCTTTCAATTTTCTTCCTAATTCCCCAATTTTATTATTAGCAATCTCAACATCTTTTTCATATTGAGCTATTTTCTCAAGATTAGAATTTATTGCAGTTTGATTTTCAAAATCATTTTTATTTAGAAATGACTTTTCATTTTCTAAAAACATTTTATTTTATTTTAAATTCTTTTTCATTTTCTTTTAACTTTTATTTTCTAATGTCAACTCTCCAAGTTCATCAGGAGTTTAGCATTTTCTACCCGATAACCTTTTAATTTTTCATCACAATTTGGGCAGACTGGTTCAGAACATGAAGCCTCGCTTCTTTGACCTTGATATTTTCCACTTTTATTGTTTCTCTTTCCATCTTAAGCCTCAAAGCTTTCTTCTTTTAAATTTCGGGTATGTGATCTTTAATATTTTCAAAAACTCATGTGGAGTAAATATTGTAAATCTAGAATTCTTTTTCAATTCAACCAAAACTACATCCCACTCTGAAGGTAAAGCATCTACGAATTTCAATATCGTCTCATTATCCGAAATCCTTAACTTGGGCTCGAGCTTTCTTCACTTGCTAACTAAACCACAAAACCGTTCTCTCAAATCATCCAATGGTTCATCTTTTTTACACATAAAATGTTTAACCCAAGTATTTTTATCTTGATAATTCAAATAACAAGGCACATCATGCCAATCATTCATTTTAAAAAAAATTCACATATCAATCAAAAAAATCCTTAACCTTGTTAAACTGTGTTTTCTCTTGAACCGGAAAATTAATTCCAAAAATTTTGTAGATTAAAAACTACTTCAAAAAACTTCAACTCAAAATTTTAAATTTGTCTCCGGTTCAAACCACTTTAACTCGAAATACGATTCAACACGAGCAAAAATCTTGAAGTCCAAAATGATTCAAAAATCACGTATTAACGACCCGATCGTACTAAAAACAACCCGGCCCAATATCAAACTTGTAAAATCCCAACACAAATATCAGTTAGATCAGCCCAAAATACTAATTATAAGCCCAATGTTCAAACTACCAACAAGTTCGCTACCCAAATATTTGAGCCCAACAATGATAACACTAATCTGGCCTAAACATATCACAAGTATAACTGATGACAAATATATCAAACTGGATGTTAGTGCCTGAACGTTTCTTCTTTATTTTACTTGGTGTTTCATTTAACACTTGGATCACCTCTTGATATATGAGAATATCAAACTGGTGGCTTAACATCTCTCAGATATATAGTCTTAATACACTGAAATTTCGTTTGAGAGATTGTCGGATTCTAAGATACTAGGTCTTTATATGATAATTGATATATGGGGTATTACACAAGTTCTTCTGATTTTACGTAAGCAATGACCTAGAACTTGTAGAATACTTTTGTTTTAAAACCTTAAAATTGCATCAAATTGAAAGTATAGAAAGATCTGACAATCGTAGTCAAAAGATTCCAAAAATATGGAACACCGCTTTTAAGAGAAATCAGATAATCAAAGTACATTAACTTGGATTTGATTAACTGAAGAGGGTTATTAATACTGATAAAGTGTTTAAAATTTTGAAATTTGAAAATTTCTAAATTTTGAAACTGAAATGCATATTTGAATGATTTTGATATTGACTAGGAAGCCTAAAGATAGGGGGAGCAACATTGAAATGTTGATCAAAGATAAAAGAAGCTCAAGGAAAGGGGGAGTATGTTGATGATTACAGTTTACAAATCAAGCTTAGAAGTAAAGAGGAGATTGTTGACAGAATTTGTTGTGCTAAAAACTTCAAAGATATTAAAGTTATGAAGAATCATGAAGATTGTTCGAGACTACGACTTCGAGACTACGGCAACATCCAACGGGGAGACTGTTGATGCATATGTTTGTTTCCTACGTCATCGACTCGTATCGAGTCTCTAATAGGAACCTAAATGTTAGATTTCATTATGTATGTTTTAGTTCCTACCTTCGTACGAAGGTGAACCAAGTGACCTCGTACGAAGGTGATCAACGCACTTCGTACGAAGGTTGAACAAGTTAAGTTCATACGAAGGTGGAAGACTAGCTTCACACGAGGATAGATTAGTATACATCTGTGTGTATCAGCATAGTCTTAGATAGAGAGTTTTGCGGACACGACAGCTAAGCTCTGTCTAATTGTTTCCAGGATTTGTAACTGTTGAACATTAATGAAATAGTGATAAATAGTTAATCTTGTTATTTGTCACCTAATCTAAAACGGATTCCGCACATGATGGACTAGGTTAATCAGATTAGACCTGAGCTTATCAGATCCTAAACTAGACCTACACATCAAGATCCACTCCTCTAGTAGTATGAGAAATTCTCGATCAGTGAAGTGTGTTGTGAATTTTTTTGTAACAAATCTGATAAATACTCAGTAAGTTCTCTAACTCTGCTATGTAGTTAACTTTATCGAACGAAACTACACCATTTTTTAGAATTCCTTCACCTACTATTCTCCCACCTGGATTTCCCGCAATCTAACGTAGCCTCCTAGAATTGATTTAACGTCGTACAAGCGAGCTAACATTCTCATCATATGCCGAGACGCTCCACTATCCATTATCCACTTGGAAATGATTGATCTTGGGAGCCCCTACACAAGCGCTTAAACATTATTTGAATAATGAGACCTAAGCCTTAATGGTCTTAGGTGGGTTTGGGTTTCCAACTTTTGATTCACAAACACTTTCTTCTTTGTTTCAACAATCTGTTTAAATTTTTGTTCAAACTTTTTGCCATAGTTGGACCAAATGTTTTGACTTCTTCAGACGATGCTTTTGATTTAATCACCCAAGTTTGATTTTTTAAAATTGCGTTTTTGGAATAAAATTTTGAATCTTTTTGTTCCATTTTGATTGATGATTCACCAGCCTTTTTATTTGAAACTTTAAAATTTGTTGGTTTTACATCGTTTTTAAATTCGGTGTTTCGTTTCAAAATCTGAGTAGGAACAAACTTTGTGGATTTCTGTTTTACGTCCTCTAAAGATTTCTTAACACTGTAAACAGGTTTAGAGATATATGGTGAACATTGTCTTGCAATATGTCCAACTTGGTTGCATTTAAAGCATGTCCTACTGTCATTTCCAATAGAGGATCTCTTAACCTATTCACGATGTTGTTTTTCAGCATAAAAATTTTATTTGATTGTTCTCTTGACAATTTCTCTTTTTCGCTTTCTAAGCTTGTGCCAAAAACAAAGTTTATATTCTTTGAAACCTTTGACTTTCCAAACTTTTTATTATTCTTCTTAACATACCCCAAACCTTCCTGTTCTCATGATAATTATTCCTTTGTTTGTTAGTATAGGAGCATTTAGGTTTGGAATAGTAAGATGCATCCAGATTATTAAGCTCAGACATACTAACTTCAATCAATTTGAACACTTTATCAACCTTATCAAGATTCACATTCTGAATTGGAAATTCTTCGTCAGAATATAGCTTTTCAGGTCCGTTCATTTTGTACACGACAATATTAGGATCATCATTCAAACTATGTTCTATTTTTTTAATATAATTCTTGTGAAAGCTTTCTTCATTTTCAGAATGTGAACATGAACTTGTTTTCTCCAAATTTGAATCAGCACTCTAAATTCAGTGCTTTCACTATCATTTTCAATAACATTTTCAACAACATTTTTTACCACATCTGACTCATATTCATTTTCAGACTTAGTATAGTTACATCGATATTTTCAAGCAGCTCGTCTTTCTTTTCAGTTTTTAGTTTCAAGTTAAGCACCTTTTCCACCCAATCAAGCTTTTTCCTTGAATAACTGTTCCACATTGAAGGTGGAACTAGATTATAACTCATAACCTTGCTTTGATAACCAGTCAAATTTTCTTCTTTCAGTTTTTTCTGTTGGTTTAGCAAAAATATGATCAATCACATGAAAACTTGTGGAATAACTTATCAACAACTTATTAACCCGTTCTGATTCAATTCTAATTGTTTCTAGCTCACTTTTTAGTTTAGTAATCGTGTCAATGTGAATATTTATAGCCATTTGTTTATCAATGACCGTTGCTTTTAGCACTGAAAGTGTAGCATTGTCTTCCCTACTTCCATCTATGTACTGGTTAATAGTCTTGATCAGTTTATCATATGCTACTTTTGTGTCTTTCAAATCACTTGACATGTTATCAGTATGTTTTTTAAGTTCTTTATATTTTTCATCTTTTTCCGGACACTCTTGCATGGCTCCGAGCATTTCATGCATTGTTTTTTGGTTTCTTTCATCTCACTCTTACCCTCCTCTTTGACCGACTCATTCACACATTCTTGAACTTTTTCAGAATCTACCTCTTGTAGTTGTGCCATCATAGTTTTGTCGGCAATTTCTTTGATATTTTCTGTATTCATTTCTTGTTGACATCGATTTTTTCTTCTACATGCTTGTTGGTTTCTTCGTTAGTTGGTGTATCGCTTAATCTTCCAAAGAAACCTTCAAAAGATTTATAAATGTTAGGTGGAATGAAAGATTTAAAAGCATTGTGAAAAATGTCTTCCTCAACACTCTGATCATAGTAGTATGCATCAGCACCAGAGATTTCTTCTTTCGTTTCATCAAAAGTGACTTCACAATCTTCGCTTGAAACTTCCTCAACCACTTATTCGATAATTGGTTCAGGTTCCTCAATGATCTCTATGAGAAGTGCTAGACTCTCGGTCTTTAGAATGTAGTTATTCTAGTTGAGGCCTTTGTCTTCTTGAGTCATAAAGAGAACTTTATCCTTCGATTTATCGCACCATCCTCAATTTGAATAAGCTTCGACGTGCCTTGGGGTTGTGGAGAAGGTCGGTGATATATTGTTTTCTTGTAGTAGATGTCACCGAATGGATTGTGGTTTCCATGCACTTCCCAATTTGGACACTCTCGTTTAAAATGACCTTTCTTGCGACACTTAAAGTAGGTGACCTTTGATTTGTCAAAACCTAGTTTGGCATCTGGTCCCCCTAGACTATTTCTTCCAGTTATCTCCATAAACCTTTGAGCTCGTCTGACAATGCTAGCCACACACCATTGATATCAATGAGTTCGAACTCTTCTGGATCAATCTAGTCATAATCCTCCTTCGTCATATTTAGATTACCGATCTTTCCCACTACTAGACTTTCATATGACCAACACTGAGGCAAGTAAAGCCATTTGCTGTTTGGAAGTAGTCTCAGTAAAATCTTGTGCATGTTCGAGGTTTACAACTATATTGCACTTCAAGATTCGTTGGTTTAAGTTGTTTTGGCTGCTGTTGTAATTATTTGAACTCTTAGAAGATTGAGATGTCTGTGGAGCATTTGGATTACAACTTGGGAATGAGGGAAACCCCGCTACCATTTCTTGAATAATTTGAAGAAACATTTGGCGCATTGTCCGCACTAAAGGTTGTCTGAATTTTTGGGTTTTGATTGTTGGCTATTGGACTTCTTGTGAAATACAAGTTCACATCTTGTTGAGTGTGAGCACTTCTTGTCTTAGCCATCTTTTAAAGCTCTAATTCATGACCCTCTAGTTTCACAATTAACCTTGCCAAACTCATAGTGCTGTTGTAATTTGGAGTGTTCTTTAAGATCATCAAATAGGTGGACCACTCACCTTCCGGTAATGCATCGGCCAATTTATCAACGAGCTCTTCATTATCTTTGTTAACACACCAATTTCTTCATTTAAACGACTAGATGACAATATCGTTCGATAAGTTTCTTCATTGATTCACCTTTAAAGAATTGAAGATATCAAATTCCTTTCTAAGCAAAGCTTGTTTACTCTTGATCATTTGCTTTCTACCTTGAAACTTCACCTTTAATGTGTTCCATAATGACTGAGCATATCCCTCATGTATTAGAAGTGTGAAGATATCCTCTTTGATTGCTTGTTGCAAGATATTAATCATCTTCTTTTCATGAGTAAACATTTCCTTTTCTTGTTGAGTAAACTGCATTATGCCTTTTTGAAGACCATTCTCTCCGGTTGGAGCAACATACCCTTCCTCAATAACATACCAGTAGTCAAGATAGTTCGCCTGCACCTAGTTCTCAAAACGTTCGTGCCATCCTTTGTATTCTTCTAAACTCATTAACTTGGGCGGCTTTGTCATCGTTCCCATCTCATTGTCGAGACTTAGATTTTGGACGACTGATGTTAAGGTTGTCGTGGCAAAGGCGTTGTAGAATTCGTTTTCCATTTCGTCAACAATTTTGATAAAAACAGCTTCATGCAAAGGTAATTCCTTGTGCGAAGTGGTCACTTCGTGCAAACTAAAAACAAAAACAACACTTTAGGTCTCAGTTCGTGCGAAGGTAAAACAAAATTGATTTCTAATATCTATCTTCGTGCGAAGGTAGATTTTTATAATTGACAGAATTTCACTTCGTATGAAGGTAAATTTATCTTCGTGTGAAGTGGGTAGTTCATGCAAAGTGAAGTTCAAAATTTCATGTTTTTCATTGATTTTATCATAATTTCGATTGATTTTAGGTATGATTCTTTCAAGAGTTTGTTAGAAGTAGATTTTAAGTATTCCTGGAAAAATTCAACCCATTTTGACCGTTAATTTCGTGAAAGTGATAAAAAGAATGAAAAATGAGTAGAAGAGAAGTGTGAGATTGTTGAATCTTGATGATTCTCTTAAAATCAGGCCTACAAGCTCTGATACCACTTGTGAGGATCTGCTTTCATCCATAAGCTCAGGTCCTAATTTGTTTATCCTAATCCAAAATGTGCGGAATTCATTTTAGATTAGTGACAATAGTTCAAGATTACTTTTCAACTTCAATGCTTCATTAATGTTCAAACGTTTACAGCCTGAAACAAATCCGATAGGGCTTCGCCTTATCTTCACCAAAAACTATTACAAACAATGAACACACAAGCCTATATATAGAAATTTAAGTTCGTGCGAACTTGACACTCTACCTTCGTACAAACTGAGTTCACTTCATACGAAGTGAAACACACTTACTTCGTACGAACTGAACATTCTATCTTCATACTAAGTGGACATACAAAATGATAAAATCTAACATTCAACCCTGTTAAAGATACGGACATGACTCAAAGACGTAGGTGATAGACATATTGCATCAACAAAAAACCCAATTTTACTTCGAGTTTGAACACCTACAGAAATTGAACATATTATATTTTCCCATGGATGATTACGAAGAGAGACATAGCTTATTTCAGATTGAAGTTCCACATTATCTGACATATTGGAAAGATGGTGATTTGGAATGACATTCTCATTGTTTAGGGGACAAATCACTTGACTAATTACATTGCAAGCCAAGGAAATCATTTGCAACTGAATTTGATCCACCATCATTTTGACAATAATGTGGTGTTTCAACTTCAGTGGATGCATCACCAATAGGTTGAGAAGTAGGTGCAATAACTACATCTGAAAAAGAGAGACTTAGACGTGAAGGACCAGGTGCATCTTCATCCTTAGAGGATTCAACATTATTAACACTTGTGGCTTCTTCATGAACTTGATCATCACTTGGTGGAAGGAACATGTTGTTGAAAACAATATTAGCATTATAAAACCAATTAGGACCAAAAGTAGTGTTGTTTTGTTTGCTTTCTTGCCAATCGACATAGTAAGATTTTACTATGACTTTGGTTCTTTTGTTGTAAAATTTGTATGCCATTTGTAATGTGGAATAACCAACAAAGAAACACTCATCACCAATAGCTTGAAACTTGTTAAGAATATTATTGGCGTCAAGTAGCATACATGAACACCCAAATGGTTTGAAATAGTTGACCAAAGATTTTCTTCTAAAGATAAGTTCATATGTTGTTTTCTTATTGGCCTTAACTATTAGTACTCGGTTAAGAACATAGTAGGCAGTGTTGATTGCTTCTACCTAGAAGATGATTGGAAGCTTTGAATCAATAAGCATATTTCTTGTGGTTTCGATCAACGTGGTTCTTTCTTTCAGCAACTTCATTTTGTTGAGGAGTTCTTACAGCACTGAATTTTTGTTGGATTCCTCTGTCTTCACAAAATGTGTTAAGACCAGCGTTCTTGAATTCAGATCCATGGTTACATCGAATGGTTAAACTTTCTTCTACAAAGTGTTTTCAATTCTTATGATGAAACCTTTAACAATCTCATTTGTTTCACTTTTAGCATATAGATGATATACCCAAGAGTATTTTGAGAAATCACCAGTTATTACAAGATAGTATGAACAATTTGCAACACTTTAATGTTCACAGGACCAAAGAGATCCATGTGCAACATTTCAAGAGGAAAATCGATTGAATTCTCTAGCTTAGATTGTAGGGCTTCTTATGTTGTTTTCCGTTGGCACAGGCTATGAAATTTTCATAAAAATTGAAGTCTTTGTATGGTAAACCATACACCAATCTTTTTTTCACTAAACGATTGATATTTTTTAAAAATTACATGGCTAAGACATCTGTGCCAAAGTAGTGCTTCTGAATATATGGTTTTAGAAATCAAACACGCCAGTGGGTTGGTTTTTAAAGACTCATCAAGTTCAATAACATAGTTGTTGCTTCTCTTGGAGCTTTCATGAGTATAAGATCTTCTAGAACATCAAGCTCTGGGTAAACGAACAAACACTCAGTTTCACTGAAAAGAACAATCATCCTTTTACCATAGACTTGTGATACATATAGCATTTTGAAACATAGCTCTAGAATGAGATTCACATCTTTAAGAGTAAACATCTCCATGCACGACATCTCCTTGACCTATGATTTTCCCACCCTATTCATCATCGGTAAATCCATCAAAACTTTCATTTTGCCTTTTCTTGTCAGACATGAGCTCTTTCAGCCCAAAATCATATGACGGGAGCATCCACTATCTACATACCAATAGCTGTAAATAGTCCTCCTAGAATTAATTAGACACTGGTACCCAAGCTGGTGTAAACTTAGGTCTATCATGATTTTCTCTCTTTAAGTTTTGTTTTTCAATTCATAAATATGATTTCTTGATAAATTGTTTCATCTTGTTCTTTACTGTGTTAAATTTGGAAATGTGTTTTCTAATCTTTGATGATTTTGTACATGAACTTTTTTGTTTTGATATGTAAATGGTATTCAATATGATCCCGTTTTTTGCATTTCGAACGTGTCCTTTATCACACACACACACACATACATACATACATACATACATACATACATACATACATACATACATACATACATATAATATATATATAGAATGGCTAGTTCTTAATGTAGAAGTCTGAGAAGTTGTGAATTGAGATTGTGATTTTTAAATGGCCCTTTTCTTGTCTTGATTTCTTCATTTGAATTCATTTTCAGTCTTGAAGTCAATGTTGCTTCTGTCATTAGATTCTTCGTCACTTGAATCATCATACTAGGTATTGTTGATGTTTGAGGTGCTTTCTTTGGATGTTAAACAATCTTTTTGACTCTAACTTCTATCAGTTGTACATGATGTGTCTTGATCACTTGAGTCTTCATTCTTCTTGATGTTGAACTTTGGAAATTCTTCATTCAAGTATCTGTTAAACCTATTATTTTCTAAAGATGGGACAAATACAGAACCATTCATAGTCATGGCATTAAACGGAAAATTAATTTTTTCATTACAGACGTTACCAGACTTGATCGAATTAGTCCATTTCAAATTCAATCATTGTTTTCACAATTATTACAAAAACCACTAAATTCTAAACGAAAAGTTGCTTCTTCAACCACCCTTTCCACATTTTCAATCCTTGTTCCAATATTCAAAGATTCTAAACGTCCATGTTCTAAGTTGGAATCATTAGTGTTAATAAGATCATTCATAGGATGTGGTGTAGGAATAGGATCATAGTTGTTAGGATTTGAGTTTGATACTTGTAAACAGATACTAATAAAAAATAAAATTAACAAGTAAAGAGATATTATCAACAACTGTTTTTTCAATTCATTCAAAGGTTTTACAATAATGATTCTACAATATCCCCCTCAGCCTGATCACTCACTAGAACTATTCGTACAAAAGAGAATGTGTGATGTGATAAAAATATATCTCTAACATGTGATATCTATATATATATAGTACTAAAGCTCTATTCATGACATCTAACATTCCTAACATAAAAGATTCCACAAATGTTGCAAACATCTGTGCAAATCTAAACACTTTGTTCTAACTAGTCTAAACACTGATTAAACAAATACCGTTACATTGGGAAACCATTGTTGGAGCTATCCTTTGTTGCTTTGATCTAAACATCTGTTTGGCCAATAGATTTTTGGTCTTCTACATTAGACCTTTGGCGTCAACAGACTTTAGTTTTCAACAAATGTTGTTTCTTCTTTAACATTGGTTCCAAGGCTTGATCAGATGTTTGCTTTTCTTCAACAAATGTTATTATTAGGTGTTCAAGATTCACTATCTTTGGGGAGAGAATTGCTTCATCAACTGTTTATTTCTTGATCTTTTTGTCATGTCTTGGCTTTTGGATATCATTTGTTCTTTTTTAGTTCCAACAATCTCCCCCTAGAATGATGATGCCAAAAAATATGTTCATTTGATCAATCTTTATTTCATGGGTGTCTTTATTTGACTTCCATTTTAGAATTTTTAAGACCCGGAGGATTTGCGGGACCTGAGTTATTATAGATGAGTTTGGAGACTCGGTCTTCCCATGATGATGCCAACTAGGTCTTCTTTCCTATTATCCTTCTTCTATTAAAATTTTTGTTTAAGAAATTCCCTTGTAGCTCTTAATATGTTTCTTGCTGATGGTAACTAAGAAGGCTCAATCGAAGTTTTGATAGGAAAGTCTAGTTGCTCATACTCTGGCCTCTTTGGTAATGAGGGATCCCTTTCTCTTTGAATTTCCAACTGTTTGTAGCTCTCAAGAGGTAATGACTCATTCCATTTAGCCAAAGTCTTCATGGTGCCCATATTTGCAGCAACCAAGTCTTCTTTGACTCTTCTTATCTTTAGAGCCCTCTTATCAATTGGGTTTTTGCCATCTTTCCATTTTGGGGGATGAAGGAGTGGTATTAGGGAATAGGTTGAATTTTTCAATCCTTACTATTTCATCTAGCAAGGATTCGGTTGAACACCCTGTGAACGTTCCCTATTAGCATCATATGGTTTCTTCTCCATGATGTGATTAAGGTAATCCTCTCTAAGCAGCTTTTTGAGATCTGCATCAACTATGGGATCATGTGATAGATTTCTGCAAATCATGTTGGTGTAGCCTCTGAGATATTCTACCTTTTTGTATTCATCTGATACAATTTGCAGAATCTATTTGTCATCCTTCCCTTGGTTTCTTTCCAAAACCATCCCTTTAGCCTGCCTTTTCTTTAGTTCCAGATATTCATTGACCCTGGCTGGGCTTGGAAGGTTTGTAGATAGAAGAGATGATGATAGTGGTGATGATGTTGGAATTGATGAAGTTGTGGTTTTGATGGAAGATGTTTGGATGGGTGCTTTGATAGGTGACGTTATCATTTTTTTCTTTTTCTTGTTTAAGAGATAGGTGGTAGTGATGTGGTGAGTGGTGTTGTTGTAACATCTGTTGGCCTTTTTGGAATGCAAACAGATGTTTGAAGTATAGTAGTTTGGGACGGGGAAAGTGGTTTGAGTAGGTTAAGCAGTGGTTTGAGAAACCTTAGCCTTTTTGGCTGGGTTTGCTGGTGGAAGCTTTCTAAGGTTATCACTACTCTCCCCCTTTTTGGCATCATATGCACGATACCTAGGACTTGGAGTAGTGCCTGTAGCTTGAAGAAGATGATCCTTTATGGCTTGAATTTCTACTCGTGTATTATTGAATCTTGCTTCAACCACATTTCTGATCATTTCCATGTGGATATTGTGGGTCGTGTCTGCAAACTTCTTTTATAGTTTAAGATAGGCCCAGACATGAAACCAAACCTTTTCTGCAAGTTCTGCATTTGTTGGAGGAGTTTTGTACTAATATCTTCATCATGTCTTTTATCTTAGGCACTGAAGTTTCCAAATTAGTTACTCTATCCGTCAATTCCTTATATTTTGATTCATCACTTAAACTAATAGGATCATAAGAATTCCCAGCAGTGGTGGTTTTGAACTAGGTGCCCTTTTTCTTGGTACTAGGGACTTCCAATTGTTTTAGAGTGTATAATTTTAGGCTCAACAATTGTTGCCTTCAAGGGGGTCTTAAGAATGTAACTATTGTCCAATTGTGAGACTGTTGTCTCTACAAATGTAGTAGTTGCCCCACTTAGAATACCTTCAAGTGTCTGTTGAGACACATGAGGTGTAGCCTCCTCTGCTTGTAGGTTAGCAATGATTCCAAGACTTGCCCTAGTCACATGTTGAGGTATACTTTCGATGACTTGCTGTTAAGAGGAACTAGGTTTATGCAAGTCGGTATTATCAAGTGCATCAAGCAATGATTTTATAGTTGAAAGTATAAGTGTGGTGGGTGGTGTGTAAAGAGAAGCAACCGTGGGAGATGGACTTGAGAAGAAATGCTCAAGTGAGTCATCTCTTTCTTGATGTGGGTCCCATGTGCTTACAACACAATCTTTTGTGAGAATGTGTGAAGAGTTTGGATAGGTGGAGGTGTTTGCATCTATTATGAGGAAATAACAATAGATATTTGATGCTTTTGTGACTTAATAGGATCCTCTAGCACCTCAACTTCCAGAGTCACCCTTCTTGGTGTTTTCTTTTAGGGTTTGGGCTTGTTGATGGAAGTGGTCCTTTGGAAATGGTTGGTGTGTGTTCCATAGTACTGGGTTGGGTACTGTGGTCATTAGGAGCAGTGGGCTCTGCAACATATGTTATAACATCTGTTGTTGGGATTTCTAAAATATTTTCTTGACTCTTGGTCATCATGCGGGTGAATGTTTCATTTGAAAGACTTTTGATTTGAAGACCCTCTCCTCTTGCAAAAATAATTTGTGCTAAGACCCGTTGTAAAAGATAACTTAAAGTCTTGGGTACAAGAGAGAAGCTTTTGGGTTTTCCCTCTTTCTTGACTTTTGCATTTGCAACCATGTCTAGAACAAAGTTTTGGATAGCTTATAATTTGCATTTCTTAAAATAACATATCCCAAATATTGTGTTCTTAAAGGAATTTCATTGTATGTAATGGTTTTTGGTGAAAGACATATGAGTAGGGTATGAAAGAAAAATTTCATAGCAGGTGGAAAATTGGGTTTGTAAATTGTTTCCCTGCCATCTGTGCATCATACCCCCTATCTATGAATTCATGATGAAGATCAGTTTTTGAAAAAGTTTCATTTCCTGTCTCATCGTCTAGGATGAACGTGGCGGAGATCAATTCTAGTGTGATTTGAATAGGAGTACCATTCACTTTTGATATGATGGTAGAGGGCTTTTTATCATGAAGATAATCTGAATTTGCCCAAAATCTTCCATGTTTTGCAAATGGATGTGTGCATAGCCCACAAGAATATTGTGATAATTTGTAGAAGTGATAATGTCGATGATCGAGTGAAACTCTATGTTTGTGGAATTTTTCACAAGATATGGGAGATAGTTGTGGGGTGGTTTCAAAACAAATCTTTTGATAATCTTTAGACTTAAAAGTGAGATTCTTTCAGAAAATATTTGGGTCGATGATATTTTTTATTGTTTTTGTGGAGAGAGAGAGATTTTGAGATTTCAAAATTTTTCGCACTAGTAAAGATAAACTCTGTTTGGTTAGGGTTTTTCAGTAGTGTTGATGGCGTGGCCAACCTTTTTAGTGACGTAGCATATTTTATTTGTTAAGCCAAAAATCCGTTTAACAAAATCCTTTGATGAAGAAAGATAAGGTCTATTTCAAAATATCTATTTGAAACCTTTATTGTGCTCAGCAGACGTTTGAGTGACCAAATCAGTGGTTTGAACACTTTTAGTCAAAAGATGTATGAAAACTCATGTTTGAAACCTCTGTTGGGTTAAACAGATTTTGGGATGAAAACAGTGGTGAGTTTTCATAAAACAGTGGATATGTTTGACTTTTATAGTAAAAACATTGGATCATGAATTAGTGGTTCTTTAATCTTAAATAATGGTTAACCAAGTTTAAACAGATTTATGGACCACTAAAATAGATGTTCCACTCCTTTGAACATAATTTTTGTTTTTGTTGATTTTATCAATCTTTTCTTTGTTTTAAGAACATATTTTTTGATTTTTCAAAATAACATGTTGATGTTCTGATTTAGAGAACTTTCAGTTTCTATTTAACATCTAATTCTAGAAATCAACCTTTCAAAAGTAGATGTATCTAATGCTTTTGTGAACACATCTGCTAATTGATCTTTAGTGGGAACATGATGAAATGAAATCAATCCCCTTTTGTAAATCTCTTACAAAGTGATCATGAATGTCAATGTGCTTTGTTTTTTAATGAGACACTGGGTTCTTGATAATGTTTTCAGCCGCTTAACTGTCAACTTAATGTTGTCTTTAGAGTAGTTATACCAAAATCAAGCAATTGATTTTGAAACCAAAGGAGTTATGAAGTGCAACTTGTAGCAGCGATGTACTCTACCTCTGCTGTAGAATTAGAGACTGTTGTTTGCTTTTTGCTCTGCCATGAGACCAATGCATTTCCTAGGAATTGGCAGCCTCCTGTTGTTGACTTCCTTGTTTTGTGACAACCATCAGAATTACTATTTGAAAAACCTGAAAGCTCAATATTTCCAATAGCTGGATACCAGATACAAAGTGTGAGAGCACCTTTGAGGTATCTGACTATCCTTTATACAGCTATGAAATTTGACTTACTACGTGTGCTTGATATCTTACACAAACACAAGTTGCAAACATAATATCAGGCCTTGATGTAGTTAAGTACATTAATGGCCTAATCATACATCTGTCTGATCTGTCAAGTCATATTTTTCATCAAATATGAATCGTTTTGTTGTACTCATGGGGGTAGCACAAGGTTTACAAGCAGTCATATCAAACTTTTTCAAAAGAGTTTTGACATATTTGTTTTGGTGAATGAAAGTTTCAGTTTCAAGTTGTTTTACTTGGAAATCAAAGAAAACATTGTAACTCCCCCATGGCACTCATTTCAAATTGAGTTGTCAACAATTTTCTAAATTCATCACACAAATAATCACATGTGGATCCAAAAATGATATCATCCATATAGATCTGTATAATTAACAAATCTTTCCCTTTCCATTTTAGAAATGGAGTTTTATCGATTTCACCTCTTTTGAATTTATTAGATAAGATAAAAGTGGATAAGGTATCATACGAGGCTCTTGGTGCGTGTTTTAGCCCATATAAGCTTTTTTTAGCTTATAGACATAATCAGGATGGAATATGTCTTCAAATCCAGGTGGATTTTTCTATAGTGAAAAAGCACACTTTATATCCATGTGATACACCTTCATGTTGTGGTTGACAGCAAAGGCTAAAAAGAGTCTTGTAGCTTCTAAACTTGCAATAGGAGCAAATGTTTCATCATAGTCAATTCTTTCTTCTTGTCTAGACCCTTGAATCACAAGCTTGGCTATGTTCTTGATAAAAATGCCTCTTTCATCAATTTTGTTTTTTAAAGACCCATTTTCTACCAATTTGACATGTGTTCTTTGGTAATAGTACAAGTTACCATACTTGTTGTCTTTTAAACTGAAGAAGCTCTTCTTGCCTTGGACCCAACTGTTGTCTTTTAATGCCTCTTGGTATTTGACAGGTTGTATTAGTGATAGAAAGCCTGCAAATAGATAGACATTTGAGGTTTGGTTTCTTGTGAGCACTCATGCATTGTTGTCTCCTCTGACTTGTTCTGGTGGATGAGATCTGTGAAAAATAGTGTTTCCGGTGTATTAAATGATGGAATTTTGTGGTGAAGGACAAAGTTTGAAATTTTCTAGTGAAACCTCTGTTGCCATTATGGTATGGTCTATAGTGGTTTGAAATGGTAGTGGTGAAATTGGCCAAGTGGTGAATTTGATGAGGAGGATAGATAAGTGGTTTGACCACAGGCAGCATCAGTGGTTTAGGGTTGACTTTGGTCAATAATGGTTCCAGTAATTGTGGACTGACTGTTGTTTTGTATAGATGAACTTTGTGGATCAGAGAAGACTTTATATTGAGAGGTCATCTCAATGTCAACTCTGTAATCCTGTTGTATTATTTTCCATTTACCTGTATCAACCTCAGACTTAGTAGTTACTTCTTCAAAATTGAATTTATCAAGATAAAAAAAATTTGCTGGATTTTTTGGGATTTTCAAAGACGATAATTCATTGAATTTTACTTCAAAATTTCTTTTACAGTCATGGTCCTTATGTTAACCATTTTATAGGCCTTAGCTATAGAAGAATATCCCAAGAAATATCCATAATCCACTTTGGCTGCAAATTTTGAAATTGAATCTTTGAGATTTAAATAAAGTATAGGCAGCCAAAGATTTTAAAAAATGAGGTTAATGGTTTTATTTTGAACAGAATCTCATACGCGGTCTTTTGATGCCTAGGATTTATTAAGACCCTGTTTTGAATATAACATGTAGTATTTACACCCTCTGCCCAAAAGGACAATGGGAGACTAGAATCTTCAAGCATAGTTCTTGCAGCCTCAATAAGGATTCTGTTTTTTCTTTCAACAACCCCATTTTGTTCAGGTGTTATAGGAATACTGACTTTTCTCATTATTCCTTTAGATATGCAGAATTCATCAACCTCTTGGTTTCTTAATTTTATCCCATTGTCACTCCTGATGGACTTTACAAGAAGATTTTTATGATAAATTATTTTAGAATTCATTCAGTCTCATCTTTTAAGTGTAAGAAAAATGTCCATGTAAACCTTGAAAAATCATCAACTATCACCAAGAAATAGCGTTTGTTCCTTAAGGTCATGATTTTTACTAGGCCAAACAAATCCATATACAACAAGTATAAGGATTTGGTTGATTTGGACTCTTCAATGGGTTTGTGTGATGCCTTGTGTTGTGTACCTTCTAAATAGGAAACACAATGTTCATCACATTTGAATTGTTTGGTTGGCAGACCTCTGAAAAGTTTTTTCTTTGTCAGAGTATTAATTGTTTTCAAATTAACAGGTCCCAACCTTTTAAGCCATAACTCTGTTTCTTTTTTGAGGCGATAGAAAATAGGCATACATTAGATTTTTGGTTTTCTTTGGACATATCCACTAAATAAACATCGCTGTAACACCAGTCAAACTCCACATGCGGGGTTTTACCGCGAGGCGCGTGACAAACCAGGATCATCGACACATGACCATACAGACTTACCTATACATGAATAAAACCGAGTTTTGACGCTGGATTAAATAAAAATGTGGAAGCGTAACAAAGTTTAAAAATATAATTTGTAGCGCCAACACAAATGCAAAACAAACATAGTGAATCGTAAATGATGCAAACTTTAAAAATAGTTTAGAATGTTCATCCGGGACTACCTACTCGTGCTCGTGAATCCTTAGCCACCTAAGAAAACATGCAAAGAAACAAGTGTCAACATAGTTGATGAGTGAGTTCACAGGTTTTAGTTTGTTTTGGTTATTTCCCAAACGAGCCACTGGTTCAAACCTAAACCAGGGTGTAATAAATGTTTTCCCCTGATTCTATCCCGAATCAGAAATGTATAAGTTACCCTTGATCCAAACCCGTATCAAGAACCCCAAATTGATTTCCAAGTTCATGTTATATTTGTAGGTAGCTAGCTTAGTTTATGTCACCAAAGAGTCCGAACCGAAGCTAACATTGTTGCCCCTGAAGGTGTCAGGCTATCACCAACCATGACTATGTTAGGCAAATTCAACACCCGTTAGACCTTTACCAGTCTGGCTAGCGCAACTAGCTCGGGTGGGGCTTGTTAGGCCCAGTAGTACTACCATAAACTTCCTCGCTAAAGATCCATTACTAACGGCTCGTAAAGTTAAGAAGGGACTTAGAGTGATATGCCACTTTGTGACCAAAACTGTATAACATAACTCATATCAATTTAGATTTTATATGCATGTTACTAAACCGTAACACGTTGTCGTAAGTTTATTGAAATAGCGCTACTATACCATAGCGGGCACATATTTTCTCCCCCTGTATTTAAAACCATTTAAAAGTAGGGGCCGTGAACTCACCTTTGTTTGCTCGGTAAGAATTCGAAAGCAAGTGTTGTGTCCGGTCAATCGCTTCCTAGAACGATTACCCTTTTGATTAGTTTTAATGTTGACGCACGTTTATTGCACACAATAACACTTAGCATATTTTTTTTTCTTTTTTAGTAGATATTCATGACATGTCATACAAGTTGCAAACACATAGCAAGCAAACATTCACAAATTTAAGAGCAATTAAGTTGATTTCATGCAGAAGTTCATCTTTTACACACATCAGTTAGTTTTTTTTCCCAGATTTTCATCGGTGTTTAGGGATTTTTATAAAATAGTTACAAGTCACTAAAAATTACCAAAACTTTACATGATGTGTTAAAAGTTCCCTGCGTACTTGTGTAAAAATTTCAAAGCCTAATTCCTTACAAATTTTGCATAAAAATCATACAATGGACAGTGGTCTGAATTTAGACGATTCTGCCCCTGTCCACTAAATATTTTATTTAAAAATCTCAGTGTATCGAAACGAGTTGATTCCAGTTGGAGAAGTTCGGTCCACTTTCGTAGTTTCTGTAAATCAAATTTTATAACAAAATACCCTTAGTTATGACAAGAAATGTCGTCTGCATTTTAGCAGATTTTTAACAGCCCAGTGTTGTATTTCGGCCAAATTCTTTTGACCTGCCAAACAGACTCGAAAAATTGCAAGGCTGACGTGGTTTGAAAGATAGTTTCATGAGGTACGTATTAGACTCAGCAAACATAATTTTTAATTATGTAAAGCCTGTCTTACAGTTCGTTAAAGTCGCTCGAAAACTGCAGCAACTTTATGTTGCTTCCGTTTTTACCCGTGCCCGCCAAATCCCTGCCAACACAGATCTGTAATTTAGTTCCACCAATATAAGTCTACATATCGTGTGGCTATCAATCCTAACACATAACATTGAACCCCGTTTTCGACATACCCAACCCGATAACCCGAATTCATGTAATCACGCCAAAACGAACTCGACATGGCAGCCCTATACTTACTCCATCACACAATCATAGGAATTCATATCGGCAATCGTCCATTATAATTTATATCTATCATCAAAAGCACACACGTACGCATATATATGTTATTAAAGGTACACGTATTCGTATATTTCTATGATCAAAATACACACTACGATTTTTGTCTAGCCTTTATATAAACATGTATATGCATAACCAGTAGGATCATTTAAACCGAACATAATACACACAAAAATCAAGCTTTCACAAACCCGACATAACAATTTATCCTATGCATATAAACATGCATCAAGATCACGCACCGACACGTAACGTATAACCCAAATCATAGAGTCACACCATCAACTTTTTATACTTAACGGACTACTCCACCCTCTAGATCACTCTCGATTCTTACGGTATAATGGCAATCAAAACTGAAAATACTTCACAAATCTAATAAAATTAAATCAAGATACCTAAACGATCGAAGCCGACGAGGAGTGACGTTCACCGTGAGAGGGTTGGTAGTTCAGTGTAGCGACCGCGGAGGGGGGTGTCGTCTGCCGGCAGTCGTCAAAGAGGTGAGGTAGGGAAGTTAGGTTTTTCTATTATTTTTTTTCTTTCTTGAACTACATACATGAATACGTATTTTCATATAAATGGAGGCAGTTGGGAGATGGGTGGGCCGCAAGGTTTGGGTTGGTTGTTATTTTATATATATTCTTTTTTACACTAATCTATATATATATATATATGTATATAGATATATATAAACTAATTCCGTTAAATATCATATATATGTATATACGTATATTTACATATATATATGTATACATATATATGTATATATACGTATACATATATATATGTATATATATCTCTATATAATATATGTATATATATATTAAACTAGATCCGTTAACATCCTCAGGTCCAACGATTTTACAAGTTGTCTTTGTAAAAAATGAGCCATAGCCTCTTTCGCTCATTTGTGAAGCACTGAGTAAATTAAATTTTAAATTGTCTATTAGATTAACATTTCGAATTTTTGCTTACCAGCATTGACTGTCCCTGACCCCATCACCTTTCCTTTAGAATTATTTCCAAAGGAAATATCATCACTTCCATGAGTATGGAGGTTTGTCAGTAGAGCTTTGCATCCAGTCATATGTCTGGATCCTCCATTGTCTACATACCATAGGCTATCTAGGCATGTAGATACTACCATTTTGGTGGCCATGAATGCGCATTCGCAATTATTCTCATCTTCAATTGTATTCCAAGGATCATTGATTTTTGCCACACTATCCTTCCCTTTTTCACAAACAGTTGTTTGTACTGGGTTAGATTTACTCTCAATATTTTGTATGTTGAGAGTTTTCTGGTTGTTTTTATCAATCTCCTTAGTCTTACTGAATTTCTCTTTCAACTCATCCCACAATTCTTTAGCACTATTATAGTGTAATAGCTCTGCATAGACCTCATTTGGTAGAGCCTTTGCAATTATAATTAGTGCTTTGGCATTTATCTCAAATTTTTCGAAGTCAAGCATAAAGTAATCTTCTGGTTTTTTACCTCGTTCACATCTGGGTTTTCGACACATGGTGTCATTGGACTATGTGGTCTATATAACACAGACCTCCAACATACTATTTTACGTTGCCAGATATTATAATTCGACGGTCAACATCAGTGGTTTTCTATCATAACCAGAGATAAGGGAATCATCGTTATTGAGTGACATTCTCTTTTGATCTTTTAAAATAAGAACAGAGTATGTGTAAGACACTATTTGAGTTCTACACTTTCTACTATGAGCTACAAATAGTATTGGATCTTTCTTGAGCTGATCTTTGTGTGTTAAATTGATTGCGAAATCAAGTTTAACGTGACCAAGCTCTGATACCAATTGTTAGGATCTGAGTTTGATACTTGTTCACAAATACAGATAAAAAACAATATAATTCACAAGTAGAGAGATATTATCAACAATTGTTTTTCAATTGATTCAAATGATTCAAAGGTTTTATAGTAATGATTCTACAATCTCCCCCTCCGCCTGATCACTCACTAGAACTTTTCGTATAAAAGAGAATTTGTGAAGTGATAAAATAGATCTCTCACATGTGAGATCTATTTATACGGAGTACGAAAGCTCTGTTTTGATAGGTTGACATCACCCTGATAGTGACATCTAACATTCCTAACAGAAAAGGTTCCACAAATGTTGAAAACATCTGTGCAAATTTTAACATATGTTCTAACTAGTCTAAACACCGATTAAACAAATACTACTACATCGGGAAACCACTGTTGGAGCTATCCTTTGTTGCTTTGATCCAAACATCTGTTTAGCCATACAGATGTTTGGTCTTCTCCGTCAGACCTTTGGCTTCAACAGGCTTTAGCTTTCAACAGATGCTGTTTCTTCTTGAACAGTGGTTCCAAGGCTTGATCAAATTTTTTCTTTGTCTTCAGCAGATGTTCTGATTAGGTGCTCAAGATTCACTATCTTTAGGGAGAGAATTGCTTCATCAACTATTTATTTCTTGATCTTTGTGTCATGTCTTGACTTTTGGATATCATTTGTTTTTTGTAGGTCCAACAATAGTTATTCATAAAGGGTGGACTATATAATATACGTTCAAAACCAAATTTATTTGTATATCCAACTCCGATTTAACATAGCTTGGTCTTGGATACATTCAGTTTGTTGAAAAACATTTTTGCTATCTTTCTATAAGTCAATAATTATTTGCAGTTTTCCACTCTCATTTTCAGATATAATTAGTTTTTCAGTCAAATTGTTTATTAGCGCATCTTTTAAAATGTAGTCTTCTTAAAGCCTTAATCTCTTCTAGGCTATCGTCTAGTTTGGGTTTATAAGCTAGTTCATTTCTTTTCAATTCATCAGTGATTCTCAATGTGGATTCCTTGGTTTTGATAAGAATCACATTGTAATCAGACATGCTCTTCACCTGTTACAAACATTCGTTAGTGCACATTTAATCAATTATTGAATAACTCTTCCTTTGGCTGCACAAGTACATGGTTCCCGCTCAGCTGTCAGAGCTTTCTCAAAAACTTCTTCCATCTTTTCCTCACAGAGAATCTTCACACTTTCTTGGTTCTTCATCTTAACTTCTTCCTCGATGAGCTTGACTTCTTGTTTCTCACAACTAACCCATTCTTTCACTTGACCCAGATCAGTACCAACATCTTGTTTATTTTCTTTTCATCCAACAGAGTAATCTTTGCCATCAAATCCTTAAACTTTTGATATTCAGCATCCTTGATTTCATTAGTCCACTCAAATTCCTAAACCACCAGAGCCTTCTTGCCATTTCTTGTCTGGTCGCTTCAGTGTTAGGTTCTTCGATAATAGCAAATATACGAGTTTGTTGGACATCGATGTTGAGAGGGTGAGGGCATTCTTTCTTGAAGTGACAAGTTGCTTGCAAGTGTGACATCTGAGCTTTGATTTGTCATTACCAATTGATTTAGATGCAACTTTTTTACGACCTATCTTTTCCATGAATCTGCTAGCTTTGATTGTTAGTATTACCATTCGCTAATTGAGATTCATTTCTTCAAGATCGTCTGGATTCACTTGCATGAGATCGTCTCTAGTCAGATTTCCTCCTTTTGAATCTCCAACTAGTAGAGCTTCGTAACTGTGAATAAACATTCCAAAGAGAGCCATGTGTCTACATGAACTTGACTGAGAGACTCCACTCGATGATCCATGTGTATGTTGTTTGTTGTGATTGAATTAACGGCAATAGGTGAATTGAGTGGCAAGACATCAATAAGAACATTTTCAACATTAACTTGATTAGTGGATTTCGACGAACTAGAAGGAGCAGCAACTAGAGTAACATTAACGGCCAACTTCGAGTAACCGGTTTGATTAATTTTCTCTTTTGTTTATCCATTTTGAATGCCTTCAAAATGTTTATCAAATTAGTGATAGATGACTTTGAGATGATGTATTCTTAATTGATGATCATGCACTGTAGACTCCATTCCAGCAATAGTGAATCAAGAAATTTCTTGATTTGCTCAATATGAGTGAGAACCACTCCAACAATTTCAAACGATTGACAACATGAACAAAACGATCAATGTGATTTGACAGACTTTGACCCTTCATGCTTCCAAACGTGTCATATTCCTTTTGCACAAGATCACGTCTTCCTTCCTTAAGCATATCATTGTCGTCAAAATGTTCACACAAATTTGCCCACAGTTGATGTGCACTGTGACAACCTTCAAACATGTTATTTAACGCATAAGATATACCCATACAAATAGCACCGTAGGCCTTGTTATCTCTAGCAAGAAAATAATTGTCTTTATTCGAATAGGTGTTGGGATCAATGTGAATGACTTGTTGATTAGGTGAGCCAGTCATGGGTTGATGAGGGCTTACGATAATTGAGGTCTAAAGAGTTGCATTAGTGAAATAGTAGAAAGCCCTCATCTTACCCTTTCGGTTAACAAAGTCATCACCAGACTTTAATTTCGAAAGTCTGGAAGTGGAACTAAGCTTGGAAATGGTTTGGTTGTTGTCCATTTTACTTAAATAATTGATAAGTTCACAAAATTCTTTTGTGACAACTGTAAAAACAAGTGATGCCTAGATTAGTTAGAAAACAAAGTGACAACTGTGATTTCTAAAGCGCCAATCAAAAATGGCTTAAACTTTAATAACTTTGGAATGTAATCCGATGACAATCAAGGTGCTAACACAAATTAGCTGGGTGTGAATCTGTGGGAGTGACACCTGATATGCTAAAAAGACACAATAAAGAGAAAACTAGTGGTGCCTGGAATGAGTCTTACGACTAAACAAAGGCTTCACACAGCAACTTTAGTGACGGCTGTAGTGGTAGCGAAGACAGTGGCGACGACACGCATGAAATGAATTTACTGTTACACGTCATCATCTTCTTGATTGCTGGTTCAATGGTGCCGTAATTGAGACAGTGTCGTGAAATTTAAATGTAGCGGCACCAAATCTGTTGTAAAAACTGCTTTTCTCAAGAACTACACAAGAATCACACTAATTGGTCCATAAACAAAACCAATTGTTCAAAATATGAAATTATTATAAACTTTGAAACCTTTTCAAAAAACACAAAAATTTAAACAATCAAGAGCATCTTGGCTCTAATGCTAAATTGTATGTTCAATATCCCAGATCTAGCGATACTAGTGATGTTTCTCAATAAGATTCAGATCTGAAAAATCGATTGTTTTGATGTTTTGACCCGAAAAATGATAGAAAACTAAGTGTGTCGAATTACAACACTAAGAGATGAAACATAATAGAATCCTTTGATTATAGTTAAGAAAGATTTACAGAAAACGAATCAGACTTTGCTAAGTTTAACGCCCAAATTACACACACATAAGTTTGATATAATTACCAAAAGTCTAACCTCAAAATTGGAAACAACAACCTATTTATAGCCACCAAAATAGGACACATGCACCACTGATCACATGTACATAGCCATCAATGGAGCATTGGCTCCATAAGTATTGGCGACAGTTGCCTAGTCGTCACTTAAGTGACAGTTGCCGCCATTAAATTGACGACTGTAACTGACTTTGACCTATTATGAAAACTAAACAAGCTAGTCTACTATCAAACATTAGGCACCACTCTAGTATGCCTTGAGTGGCACCCAATACAAAAGCTTTTATCTTAAACTCTTTAGCTTGTATGGTATGTGACAATCTTTTAAGTTCCAACACGGGTGATGTCTTGGGTACCGCTTCTGTTTGTGATTCGGGAAAAGTAAACGGTTAAGGTTTTTGCGTTTGTTGAAAACCCATAAGATTTTGTTGGTACCCAAACACATTCATTGGTATATTTTGAATCATGTTAAATAACATATGGTTGTAGTTGTTTTCATGAAAATCCAGACTCATCAGATTTGGGCTTTGGGGGTTTGACGAGCAAGACATGTTGGGATGGTTTGTGGCTTGTCGGGGTGGTCAGTTTGTGGGATTAAACGTGGTACCGTATGGAAACATATTGAATATAAAGTTTTTTAGAATAGTTTGAGAGTATATAAGGTTGGATGAGTGTATGAGAATAGGTTGTGTGGTTAGAATGATGAAATGAGTCTATATATAATGTTTTGAGTTAAATACCTAGATACTCTTTGTAGTTTGTCAAAATTTCACCTTTAGTCCCCAACTTTATAAAATTACACTCATGCTCCCTATGATTTGCTCGGTTGTTACTTCAGATAGTCCCTGAAATGAATGAGGGTTAGTTTTTACAGTTAAATCTATACAAAATTACTTAACTACCCTTACTTATTAAAAATAGAAAAAAGTGGAACTCACCTTCCACTTCTTCTTCATCTAAAACCACCACACCTAACCTCCTAACACCACTGGCTACCACGCCCTTAAACCACCGCTCCCCACCATCACCCTTTCACCCTTTCTCTGCCACCCCTGCTTCATCACCACCCCAAAATCAACCACCAACTTTGTTTCATCAATCATCGTCACTCCAAAATAACCAAATATTTTTCATTTTCCCCTCAAAATCCCATAAAACCACCAATACCCACTCCCATGAAAACCATCAAAATCTATACCTAAATTGAAGGATTTAAATACCCCATTATAAGCTAGCCCCCATATCATGCATTCTTTATCACATATACACATTCTTCAAAGAGAGAGAGATAGAGTCAATGGAATCCGACCACCTCTTCGATCGGTCTCCAGTGACCCTTCACATCCCCGGTGATGTCTGGTAGTCCTTGATGGTTGGGGACACGGATAGAAGACAACTGAGGTGGAGTCGGACTAGTAGCCCCGACCTCGTGAGGAGATGGCGGTAGTAGTTTTGGTTTGAGGATTACCTCTACTAATTGTTGCAGGTGGTTGTGGATGAATAATTGTTGTAGAGTTTGGTTAGGGATATGTAAGTGCATTAATGGATCTAGAAAAATAGTTTTTTTCGTAGATCATTTTCTATCTCTCTCTATCTCTATATGTAAAAGAGGGTTGTTGGAATTTTAAAGAGGATGATCGAAATCAGTGGCTGAGAGAGGCGGCAATAAACCTCACAAACCCTACTTCCTCCTCTCTTGGCCTAATTCTCTGTGTCATAAAGCAAAGATTGTTGCAAGGTTTAATGGAGTGAAGATATAGGTCAGAGTTTAATTAATGGGTGGGTCCCACAAAGAATCATCAATTTATTAAGTAAAATTTTGTTTTAGTTATTGTTTTTAATTTAGTAATTTCGCATAGACTTAACTGTGAAAACTAACTCTCATCTATTTCAGGGACTATCCGAGTAACAACCGAGCAAACCACAGAGAACATGAGTGTAGTTTTATAAAGTTGAAGACTAAAGGTGAATTTTTGACAAACTACAGTGACTATCTGAGCATTTTACTCTAATGTTTTTAAAATAAAAAAAATATTTTTTTATTTAATGTACTTACCGTTCAATGGTAACTTTCCTCGAATAACACAACCAACATCGTGTGCTTTGAACCATGAACACCGGCCCATTTTTAAGTTTAACGCGGGGGGTCATGGTCTACTCAACCATGAGCCACTGGGGTTGATCTAAGAGAAGAAAATGAAAACTTGCTAAACTCTAGAAGAAGAAAACGAAAACTAATATATATGTTACAAATAAAAAACAAACTAATATACGACTCAAGTAAACATAAATGCAATTAAATAATGCATATGTAAGACAACATCATTTTCATAACTAATATAGGGGAAATGTTTTGGAAGATGATTTGATATAATTATTATTGTTTTTGTTTCAAACATTGAATGATTCAATTTGCAATTCAGCATATATAATATTGCTGGTTATATTTTCACTGTTAATTTCAGAAATTATCACCCAAGCTTGTTCGATAATTAGTAACAAAAACTTTGTGTGTTGTGACGATAAATTTAACTTGGTTTTGTTAAAAACATGTTATAACGATATATTTGAAAAATTATGGAAAATGTAACGGGGGCGTTGGTCATACCAACCATGACAATTAATTAATGGTATATATATAGTATAATACATTTATATTCCTCTCACGCTTGAATTTGATGAAATAATTTAGTTGCATATTCAGAAATAAAATCAAGAGTCTATGTGAGTGATAAGAAAAAAAAAATCAATCAATTGTCGCCACCATATTTTGCCAAAGCTTAATTATTTTAGTGAGATCCACTTAAGTGAGCATTGGGCCAACACAATCACAAAGTAATTAGGTCTGAATTTTAACACATGAAACACTATTTCAACAAAGTAATTTGGTCTGAATTTTAATATACGAAAACACTATTCATTTCACCAGATTTTGCCAAACACTTAATTATTTTAGTGAGCTCCACTTAAGTAAGCACTGGACCAACACAACCACAAAGTAATTTGACCTGAATTTGAACACAGGAAAACAGTATCCATTTCAGTTGTTAATTTTATAGTGTCAACAAAGTAATTTAGACTGAATTTTAACACATGAAAACACTATTCATTTCATCATATTTTGCCAACACTTAATTATTTTAGTGAGATCCACTTAAGTGAGCATTGGACCAACAAAATCACATAGTAATTTAGCCTGAATTTTAAGACATGAAAACACTATTCATTTAAGTTGTCATTTTTGTAGAGGGTAATTTTATAGAGGGTAATGTAATCTCTATATTGAGTCATTGACACATTGTGACAGCCCCAATTGTCAAGATCGATGCAGCCGAAAATTTTATTTGTTGATGCAGGCCCAAACGAGAATTAATAGGCCCAAATGTCTCTCTTAATGCATGCCGATACAAGAATCTATTCAGTCCTAACCCGAGACTGATGCCCAACTGACCCACCCAACCCTAGTAACTCGAGATCTACTCACCCTTAATGGCGTGGTGGTGAGGGTGGGGGAATATTGCCGAGCGTGGAGGCACTTGATTGGTGGATGTTGTTTGGGTTGGTTTTGATTGGTTGATGTTTATTTTTTATTTATTTTTTTAAACACCACTTTCAAGCCCTTTACACCCAATGTGTTTTTTACTACGTCCCCCCTCCAACGTGACTAGCGCATGACGCTTCATGCCCTCACACCATGTAGTCTTAGAATTATTGTTTTAGTTCCACACTAGTCTGTATTTGACCAGACACACAACATTCACTGTTATTGACATACTACATAAGACACCCGTTTTTTTCCTAATATAATACATTTGTTGACGTGACAAAAAGAACTCAAATGAAGTGGTATTGCCTTATAAACTATTTATGATGAAAAAAGCAGTTTCAAATTTACCATATAAGCTTTGGCTTATTTTTCAGTTTCTAGAAAACTAATGTTTCTATAAACTTTGGCATATTGTTCAAGTTCAAGAAAACTAATGTTTTTATTAAACTTTGAAAACTAATGTCATACTTATAATTTAAGTTTTAAGTTAGAAGAGCCAATATCTATGTAGGGATGGATCATGAGAAAACTAGTTTAAATGAGAAAACTAAAAAAGCCTAAAAAAATCATATCAAAAATTTTTTGAAGTTTTTTTAATAAAATTCGCTATATATAATATATAAAAATACTATTTTTTCAAAAAAAACATTGTACTGCACAATTTTTCCCTGAATCATAGGAAACTTCGTATGGCTCGAACCGATGATAGAGCAGGTAGTCGGGAAATAGTATCGATTTTGCGCAATCGACTTCCATACCTGCGTTGGAAATTTTGTGACTGAGTCCTATTCCCTCTGGGACCAGAAATGGCACTAATCCCAATTAATGGCAAGGTTAGTCTCCTCACATCTAGATAGCATTCGTTCGAGGTTATCGAGTCATTGGTTGAATGAATCCCCAAAGATAGAGAAGTCGTCCATGAAAACTTCCATGGTCTTTTCTATCATGTCGTGAAAAATTGCCACCATGCATCGTTGGAATGTTGTAGAGCGTCACAACCTGACCCGCAGCAGATATGGTAGTCGAGGCATGATTGGGTTTTCATCAAAGCTCATGACATTTACTATAGTAAAGTTTCATATTTATTATTCCAAATTAAAGGGGAAAATTCCAACAAACACATAAACCATACAAGCACAAAATATTCTAAACATGACATTCAAATAATGCTTTATTTATCTTCTAAGGCCAAATCCTTTGTGTTCCTTGCTTCAACCTGTTCACCTGTATCATGTGTAAAAATATAGATTTTGGTCAACAAAAGTTGGCGAGTGAATCCCGTTTAAACATTTGAAAGAAATGATATGTTGATTAATTTAATAAAAATGTGCATAAACTAAATATGAGTAAACATATATGTAAAATATCCACAAACCACATAAACATTTAGCAATGTACATATAAGCATGATAAATGATGAGTTGTGAGATCAAGATTCAATCAAACGAAGCCAATCTAATTAGGCAACGCGATGCTCTACTCGTATCAACGAAGAACTGGTGGGCCTAATGTGAATGCTTGACTGAAATAAGAAAATATAACCACATATAACAATAAACCAAATAATACATAACACGTTAGATCATATAATGATAGTAGCACAAGTGTTTGAATAAACGATATAAATAAATGACACATGATAACCCCAAAACATGAATAAAAATCGGAAGTTTGTAAGAATTCATTACAATGGGTGTGTTCTTGATTTGATAACGAGCTCGCACGATTTAAATATTTCAACTGACGAGAAAACTAACCTAAATATTCATGTAATAATTCGGTAAATATATTTCTTTTATTTTAAATTAGTATTTTTATTTAATGAATTTTATTAGACTTTTTAAATAATTTTATAGTACTTATTACTAAGTTTTGTGCTTAAAAAGAACTCATTTACATATATATTTTTATGGATTTTGGAGAAAAATAAAGAAAAAGGTTAATTAAAAAAAATATACCCTTCAGCGGGTCGAACCGGTCGAATTCAGAATTATACGCAGCGTGTGGGACTCGAACGCGTGACCATTCGTATAGATGCATGCAGCTCTACCAACTGAGCTACATCTCTAACCCGGAATATATCTGTTTTTAATTACATATATACACATATTAAGTTAAACTATATTCTGATTTTATTTAAAAAGATTTGCATTAATTTCATAAACCCTTTGTTAACCTGACCAATTGGGCTGTGTGACTAACCCGGAGTATATATGATTTTTATTAAATGTATACACTACTAAAAGGTAATAATTAGTTATTATATATATATATATATATATATATATATTATATAAAGATGGTTGGTATATTGTAGGAAATCGGACCCTGTGTGAGACTCGAAACCGGCGACCATATGTTTCAAATGCACACAGTCCACCACTGGACTGTGTGTCTAACCCGGTGTATTTACGGTTTTAAATTCATATAAACACAAAGTCTGTTCTATCTTCTTCGTTTAAAAACACAAAATGTTAGAACCCGATTTATTTGTGATGTTTAACAATCTAATCTATAACCTCATACAGACGAGATTTAAAAATCAATGAAAAGGAAATGAGTATAAGATATACCAATCAGAGATGATTTTCCTAATCTCCGCGAAGTTTTCCGGCGGCAAGCACTTTTCCGGCGAGTGTTAATTCGAACGGAGAGCCTTCTGAGCGTTTAGAGAGTTTGCTTGTGAGAGTGAGCGGGTTCTACAAGGTTCTAGGATCGCTATTTATAGGCAAAATCTGGTTTATTTAAGTTTTGTTTCAACTATTCGGTCAAGGAATTTAATGCCATGATGATTACATAATTGAATTGATTATTATTGACCCATTGATTGAGTCTAGCATATGATTGGGAAACGTTTCTTTAGTTTAATTCGTAACAGAAACAAAGATTTTGATGATTGATGAAGATGGCAGCCGTTACTGGGCGGGTGTTCTTGAACTAAATTTCAAATATTGTTTTGGTACAAATAGAATTCGTTTTGGGATTATAGCAATGTGTGTGTAGTGCAGTGGTGTGATGGGTGTTTGATTTGGGTGGAGACCCGGGTTCGATACCCGCGGTCCAACCCCTTTTCCTATTTTAATTTTTATTATTTAATTTATATTATTATTATTTAAACTTTATTATTTAAAACTTTATTTTTATTATTATTTATTACTTAATACTAATAACAAGATTTCAATGCTTAACATAAATGTGTAACGATCATCATAACTTGCATTACAAAACGGAGCGGGTTTTAGAACCCGTTTTAGGACAAATGTTACAGTATCCCTACTTTTAGAAATTTCGTCCCGAAATTTAAGTAGTGATAGGTTTAACTTGGAAGAGGTGAGGGTATTTTTCACGTATTGAGTCTTCGCGTTCCCAAGTAAACTCAGGTCCTCGTTTTGACTCCAGCGAACCCTGACTATCGGAATTCTACTTTGTCTTCAAGTTTCTCACCGAAGTCTATAATTTCTATAGGTCGTTCTACAAAATGCATCGACTCATCAATCTAAATATTTTCCAACGGTATATAGAGGTTTTCGTCGACAAGGCACTGATAATCGGCACTTACGACTGTATAATGCTCAAATGGATCTATACAGATGCTAGAGTGATAGCTGAGAATCCGACCAATGGTAGATTGGCATCCTAATTTCCCTTAAAGTTGATAATGCATGATCATAACATGCCTTCAGGAGTCTAAATTGTGCGCTCAGATGGACCATCCGTTTGAGGATGAAAAGCGGTACTGAGGTCTAATCAAGTGCCTATACGATTGTACGCTTGCCATGTGCGTGAAGTGAAACGCCCATCTCGATCCGAGATGATGCCAAGGATATACATAATCAGGTGATGTGATTTTTTTTATTTTATTGAGGCGGGAACGTTCCTAGTAAGGGTTGAATTCCGTGCTACAGGAATCGTTTTTGATGCCTGAGGTGTAGAAGTGAAAAGCGATGTGACACGGAGATGACTAACTGGATATGGTTTCATGATAAAAAGGTTTTGAGAAAATCGAAGCGTCAAAATGGTAAGGTTACATCACAAAACAGAGTCATCAACTACATCGTTATCCAAATTGAGATTGACACTACATACATGGAACTTCCCATAACCGTCTAACAATGCTTTTGATCACTTGACAAGAACACTTATATATAGGAAGTACCTGCGGCGTATTTACCATATCCTTGTCAAATTTTCATCGGCCTTGTTATTAAGTCATGATTATCTCTATGTGACTCGTCCTAAAATCTACCAAACATAAACAAACACAACTGCGAATGCTTTGAGTCTCGAATCGAGGAAAGCGAGACTGAATGACGATGGTACCTCCCTCGTGTGTTATGAGGAAGTGGTCAGTCTATGAAAAAGTGAGACACGACCCAACTTCCCTAAATGATGAGACGGGGTTCGTCGTGATGTATGATAACATGAAATTTATTCGATGAATAGAGACATGTATGAAACAAATTGGCATAGCGTGATATAAATTGCGTTAATGGCATTAATATGATATAATAAAATCTTGAAACATTAATACCCAAATTATAATCAATGGTAACTTGAATAGTCAAAACAAGAAATATGAATTTATTTAAGCTTGGATTGGGAATAAACGCTTTGATTGGGAATAAAATAAACAGATGGAGCAAAGTCTTGAGTCTTCATGAGGGAGAAAGGCTAGTTAGGTTGTTCGTTCGCACCGTCGTTGAGCTCAACTGGGTTTGCGTTGATGTTGTAGGCTCTCCCTCTTGCTGGTGGGGTGCTGGGTTTGCTGTTGCTTGTAACTGGTGTGGCTTGAGCGTTAATGATGTTAACCAGCCTAGGGCACATGTTTTTGAAGTGGGTAGGGTCGCAACAATTAAAGCAAGCTCGAACATATGGAACCATGGGATGATGAGGTTGTTGATAGAGTTGGGTCATATTTTGGGCAGGTAGTGGAGCTTGGTTTTGAGGAGTATGAATGTGTTACTCAAATGACCATAACGCCCACAATTTTCACACAGTCGACAATGTAAGGTGGTTGATGGTGATAATGACAGGTGTTGCATTGAGGGTGGGGGCCAATGTAGGGTTTCTTGTTTGGGTATGCTGAGTTGGGTGCCACTTGGGTGATTGGGATGGCTTGTAGGGGTAGACTTGTGGTGTTGGTTGACTGATTTGAGTGACAACAAAATTTTTCCCGTTTCGCTTTCTCTTGGCAGTGAATTGGGAAGAGGATTCTGGCTTGTGTTGGGTTGGGGGTTCGGTTGATGTTTTGCTACTTGCATCCTGCTTCTTCTCGTCCTTGAAATCACCATTCCTAGTGTGGTTTTCGGTGAGCTCCGTTGCTAGCTCATTGCTGCTTTCAAAGTTGCAGGCACGGTACTCATCACAGAACCCTGAATCGTCAAAGGAAGACCCCGAATGTAGTGTTCGATTAAACGGTAAAGAGCAGTAAATAGATTCGAAACCATTTGATTCAACTCAAGAAACCTTTTGTTGTAGGTTATATGGTCTCCCTCGTTTTGTTTTAGGAAGTAGAACTCATCTTCCAGCTTCTTAATTTTGCTTCTTGGGCAGGCGTCTTGTCAGAGTTCTCGAAAGTTGTTCCCAATCAGTGCTACAGCGGCTTCAGCGCCTCTTCTGCCTTTTTCGGCATTCCACCAAGTTAATGCTACCCTAAATACATGGCCAGTAGCATAACAAACCTTACGGTCGTTAGGGCAGTCACAATTGAGAAAAGTACTCTCCATTTCTTCAAACCACCGAAGGAGAGCAGTGACCCCTTCAGTTCCCTCGTATTTTGGAGGGTCACATGAGTTGAAGTGCTTGTAAGTGCACTTGGTGGTGTTTGTGGTAGGGTTGCCAGTGTTTTGTTCCCCTTGGTTGATTGGGTTGACAGGGTTAGCGGCGAGAGCTTGTTGGACTTGAATTACGATATTGGGAATCACGGCGGCCATTTGTTGGGCTATTTGAGCAGCCATGCGCTCGCCGGATTTTCCTGATCTCCTACCTCTACGAGAGTGCCTAGAAGACATCTATAGGAAATGCGTAACGAGATTATGAGTTTGGCGTATAGGTGTCATGTGTCGCATTTAGAAATTAACATCCACAAAACAAATGAGAAAAATAAATTCACTACATCCATAGGATGTCTTGGGCCTTGCTCATGTTTGAGCCTCCATATGTCCCCCATACTTGGCCTAGGTAGTCATGTGGGCCCCATGACTACTGGCTTTGTAGGGTTCACATTGGTTTTGGCATGTTAACACTTGCACCACCCGAATGAAAATCGTAAAACATGATTGCGAGATATAAAATCGAAAGGTGTCCTGGTGTAGACACAACGACAACTCAAAGTGGGGTTAGTTCACACGACGTTTGTGTGGCATGCTTTGGCCTAATAGGTTCTTCGTACTCTCATTGTTAGTCCCCAGGTAGGCAAACTGGTCCGTTATATTGGATTTATACGAATGCCAATCCTAGACATGACGTTTCGACTACCAGTACTAGTACCCTTCCAGTTACTACATACCCGTCGTAGAACTCACTTTGCTGAGATTGAAAAATGAAAACATCACAAAATTTTCAGAAAGGAAGCATGCAAAATGTTCAAATATGTGAAAATTGAGTCATGCGTGATGCGTATATATGTTATGTTAACAATATGTATATCACATTGAATATCACACAAAATCATACATAGTGGGAGTGCTTGCATGCATTTATGTATGAGATAAATGTAAAACAAGTAAATATCATTAGTTTGCATGTAACCAATTAACACGTAAGCAATTAAAATCTAATCGACTATAGTATAGGCTCTAAGGTCTAATAACCTATCCTATATCTCTATAGTCAAAAGCTCTGATACCAATCTGTCACACCCGACGCACAGCAGATATGGTAATCGGGGTATGATTGGATTTTCATCAAAGCTAATTAAGTTTCATATTTATTATTCTAAATTAAAGGGGAAAATTCCAACAAACACATAAACCATAAAAGCACAAAATGTTCTAAACATGACACTCAAATAATGCTTTATTATCTTCTAAGGCCCAATCCTATGTGTTCCTTGCTTCAACCTGTTCACCTGTATCATGTGTAAAAATAGAGATTTGGGTCAACAAAAGTTGGTGAGTGAATCCCGTTTAAACATTTGAAAGAAATGATATGTTGATTAATTTAATAAAAATGCGCATAAATCAAATATGAGCAAACATATATGTAAAATATCCACAAACCACATAAACATTTAGCAATGTACATATAAGCATGATAAATGATGAGTTGTGAGATCAAGGCTCAATCAAACGGAGCCGGTCTAATTAGGCAACGCAATGCTCTACTTGTATCCAACGAGGAACTGGTGGGCCTAATGTGAATGCTTGACTGAAATGAGAAAATATAACCACATATAACAATAAACCAAATATTACATAACACGTTAGATCATATAATGGTAGTAGCACAATTTTGAATAAATGATATAAATAAACGACACATGATACACCCCAAAACATGAATAAAAAGGGTAAGTTTTAAGAATTCACTCACAGTTGGTGCGTTCTTGATTTGATAACGAGCGCACGATTTAAAGATTCCAACCGACGAAAAACTAGCATAAATATTCACGTAATAATTCGGTAAATATATTTCTTTTATTTTAAATTAGTATATTTATTTAATGAATTTTATTAGACTTTTTAAATAATTTTATAGTACTTATTACTAAGTTTTGTGCTAAAAAGAACTCATTTATATATATTTTTATGGATTTTGGAGAAAAATAAAGAAAAATGGTTAATTAAAAAATATACCCTTCAACGGGTTGAACGGTCGAATTCGGAATTATATGCAGCGTGTGGGACTCGAACGCGTGACCTTTCGTATACATGCACGCAGCTCTACCAACTGAGCTACATGTCTAACCCGGAATATATTTGTTTTTAATTACATATATACACATATTAAGTTAAACTATATTCTGATTTTATTTAAAAAGATTTGGTAATTTCATAAACATGTAACCGACCAGACTCGAACCCGCGACCTGAGTTTCGTGTTGCACATAGCCCGACCAATTGGGCTGTGTGACTAACCCGGAGTATATATGATTTTTATTAAATTTATACACTTACTGAAAGTTAATGTATATAAGTATTAAAAAGGGTTGGTATATTGTAGGAAATCGGAACTGTGTGTGAGACTTGAACCGGCGACCATATTTTTCAAATCACACAGTCCACCATTGGACTGTGTGTCCAACCCGGTGTATTTACCGGTTTTAAATTGATATAAACACAAGGTCTGTTCCATCTTCTTCGTTTAAAAACACAGAATGTTATAACCTGATTTATTTTTGATGTTTAACAATCTAATCTATAACCTACTACGAAGAGATTTAAAATTAATCAACGAAAAGGAAACGAGTATAAGATATACCAATCAGAGATGCTTTTCCTGATCTCCGGCGAAGTTTTCCGGCGACAAGCACTTTTCCGACGAGTGTTAATTCGAAACAGAGAGCCTTCTAAGCGTTTAGAGAGTTTGCTTGTGAGACTGAGCGAAAGGTTCAAGGATCGCTATTTATAGGCAAAAGCTGGTTTGAGTTTAAGTTTCGGTTTCAACTGTTTTGGTCAAGGAATTTAATGCCATGATGATTACATAATTGAATTGATTATTATTGACCCATTGATTGAGTCTAGCATATGATTTGGGAAACGTTTCTTTAGTTTAATTGGTAACAGAAACGAAGATTTTGATGATGATGAAGATGGCAGTCGTTACTGGGCGGGTGTTCTTGAACTAAATTTCAAATATTGTTTTGGTACAAATAGAATTTGGTTTGGGATTATAGCAGATGTGTGTGTATAGTGTAGTGGTTTGCTTGATTTGGGTGGAGACCCCGCGGTCCACACCCCTTTTCCTATTTTAATTTTTATTATTTAATTTATGTTATTATTATTTAACCTTTATTATTTTACTTAAAACTTTATTATTATTATTTATCACTTAATACTAATAACAAGATTTCAGTGCTTAACATAAATGCGTAACGATCATCATAACTTGCATTATAAAACGGAGCGGGTTTTAGAACCCGTTTTACGACAAATGTTACATAGAGGCATTGCATAGACCAAGTGGCATGCGTCGATAAGCGAAATTTTCGTAGGGGCATGTGAAGGTGGTTTTCTCTTGGCCTTCCTGTGTGATAGTGATTTGGAAGTACCCAAAGAATCCATCCAGAAAACAATAGAATTTGTGACTGATAATTGCTCTAACATTTTATCAATGAAGGATAAAAGGGAAATGGTCTTTTATGATGGCTTCATTGAGTCTCCTATAGTCGATACAAACTCTTCATCCGGTGACGATTCTCATTCTTTTTGTTGGTCACAACCGTCATTCCTCTTTTCTTGGGTACTACTTGGACGAGACTTACCCATAGGCTATCAGAAATGGGGTAGATAAGTCGGCGTCTAAGAGTTTGATGACTTCCTTTTTTTACTTCTTGTACGTTAGTGTTAGGATCTGAGTTTGGTATTGATATGATTGTTTTAGATGAAATCAATGAAAGAAGATAGTAATCAATGAAACAGTGTAGCGGAAATGTGTAAAACTTTGAAATCACAACAATAGAAAGATTGTTTTCATTGACATGATTTTTTAATATTAATCACGTATGCATGCAAATTACAAACCCCCCCCCCAGCCTAAAATCACTCTAATTTGTTCGTACAGAATGTGTAGAAGAAGTGATGTAGATAGTTAGATAGATAGATAGATAGATAGATAGATAGATAGATAGATAGATGATAGATAGATAGATAGATAGATATGATAGATAGATAGACCAGTATAGGCATTGTTCTATTTATAGTACATTACAAACCACTGAGCATTTTTTGCTTTCGTAACTATGAAAGTGACATTTAACAAACTAACAAACTCTAAACTCTGCTAGGCCTAAACACTGTTAAATTAAAATACAATATAAACTCTGATGATAACAACTGTGGAGATATCCTTTGTTGGGATTTATCCTTTGTTAGTCTTCAGCAGACTTTACTTCAACATACTTTATCTTCATCAGAGGTTCTTATCAGCAGACCTTGGGTTCCAGCAGATCTTAGCCGTTGAACAAATCTTGTGAACAGTCTTTAAGTCTCAACAGAGTTTGGAGTAGCTGATCTTTATTATAAGGGATCAGATGTTAGAGATTGTTTTGGCTTTTCAATCATCTGTTCTTTTGTAGGGTTCAATAGATCCAACAATCTCCCCCTAGAACAGATGATGCCAAAACTCTTCTTTATTTCTGATCTTTATTTCTCAAAAAATTCCCTAATTTGCCCTTTGAACTGAAGTTCAAAGTTCATAGAGAATATGTCTTCAAAATCCTTTTGTAATTCTCGGTTCAGTAGATCTTGGGGATCAGCTGCACCCAGACCATATGCATCATCATCCATTTTCAGCTTTAGAATCTTGCCATTTGATTTGAGCATAGTCAATTCATGGGTGTCTAGGGATGACTTCTATTTTAGAATTTTTGAATCATCTGGATTTTGTGGGGGAAGACTTATTGTTGAGCTTGGTGGAAGTGATTTGCTTACAAGTTTGGAAATTGTTTCTTTTAGTTTGTCACTTGCAGCATCAGTGTGATAGAGTAATTGGTTTTTGATTCCCTTTTTTCTATGTTCTTCAAACCTCTGTTCATCATCCTCATCCATCTGTTTTGCCTTTTTTACTTGTAAGACAATTGTAGGTAAGACGGAGGATAAGTGTTACTTTTTAAAGGTTTGGGTCTTATGAGGGATAACATATGTTGAGTAGTCTGTCTTTCTTGGAACTTAGGATCTTTCTTTCTAAGCTCTTCTAGTTTCTGTAGGTGTCTGCACCCCTGGACTCAGACCATCTAGCAACTGACCTTGCATTACCATAGTTAGCAACAACCAGCTCTTGCTTCATCCTTTTAAGCTTTAAAGCTCTGTTCTGATCTATCTCCCTATTTTCTTCCAATCAAGTGGTGTTGCTTGTCTAGAGGATCTTTAGCATTGCTTGTATTATGTCAACTTCTTCTTTAAGATCATTTGTTGACCAATCTTTGAACTGTGCTCTGGTAGCTTTGTAAGGTTTATGTTGCATAATGTGGTCAAGGTAATCCCGTTTCAGTTCTTCATCCAGCTCAGATTCACAGGCCTTTCTAACATAGACTTACTCATATCTTTGGCAAAGTCTTCAATCTTTCTTACTTTGCTCAGTTCATAAGATAAAATGCCTTAAGTAGTTATGTCATCTTTTCCTTTGCTCTTCTCTTTGGAATATTATGAGCCTTTTAGCCTTCTGTAGGTCCCCTAATCCGTATGGATCTTCACAGAATCTTTATCCAACCTAGAATGCGGAATCCTCTAGATCAGATTATCACAGAAAAACTGAGCAATATCAAGAACACGAACAATCACTTTCAATCAGTCTTCTATTGATTATCCAACACGAATGTTTACAATCAATTCAAGATCACAAGATATCTCTTAGCCACTCTCTATAGATTTCGCACACCACACTCTACTCTCGTTCCCCTCAAAACCCTAATGCACAACATGTATATGTACTACATGTCTGCATAATGAGATTGGACTGGGCTTTCCATTCTCCAAGCCATAACAAATCCCAAAAAAGCTAAACACAAATGATGAGCCCAATACAAAATATCCAAAGACTAAACTATTAAACTATTAAGCTGTTGTCACAAAATATGCACCAACAGAGTCCCCCTTGACAATAGCTTCTTAGTGTAATTTTGTCTTCAAACATCTTGTGATCTTTTGGTCTTTGAATAGCTTCAGCTACACACAGATTCTAACATTAATAGACTCCCCCTTAGCTGATGCTTCCAATCTCCAAAAATTTCATTCGTTGTAGATTAGTGAACTAGCATTCTCTGGTTAAGCACACATCTTCAAATTCCTCTATATCTCCCTTTGCAATGTAGTAGAAGGATCCTACCATGCATCTTCACACATTCTGCACTCCATTCTTAAAAATGTACTTTACTTGAATTCTGCACTTTATTTTGACAACTACATCAATCTGTTTAGATACATAAGCAAGTAACTCGAAAAACCATTAGTTCTTTTTCCACATTAAAAATAAACCAATATTTTATCTTATCATGCAAAAATAACAACTTATCAGTTCAAAATGGGAAACTTTAAGAGTAAATCTTTTTGTATTTTTATATTTTTTGAAAGCAAATAAATAACAAGAAAATAAACACTCTATTTTTGTGAGAATCACCAATAAGAATATCAACAGCAACATCAAACTGTTTAACACTATTAGATAATTCTATATGTAATTTTCATGAAAAGCAGTTCAAGACGATTACCAGTATTGTTTATCCACTTAAACAAGATACATGAACATTTCGAGTACCATTACCTAGTGATATGTTAAGGTAATTTTATACTGATATACTAGTGTGTCCCACTTCAGGACATACCCCACGATCAAGGTATGCATAAAAATTCCTCATAGTAGGTGAGTATACCGAAATTCATCCTTTTTGATTTACAACGTTAGATAATTGGTGATCAGCTCAGTACTTCGTACAGCAAAGAGACCAATATCCAACGAGGGTTAAGACAAATACCACAGATTTTGGTATGATTTATGCATTTTTCACATATGAATGACTCTCTAGGAGAGCTTCTTCAATTTTTGGGATTTGGCATTTTAGCTCTTTTAAGATATCTTAATTGTGCCTAGGTCAGCATATATCTGGATGCAGTAGAAGGAAAACCCTGATACCCCGAATGAAATAACGATATAAAGACCTAAAACCTTAGATTTTGGCAATCTATCAATGCAAGATTTAAGGTTATAAAACCATATGCCACTGATATGTTACCCACTCATACACAGTTCGTTATGTTTATATCACCAAGGTAATTTGATTATTTCATGCATTTTGCCTACTGGTACATTATATGATGAAGGTACATTATATGATGAAGCTGCTATCACACTTAAGCAGTTTTAATTTAAATTTCAGTGTGACAGTTTAACTTGCCATGTACTATCATTTCTTCTTTTCCATACAGTGAAAACTTATTTTTTTTTTCTATTTTCATGTTTTTGGATTTTTCAACTTTTTAAACTTTTCAACTTACTCCCCCTAAACTCACACCTAACTTAAATCTTTTTGGCTTTGGGAAATTTCCCCCCTAAATTTTTTTATGGAGTAAGGTTTAAAAACATAAATTTTAAACCAAACTGACTCCCACTTTAACTTGACAAAAAAATTTCATGTTTAATAAACATTATCTCTCACAGAAGTAAATAATTCGTTTCCATGTGTAATCTACTATTAACCTCAGATGCTTTACAGAAATAACCACTGTTGAACACATCAACAGTCCTTCTTGGTCATCCTACACACACTCAACAACTTAGTTAGATTTGAGAACCAAACCCTACTAGTTTTGGGTTGACCATGAATGTCAATATAACTTAATTTTGTACAATATCTATCACACCCTACTGGTGTCTTCAATGTCTTCAAAGTTGTTGAACAAGATTTATAATTTCCATGAGATCTTTGATCGCGAGAGTTCCAATAAACTCTCGATTTTCCGACCTTTGAAAATTATTATCTCGAAACCTTCTTCTCCCATATCATAATCTAAACTTTGAAAAATTTTTGGATTGTTTTGAACATTTGAGTTACTAAAACCCCTATATTCGTTTCTTCTTTGAAAATTTCGATTACCAGAAGTCTGGTATCTATCCAAAATTTTTACTTTAAAAACAATTTGATTGACCATTATTATGAATTGATTTAGGAGAAAAGTTTCTTGGACTATCAAATCTTCCCGATGTTGAAGGTTTAGATTGAAATCTCGGTTGTTTTGTCTACAACTTGGTTTACACATTCTTATTTGAACCAACCTGATTCCCATCCTTAACCTTAACCTCAGCCTCCACTTTCTTACCCTTTTTAAAAGGACAACAACTAGCCACATGTCCTTTCTTGTGACATTTAAAACAAGATCTTCTCTTAAAATTTTCCTTCTGTTAGATCCCTTTTTAAATGATTTGACCGTTTTGTCTTTAGTATCCTCATCCCTTTATGAGGTGTACTGTTAAACCTAACAGATTCTGTCAAAGAAACTGGACTATTAGGTATGTCAATTGTTATCGGATCAATTACAGCTGGTGTAGTAGGCACAAAATCTGTTAGCTCATTTTCATTAGGTAAAAGGAGTAATCCCGATCCTCAGAAGATGAAGCTTTACTAAACCCCACACCGTTTTATCGCTACTCCTTTTCAAAATTTTCTGAATTTGAGTCCTGACTAATGAAGATTTTCCAAATTTGTCTAACTCCCCATGAAGTTCAACAATTTTGGCTTGTGCACCAGCCAATTCTGTGCACTTTTCTGAAAGCTCGTTACTCTTATCTTTCACAGTTTCACGAGCTAAATCAAAGATCTGTAATAGTTTATTGACTTTGCTCGTCAAACTATTGATTACTTGTTCATTTGATTTGAGTTTATTTAACCAATTTGACCCCTTTTACTCAAAAGAACATTTGACTCTTTCTATTTTTCTAATTCATCTAACAGAATTTTGTTTTGCTCTGATAGTTTGTCAACTTTACCTTGTAGTTCAGTGCAATTATGACAAATATGACTCACAGATTGTAATTGTACCTGTACCTCTACTGTAAGCTCATATGTATCATCCATGCACACTATAGCTCTTGCATCCTTGACCTCCATTTTCTCCTTTCAACTTCCTTCTTCTCTTCTTTCTTAACAGCTGCTTCTTCAATCTTCACAGCTATAGTTCAGCTAGACATGCTTGATCACATGTACTTTGTCTTGAAGAACTCTGATAACATTTTCCTAAAGCTTCCTACAACTCTCTAGAAGATCCATACCTATTACAAATGTGTTTCATATCAATTGGCAAGGACACCTTATCGCTGCTAAAGTTTCTTCTCAGCATCATACATACGTTTCTCAGAGTTTCTATCTTTCTATGAAAGTACCAGAATTCTCCCATTAACTCGACGTGTGGGAGCAATGTACCCATCGATCATACAGTTCCACATCTTTGAATCTTCACTTTGAACAAATGCCTCAAACTTCTTCTTCCAGTCTACATATTGTTCAGCATTCATCAACTTTGGGTAGTTATTAACACACTCACTGATATTGTTCATTCTGACCATCTTTAACATGCAGAGTATCAGTTTAAATAGATTTTGATATACCTGTGTCAAATCTAAATCTAACCTCTCTTCTAGTCCTTCTTCGTGTTTTACCGTTACCGTACTGTTAAAAACATTCAATAATTTGTCCAAAAAGTGTGTTTACCAAATTGTACCGTTAGACTCGTCTCGACAATACGAATCCAAAGATGTATAATGTCTGAGACCCTTTTTAGGAATTTTTGTGCTTTTTTTGTCCTAAAAGTCACACGAGTCTAACTGTGCAGTCAGTTTGACAAAATTGTTTACGGATCAAATTTCGTGTGCGAAAACGTTTATCTCCGATTACGCCAGCTGGTTAACTTTCCACGTTCTTGAATTCAACTAAGAACAATGTCAAATTCAAAACAGTGACCAGATTAACAATCCGAGATGGAAATTCAGAACAGTATTCTGCGATACCAATCCGAGATGGTAATTCGGAACAGTGATCCGAGATGGTATTCGAGATGATCTGAGATGGTATTCGAGATCAATACCAAAAATCGGCGATGCACTGTTATGATCCGAGATACTTCCTAGTTTATCTGAGATGCTTCTCAATTTATCCAAAATACGCTGTTTGATCCGAGATGCAATCTGAGATGATTGAGATCAACACCAATGATCTGAGATGCACTGTTCACCAATGATCTGAGATGCACTGTTCTGATCCGGAATGCAAGTTTTCAGACCCGAGATGCAAATTTTCTTATCTGAGATGCAAGTTTTCTGATCCGAGATGCTTCCCTTATGATCCAAGATGCCAGTTTTCTGATCCGAGATGCTTCCCTTATGATCCAAGATGCAAGTCTTCTATCCAAAATCCTTCATGTTAATCCGAAACAGCAGCAAAAACCTAGAACAACCATCAAAACTTCCAAAAAACCAACTTTTTCTTTGGTAATGATTCCAAACCGATCAAAACAAGAGCCTATGGCTCTAATACCAATTGTAGGTCCCTTAATCCATATGGATCTTCACAGAATCGTCTATCCAACCTAGGGTACGGAATCATCTAGATCAGATTATCACAGAAAAACGAGCAATATCAAGAACACGAAAAATCACTTTCCATCTGTCTTCTACTGATTATCAACATGAATGTTTACAATCAATTCAAGACTCATAAGAAATCTCTCAGCCACTCTCTGTAGATTTCTCACACCACACTGTACTCTCGTTCCCCTCAAAACCCTAATGCACAAGCTTTGGACTAGGCTAGGCAATTCTCCAAGCCCATAACAACTCTAAACAAGCCAAACACAAATGCTGAGCCCAATACAAAATATCCAAAGACTAAACTATTAAACTATTAAGTTGTTGTCACAAAATATGCACTAACACCTTCAACTTTAAATATCATCTAAAGTTCTTGGCTTTCTGTAACCAAAGAGAGATGCAAAAGTTAAGTTTTGTATTATCCCTGTTATGAAAAATGATTCAATTTCTTTTCGCACAACCATCAATTCTAGAGGATATTTGGTAGCAAAAGGTATGATGGATGGTGGTTGATAAATGGTTGGAAATGAAGTGGTTTTAGGTGAAGATGATGAGGATGGTGATGAAGTGGTAGGTTTTGATGACAAAGGGACTGGTGATGGAATCCCTTCATCATCATCATCATCATCATCTTCAACAACATAAGTTATTCTTTTACGTTGGAATTTGATTTGTGGTGAAGGTGGTCGTAAAGAATTCTTGGTGTTGTGGATAATGGTTGGGTTAAAGTGGGAAATGTGATCATGGCATAGGTTTGATTAATATCTATTGGAACATCTACTATTCCAGCATCTGCTGGCACATCAGCTGTGATGTTTTTTTTGGTGAGGGTTTTTGTTTCTTTTGAGGTGGTGGTGTTGGTTTTGTTGGAGCAGAGGATACACTTGTAGTCATGGTAGTGGTTTTAGAAGAGGTACTTATTGGCTTCCTGACATTTCTTGTTGACTTTCTTCTTTTTGAAGTGCCATTATCTTCTTTTTTCCATCTATTTAGCCTTTTCATATTCAATGAGCTTGGAAGCCTTGCTTTCAAGTGTATCTTGCCTTTTTTGCTTTTCTTTAGCAATATCTTCTGCTTGTTTATTCAGGGTCTCATCAATCACTTTTTAAACACCGGCATCTGATGCTATAGGAGAAGTTTGGTTTGCAGCAGTGGTTGTAGTAGACCTTGGCTTTTGTTACACCTTTGAGCCTGGCTGTAACTTTCTCAGTTTATCACTCTCCCCTTTTTTGGCATCATTCTCTACTTCTTCATGAAGGACTGTTGTAGGGCTAGAGCCGGTGGACTTTACCAAATGTTCTTTAGTGGCCTTGATGCAGCTTGAGTATCTTTGTATTGGCCTCAACCATGTTTCTGATGTACGTCATGTGAGTTTCATGGTAAATGTCAGCCAAATTCCTTTGACTATAATGATTGGTTACACAGATTTCCATAGCTCATTGGTAATTTGCTGTGTTGATGGTTGACTTTGAGAATTTTGTAACATCTACTTCATCAGATCTTTCATTTTAGTGATTGAAGACTCCATTGATGTCATTCTCTCTGTCAATTCTTTGTATCTCAATTCATCACCTAATTTAATAGGATCATCTTAATTCCTACAAGAGGTAGTTATATTTGGATCATTAACAGCTGGAATCTCCATGTTATCAGACCCAAATGCCCCTTTGTCTTGGTACTAGGGACTTCCAACTGAAGCAGAGGTTACAATTGTAGCCTCAACAGTTGTTGCCTTTAAGGAAGTCTGATGGATGTAACCACTGTTCAACTAAAACACTGTTATGTCATCACTTGTAGTGACTGCTTCACTTAAATTACCACCAAGGGTTACTTATAACTCATGGGGTGTAACCTCCTCTGCTATATCTGGGTTAGCAAAGAGATTTAACTCAGACTCTGTCATATGTGGAGGTGAACTCTCATGAACAGGTGATTGAGAGGAACTGATTTGTGTCTGAGTTATCTCAATTGCACAAAACAAAGATATGATAGTAGATGGAATTGAGGGTGATGGCTGTGGAGTAGAAAGAGAATTTGCCCTGGGAGAGGGACTTAGAAACAAATATTCAATTGAAGCATCTGCTTCATAATGTGGGATCCCTATGCTTATAACATGTTCCTTTTGTGAAGAAGCATGAGGAGTTTGTCTTTGAGGTGGAGATCTTTCCAACTGTTGCGAGGAAGTAACAACAGTGGTTTCAAGTGGCTTTTGTGCTACCAAAAGGTTATCCTCTGGGATCTCATCTTCCAGAGGTGCCTTTTAATGAATTGTGGTTTTGGTGGGCTTTTTGGATTTGGATGGTTTCTTTTTGGATTTTTCTAGTGTGGTTTCACGATGGTGTCATGATCACCAGGAGTAGTAGGCTCCGCAACAGAGGTTTGAGCTTGAGACGTGGACTCATCCAAAATTTTCTCATCCCCCTTTTCTTTTGTTTTGGAAAACTTTGACTCCATATTTTTTATTCTTGTAAAGGTTTCAGTAGTAAGACTCTTCATCTCAAAGACAACTCCCTATTTAAAATCTTTTTCTGGAAGTTGCTTTTGTAGATAATAGCTTAAAAGCCTTGGATATAAAAGAAAAGCTTTGTTTTTTTGAAATTTTATTATAATTTGCCAATAATCCATAAACAATACCTGGGATGGATTAAAATCAGATTTTTTCAAAATAGCATATCCCAGAAATTGAATATTTTGTGAAATATCATTAAATGAGGTGGTCTTTGTTGAAAGACAGGTAAGTAAGGTATGGAAAAAATATCTCATTTCAGCAGGAAAGTTTGGTTTAAAAATGGTAACACCAGATAACTAACCCCCATACCCACGTTCTATGAACCCAGCATGTAATTCATGCTTGCCAAAAGAAGTGTTCCCATCTAGGTTATTGAGACCCAAAGTTGTGGAAATTGAGAATGGAAAAATTTGGACAAGGGTTTCTCCGACCTTGGAAATGATAGCATATGGCTTCTTCTTTGAGATTCAACTTTACCATTTCCCCCAAAACTGTCGGAGTGTATCCACATAGATTGGTGCGTTTGCAACCATGACATCTTTGTATTTTGATGATGTGAGAACATCAATTATTGAATGGAATGAAGTATTAGTGTCAGTTTTCTTGAAAGTGGGTAGGTAGTTGTGTGGGAGTTTGATGTTGAGAGCCATGATTGGATATAACAGTGATATATAAAGGGAAAAAGTGAATGCTGACATGGTAGTGGTTTCAAAGATCTGATAGCTAATCATTTGTCTATGTGTAACCTCTGATGGATAATGGATGACAGTTGTTAGGGAAACCGCTACTGAGAACCAGCGATGGTTGAGAATAATGGTCATGAAAAGTGCTGATTTTACTCTATCAGAGGATAGATATCAGTGGATAAGGCAAAAAAGTGGTTTAGCACAAACATTGGATGGGGACAGTGAACAGGATAACAGAGGTTACATTTAGCAGTGGATATACATTTAAGCCGAACAGAGGTTTAGAAACAGTGGTTTAAAACAGACTTTTAGGATGATTAAAATTTTCAATTTTAGCTATTTTTAAGGATAGATTTTTTATTTTCTAAAAACATTTTACTGCTTTTTATTCATGGAAAACAAAAATTTTACTTTCAATCCATGTTAAGCATCCTAATTCTAGAGATCAAGCTATCAAAAGTAGATGTATCTAAAGCTTTTGTTAGAACATCTGCTAGCTGATCCTTAGCTGGAACATGATGCAGAGAAATCAAACCTTTTTCATAGTAATCCCTCACAAAGTGATGTCTGATGTTAATGTGTTTGGTTGTTGAATGTGAAACTGGATTTTTAGTGATGTTTTCAGCTGGTTGACTATCCAACATAAGAGGAGTCTTTTGAGCAGTTACACCAAAATCCAGCAATTGATTTTGAAACCATAAGAGTTGAACAGTGCAACTTGCAGTGACAATATACTCAGCCTCAGCTGTGGATGTTGAAACTGTAGCTTGCTTTTTTGCATTGCCAAGAAACTAAGCAATTACCTAGAAATTAACAACCTCCTGAAGTTGACTTCCTTGTGGCATGGCATCTAGCAAAATCACTATCTGAGTAACCTGAAAGCTCAATATTCCCACTAGCAGGATACAAGATACCAAGTGTGAGAGTACCTTCTATGTATCTTAATTTCCTTTTCATAGCAATAAAATTTGACTTCCTAGGTGCTGACTAGGATCGGGAACAGACACATGTAGCAAACGTGATATCTGTCCTAGATGCGGTTAGGTACAATAAAGACCAAATCATGTTTCTATAAAGAGTTTGATCAACGGAGTCATCTTTGTCATTAATAGTAAGTAGCTTAGATGTAGCCATGGGTGTACTACATGGTTTACAATCATTCATATCAAATTTGGTAAGTAGTTCTTTGACATACTTACTTTGATGAAAGAAAGTATCATTTTGCAATTGCTTAACTTGAAGACCAAGAAAGCACTAGATTTCACCCATAACACTCATTTCAAACTCTGATGTCATGAGTTCTCTAAACTCTTCACACATACCATTGCATATGGATCCAAAAATGATGTCATCCACATAAATTTGGACAAGCATCAAATCCTTTCCTCTCCATTTTAAAAACAAATTTTTATCAATTTTACCTTTTGTAAAGCCTATGGATAAGATAAAGGTGGAAAGAGTTTCATACTATGCTCTAGGTGCTTGTTTCAAGCCATATAAAGCTTTGTTTAGCTTGTAAACATGATCTGGATAAAAAGCATCTTCAAAACCAGGGGTTGGAATACAAATACCTCTTCCTTGATCTTGCCACGTAAGAATGCACCCTTGATATCCATTTGATACACCTTGATGTTGTGGTTGGCAGCAAAAGCTAAAAACAGTCTGATGGCGTCCAGTCTTGCAACAAGAGCAAAATTTTCATCATAATCAATGCCTTCTTCTTGTATATAGCTTTGAACCACAAGCCTAGCTTTGTTTTTTTTTTTTTTTTTTTTTACAACAATGCCCCTTTCATCTGTTTTGTTCTTGAAGACCCATTTTATGCCTATGGGACATACATCCTGAGGTAATTGTACAAGTTCCCCTACTTGTTGTCTTTTGAACTGTAGGAGCTCTTATTGCATGGCCTCTACCCAACTGTTGTCTTTTGTGCCTCTTGTACTTGACAGGTTATGTGAGTGATAGAAAACTAGCAAAAAGACAAATGTTTTGGATTGACTTCTAGTGAGAATCCTTCATTGATGTTGCCAATGATTTGGTCAGATGGATGGTTTTTAGGTAGATTAGATCTTGCTTGTATGGAATGATGGCATTTTGAGGTGAAGGCTACAGATGGGAATCATCTAAGCTAACATGTGTTGGCAATTTTGAAGAGCCAACATCATTTGGAATGGAGGTGGAGGTATAGGTGGAATGGGGGTAAAGATAGGTTGACTTTTGTTCATAGAAAATGGACTTTTGTCAACAGAGGTTTGATTAGATGAGCTGGCAGAGGTTTGGGGATCAACAACTGTTGATCCAGCAATGACAGAGTTCTCGCTGTTGATAGTATCATTTGTTTCTTTAGTGGATGAAATGACTTTGTATTGTGTATTCAAATGTATCCATAATCTTAATGTGAAGAGTGTGGCGTACCTGCATTGTTAGTCTTGATAGACACATCTTCAAACGTAAATTTATCTAAATCAAACAATTCAGCAAGATTTGTTGAGATTTTTAATGAAGAAAGTTCATTGAACTTTACATTCAAGGTCTTTTCTACACACCTAGTCCTTGAATTAAAGACTCTATAGACTTTAGCAGTGGTTGAGTATCCCAGAAATTAACCACAATCTACTTTGGCTGCAAATTTTGAAATTGAACCTTTTAAGTTTATAATGAAACATTGGCAACCAAAGATTTTGAAATATGAGATCAGAGTTTAATTTTGTATAGAATTTCATAGGCAGTCTTTTGATGCCTGGGTTTAATCGAAACTCTATTTTGTACATAGCAAGCAGTGTTTACAACCTCTACCTGAAAAGACAAGGGTAAACCTGAGTCTGCAAGCATTGTTCTAGCAGCTTCAATCAAAGTTCTATTTTTCCTTTCAAACACCCCATTTTGTTCTGGTGTCATTGGGATGCTGTATTGCCTAACAATCCCTTTAGACACACAGAAATCATCCAACTCCTTATTTTTAAACTATGTCTCATTGTCAGTCCTAAAGACTTTTACTTGCAGGTTGTAGGTCCACTTAGAGGATCAAGATAACCTACTTCCTTGTTATTTAACATACATACGAGTGCGGAATCCATGTAAGTATGCAAACCAAAGAGAAGTAACATAAACACAAAGTAACCAAAGACTCACTATCTTTTGATTAACTGGAGAGAGCTAGTACAAACACATACACACAATGTTCATACAGACTCAGGATATTCTCTCTGTGCTCTCTTGCTAAAACTGTGAGGTGCATGTTTGTTTATATAGGCCCAACACCCATAACATTCAGAAGAATGTTACAGTGCCACGAAGAAGTGCAAGGCCCACGAAGAACAAGTTCTTCGTGGCCTCTCCCATGAACAACCAGTTGTAATGAAGAACTTTTCTTCATGAATGGTTACTCGTACGAACAAGCAAATGGCTCGTATGAACAAGCAACTGGCTCGTACGAACAACCAACTTACTCGTGCGAACAACCAACTTACTCGTACGGAGGACAATTCACTCGCACAACAAGTGGTTCTTCGGGGAACCCGGCTAACAGACATGCTGCACAGCCAGCAAGATTAGAAACACAAAACTTAATAGTATGCACACATGCAACTATTTTACAAACAAGAAAAACTAAACATCGTACTAAATCAAGATAGGATGATATCTTGATTTGGTCGACCAGACTAAAACTTTACAGACGCAACAAACAAAGACCATACAATTACTAACGTAACTAAGAACAAGCGACAGATACAAAAGTGTATCAACAAACTCCCCCTTGACTGTTGCTTGGTCTTCGGTCCTCATTTCAAATGGCCTGCTTCACCCACATTCACTGAAACACTTTTAATGAACGTTGATTGAAGACCTATGTCTTAACTCTCTCTAGAACATCAAAACTTCCGGTTCCACTTGAGTTCCACCCGAGGCAACTGGATCGGCCACAATCTGCTGTGCACTAGACCCTACCACTGGAGTTGCAGCAGAACCCTTTGGTTGCGCGGATGAAGCTGGAGCATCAGATTACCAGGGTCTTCACTGTCGTGAACGCTTACGCTGGATCTCCTGTGCTTTGTGTCTTTCATTCCACAGAATATTCACCCGTTTTCTGCTCATTTCAAATCCGTCTTTGATACTATTAAAGCCTTCAACCAGTGTAGTATTCCGAGAATGATACCATTCTCTCATGTCGTCATGTTTAGCGGCTAGAGTTTTGGCAGATCGTTGTACAGCCGCACTAAGTTCTTTCAGCCTGTTCATTTTAATCTCACGAGCATTATCAGTTGCTCTCATCTGTTGTAACTGAGCTGCCCTTTCAGCATCCGCAACCCTCAACCATTCATTCCCCTCTCTTAACTACGTAATCTCGGCAGCTTGCTTTTCGACAATTTCCTTCAAAGAATTTATCTCCAACTGTTGCTTAATAACTGTACTCCAATTTGAAGACTTAAACTCTGAGTGCTTGTTGATCTGAGTTGCCGTAGCTTGTAGCTGTTAGAGTAGAAAATCCACCTTCTCATCATGTTCCATTTCAGAGAATAAACGACTGCGTCGTTCTGTACTTTGTTGGTGAGTTGCGGACTGGGATTGTTGAGCTGAAGAAGTAGTGGGTTGTGGTTGAACTGGAGTAGTCGCAACTGAAGGTGTTTCAGCTATTGTGGTAGTTGTAGGTTGTGGTTCGGAAGTTGTAGTGGGGGTCGAAATTAAAGCTTCAGCCTCCTCCGCTACGAAGTAAAACTGAGCTTCTACACTTGGTTCCAGTACGGTTTCTTGTTTTTGGGGTTGTAGTTATGTGTTCAGGTTGAGCTAATGAGGTTGCCATAGACTTTTTGCTCTTTTTCATTCTACGAACCGCAATTTTCTTTTAGCGTGCTCGTTCAGTCTCAACATCGGATAGAACATAATCAACATCTGGATCTGTTGGAATCCGTCTCATCTGCCTAACCCCACGCTCATCAACATAGCGTTCATACCCAAGTTCAAGCGGATTATCATCAGAATCCAATTCTTCAATGGTTGTTTACCCTTATCACTACCTGTAGTACCTACACCACTTGCACCACCATCACCACCTTGATCAACACCGTGATCATCACTCTTATCATCACTGTCATCATCATCACCTTTATCCTTTCCCTTTCGATGACCAAATTTATCTTCGATCATCTTCTTCAAAGTTGGTTCTTCATCATCCGACTGACTATCATCATGGCGCCACTTATCGTTTTCTAGTGCAACATATTCATCATTAGCCAGAAAACCAAACAACTTCGGAGAAGGTGTGCTTTCCTTGTAACGTTTTGCTGCCACACCTCTAATATCTTCAACGAATGCTCCATCATAACATCAAATTTTAGAACATCATTGTCGTTCTTTGGAAGATTCGGATGTTGTACATTCAAGATCATCTGGAGAAAACGAGGATACATCCAAAAATTGTTTCCACAAATTCGGTTCTTTTCAGGTTTTCCTTCAAGTTCGTAAAAATATACTTTGAAACACTGAATGGTTTGTTCAATGTCAAAGCTACCATCATCCCAACTAAGTCGTTATTCGCCATGTCATAACCACTTCGTCTGTTGCTTAAACACTGAATTAAAACATGCTGAAAGAGCTTGTGTCGGAGCGGCAACCATGCTTTGTTTAGCTTTCCTCCAAGAATATCTCTAACACATCTCATTCGAAGAAAACATCCACGTTGACACTTCAACGGAATTGAATATAGAGCTTCAGGATCATCACCAAGTTGTATTACTGAGTTTATCACTTCTGCGGAAACATCTACGTCTAAGCTATTTACTCTTTGGTGGATAAGTTCCTTTCCATCCACTTCAACAACATTAGCCGAATCCCAAAATTCCTTGATCAACGTCTTGTATACTGTAGTTTGATGCGTGATTGCATAATGTATCCTTGAGTCGCACAGAAACTTCATTATACCGTTGTACTCAGCAAGTTTATCTTCAGATCTAAATAGGCAACCATGTTGTGTCTCAGCTCTGACATAATTTCCACTTCTGACTTGTCAGTTTTCTTTATTGTGGGCTTTCTTTTCTATTCTTTTGGTGCCATCCTATACACAAAAGGTAACCAAATAAGAACAAACATAAATACACTCTGGAGCATACTCAAAAGTGTTCACTGTGATCTTTCTGTATGTATGCAACCCCTTCACTGAAGAACTACTAACTTGTACGAATAACAACTGACTCGTACGAAGAACAATTGACTACGCACGAACATCAACTGACTCGCACGAAGAGCAATTGACTCGTACGAAGATCAATTGACTCACACGAAGAAGAATTGACTCGTTCGCACGAAGAACTTCTAGTGTAGATTCTTCATGAAGAACTTGTTTTTCGTCAACACAGGTTCTTCGCATGTTGGAAATCAACGAAGAACAGTTCTTCATCTTGCCTAAGTTCTTCGCCCAAAATTTGTTGTTCGTGCCAGATAGTGACAAACAGCCAGATGGTAAACTATAACTGACACTTCAAATCAAAATACCCAGTTTGTTTTGTTTTTATTTCAACAATCCATGTAATTGTCAATTTTGGTTGAGTCTCAAATGGTAATGAACTGGGTTTCTTTGTTCAAAGGTAATAACCAAACCAAGAGTCATCAGTCGGTTAATGTGCAATATGTTCATATTCAAGAGATACCAAAATTCTCGAACATACCTTAAGAATATCACAAACAAATCAACTAAAAGGATTGAAGGTTGGACAGATGAGATTTCTTCTTAGTGAAGAGAAGATGAATAGTGAGAGGATAGAGTGAAAGTGAAGTTGCACTAAAGAATTACTTCACCTTTTGAACACTTACCTGGCACGAAGAATCCCTATTCGCACGAAGAACTAATTTTGTACGAAGAACTAGTGACTCATTCGCACGAAGAACTACCATTCGACACGAGGAACCACTAACTCATTCGCTCGAAGAACTATCATCCGCACGAGGAACCTCTGATTCATACGAGGAACTACTGATTCGTACGAATCCAGGTTCTTCTTGATTGAAACATCAGTTCTTCGTGGACCCTAGGTTTTTCGTTGACCTGTCTAGTTCTTAGCACATATCCACAGAGATCATAAGTTAGAAAATTTTCACATTGAACAGATTTTGCTCTTTGTTATGAGTTTACCCAGTTGCAAAAAGATACTTTATGAAGTTATGATAGCAAAACAATTGATTTTTCGGGCGTATCTTGGTAGAAAACATTCGAGCTTCAACCTTGGCTAATCAAAAATAATTTAGAAACATAGTAAACTAAAACAAATACTAACAGATAAGAACATATTGTAGATTAACTAGCAATCTTTTTCTGAGTTTCAAGGTAAGAGAATAATACCAGCCTTTAATCTTGCCAAAAACGATTTTTGTTAAAATTTAAAACTAAATAAATATTCTACCACAATTATCGATATTGTTATCCACATAAGCTCAGCTTATCAGATGTAATCATGATTAGGTGATATGATTAATATATGAATTATACTTACTAGCCGGTGTTCAACCACTTCACGACACAATCCCGTATCAAGACATGCACGAGAGAAAATCTTACCTGTGAGCATACTACCTATCATCTGTTTTGACGTATAGATTGTGAGATACTCACTTATTTTCCATGAAAACAATGTCACAACCCCGACCCGCAGCGGAATAAGAGTCGGGGCATAATTGGGTTATCACCAAAGCTCATGATATTACTAATATGTTTCATATTTATTAAAGTCAAAATTACATTCCCAATAATCCAAACATGTCCATACAATACAAAGAAAATAACCAAACAAAACAATTCCAAACTTTAAATCATTTTATTCTTCTAGTCCAATCCTATGTGTTTCTTGCTGCAGCTGGTTCACCTGTATCATGTGTAAAAATGGGGGTTTTTGGGTCAACATAAGTTGGCGAGTGAACCTTGTTAGATAAACATTTATTATTTATTTTCTTGTTAGTTTATCAATGAAAAATTGTGCATAATCATAAATGAGCAAATGTAAATAATCAAACAGCAGCAATAGCAGTCACAACTATAACATACAATAACATATGATAGCATACATTAATATACCAACGTCATACAATAAATAACATGAATGAAACTGTGCGATCAAGGCTCAATCAAACGGAGCCGATCGTATTGCATGTACTGAAAATGAAAAATGTCTGTGCGATCAAGGCTCAATCAAACGGAGCCGATCGTATTGCATGTACTGAAAATGAAAAATGTCTGTGCGATCAAGGCTCAATCAAACAGAGCCGATCGTATGTTGGCACGCCAGGTTCACGCTCATAATGTAATGGGGAACTTGCTCAACGCTCATAATGTAATGGGGAGCGGCGGCCTATGAAATTGCATGTACTGAAAATAATAAATTGAATCTAACAATAACCACACAAACAGTGGAAACAAACTGAATACACTTTTGTTCATGACATGATGTATGCACAATGATTTATATATAATATATAGCAAAACACATGATACACCCCAAAAACGTGATTAAAACGGGGAATTTGTAAAGATTCACTCACATTGGGTGCGTTTGATTGGAGATGGGGAGATGCGCACGAGTTGTAAGAGCGGAACAACGAGAAATTAACTAACCTAAATAATAACGGAAAATATAGTAAATGAGCGGATTTTATTAAGGATTTTAATAGAATTTTTAGATATATTTTTACGAGTTTAAGGCTATTTCCTATCTTTAAAAACATTATTTTTAAGTATTTTTAATTGATTTTTAAATTAAATTAAATAAATAAAAATATAAAAACATGTTGACTTTTTGCGACCATTGACCGTTGACTTGTTGACTTGTTGACCGATTTATTGTGTGACTGAAATGCGCTGGGTGAGGCTCGAACCCGAGACCTCCCGTACGCGTGCACGCAGCTCTACCAACTGAGCTACGTGTCTAACCTGAAATAATTCTGTTTTTAATTATATTTATATACTAATTAGATTAATCCGAAAATTATTTATTTTAAAAAGATTGCACGTAACGACTCGATGTACTCCACAGGTCTCGAACCCGGGACCTGTGGTTTAACGTGACACACAGTCCATCGCTGGACTGTGTGTCTAACTTGGTTAATATACAACTTTTTATTATACTTAACAACTAACTTGAATTAACCCGGTTCAGTTAGAAAAATAAAACGTTTTTATTACATAGAGGGTGCGTGTATCAGGGATCGAACTCGGGACGTATGCGTGTTTTTGTTCGCACACAGTCCACCGCTGGACTGTGTGTCTAACCTGTTCAAAATACCAATTTTAATTATTCTTATATTGTTAGCGCAGTTCATCTTCTTCGTTAGATTTTACAGGCAGTAGATTACACCGTTATATCTTGTTTAGTTCGATTGATAAACATTGTACAATCTAATATGAAATGGAAGAAATAATAGTTAGAAGTAAACATACCGATGAACGGTTTATTTCAGAATTCCGGCAAGGTGTCGGTCTCTGTTTTTTGTGCACTTCAACTGAACAAGACAACTAACCATTTTGATTAGCTAATCGTGGAATTGAAGTGATAAACAAACGTTAACAGAGTGTTTGAATGTCCTTACCGATTCACAGATGAAAATAAAGATTTCCAGAACTTTTCCGGCGAACTGGTATTATCCGATAGTAGCGTCTGAATTCGATTTCAAGTGAAAGGTTTGAGTTAGAAATAGCTTAAAAATTGTTAGACTACGACGGTATTGAAGGACTTACCGTTTTGAGGAAGAATACGGTTTTCCAGCGAACTTGCAGAAATTTCCGGCGAGTAAAATAAACTTCTCCGGTGGACTGTAAAGTGTGCGGAAATGTAATTAGAGGTTTGTGGAATGTTTCTGAGTCGCGAGAAGATCTTTGATTGCAGTAATTCAGGTTATGAGATATTTTCGGTTATAAAACCCATCATCATCAGAATTGAAGTCAATTCAAGTCTGAATTGATTAGAATCGTCGGTGCATCGGTATAAACCTGAATTCGCGATTATTCAAACGTTTAGACGGTTGAATAGCCGATTTCGGTTTTCAGTTGGCGCAACCGGTTCATCTAGGTTTGTATATAAGACTTATTTGTTTCCTAGAGTTGACAGAAAACAAACAAGTGGCGGAGTGGTTATGCGTGTGAGTGTTAAATCTTTGGAGTTACAACCCGGCTGACCCGGGTTCGAGTCCCGGCAGCCCCATTTTATTTTTAATTGTTTTATTTATACTTTTTATCAATTATAACTTTTATGGTTTAGTTTGTTTATTAATTATGTATCATTAAAAATTAAAATAAGCATAAATAGGCAACGAACATTTATAACTTGATATTCGATTACAAAATGGAGCGGGTTTGGTAAAACCCGTTTTCGACAAATGTTACAAACAAGCCCTATGTGATTAAATCACTTATTGATGAGGAACTTGATTTTCAAATGCATGCAGGGCACAGGAGTAAGTCAGTGAATAGGTTAGTACCAACGTACCGACAAGGAGACGAACTTAACTGCCGCATAAAGTTGTGACATATTATCACTTAATTATTAGGTGGATGTGATATGTTTATCACTTATTGATGGTCGTATGCAGTATTTACACAAATGTATGGTATCATGGAAGTTCTATACTTGCGTCCCCGTTATTTTTTGGTAAAAGATTCAACCATGATACCCGGATGATAAACAAGCATAAAGACCGCATATCTCAGGACCTTGGCATGCTATCAAACGAAATTTCGGTACCAAGACCATATGCCAATGAATGGTTCCCACCTGGCTTTCAGTCTGTTGTGTTTATTTCAAACTGCACATTTTAATCTGATTGTGAGCCTACCGATACATCATTAGTAGAGCTACTTATCTTTTTTGTTTTATGTTTTTGACCGTATTTGACAGATTACCGGTGTATTATCATCTTCTCTTATATTTCTAAAAACTTATTTTTTAATTTTGGGTTTTCTATTGTTTTTGTATTTTTCTGAAATTCTCCCCCTTAAATGCAGAAAGTACATAAATAAAGACATAAATAAATAAAAAACACATTTTTGTGCTTTTGCATTTTTCTCATGTTTTTGTATTATCTTGAAATTTTCTCCCCCTAAATGTAAAAAGAAAAAAAATGAAAATATTTTTGTATTTTTAGTTTTGAAGAAAATATTTACAAAAACGATTAGCCAATATGATTTACTCGGGTTTCACCTTGATGCCATTGACCAAGACAAGATAATGAAAATGTGATTTATCAAAAGCTTTTGTCAACAGGTCGGCACGTTGGTGATCGTGTGGATTTTAACAACATTAATAAGTTTCTTTTCATAACAATCTCGTATGAAATGATACTTATCTCAATGTGTTTGGTCTTTGAGTGTTGTACAGGATTACGAGTGATCTGTAAAGCAGCTTCATTATCAACATAAATAGGAGTAGTTAGAAATTCAAAACCGTAGTCGCGCATTTGCCATTGGATCCATAAAACCTGAGAGCAACAACTAGAAGCCGAAATATACTCAGCCTCACATGTTGAAGTAGCTACACAAGTCTGCTTTTTGCACAGCCACGTGACTAAGCGATTTCCCAAGAACTGACATCCTGCTGATGTTGACTTTTTATCGATCTTGCAGCCACCATGATCAGAATCACTGAATGCTGTCAAATCAAACCTATCATCCTTAGGGTACCAGAGACCAATGTCCGGGCAACCCTTCAAATAACGAAAGATTCTTTTAACAGCCATCAAATGAGAAACTTTTGGACTTGACTGGTAGCGAGCTAGAAGACACGTTGGATACATTATATATGGTCTTGAAGCAGTAAGATACATCAGAGATCCAATCATAGCACGATAAGGCGATGGTTCCATGTTGATGCACTTTGTGGCCGTCACTGTGCGAATAGGCTAGAAAGAGTGTGTATTAAATATTGTGTAGATTAGACACGAACACACGACCCAAGTGTGAACAAGTACTGGCTCGTACGAGTGACATGTGCCTCGTACGAGTAACTTTGTGCTTCTTAATTGTGACAACATCTCTCACTCGTACGAATGACCCTTCGTACGAGTGACAACATGCTTGGTTCGCACGAGCTGTGGGTGTTCATTGTTTGTTAAGTTTTGGAAGTTCCCTTCGGGGAACGCTGGCGGATTCTCTCCAGGAACTCCGCCAGCCAGTCAAGATGTATACTCTTTCGGTATGAATGAATGAATTGAAAAGCTTCTGCTGATTCTGTGCCTACATGTCTATTTCGTTCTGCCGAATCTGTTCTATCCCCAAAGCTTCGGTCTAGAACCGCCGCCGACCACGGGACCACATTCCACATGTTCACCCATTCCATCAGGAGTAATCCCATGATTTTTTAGCTAATGGAGTTCCCAAAGGCTTTGAGTCTTCCATTTGAAATCGTTTGAGAATATCTCCAACATACTTGGTTTGATGAATGAAAATCCCTTCCTTAGATTGATGAACCTGCAAACCTAAAAAGAAAAGTCATTTCCCCCATGGTGCTCATCTCGAACTTCTCTTGCATCACCTGCTCGAATTCTTTGCCCATTTCGTCATTTGTAGACCCAAAAATAATATCATTAACATACACTTGTACCAGTAACAAATCCTCATTCTTTTCTTTGATGAAGAGAGTACAGTCGATCAACCCACATCGAAAACCATTCTTGAGCAATAGAAAGAAAACGTTTCATACCAAGCCTGTGGAGCTTAATGAAGACCATATAACGCCTTATTGAGAAAGGCATACTTGTCAGGATGAATTGGATCTTCAAAACCAGGCGGTTGCTCAACATATACTTCTTCTTTGACACACCATGAAGAAATGCACTTTTCATCCATTTGATAAACCGTAAACTTCTAGTAGGACACACAAGCCAAGAAAATTATTATTGTCTCAAGACATGCTTACATAAACTTCATTATAATCAATACCTTCTACCTGATTAAAGCCCTTGACAACCAATCTTGCTTTGTTTCTCACAACAACTCCTTGGCCATCCTTCTTGCACTTGTAAACCCATCTAGTACCAATCTTCTTGTAGTTTTTAGGTGTTAGGACGTTTTGAGACTGTTGATACTTGAGTTTAATAGTTTATAGCTTGTTTGTAATAGTTAGTAAAACTAGAAGGGCTAAAAGTGTAATTTGTGATTCTAGTACTAGGGGCGGCGTAATTAGTGTCCCAAAGTATTTATTAAATACGCTGGATAGTCAGTTTGTATAAATATGATAATCAATGAAACCCTAGTCCAAGGTTCTTGGACATATTTTGGTGATTGCTCTTGTGTTGTGATTGTTGTTCTTGTGTTTAATCTGAAATATCCAAGTGCATTCAGTGATTATATCCTTTGGGATTTCATATACAACACTTGTTTGATTCATACAAGAATCTTCATCTTTTGGTTTTCTTTACGCATTCAAACAATCTATAGTTGTTTGGGTGATAACAATCAACCACTGTGATCCGAATCAGATTTGGGACTCGCAATTTAGTATTAGAGCCTTTGTGCTCTTGATTGTTTGAGTTTTTGTTAAGATTCTTCAAGTTTTGAAGGTTTTTTAAAAGTTTTCAAAGTTTCAAGGTTTTTCAAATTTTTGGACTTAAAATGGCTAGATCTGTGTGTTTAATCATTGGGTTGTTAGTAATCAGTATTTTGGTAAACATTTAGGTCATTTTGGTAAAATGAAACATGGATTTTGAGTCGTTTTTGGGTGATTAGAGGGTTTTTGTTCGTACTTAAACCCTGCTGGGCTATTTAACTTTGATGGCAGCATAGATAATTTTGAATGTAGCGTTTTTAACTTGAAGATCACGTAATTAACAAATACGCCGGCCTAACACCAGCGGATTTGTTGATTTCCAGCGAAATAGTGTCAGCGTAATTAATCGAAGGTGACTTCGAAGTCAGTGATAAAGATCTTCAGCGATTTTATCACGGTGATCGGTGCATTTAGCCAAACTCACATTTTTTATGTGTTCCAATGGATTTAGTATTGTCGCCGAATCTCGCAGCCAAGCATCACCAACGTATTTGTCAATTGCAGTGTATTTACTGTCTAGTCACTCTAATTCCGACGTATTTAATCCTACATCACGTTTTCAGACTCGAAATCAACCAACATGTCACTCAATCAGCTTAATCCAATCTCCCAAGTTGAACTGGAGACAGGAACAGCTACGAGACCTCCCAAGTTGAAAGGATCTAAAGACTTCAGTGGTTGGAAGAATCGAATTAAAGCGTTCTTTGATTATACCGGACTATACTTAATGGATGTTTGTCACTGTAGGACCGCATGTTCCTATGATAATCCGCGACGATGTTCGAACAATCAATGAAGACCCTTCAACATTCACTAAAGAGACAAAACTCTCATTCACGTGATCATAGGGCTCATCTGCTCTAACAATGGCTTTATCAAGGACGACAACAATCTGTTTGAAGAATACACATCAGCTCATGAACTTGTTGCCCTTATTGATCACTGTGAAGGGAACGAAGAGTTAATAGATAACAAGAGGGATATGGTTCAGAAAAATATGATATGTTTAGGAGTGTTTGTGGTGAAAGCTTGTCAGATCATATTAGTCGATTTTGGGCATGCTAACAAAAATGAAGAAAGTTGGTAATCCTGTTGCAAACTATGCCTCCATCAAGAAACTTTTGGACTCTCTCCCAAAAGAATGGAGTCTCAATGTATGATGATCAAAAGAACCTTCTTAACCAGCACTACTCCTGTCACACTTTCATAACTGATCAACACTCTGAAAGCCTTTTAAATGGATGTACTCAAGAGAGAAATGAACCAAGCAAGATACTCTTAGAAATTTACTCAATCTACTGCTGCTACTTTTGTTCCCAAAAATATGGCATTCCTTGCCCCCATAACCTCCTATGGTACAAATCCTCAAAGTGCTACCACATCTTACCCTAATGCTTCCGCAAGCTCTACAAAGGCCCCATCATCTAACGAGAAGACTATCGTGGCCAGTGATGCTCAAGCACTCAAGATATCCACCGAACATGTTGCATTGTTTAACACATTCCTGAGTAGCTATGAAGCTCTCATGTCAGGTGAACTAAAAAGGGATTTTCTCACTGCTGAAGACATGTATCAGGTAGATCCGGATGATATGGGGGAAATGGACTTGAAGTGGCAAATGGCAATGATTACCCTGTGATTAAAAAGTTTCAAGACAAAACAGGAAAGAGACTGGCACTGGGAAAAGCTGGTTTCGACAAGTCCAAGCTGAGATGCTACACCTGCAAGAATCTGGGTCACTTCAAGAGGGAGTGCCCACTGCTGAAAAACGGAAATGCTGAAGTCATTCCGACAAGAAGGCCAATAGCTATCAAAGAGAGTGATAATGTTGTTGATAATAACCCAAAAGCATTAGTGGTGGAACACTACGACTGGGCAGAAGATATAGCTGGGCAAAGAAGAAGTCAACAAAGCACTCATGGCAAAAATCTCTACTGCACCTGTCTCGTCCTCATCAAACTGTGTTGAGAAGCAAGCTGCAAGAATTCCCAAAGGTGACAAAGGTTTGAAAAGCATAATCGCTCCTACTGAACCAACTGCAGAAAAGGGAAAGAAGGAGGCTGATAAGACTGAATCAAAAAAACAGTCCAAGGAGCAGCAAGCAACAACAAGAATGAGGAAGCTGGAACTTCTGCAGCTGCCATGAAAGCAGAGTCTGCAAAAGACAAAGAGATAAGGATTTGGTAAACAGCATACCGTATGAATTTATAGCTAAACTATGCTCCCAACCATTTTGAACATCGTGGCACATTACAAATCACTCAACCGTGACTTAATTAGAGAAAAGGAAAAGGTTTTGAAATTTAACTAAGAACTGAAAGAAAACGAAGCTGCATATTAGAGAAAGTTGAAACTCAACTTTGGCTGAGATGCAACATTAAAAGAATTCATTTTTAGAAAAGATTTTATCATAAAGGATTTAACCGAAAGATTAGAAAAATCTCAAAATGAAAATAAAAAATTGCAAATCACAATTGATGAATGGAAAGTTAGTCAAAAGGCACTGGTTGATATTAAAAATTGCCAATGACCGACATTCGTGAAGGATGGAATTGGATACAAGGATAAGCTTAGAAACGAAAGAAAAATCTTTCTTCCTCCGCACAGCAAAAACTATGTACCTATGCATCTCCTCATCCTAAATGACTTAATCGATAAACATGATCTGTCGGCTCAAAATGTCCTTTTACAAAAATGAAAATATACTAACATTTCTAAAAGTAATGCAGATATGTGTAAGTGTAAAGAAGATGTGTGCGATAAGGATGATGACTGTGGAGGATCGAAAATAGGAATTGGTTACTTAGGCGACAGTTATTCTACAGTTAACCAGTTTTCCTGGAACTGTAACAAGAAAAACAGTACTTCTATTGGGATAACTATAATAGTTTGACTAGTATGGATGACTGTAATGGCTGTATGCCTAAATTTAATATTCAGGATGACTGTAATGGCTATGTGCCTACATTTAAGACTCACAACCCAATGCATGCTGTGGTTGAAAGTCAATGACTTAAATTCTGCTTTTAATATGAAAATATTGGCTTGAACTCCTGTATTTGTCCCAGGAATTGAAGAAAAATAGATTTGGAAAGTTCCTCACAGAGGAAATTCCCGAGTTTGTTCCATCATGTACAGGTACATCAGAGACTGATAAAGATTCAACTCAAGTCAGCAATAGTTATGACTCGAGTACACAACTTCAGAAAGTAATGAAGAAACATCAAGTGAAATCAAGAATCAATCTTGTCATCAGATAGTGAGATCAGTGAAGACGGCGTTGAGGATGAAAATCGTCTTGACAAAGTGAAGAAAGTCAAAAGTTCAAGTTATGTTGCATCATCAGATAACGCTTCAAGTAGCTCTAGACTCTCATCACATACATCATCTTCACACGTCGTGTCTACCAAAAAGAAAAGATCAAATTGCAAGAAATGCTTTCGCTAAGGTCATTTAGGACATACTGTGAAATATTGCAAGAGCAAGAAATTTTCTAAACCTAAACAAGATCTTGTCAAAAGTTTCACTGATAAATTTGTCTTAGAAAATCAGTAAAATGCATAGTAAATACAACTTGTTTTTGGAAAAGAAAAGAAAATATTATTGTTCAAAATCATGATAGATTAAACTTGAAGCAAATCTAGGTTATGAAAACTAACTAACCTGTACATATTTGTGTTTGTTGTTGTAAAACAGAATAAACTGCAAAAATGGCTTCGAATGCTCATGGAATATATTTGGCACGTTGACAGTGGATGCTCGAGGCATATGACCAGTTTGAAGGAACTCCTGAAGAACATTCGAGTCATCGATGGTGATTTTGTATCCTTTGCTGGAGATGAAACGGGAGGGAAAATTGTTGGAATGGGTGACGTCGTATCTAAAGCGCTTACATTAGAGAAAGTAAATTATGTTCTAGAATTATGTTACAATCTCATGAGCGTATCACAAGTCTGCGACAAAGGAATTTCAGTGCTGTTCAACGACGTGGAATGCTTATTCCTCAAACCCGAATATTCCATTCCTACCAAAATGATTATGCTCACCGCTCCTCGTCAAAACAACACCTACGTTCTCAATATGAAAAATACTAATCCAATGAGCATATGACGTGTCTAATCTCAAAAGGTCAGAGTCGGAATCACGTCTTTGGCATAGGAGGTTGGGGCATGTGAACTTCACAAATATGAATAAACTTTCCAAATTAAATTTAGTAAGAGAATTGCCAATAAAGAATTTCCATTTTCAGAAAAATGTATCGCATACGCCCAAGGAAAAGAACACAAAAAGCCGCACAAATCCAAAGCAGTGAATACGATTTCCGCTCCATTGCCATTACTGCACATGGATCTATCGACCCTATTAGTGTTAAAAGTTTAGCTAAGAGATCCTATTGCTTGGTGATTACAGATGATTCTCCGTTTTTCATGGGTATATTTTCTTGAAGCCAAAAGCGAAAACAACATCCACTCTCAAGAGCTTCATTCCCATGATTGAAAATGTGATCAAGTTGAAGGTCAAATCAGTCAGAGTGACAACGGATCGGAATTCAAAAACAACCTTTTATCTCCTTCTGTGAAGAAAAAGGAATAAGTCTTCAGTCCAGTGCAGCCAGAACTCCTCAGCAGAATGGCGTAGCAGAACGGAAGAATAGAACACTCCTTGAAGCTGCTCGAACTATGCTGGTGGACTCCAAGCTTCCTATCATCTTCTGGGTAGAAGCAGGGTCAACACAGCATGATATGTTTTGAATCGAGTTCTCATTGTTAAACCTCATGGAAAACACCTATGAACTTCTTTTCAAAAGGAATCCTCTGATAGATTTCTTTAGATCATTCAGATGTTCCTGTACACTCATCAACGCTGAAGACAATCTTATCAAGTTTGAAGCAGTCAGTGATGTGTGCTACTTCATGGGTTACTCATCTTCTTAAAAGGCGTACCGAGTTTACAACAAACGAACCAAGATGGTGTTGAATCATACTACGTCACTTTCAAGAAGGAAACTTCCACCAACACTAGAATTTCTTCTAACTGGTTTTATGATGTAGACATTGTATTCAACACTTTCGACATTGGTGAACCACTCACTGAAACCCAACCTACAGAAACAACCCCAATAGAACCATTGTTTGATCCTTCAGACATTGGCTTCACTCCTTAATCGTTTCACCCCAGTCTCTACCGATCTAATCCATCCTGTTGACGAAGTTAACGGCGACACTTCGGCTGAGAATGCATCTGCATGTGATGCTTCTTCTTCACAGCCGATTGTGGATGAACCACCTAAAGAAGACGAACCTCCAATTTATTACGTCGACGAACACTTCTCCAATCTACCTCAACAAGTTGAGACTCACACTAACGCAGGATACAAGACAAATCGAAATCATCCAATTGAGAATGTCATTGGTCCGTGGAAGATGGAGTTCGAACTCGTGGACAAACACATACCATCAACACTGGATGGTATGCAGTTTTTCTTTCGCAGTCTGTACCAAGAGACATTGAAGAAGCCATTCAAGATTCTAGCTGGGTGTAGGCAATGCAAGAAGAGTTATATCAGTTTTGTAAGCTCAAAGTCTGGGAACTCGTTGATCTACCAGATGGAAAGTATCCCATTGGCACCAAGTGGGTATTTCATAACAAAATGGATGATCGTGGTGTAGTCATCAAAATAAAGCAAGATTGGTAGTTCAAGCTTCCGACGGGAGGAAGGGATTGATTATGAGTAAGTTTTTGCTCCAGTAGCACGTTTGGAAGCTATTAGAATATTCTTAGCATATGCTCCATACAAAAACTTCAAGGTGTTTCAGATGGATGTAAAGAGTGTGTTTCTATATGGGAAGGTGAAGGAAGAAGTATATGTTTGCCAGCCTCTAGGATTTGAAGATCCACACTTTCTTGCACGATACTATAAGCTTGATAAAGCCCTCTATGGTCTTCATCAAGCTCCTCGAGCCTGGTATGAGACTTTGTCGACATATCTTTTGGAATGTGGGTATACAAGAGGTAAAATCGATATGACTCTCTTCATGAAAAGGATCGGAGATAAGGTGATGCTGGTGCAGGAATATGTAGACGATATTATTTTTGGGTCAACTGATGAGGCCCTATGCAAGGAGTTCGAGAAGGTTATGATGGCAAAGTTAGAGATGATCATGATGGGAGAACTCACGTATTTCTTGGGATTAGAAGTGAACAAAGAGAAGACGGTACCCTCATTCATCAAGCAAAATACATCAGGGAAATTCTCGCTAAGTATAATATGAACGACTTCAAAACCGCCATCACACCATTTGCAGCTCAGACAGAACTCACATCTGATCTTCAAGGAAAACCAGTGAACAAGTCCTTCTATCGCTCGATGATAGGCTCGTTGATGTATCTGACCACAAGTAGGCCTGACATTATGTGGGTTGTTTGCCTCTTTGCACGTTCAGACGAATCTAAAAGAATCTCATGAAGCAGCTGTCAAACGAATTTTTCGCTATCTGAAAGGAACACCCAAGCTCGAACTGTGGTATCCTAAAGATAGTAATTTTGATTTAATTCCTTATTCTGACAGTGATCATGCAGGTTGCAGGTTGACAGAAAGTCCGTTCTCTGGAGACTGTCAATTCTTAGGAAATCGGCTCATATTGTTGCAAAGCAAGAAGCAGACAACAGTTTCCACATCTACTGCTCAAGCCGAATATACGACAGCTTAAAGTTGCTACTCAAAAGTTCTTTAGATACAAAATCAGTTGTCGGATAATGGAATCAACATCATGAAGACCCCAATATTCATCGACAACGAGGCATGTCTAGGAATTGTGAAGAATCCTATCCACTACTCCAGAACAAAGCACATCAAATTCGCATTCATGCAATAGAATAGAAAATCAAGATGTTAAAAAAAGAAAATCGATTGAGGTGCCAAGCAACAACGTGTCAGTAGATTCAGCAATACCATCGAGTAAACTGCGAGTAGGCGGCAAAAGTTAAATTTCTTACACAAGAATTCTGGAAACCCACAATGTTGTCAACTTGCAGGTAACACGTTGCGGCATATGGCTTAATGGTCTTAAATCTTGCGTTGATAGATTGCCAAAGTCTGAGATTTCGAGTCATCATATTGACAAATCATTCGGGATATCATAATTGCTCTTCTACTGCATCAAGATATATGCTGACCTAGACACAATTATGCTATCTTTTCAAAAGAGCCAATGTGGCCAAAACCTACACAGATGAAGCTCTGATTGAGAAACATTCAAGTGCTTAAATCGTACCGTCTATGGTATCTGTCTTAGCCCTCGTTAGACATTGGTCTCTCTACTGTATGAAAGTACTGACCTGATCATCAATCGTCTATCGTTGAAATTCAAAATGAATGAAGTCAATATACTCACCCGCTATGAGGAATCTTTGTGCATACCTTGATAGCGGGCGTATGTCCTGATGTGGGACTCACGGGCACAACATTCTAACAGTCTAGCTTGAGTGGGGCCATTGCAATTCTTGTCAATATTACCACAACATGCTAAAACGCTCACTAAAAAAATGTTGAAGGAACGTTGCATGGATTTAAAGGGACAAACATACTGACAGTTTTTCTTGTGCCTTGATTATTCAATATTTTCTATTATTTTACAAACTGACAAAATGTTGCCAATATGATTTTTTGCAGGAAAGTCACGGGATCTGAAATAATAAGAAATATGTGAAAAAGGAAGCTTCGTGGCTCTAAAAATGATTTTCAGGGTTCAAACTGCAAATTTCTGTTTTTCTTAAACTTGTTCTCAACTTTTGTACTATTTTTAACTAAAAAGGACACATTTTTCGGGAAAGTTTAAGATTTTCGAGCGTATTTGTTTTTGAACGTCTTAACTTTGAAGAAACCTCATAAATAAACCTACGCAACGTAATTATCATTCCAGCATAATTATTAATTACGCTGGAAGATAATCTTGTATATATATGTATCAGATCTGAATATGCTTCAGTTTCAAATATCGTCATCTTCATTATACCAAAACCCATTCTCAAAACCCTCACATTCAAATTATTTCAAACACACAAGATCTGATTTCCTCATATTTGATTTCGTATGATTTCAGTGTTTGTATATTGATTGATCATTATTGAAACTTTTGAAATCAGGTACAAAATCGATACAATCATTGAGAATAACTGAATCAGTGTTCAAAGTTTGATTTTTGGGTTTATCAAGAAACTTTTGAAGCTAGCGTATTTATTTTGAATGCAGCGTATTTAAGTTGAATGTGGCGTATTTACGCAGAAGACAAGTGATCGCGGATTTAAGTCTTGAACGCGCGTTCAAGCAACCGGCGTATTTGACAAATACGCCGGTCAACCAGCGTAACAATCATCTACGCTGATTACATTCTCGAGACAAAACTTAAATACGCGACACATAATCAGCATAAATAAGCCACTACTGGCGTATATGTCACTTAGTCACATGCATATAAGTCGCATGTCCAGCGTTATAGTTGACAAATCCGGCTAATTGTAGGCGGATATACCAGCGAAATTATTTTTCAAAAACAAAATATTCTAATTTTTTTTGTAAATAATTTTATATATTCGTGCATATATATTCTTACTAACTGACAGTTGTGCTTCGTAACTCCGATCTAACTTGGCTTGTTTCTATACTTTCAGAAATGGTGAAAGAAATTATTTGGGATAAAACACGGAAGCACAATCAACCGTGTAAGATAAAGCCGCCACCAAAAGACTTTGAAGATGTGGCGGAATGGATAAACTCAAGCAAGATAAGCTATGTTGTTCAAGTTGATCCTATTATATACAATATTCACATTGAAGAATTCTGGAAAACAGCCAAAGTTTCAACCGTCAATGAAGTCAAGAGAATCACGGCTACTGTGCGAAACAAGAAAGTCACAGTAACAGAGGACAACGTGCATAGAGTGCTCAGTCTTGGAGATGATCATAAAGACCTACTCAGAGTAAAGAAAGATGATATCCTAGACGGCTTCAAAGGAATGAGATATGTCGGAGATTTTAGAGAGAAGAATGAGATTAAGTGGAAAGGCCTCACAAAGGATTGGCGATTTATTCTTCACGTGTTTGCAATGATCTTAGTGCACAAAAGGGAGGCTATGATGGTTTGAACCTAGAATGGTCAGCTGCTATGTCAACCTATGCACCAGACAACCGTTCGACATCTCGGGTCTGATTTTCTAATGTATGGTTGACAACGCAAACTCCTCCACATGGGCTATGCATCCCCTTTTGTTCAGCTTCTCATTAATGACCAGCATCCAAATCTCCCACACGACAATGCCACGTACAAGTTTCAGTTGCGACTGGCCGCCAAATCACGGAACTGAAAACTGAAGAGTGGGTGATGCTTCACTAGTGGATGTATAGAGAAGAGAGATTTCCTCTAGTGAAAGCTGCCTACGAAAAGTATAGAGAGGGTGTTAAAAGAAAGAAACAGACAGATGTTGAAGAAGAAGCAGAGAAGAAGAGGAAAAAACTAAACAACTAATAAGAAAGAACAAAGGAAAACACTTGTACAAAAAGGGGGTTCATCAAAGAAAAAGAAAGACACCCCATCTAAAGAACGTCTAATGGAGAGCAGCTTTCGGGCCGGTGGCACTAGAGAACACAGGGAGCACATTGAAAATCTACGTGCCATACATGAGGCAGAAGAAAGAGAAAAGAGAGAAGCGAAAAGAAAGAGGCGAGAGATGACGAATCTGAAACGCCAGTGACGGTCACTACTGAACAAGAACAATTAGATGAGTTTGTCGATCAACTAATTGTAGATCCCGAGGCTCCCACAGGTCACCTCCCCAGAAATGGAAGAAAACAGAGGAAGGATCGTTAAAAAGTGCTCAAACAAAGCAGATGCCTCTGTAAGTCCCTCGAAGACCTTGCCCATTTCAGGAATTGTATGATAAATTATCAAAGGACATCGGACAGGTCCTGCTCAAGAAATATGCCTTCTGAAGCATCAAGTGAGCGATACAAATGTGATCCGTCAAAATTTAGAGAGCAGAGAAAGTAAAACAAGGATTTCATGCATATGTCAAGGAGCAAACAAGATTTGTCAGATTTCAGCAAGATGGCATGGAAAAGATGTACAGAATGATAAGAGAACTATGCACCAAAGCAGATATACAACCAATGTTCTCAGCTGTAGATATCTCAATTATGAGAAGTTTAAGGTCGATGAAGACAAGAGCAAGGCTGAGGAGGCCGTGAAAAAGAAAAGACGGTTAGAATCTCGGTGAATGTTACCGAAGGAAACGAAAGTGAGGAAGAGGCGATGGATAAAGATGAGATGCCAGCGCGTTTCCTTCAATGAGGTTGGAAGAAGATATATTGTATGAAACTAAGGACGGTGATGAAGTGACTCCAATACATCCAGAGTGGTTCAGAAAAGAAAGATAAAAACTTCCATACTTTTATCAAGTTGTCACAGTGGAAAAGACATAATTATTGACGAGATAATTAGTTGGCAGTACTGTAATCTAAAAGGGATGTTTATTGTGAAAAGACGGGGTGCAGTGATTCAACACTTCAAATCTAGAGCAGACATGAAAAGCCTTCCTCTGTGGGATATACGTGAGCTTGGTAGGTTAGACATGACAAACCCGACCAAAGGTGTTGGGGCTGATTTTGAAAGACTGATCTTAAGAGAATGCGATCGGGGTTTTACAGTGTTCAAGCAATAGCGCCCTCGCAGAAGGGTATCTAAGACAATAAAAGATCCCATTACTAGAAAGGGAGTGGTAAGTTGGTAATTGATCCTGCTAAAGTCGAAACCAGAGTCAAAATCCCTCTAAAACCTGTGATGCTTACAAACTTCAAAAAATGGTTCTACAATGGGAAAACAGAGAAGTAGTGATCAGATCTGATTCTAATGAAGATATTCGTATAGTCTTTATGTTCTACCTATCCGATCTAAACATTCTTTATGGCCACAAGATTCATGTTGGTGCCGGAAATGAGTATAAAGAAGAAGGGATGTTGTTCCAAAGGGCGGTAGGAACGAGTGAGAGAAAGAAAGATCGAAATGATGGACATCGTGACCAGAATCGAAAAACAAAAGAGAAAGAAAAGGCTAGGAGAAAGAAAAGAAAGCAGAAAACATCAGCTCAGAGAAAGCTCCATCACCCACTCAAGTGGCATCAAAATCTCAACCTCGGTCTCATGCAAATATGAGGCCACTACTGAAGGATCCAACCACCACAAGTGAAGCTTTTATTAATCCATCTGAAGCACCAAATGAACAGTCTGCAGATCAAGCTGCGCTACATCCAAAAACCAAAGATCGAGATTATGTCGCAAGCCCTGAAGCTCAGAACAAAGATTGAAGACTCTCAAGTACACAACGGTCTATGGGGGATATTGTTAGGACGTTTTGAGACCATTGATACTTGAGTTTAATAGTTTATAGCTTGTTTGTAATAGTTAAGTAAAACTAGAAGGGCTAAAAGTGTAATTTGTGATTCTAGTACCAGGGGCGGCGTAATTAGTGTCCCAGCTTATTTATTAAATAATTGGGTAGTTAGTTTGTATAAATATGATGATCAATGAAACCCTAGTCCAAGGTTCTTGGACAGTTTTGGTGATTGCTCTTGTGTTGTGATTGTTGTTACTTGTGCTTAATCCGAAATATCCAGGTGTGTTCAATGATTCTATCCTTTGGGATTCCATATACAACACTTGTTGTTTGATCCATGCAAGAATCTTCATCTGCATCTTTTGGTTTTCTTAACTTTTACACATTCAAACACTAATCTATAGTTTTTTGAGTGATAACTTTCAACCACTGTGATCCGAATCAGATTTGGGACTCACAGTCGGGCCTGTCAACCAATTTCCACATGCCCAATTTTTGAAACTGCTGAAGTTCCTCTCGCAGTGCTTCAACCCATGAGTCTTCTTTCATTGCCTCCTTCCAAGATTTCAGTTCAACTTGGCAAACATAACAGGCAAAAGACCAATCATTATGTCCCCGATTCTCTAATTGCCGTATACAAACCAGCATTCTGGTTGCTCCTTAGCTGATTACGTGTCTGCACTCCACTCTGGACATCTCCTATGATATTCTCCTAAGGATGAGTATCATGGATTCGAGTTTCAAGAACATTGGGAACTCGAGTATTTATTCCTAAGTTGTTGATATTCAGATCAACAGCTAAATCAATAGCTAGAACCGATGAAGATGTAGATGCATGACCTTCAGTAGTCCCTTGATTTTACACATATGAAGTCACTTCCGAAATACAAGGAACAGGAGTAGAAGTAGCTTCATTTGCATCATGGAACTCATCATCTTCTGATGAAAAATTATAATCAACAGCATCTTCAATTCCTCATTTTGAACAATATTATTAACCGAAGTAGACACTTGTGGGTTAACAATAATTGGTCATACTAAAGACGAATAAACTGCGGTATCGCTTTCAAGTAACATTTGAACCACTGCAGACGCATCATCAAAAGCTGGCAGATTGAAGGAGTCAAACAGTCCATCGTAGTCAAACATCCAAGGAGCACCGAGCTCTTACTGATTCAGTGTACCTTTGAACCTTAACTTCACCCCATTCCTCAATCTTTTCCGTCGTCAAATTCCGCACTCTGAAATTTGGAGTAGCATATCCAAGAAAGAAACCTTCGATAGCCTTTGGACCGAATTTACCATATGGATCAATCATAGTGCATGGAGCTCCAAAAGGTTCAAAGAAAGACACATTCGATTTCCTTTTATGCAAAATTCAAACCATGTTTTCCCATGCCTTTTCACCATAAGAACTCTATTCATTGTATAGCACGCAGCAGCCACAGCCTCCCCCCAAAACTGAACAGGAAGTTCTGACTCTACTAACATAGTTCTTGCAGTCCGATAAGTGTTCTATTTTTCCTCTCAGCGACACCATTTTGTTGTGGAGTATAAAGAGAACTGTATTCATGTAGAATGCCCTTAGAAGAATAGAACTCATCCATAACATGATTCTTGAATTCAGAGCCATTGTCGCTTCTGTTCTCCTTATCTTCAAATTTTACAAGTTTTCAAGTAGTGTGAGGAAATTCTTGAGGATTTCAGGAACTTCACTCTTGTGTGCCATAACATTTACCCATGAAAATCTTGAATAGTCATCAGTAACAACTAAACAATATGCATCGCCAAAAGTAGTGTTGTGCTTCATAGGTCCAAAAAGGTCCATGTGAAGACCTTCCAGAGGCATATTGACGGTGTTAATTTTCTTCACAGGATGAGACTTCTTAGCTTGCTTTCCCTTTTGGCACGATACACAGACATCTTGTAGATGAAAATTCTTGACTGGTACACCATTCACAAGATTATTTTTCACCAAATAGTTCATTTTTCTCAAGTGAATTTGTCCCATTCGTCTATGCCAAGAGAATGACTCCTTTTCAGTGGCTTTTGAGACAAAACATGTAGCTTGTGTAGACGTAGTAATAGATTGGCTCATGTCAAGAATATACAAATCATTTATTCTTGAAGCCGACAATAGAATCCATTTTTTTGGGATCTTGAAACCAGGTTTTAGCACATAACAACCGACATCATCAAAATGAACCGTGAACTTCTTGTCGCAATTGAGAAACACTCAGAAGATTGTGATCTTTTTGACGAACATAATTTATCTTTTGAAACTAACAACACCATTGGAAATCATTCCTTCTCCAGTGATGTAACCGCCTTTATCTCCAGCAAAAGCAACATAGCCTCCCCTAATGCTTTTCACATCATAAAGGAGCCTTAAGTCGCATGTCATGTGTTGGGATGCTCCACTGTCAACAATCCAATGACTATTCATAGTTCCTCCTGGAACACCCTGCACATTACATTAACCGATTAGTTTGAGATGGGGACCCAAGCCTTAGTGGTCTTGGGTCGACCCTTATTATCTGTAAATGTGATTTCAATTTCTTAATGATTTGGAAATTTTGTGCCTCCCATGAAACAGTACCGGTTTTAGGTTTCCAAGATTGTTGACGTTTACCAGATTGATTATTATTTACAAATTTAGACACTTCTGATTTTGATGATCTTTGTTTTTCTTCTTGTTCTTTAACAATACGTTTGTCTTGTTTAGGTGACACAGATCGACGTTGGCAATTCTTTTCAGGAGGGACATTTTCAACAAACTTGGGTTTTACTGAGTTTGCACAATTTTTATTATGTGGCCAAACTCCCCACATTCAAAACATGATCTCCTTTCAACAAATTTAGGAGATGTTGTTTGATGACTTGATGTTGAACTTGAGGCCTAGAGGTACTTGGTCCATTATCACACCCATTCGTGTGTTGAGTGTAATTGTTTTGACTGTCACGTTTTAAAATCTTGACTTGATTCACAAAATCTATATTTGAGATATTTTCAAAAGTCTTGATTTCATCAGTACCATTTTAGCTTCAACCTTTGGTTGTGACACCTTATGTTTTTCAACTCGCTTTTCTTGTTGTCTACTTTTAGAAGCGATTAATGGTTGTGGTTTGATTGGATTTTTCTTTTCCAAAAATTTGGTTGTTGAATTTTTGAAAACTTGATTAATTGAAGTTAGATTGACATTTTTGATCAGAAAATCCTTGTTTGAGTAAATTCTCTCATCACCAATCAAAGTGTACAACACATTATCGCTCTTAAATGTAGAAACAATCGTTTTGACAGATTTGATAGGATCAATCTCTTGCTTTGTAACAGATTCACAATCGAAGTAGTAGGATCACATAAGATATGATTCTCAATTGAAATTTCTACCCTTTTTTCTTTATCAAGAGATTGGTCCTTGATCGGTCTCGTCCGACTCATCATTTGATGAATCATCCTCCTCTATTATAGGTGGACTTGGATCAATAACAGATGATAAGTTCTCTGTCTTTCTGGATTCATCTAAGGAATTGTCCAGTTTAAACCCTAACCCTGCTGCAAACTCTTCGGGATTAAGAGGTATAGATGGTTCAAAACGTGGCATTTCCTCCTTGTCAGACAATTTGGTATAATTGTGTTTCAAGGGTGGTGGACACGATTTATACCCAATGCATTTCACATCTCCCTTAAGTTTTTGAACATCAATGATGTCATCAAGCACATATCGGGAGTTAGAATAACTCTCCACTTTTATCTTGATTGCATCATGCTCGCATTTGGCAATGGCTAACTGCTTTTTCGTTTTTTCAAGGATATTAATGTAGTTATTAATAGCCAGTTTGCTTGTTCAACTGTTGTTGTTAACTCAGACCCGCTTTTCTTAAGAGTCTCAATTACAGATTTGAATTCTTTTTCATTTCGAGTTAAAGCCATATTTGCCTCTTTGCATTTTGACAGTTCAAACTACTAAGCTTTGATTGTGACTGTGAATTGTTTCAAATTTAGTTTTTAAGTCAGCACAATCATTGCATATCCTAGGAGAGTCGGATTTTACCTGACTTGTTGAACCTGCAACATTAGCCATAAAAGTAGTATGATGAGAAAAAGATCCATCGTTGGCAAAGAATTTCTCTATTTCCTTCGATGAAACTTCTGCTTTCTTTATCAACCCAGACGTTTGACCTTTCAGCTTCTCTGCTTCTTTCAGCAACTCATCGACCTCAGTATCAATCTTTTCCCTGACATCTCAATCTGATCCATAACCACCCACACTTGAGCTTTCCTCGTTAGAACTCTCATTATACCCAAAACTATCATCATCATCATTAGAGTCAATACTGTGAACATGTTTGATATGATTGATTATCTTAGAATAACAAGCAGTTCCTCCTTGATTCTCATTTCCCAACTGAACTGACCAATCACATCCTTCATCTGCTTGTACTACTAAAGCTCTGCTTGGGTTGTTTGAAGGCCCAGACTGGTTGCAGTTGTTTGGGTTATTAACAGCTACTATACCCCCATTCATTGTTAACTTGAGTTGTGTTGGATGAGTTTGGTTTATTTCGGAAAGGGTTGTCATTTCCTTGCTTGCTAGGTCGACTACATTCATGTTTGAAAAGACCTTTCTCACCAAAATTCAAGCAAGTAACAGCATCTTTATCAAAGCTATACTTTGTGTGTTTCTTTCTAAACTTGTTCTTCCAGTTCTACTCATGTAGTCTTTCACTCTTCTAACCGCACTTGCAAATGCCCACTTAATATCCATCAACTCCATTTCATCCTGTCTATTTACAGATAGTCCTCATTAGTCAAATTAATGTTTCCAATTTGACCAACGACTAATCCACAGTACGCACTAACCATAGTGTTCAGAAGTTCCATGTGTTCCCGAGCAACTTCTACACTGATCTTGGAAAGATGTGAAGTATCAAGTCTGATGGCATTAGGATTTGAAGGTTGAAAGTTGTTACATAGAAAGCTTGTTGAGAAGCTTGTTGTAGAACTTGAGGTGTAACAACTTGTGGTTGAGGAAGAAAGGCTTTTGGATCAAATGCTTGACCATAGGTTTGAGCACTTGAACCAGCTGATTGATCTGTATGAACTAGCTGTGGTAGAAAAGGGTTAACATTTGACACAAATGTTGTTTGGAATTTCGGTTGTTGAGTTGTACTAACGCTTGTGTTAATACCTCCGAAATACATTTAGGGTTTTGTGGAACAGGAACTATTTTCACTTTTTGTATATCTTCTTCATTCTTGTTCTCAAGCTTCTGAACGAACTCATAAATACTGATCATATCCAAAACACCTATGTGCTTTAGCAAGTCAATAAATTAACTCCACTTAGGTGGTAAGGCATCTGCAAAACGCATCACAATCTCTTGTGGAGATGCATTCACCTTGTATGAATACATTTCACTAAGCAGATGATAGAAACGAGTTGTCATGTCGCTTAGTGTCTCATTCTCCATGAACAGAAAACCTTCAAACTCTTTATTCAGAAGATAATGTTGTATCTTTCTAGTTGCAGTTCCTTCCCCTCTTGCTTCCGAAGTATCCCACAAATTCTTGGTTGTGGTACCGTATACAAATTGATGATAAATATCCTTATGAAGTGCTTGTGTAAGGATAGCAAATGCCTTCTTCTCTAAATCATAAGCCTTTTTATCATTTTCATCTAAGTTGGCGAAAGAGGTTGGATTTGATCCTGCTTCTTCGAGAGATTCCATGTATGGTGTAGTAAAACATATCCACAACTCTGTATTTTGACAAAGACCATACGTATGAAAACGACTTTCCATGAAGGATAATCGTTCATATGATTCAACTTTGGTGGATAGTTGTTACTTCCTGTTTCACTCTTGCTAATAAGAAGAGTCTGAATGCTTTAATTTTGATTTTCCACGCACGCCCATTGATTAGCGGTAATCATGGCCTTTGATGAGGCATTAATCATTTAACCCATGAGGTTGTGGAGCTAGATTGTGGTGAATCTTGGTTTGTACTTGAACTACACCCCCAATCCCAAGGACAGTACCCATTTTGCTTGTTTTTTTTTTATGTAAATCAACTTAAAAATTCAAAATTCCATGGATTAACTTGAAATAAAAGTCTTTTGTTAAAGTTCACAATTTCAAAAACCACGAAGCATCAGTTCTCACGAAAAACTGGTCATGAAAAACTACTACCACGAACAACCTAAAAAGTCACGAAAAACGTGGTTCTTCGTGCGAACCACTGATTCGTACGAACCACTGATTCTTCGCATGAATCACTGGTTCTTTGTGGGGTGGGTTATTCACAGGGGGGATCTTTCGTAGAGGTTGGTTGGTGAGAAGTTTCCTTTTGTATCAGAATCTTGTTTCTGAGTTTCTTTGAAAGTTGTAAGTTGTTTAGACAGATTTGGTTAAAAAAACCAAAAATTCCAAAAACATCTTTTCAGTCAAATCTTAAGATTTAGTCAACACTCAAGGAATATTCAGGTGAGTTTTCGATAGGTGCTTCATCGAAAAATATGTCGAACTAAACTTTGATAGAAAATTTCAAAAAAAAAAACGTATCCTAACATGTCTCCATGTATTTTAACAAGGTTTTTTATAAAAAAAATTGAAAACAACAAGTTTTACCTAAGTTTTAAACCACTTTTATTGTAAAAACTTAAGTTTCTTGTTTGAAGTTCAAGAACACTTCTAGGAAGCTTCACAACTTGCTCAAACAAAACACTATGCTTGGTTTTAAACAAGGAAGAGAGCCAAGGCTCTGATACCACTTATAGGATCAAGATAACCTAACACATATACGAGTGCTGAATCCACGTAAGTATGCAAACCAAAGCAAAGTAACACAAACACAAGTAACCAAAGATTTACTATCTTTTGATTAACTGAAGAGAGCTAGTACAAACACACACACTCACAATGTTCATACAGACTCAAGGTATTCTCTCTGTGCTCTCTTACTAAAACTGTGAGGTGCATGTCTGTTTATATAGGCCCAACACCCATAACATTCACGAAGAATGTCACAATGCCATGAAGAAGTGCAAGGCCCATGAAGAACAGGTTCTTAGTGGCCTCTCCCATGAACAACCAGTTGTAATGAAGAACTGTTCTTCGTGAATGGTTACTCGTACGAACAAGCAACTGGCGTGTACGAACAACCAACTTACTCGTAAGAAGGACAATTCACTCGCACGAACAAGTGATTCTTCGAGGAACCTGGCTAACAGACATGCTGCTCAGACAACAAGATCTGAAACACAAAACTTAACAGTATGCACATATGCAACTGTTTTGCAACACAAATAAACTAAACATCGTACTAAATCAAGATAGGAGGATATCTTGATTTGGTCGACATGACGAAAACTTTACAGACGCAACATACAAAGACCGTACAATTACTGACGTAACTAAGAACAAGTGACAGACACAAAAGTGTATCAAACATGTCAAATTGCTTTTCAACTTGTTTTAAAAAATTTTGCAAAATACTTGTAGTCTCATCTTTGGAGTGCATGAAGTACGTCCATGTAAACCTTGAAAAATCAACAATTATGACAAGACGATATCTCTTCTTTTTAAGATTCGTGATTTTTACAGGGCCAAACAAGTCCATATGTAGAAATTGCAGACACTGACTTGTTTTGGACTCTTCAATTGATTTGTATTAACTTTTATGTTGTTTACCTTTCAAACAGGAAACACAATGTTCATCACATGTGAATTGTTTTGATGGAAGACCTCTTACAAGACCGTGTCTGGAGAGTGTAGTGATAGTTTTAAGATTTGTGTGACCAAGGCTTCTATGCCATAGTTCTATCTCTTTGTTAGAAGCAACTAAGAAAATACATGCATTGGACATTGGATTATTTTTCAAAATATCAACTACATACACATTGCCACTCCTGTAAGCAACAAGCTGTGCTTTGCTCTCACTATGATTTGATCAATCTTTTTAACCACTTCTAGCCGAACAATCTGACAAGTTTTCTTAGTAAAGAATGACCCATAGACTTTGTTACTCATTTGAGATACACTAAGAAGAATAAATTTTAGATTGTCAATAAGATTGACATGTTCAAACTTGAGTTTCCCAGCCTAGACAGTCCCTGACCCTAACACCTTCCCTTTTGAATTGTTACCAAAGGATACCCCTCCATGTACCATGAAATCTTTGAGTAGGGTTCTACATCCTGTCATGTTCCTGGAGCCTCCACTATCTACATACCATAAACTATCAAGGCAAGTAGAAACTCCATACACATTAGTAAACAATTAGTTTAGGTGAGTTTCCAAAGCTAGTATGGCTTTGGATGGGGTCATAGACATTCCAGCCTCAAGTCTAGGAATATGGTTCAGTGTTTTGAATAGATTTTGGTAACATCTGTTGTGGACCATTTCCTATCAACTGATGATAACCATGAGGATGCATGTTAACCTCTTGGTTCAGATGGTCTTTTGTAAACCTCATAGCCAAGTGGTACACTCTAGTAAGTAGGTTGGCCATATCCTCTTGGAAATTTATTAGCTAGTGGTACATCTGTTACCTGAACCTTTATGGAAGTAGAGGTTATATTCAATTGTTTGGTAACAGATGTTTGGACAGGGATAAAAGTCTGATGGTCTTTTCATTTCTTAAACTCTGTGTTTTAGATTTATACTCATTTCTTTTAACATCAAATTTTTTGAGATAAACACACTCTTGAGTTTTCTAGTTTGATCTGTCCCCAAATGGTGCAATTTGGCGAATCAATGATCACACTTGTTTTATTTATATCATAAGCTTTTAGAAGAAAACAGGTTTTAGTGACATGATTCTTTTTTTCACAAAAATCACAAAACAAGTTTGAAATTTTCTCACTTTTCTTCCCTTTTCATGTCCTTTTGTTAGCAGGTGTTGTAACATCTGTTGGAATATCTTTAGGGCATGATCTTGACTTGTGGTGACTTTACACCTTCAGCGGTTGAAAAATCCATTGGCTTAAAGTTGTCAAGAATGTCACACTTATCTGACAAGGTAGGTTTGAATTGATACTTTTCAATTTCCTCAAAAGTTGAGGATTTTTCTGGTCTTTCTAGAACAATTTTCTTACCATTTGGTTCAGTGACTTTAATTTCTTGACCAGCCAAATTTGTTGGAATAATTTCAACCAACTCACAATCATTTACAGCAGTGTTTTGAGAAACTTGGTCATGTTTTCTATAACCTACACCAAATTTTACATTGCTTTGGATTTGTGATTCTAACATAAGCACATAACCTTTACAGGATTCTACCCACTTTTCAGAAATAATTTGGGTATATTCAAGCTCCTTTTTATAACTTTGATATTTTTCTATCATAGTTTCGAGTTAATCCTTGGTTATGCTGGACTCATGTTTGAGGTTACTGATTTCAGACTCTTTTTCAAACATTTTAGATTTTAACTCTTTCGCAAGTTTTTTAAACTGAATTTCATCATCTAAAATTTTGTTTCTAGGGTTTTCATTTACCTCTTTTATGTTAGCAACAGCAGTAATACATTTTCCTGAACATAGGTCTTTAAGAGCTTGAGGTGATACCTTAGCAGCAGCCATCATGGCACAGTCACATTCGCTTTCACAAACATTGGTTTCCCATGGGTCTAACACTAAGATCATAGTTTCTTCACCAACTTTCTCTTATGAAACATCTTTCACAACATTTTCACAAACATCATTAGAATTTAACACTACCTCCTCAGACTCATCCCTTTTAAGTATTGTGTCTAGTTCCATGAAACAAAAATCATCATGTTTCTTTTTAGTATTAGCAACTCGAGCAAAATTTTCATCAATCAGTTCCTCAGGTAAGCTACTCCAATCAACAAAACCTTGTGTAAAGAAGCTTTGTTGACTGGTCTCTGCAGAAGCAGAGGTTTGTGTAACTTGTGGTGTAGGTTGCACTTGAACCTGAGGATTTGGGGCTTGAACATACTGTATCTAGAGAATAGTGGTTTGGACATATTGAACTGGAACAATGGTTACAGGGTTTGCAAAATGAGCAGTGTTTTGCATATGAGGAATATGGTAAATTGGGAATAATGGATAGTGTTTTGTGTGTTTTGAGGTCTAGGACTTGGGTGTGTGATAATTGGACTATTTGTTTGACTCCTACTCTCCCTAGCAAAATGACCTAACCTGTTACACTTGTAGCATTTAATCTTTGACTTATCCAACCCAACTTTTAACCCTACATGCAACCCTAGGAATTTTCTACCAGTTCTTTTATAGAACTTGCTGGTCCTAACACTCAGCAATGTCGGTTGGTGTAATATGTTCATTTCTTCTAAATCAGTTGGATCAAAATGTTGAAGATCATTAAGTTCAAAGGATAAGTTGTCAGAAACTTAGTTGTCCCCCATTTGCTGCAAAAGCAAAGTTAGGTGAGCAAGAATCAGAGTTGAAATTCCCATCAGCTGTTATGTTAATAAAATGATCATAACTCTGTTCCTTGCTACTACCAGAGGTTTCTTCTTGACCAAAAAGTCTTTATACTAACAAAAGAATAATCATCAGCCACTTTTCCTAACTCTTGTAGCTTATTTTTCTGGTTAAGCTCTCTCTCATAAGTGAGAAGCCACCATGAATCTCAGTCAAACTCATCTCTTTGAACCCAAAAGCGGTTCTAGTTACAAAGGCAATAGTGTCCCATTTTTCTAATAGAGATCTTAGAAATCGACTATTCAAAGTGTAATTTGGATATTCGACTTTTACTAGTTTTAACTCACTAATGAGACAACTAAACCTTTCAAATTGTTGAGTTAATGATTCTCCTTTCACATGACAAAATGTTTCATACTAGTTGGTTCAAAACTTCTCTGTTATTTTCAATAACCTCTTCAATGCCACCAAATTATTCTTTTAGAGCATCCTAACTCCTTTGCACTGTTGCAGTGCAACAGGCTAGCATAGATATCATTAGGCAAATTAGTTGCCACGATACTAAATGCCTTTACATCTAGCTCAATTTTTTGAAAATCTTGCTTGGAGTAATGTTCATAACTCTTTGGAACTTGAACTTTTGGGTCTTCGGCACTCCGTACCATCAGAACATGTGGTCCGAAAATAACCGATTTCCAGCAACCCGTTATATAGCTGTGCAAGTATGTGACCCATCTATCATTGCCAAATATTGTACTTTGACCTGACACGTATTGGAGGTTTGTACATGGTGCCAGTGTTGTGTGGATCTTGTGGATTTTGAGACATTCTGATTGTTTACAAACAAGTTTTTGTTTAAAAACTTTGAACGTAAATAAACTTTTACTCTGTTTTCAATACAAATGAACAAATGAATTAGCAGTGAGAGCTATCAAGTTTATATCACATTGATTGTTAAATCATATTTGCACGACCAAGCTCTGATACCAATTGTTAGGATCTGAGTTTGATATTAATGTGATTGTTTTAGATGAAATCAATGAAAGAAGATAGTAATCAACGAAACAGTGTAGCGGAAATGTGTAAAACTTTAAAATCACAAACCACTGAGCATCTTTGGCTGACGTCACTATGAAAGTGACATTTAACAAACTAACAAACTCTAAACTCTGCTAGGCCTAAACACTATTAAATTAAAATACAATATAAACTCTAATGATAACAACTGTTGAGACATCCTCTTTTGAGCTTTATCCTTTATTAGTCTTCAGCAGACTTTACTTCAACAGGCTTTATCTTCATCAGAGGTTCTCATCAGCAGACCTTTGATTCTAGCAAATCTTAGCCGTTGAACAGATCTTGTGAACAATCTTTAAGTCTCAGCAGAGTTTGGAGTAGCAGATCTTTATTATAATGGTTCAGATGTTAGAGATTTTTTAGCTTTTCAATCATCTATTCTTTGTAGGGTTCAATAGATCCAACAGTTAGGATTAACCCGTCTTTGTGGTTGGATTACCTCTTTGTAATCGTCTTCCATCAAGATTTTGTGAGTGCACATGGAAGGACTAATGCCTTTGATGTCCATTAGTTTCCATGTGATTGTCATTTTGTGTCTTTTAAGTAGATTGAGTAATTTTTCTTTTTCAATAGAAGTGAGATACGAAGAAATGATAACAGGAAGCTTATGTGTATTATCCAAGAATGTGTATTCTAAGCCTTTCGGAAGTTCTTTGAGTTCAAGGGAAGGTGGGTTTTCAATAGATGGCTTAGTTTTTGGTTCTTCATCGCGGTTGATAGCCGAAAAGGTTTGTTTGGTTGCGACTTCCTCTTCGACGAATTGGTCACATTTTACCTCCGTATCGAGTGGTTCTACCTCATCTTCCGACAAGGGGTCATCATTTCCAATTGGGTATTTCATTGTTTTATTTATGTTAAAGTTTCATTTGTCAGCCCCAAGTTTAATGGGAAGATTATGGTGTTTTTTGTTTAAGCAAAGCTTGATGGGTTTTTATGAATGGTTGTCCCAACACGAGTGGAGCATCATCTAGGATGATAAAGTCAGTTGGTATAATTGTTTGGTGTATTTGAATGAGAACGTCCTCAACCACTCCCGTAGCATGTTTAGTTTTTCGATTAGCCAAGAGGATACGAATTTTGATTGAAAGAAAATCACAAATACCTAATCTTTCAATTACATAGCTAGGCATTATATTAACACAAAGATCTTTATCTATTGAAATGTTACTAATATAGATGTTTTGAATAAAACATGTTACCAGTTTTATGTTAGTTCAATTTGTTCATCTTGTATTAGTGAAGTTCTATCTTTAGTTAGATTAATATGTGCCATTTCTCTGATTTTAGGATAGTGTTTAACTCTTTTAAAAACTTAGCATGAGATGGAACCAAACTATGATTTTTAAAAGAAGGTTGTAGTATGTGTATTTCTTGGAGGTATTGTTGTTCCTCTTCGAAATTTACCTTTGTATACTTACCTTCCGTGCAGCTCTATTCGGGTTTTTCATCTTCATATGTTGAGTTTTCTTTGAGTGATTCCTTTTTCTTCGGCTCTTAAGGTTTTACATCTTCTATGATTACCTCCTTGATACAAATGGTCTCTTCTTTTGCACGAGATTTCGTGATCAAGAGTTCTAAGTTTTTGAGACTTTGTATGAGGCATTCAGCTTCGGAGATGATTGTGGGTGGTGTCTCGTATGTTTCAAAGGGTAAAGTGTCCCAATCAAAGCTTGACTTTGGGAGCTCAAACCTTGCTTCCTCATATGTTGTGTATGAGGTTGATGGTTGAAAAAGGTAACAATTTTGTACCGAATGGGATTCAGCGCATATGGTACAAATGGTTCCTCGTAGTCCTCGTAACAGTGGTAGTTAACCAAAGATGGGAAATCAAAAGTAATACATAGAAGATTTGTCTTCACCAAGTGATGTAAGAGATTAGCCAAGCATGGTCATTGTTTGACAAGAACTCTTACTATCAATCTTAGATCCTGAGACTACTACACATTCTAAACTCTAACGGTTGTGATGGATGATGGTGTTGGAGTGGTGGAGAAGTGGTGGTGAAGTGAGAGAGAGGGATTCCAAGGGATGGATTGCAAATGCACCAAGCACCCCTATTTATAGCTGAAAACAGGCCTTTCACACGGTCGCGTGCCCAAAGGGCATGGCCCCGTTTCTCCTTCATCTTTGTCCTCATTTGATGAGTTGTGTCTATCCGTATGTGCACACGCCTGTGTGTCAGAGGCACTGCCTCGTGGTCTTGTACTTGTTGTACTATTGGAGATTTTGCATATTTAGGAGTTGACTACGGCCCGTGTCCATGGGACACGACCTCGTGTCTATTGTCTCCTTCTGTTTGTCTTTTCTTCATGGATTTTGGGTTAGGGCATGGCTGGCCCCATGCCTTGGTGGCACGACCCCGTGCTTGTCTTCTGATTTATTGTTATTGGTCTTGGGTGAAGCTCGGAGGGTTGGTATGATGTGTCAACTTCTCTTCTTTTGTATATATCTTGGTTTTTGCCGTTAATTTGTTCCTTTGTGCATTTAAGCTCTTTTAATCCTGAAAATCAAAAGTATACAAAGAAACACACTTTTTCCAACGTCAGTACATAAAAGGGTTGATTTTATACCTTATTTGATATAATTTATATGTTTCATTTTGCGCATATCAATAATATCATGTTGCACAACAAAAGATTGGATCACAATTAGACTAATTAATATTTCAAGATTCATATATTAAGATAACAGTGCTAAATTTTAGTTTGCTAGCAGTACCTGAGAGATAAGTTTGGGTAATGAATCACCAACAACAAGGGCCTCATCTTCGCAAGTTGGAATTGAGTCAAACAGTTTGTTTTCAATGAAGAAAACCGTGCTCCACTTGCGCCTGAACACCATTGACATGTGTAATGTGACCAGTGTGGATAGCGTTCTAGACTTGAATATCCAAAATAATTATGGCGCAGATAGGGTGCTATACAACAAACCAGTTGATTCTAGCGACCAGAAAACCCAAATCTGGTGAGTTTCATAACTTATTTTTCATTCTCGATTAATAACTTAAACCTGAATTCGATCAGTCGGCTTTTGTCATCTCGTCGGACGATGAAATGATTGGTGATTCCGGCGCCGATAGGGTAAGTTTTCTTTCAAATAGGGTAATGACACAAATGGTCCTTGTAATTAATATTAGAGCAATGACATAAATGGTCCATTTAAAATGGAAAGGTATTTTAGTAACTATATTGAGAATTAATAGAATAATTAACTAATTTTGGTGTTAGTACCCAAAGGTGTTACAAAATTGAAACCTGGACCTGTTAAAAAAGTTAGTACCCAAAGGCGAAAGTAGCTATATAAACAAACCACATGGTCCATCTGTGTAATTAACTCTTGTAACAAATAACATTAATAAACAAACACTACATAATTTAAAAAATAAAATATTACATAACTTAAAAAACGAAACTAAATGAAACATTACATAACTAAAAAGCTAAATTACTTTTTGAGTCCTTATGTTTCAGTGGTTTTAACCACTTGAGTCCAAAATTAAAAGGTTTAATGCCTTGAGTACCCAAATTCTCATTTTGTAACCCTTTAAACGTTTAAGTTCTTCTGTTAACTATTGTTAAATAACCAAATTGCTCATGTAGTTAAAAAATAATTAAAAAAACTAAATAAAATCATACTCACCCCCTCTCTCTCATAAATCAAACTTCAAACCTAAATTCAAACCCTACCAGCCATCTCTCTCTAATCACCATTCTCTCTTTCAGTTGTTATAAACACACTTACCATAGAACAGTTGAATCGAAATTCACATAAAGATACACATACTAGCTTGTGACGATAAGTTGACATGGTGGGGATGACTTATTCAGGCGTGGTAATAATTGCAATAGCAGCACCAACCGTGCATTGATTTTCAAATCTGCAAAGTCATTAGCTCGAGTCTTGGAGATTAAAAAATCAGCTCTTTACGATTTTAACGAATGTTTCGAGATTAAACAATATATGCTCTATACGATTTCAATAAAACATTTCAAATATGCTTTGTACGGTTTTAATAAATGTTTGAGATTAAACAAAATCTGAAACGTATCGATTTGAATATGGAAACGGGCGACGGATTAGGATCTGGATGAACCACCTGCACAAATTGATCTGAATCTGGATAACGAGGGTGGAGATTTGGGCAGTGGATCTAAATCTGGATGTCTTATGATGAATGGCGAAAGTTGTGTGTGTCGTAGTGGTGGCGGAGGTGGGTGTTGATGGTTATGGTGGCTGGGTAGTGGGGGTTGTTATGGAGGTGGGTGTTGATGGTGATAAATCTAGAAACGGGAAAAGGGAGATGAATCTAGAAGGGAAAGAGTTGAAGGATCTAGTTGTCACACACGCTCATACGGAAGCGCGAGGTGTGATTATGAAAGGTTTTCATAGCACTTGATATGTAAACATCTACATAATTTAAAATAAACAACGATGCCAAATACATATATATATATTGAAACGTCAATACAAGACCAAGTATTTTGTTCACAACATAAACCTCGAGTTTCACAAAAGTCTTAAAAACAAAATATAGTTTTTAAAGACAAGGATTTGCCCCTATTTTGCACAAAGGCGAATTATATGAGGCAAACCCTCCCAAAAGGCATCGTTTCTTGTATCCTTGCTTTGACATCCAAAAATCATGCATCATTTCCTTATTTCCCTAAAATAATGTTAAATAAAAAGTCCAAACTAATATCGGTGAGTTCACATGTTTTGCTTGACAAAAATTAATCTTTAAAAAATTTGATAAACCTTGTATAAAAACCGGTATGCATAGTGTCAATGAAACTCGTTGATCAATTAATATTTTGCAAGGACATTAATATACATGACGACATAAGCTAGCAACCAACCCTTGACAATGTTCTGTCATTCTGAATCACTAATCCTAGTGATGCACGACTAGCCGGACACAAAAGCACTCCCACAGGGTCTTGTGGACCAAGAGTAGAGCTTGCAAATGATCAATAAATCTATCTAATTGTTTCTCGGTCTATAATGTGATTAATGGCTAGTAATGCACATGCTTATTCGCACAAGATCTAGTTGATTTCACTCCATAACTATCATACCATTGTGTAAAATGTATCTCCCCCTAAATTTAAAAACAAAATATTTAAAAGAGAGGCTGTGAAACTCACTATTTGCATTCCGTGCTAAAATGCTAGCAATCTAATGTTCCTTGTTTTGTATCCGACCTACAAGTGTCCTAATTCGTTAAGGCACTTAGGTCCCATTGTTTGTTCATGTACAAGTCTTTCACCAATAACCTTGTTAAGACGTATCCTTGTTTCGTTTGTTTGAAAACCCTTATTTGTTTAGTACGCTTTGGTGGTTAATTATCTGAATGACCAAATATGTATTTTATCTACAATATATATATTATGTATGTATGTTATGTATGTATGTATGTATGTATGTATGTATGTATTAGTATGTAGTGTATGTATGTATTGTATGTATGTATGTATGTATGTATGTATGTATGTATGTATGTATCATGTATGTATCATGTATGTATCATGTATTATATGTAGTTCTTTTGTGTAATGTCCGGGGCCTAGCCCCTTGTATATCCTCGTGTCTCACACAATTGTTTCATTAATGTAAATATATCCCAAAAATATATTCTTGTGTCGTATACACTTGTTCCACTAAGTTCATAGTTGATCGAAATACATTTATCCTTAAATATAAATATATTTTTCTTAACTTTGATTCTTCATTAAAAATACTATTTCTAACATTGTCCTTGTATATGTATGCATGTATATTATACTTGTTTGTATACTCTCCAATTCGTGTAGTTGTTGTGTATTTGTACGTATAAGTGTACCCATGTATATATACTTACTTATATACTTTTCAATTAGGTACTTGTGCTGATTTGTACGTATACGTATATGTGTGTGTACTTCTTCTAATCTTGTATTTTCACTTAGTGTTAAGATATACGTAGTAGCATGTACATGTTGTATATGTATATACCTGTATTTCTTGAAATAATTCCACACTTAAGTATCTCATCACCTTTTTCCGAAAATATGTTCTTAGGAAATATATCTTTGAGATTCCTTATATATAATATATATTTTTAGGATCGGTTGTAAAATATATATTTCTTATATGACGTTGAAATTAGATATTTTTATCACTTGTCCAAAGTTATATATATTTTTACTGGCCTTGTTGATATATATTCTTCATCCAATATATATATACACATATACTTGTAATTTGTCCGTATTGTCATCATTATTTGTTAGGAATCTAGTTTTGTCACGTTAATATTTGTATCTGGTCGATGAATTTTATGTCCAATGAGGATATGATATTGTGTGTATATATATATACATATATACTTTGCAATATTTTTATCCAAAGTTCATGTAGGTATATGATACTTTGTATATATTTAGATATACTTTCCTATATAATCCTAAATATACATGTATAACATAAAGTATATAATCACATTGTGATAGTTTTCTATATAAATTTTGTCATATATATATATATATATATATATGTATATATATTAACATCCATTTTCATGTCTTGAAACCCTAATCCATCATAAGGTTATGTTAACTTATATTTTTCACCATCATTACACATAATCATGATTAGTGACACTAATCCATTTTAATCTTGTAAATCATTAATTAACCATGATCTTATAACTTATATTTTTATAAATTTTGACATGGTGTCCCGTAAATATCTTTAATCCCCTTTTAATCATCATCATCAATTTTCCAAATCATCATCATCAACTTTTCAAATCATCAAGAACAAACTTTTCTATAATTTTAACAAGAATAAAGATCATGAAAAATTATTTAAACCCTAGATTTTAAAAAAATATACTTTTCATGTTCATCTATTTTAGAAAACAAGTTTATACCAACATATTTCTTACACTTTTTAAAGGGCAAGGTCCATGAACATGAAGTTATGTAAAACTCTAAAAAAACATTAAAACTACTTTCAAGATCATCCATGTTTCTTAACAAGTTCATCACAACACATTGCCTAGATATCATGATAGATCTCTATTTATTACCAACTTCGCATGTTCATCATGTATACAAATTTATCTACTCAAGATCAACACAAATCACAACATTTTCATTGATTATACTATTTTCTTTTGAGATTTCAAGTGTTTTAACAAGGGTTTCTATGGTGATAACTTGTACTTCTATAATCTACATTAGACTAAGAACAAAAGTAGAGGGTTTTAGTGCTTACAACTAGCACAAGGCTAGAGATGATCAAACTTGAAGAAAAGAAACTAGAGAATAGAGAGAGGAGAGGGGTCGTTAGTGATAGAGAGGAGAAGGGGGTTATGTTGTTTGATTTTTTGATGAATGGTAAGTTTTAGAATGAGATCTTCTTCTTGCATGTCATATGATCCTTCAATAACCCTTATGGTCAAGATCTAATCTCCAAGGCCATACTTCCTTATCCAAATGATATCATCACAACATGGAGGTGGTGGGGGACCCACCTTGATCGTCCATGGGGGTTGGTTGTTTTGATTTATTTATTGAATTAGATATGTGTGGAAATATCTTGATGATATTTTTGCAGTTTCGGGTTAATTAAATGTTTGGTACACTAATTTAGTCTTAGGTTGATAACCATAATCAACTAGTTTGCTAGGAAATGTTTAGATGACAGTTTGGTGTTAATCGGACACTTATTATGCTTATATATTGATTAACGATCACTTATGTAATGTTGCTTGATAATTAATGTTTAGGTAACCTAAGGATATATATTAGTATATATATAATACTTTTGATGGCATTTCATGATATTACATTATCTTGTGATCATATGTTGTTTCCATTAATCATATATTAGTAACGGTTTATTAGAAACTGTAAGTTTTATGGCTCAGATCGGACAATTTTAATACTTGTGTATTTTTCCAGAAAAATTATAATACTTATCCTTGTTTCCCAGTAAGAGTTTTATCAATGTGTTTAATTGGACATAGTATAATGTCTTTTGTATGACGTTTGGTGGTGTACCAGAACCATCCTAATATGATAGTTTAAAAGGATAATCTACCAACAGTCTCTGAAATTGTTTTCATCGTATTGCGATACGGCGAATACAAACATGTAATATGCAAATGTGATGCTTTCCTGGATATTGCTAGATGTATGGGACTTAATTAATATAAATCAAGTCTATATGCACATAGTTGTAATATTAACGATGATTAAGTTGTACGGATTTACTAGATATTTTGTCATTTGTCACACTAGTGGTTACAGGTAGGGGAAGGAGACGGTGGTGGTGTATGGTGGTGTTAACAGTGGTGTATGGTGGTGGTTGTGGATTTGGGTTCAACGTTTGGGAGAGAATGTGCATAATATGTCATGTGTGTATTATTATTTTATAATATATATATATAAAATATATACACACACACCTTTCATTTTTAATTATAAGGGTAATTTGGTCATTTTATAAATAAAAGTAACTGAAAATCCTGGTACTCAAGGGTTGGTTTAAAACTTATAAAAAGTAATTTACTCTAATTAAATTCGTTAACCTAAACATACTTAACCAAAAAAAATTTATAGATTTGTTATGCGACGATGTGTTCGAAGTCACGACTGTACGTGTGCGTGTAGTCGATGAGGGCAAATTGGATGACGTCGTCTTCGGTGAGCTCACCATCATCGTTGTCCACAGCGTTGACAAGCATCTTGAGTCTTGAACTACCGATACAAATAAGCTGAGACGTGAACAAAGTTTGTTTATGGTGCGGGTGGCCTCACCCCTATGAATACAAAATTGTTAGAAAATTCGTTCCCAAAACTGATGTGGGGATAAGGGAGGCTCGTTGTCAGTAATTGTTGAATCCAAGATTCACGCAACGCAATGTCCTATTCTTCGGTCCATGGATTCATTGCCATTTGAAGAAAGAAATGAGATGAGAATTGATAGAGTTTTTGTGAGAAATGAGATAGTTGAGAAATTTTGAAGGTAAAAAAAATGGTAGAATGGGTTTAGATAAAAAAAAAGATGAGTACATTTTTTGAAAAGTAAATTTTTTAAAAAGTAATTTCTTTAAAGAACCGTTGGGGTTACGGCTAGACCCACACCCAAACCACGTCTTGCCAAATCGCAAGTAATATGCCCTCCATCACAGGTGGAAAACCCCCCGCCTCCATGTCCACGCCGCCCTCCACGCCGTTTCCGAGGTGATGATGCATAAAGTGAAATAAGTAGGGGAGTAGGTAATGTTTAGAAAACCCTATAAAATAATATGACTGAAGTTAAATGTACAAAAACCTACATCTCAAACGGTTGTGCTAATCGTTTCATACCCCTTCTCATTACTTGTTGCAACCCCCGTTCAACTTATCACCTAAGTAAAACATATCATGTTATCTTTTGTCATAAGGCTGGATGGTGCCTTTGACGCTCCCTTCCTTTAACTCCAAATGTACAAAAACCTACGTCTCAAACGGTTGTGCTAATCGTTTCATACCCCTTCCCATTACTTGTTGCATCCCCATTCAATTTGTCACCTAAGTAAAACATATCATATTATCTTTTGTCATAAGGCTAAATGGTGCCCTTTGACAATCCCTTCATTTTACTCCAAATGTAAAAAACCTACATCTCAAAAGGTTGTTTCATACCCCTTCTCATTACTTGTTGCACCCCCATTCAACTTGTCACCTAAGTAAAACATATCATTTTATCTTTTGTCATAAAAGCTGGATGGTGCCCTTTGACGCTCCCTTGCTTTAACTCCAAATAGAGTGTTTTGATCAACCTATGGGCTGACATATGAGGTCCACACCTCTCATTCCTTTTCTCACTCGCCATTCTACTCACAAGAGCACCTTTGAAGCCCCTTTGACACTTTGACGCCCTGTGCTCTAGATTTAATATCAAGTTGACGTGAAAGGAACACCACTTCACACCATCAAACCTAACATATAATGTCATATCATATGATAACACATCACGTCATATCATATCACAACATATTACATTATATTACAGTATATCATATTAGATTATCACATTAAATTATGTAACCTTTAACTGATTAAACATTAAATTTATTTCATATATTAATATATTTATACACTATAAGGTAATCAAGGCTTATGTCTAATCCTCTCTTCACAACTATAAAACCAAAAATCCCAAATTGAACTCTACAAGAGTTCACTATACTTCTCTTCCCGGAGGAAAACGATCACCAATCTCCGTCGTATCCACCATCAATCAGTGGCTGCTGCTGCTACTACTGCTCCACAATTCCAATTCAGCACTTCAATCGAACATCAGTTGATGAAACCACATGGAAGCGATTGGCAGCAGCAGCGGTGGTAGCAGAAACCGGCGGATTACGACGTCTAGCAGCGCCAGTAACGGCGGTAGTAGGTCACCGTTGTGCGGTGGTCGGAGGAGAGTGGTTGCTACGAAGAATGGTGGATGGAGTAACCCGTTGTTGGCGAATAATACTGTGAAGAAGCTTCAGCGACGTGAGATTACCTCAAATCGGCATCGTTCGGGTGCTATTACTAAGTCGGTTCACCGGTTTCGCAACTTTCAGTTGACGGTAGCCTCTTTCGCCTTGTTTTATATGTTTCTACTGCTAAGTTTTAATAATTCATATATGTTGTGATATGATTTGAGATACATCTGCTTATTGTGTGGTTTCCTTTTGTATGTGTCTTGATTATATAGAAATAACAATTTTTAATTGTCAATTGGTCATGATTGACTCAAGTGTGTTACATAGTGTTGTAAAATCGGGATTGATCGCGGATTAATCGGTCATTTACTGATTAAATTTCACCTAGTCGGGAAAATCGGTAGGCGGTCAAAACCTGTTATATGGAAGCATCATATGGTAACTTACATAGGATAGATTCAACATAACAAGATTTTGAGGGTTTGATGTGGTGTATTTTACTATTTGATTACTTGGTGCTTATAATGTAACATGCTAACATTATCATGATCTTATTTGGGAACATCATATTGAAACATACTTAAATTTGATTTTTTTAGCAACACTTTTTCTAGATTTTCAAGGATAAATATGTTATGTGATTTGGTGAATTAAAGTTTTAATTTAGTCGGCGATGAATCTGTGCATGCTTTTTTTTGCCATACTTAGTGGTTGGTGATGAATCTATGCATGCTTTCTTTGCCATACTTAGTGGTTGGCGATGAATCGGTGCATGCTTTTTGTTAGATAAGGTTATCGGTAGCTCCTTCATTTGTATGGAAAAGTGGTAATATGCATTTGTAAAGGGGAGTATGAGCATAAACTTGTAAGACAGATGTAAGGTTAAATCATATGAATGATTATGATAATGACTATTGATAGTTCTAATCCTTTTCTTGCCAAATTGGGAATGTTGATGTTTATTCCATTGAGGGGAGCAGCATAAATCTAGAAGATAGAATTGGGATTAGGATTTTGTTTGGGTGTTACTGTCTGGGTACCTGCCGACCCATTTGATCTACATTATGTATTTATAGTTTTGACCTAGTAATCTACTCATCATTTTGAACATCGAACATTTGCGCCGAACGCTGGTATCATGTTCTGTTAACGGTGATCAAGAGAAATGTTTTTAGAAGTTAATGTAAATCTTAATTTCATCGTCTATTAATATGGACAGCGATAATGAAATGATAAGACACATTGATTGTTAATTGCTACGTCACAAAAGCATGATTTCTAGAGCTTCGACTTTGCATTCTAGTTTTTCTTCAACACAACCATGCATCCCATAATTAGGCCCACAAGCCGTAACCAGGTGTAACACTTATAGATATAATACACATGCATACATGACATGTGTAAAAGTGCGTGCATGAAGAGAGAGAGAGAGAGAGAGAGAGAGAGGAACGAAAATTGGTAACCGTTGAAATATATTTAAAGTTAGCTCAATGAGTAGATATAGTAAACCAAATTCATATCTAATATCTTGATATGCCTAGTCATTTCAGTTTATTGTAGTTAAATAACATATACATCAGAAGGGCACATAAGTAAACAAACAGTCAATTGTTACATTCCAGGAAAGATATATGACTATTTTTTACGATATTTCTATTTTGTTTTTCTCGCCAAATTGGGAATGCTGACATCTATTTAATCCAAGGGGAGCGGTAGAAGATAGAATTGTAAAGGGCATATTACAGAACATGTGCATTCGGAATGGTGTATGAGCAAGATAACTATTTACGCTTTGTACATGAGATTGTCTAAGTATCATAACAAAGATTAATAACATGTGAATATATAACGATGCTTTTCGTTTATGTATTCCATCTGTGGTTGCTACATCATGATATGCGTTAAGCATTAAAAATATTCTAATCATTTAATTTGTTTACCTGTAACTGTATCAGGAGAGATACGATATGCATGATCCTGTGGGGCAATGTTCATTGGTATTACCATTGTTGATGAGAAGAGCAAAAGTGATCGAGATAGTGGTGGTACATGATATCGTCTTTTCTCTTGCTAGTTCTGGTGTATGTGCAGCATTTAGTAGAGGTAATTTTGTACTGTTTACATTTCTATATACTTACATCTATTACATAAATGGCGTTTTTCATGAACTTTAACTTCAGGTACAAACAAGACGATATGTTTCTTGAATATCTATCCCGATGAAGTCATTCGGAGCTTGTTTTATAACAAGAATAACGACTCACTGATTACGGTGTCAGTATATGCTTCAGATAACTTCAGTTCATTGAAATGCCGATCGATAAGAATAGAGTGCGTCCAACTCCAACTTCTTTTTTTATACAATCTACTTGAACAAAGTACATGAAGTTAGTTAATTGATTCTGAGCTTCATTAATTCTAGATACATACAAAGGGGCAAACCCGAGGAAGGCTTTCCACTTTTTGAGACCGAGTCTTTGAAATGGCCTGGATTTGTCGAGTTCGATGATGTTAATGAAAAGGTGCTTACCTACTCCGCACAAGATAGGTATGTTTTTAATTGATACTTGATGTTTGTATATGACATACATACATACATATAACATGAGGGTTGTGCTTCTAACCCTTAATTCGTTTCACTTAAGCAGCATATACAAGGTCTTTGACCTGAAGAACTATACACTGTTATACTCGATAACAGACAGGCAGGTAGAAGAAATCAAAATCAGGTAATCTATTATTTCTCTTTATTTACTTTTTGGGATACCATCTCTCATACTACGTTTGTTTGATTAACGGTATTATGTACTTGGAGCAGCCCAGGCATCATGTTACTGATATTCAGTAGGGGTCAGAGCCATGTTCCTTTGAAGATACTATCTATAGAAGACGGCACAGTTCTAAAAGATTTCAATCATTTACTTCATCGGAACAAGAAGGTAGATTTTATCGAGCAGTTTAATGAAAAGCTGCTTGTTAAGCAAGACAATGAGAATCTCCAAATACTTGATGTATGTGATGACTATGTTCCGTCTTTTACCTTTTTACCATTTTGTTGAGGTGGCTAAATTCAAAATCGGTTGGTTTTTCGGGTTATGTTTTATACATATTATTGTAGGTGCGCAATGCTGAGGTCAAAGAAGTTGGAAGCACAGAGTTTATGACACCGTCAGCGTTTATTTTTCTCTATGAGAATCAGTTATTTCTAACCTTTAGAAATCAGACTGTTTCTGTTTGGAACTTTCGGGGGGAACTTGTTACATCGTTTGAGGACCATGTTTTATCGCATCCGGATTGCAATACTAACAACATCTATATAACTAGTGATCAAGATCTCATAGTTTCTTTCTGCAAGACGGATAATAATCATGCGACTGATACAAGAGGTACAATCTTTAACAAGTTTTCTTTGTAAGGGTTGAAACGGGCTGGGTCGGGTCGTGTTGACCCGGAACACTTTTTCATCAAGTCTTACACCGGCTTGTTGATGCAGCTGGTTCTATAAATATCAGCAACATCTGGACAGGGAAATGCATAGCAAAAATAAACTCAAGCAATGCGATACCGTCAAAGGATGAACAAGAAGGAAGCTCGAGCAACAAAAGGCAGGTTGAAGTGAACATGGTTGAAGAGGCACTGGAAGACATAACAGCGCTTTACTTTGACGAAGAACACAATGAAATCTATACCGGTAACAGTAACGGTTTGGTTCATGTGTGGTCTAACTGAAGTATTGATAGGTATGCCCGTTCTAAGTATATATAGTAATGTGTGCGCGCGGGCTCTTTAAGACTTGATATATATGTGTAGGAGTGTGTCTAAATCGAGTATGCAGATTTATAATGGTTGAGTTGCAGAAATGACTAATAAGTGTGGTGTTATTGATTTTCCTTGTGTAGTCCATTTGGCAAAATGGACAGGTCAGGTGGGTTGGGTAATGGGACCAACAGATTTGGTTTAGAAATAGTAATTTTAGGCTCTAAAAATGTGTCGGGTTGGGTTAACCCGCGAGTGGGTTTTCTAGACACTTCCAACAGGTTATTGTTTTTATTGAACATTTTTTCCAATACAATAAAACAAGGGTTAGTTAATTCAATATAAAACATATTGTTTCATGGATATGTATATAAAACTTGTATAATTTCTTTTTTTTTTGGTATAAAATGTTTTGGAAAAGTCTTTTTTACAATAAACTTCTTTTCTTATACGTATACGGTACCCACTTTTATAACTCATATGTTATACCTATGAATATATATCACATAAGTATCAATAGCATATTGAAAAAATCTGTACCCATGTATCTATTTATCGTATTGAATATAACTTCAGAATAGATGCACAATAATACTAACGTACAATGTGAGTACGATATGAAGTTCCGCATATCTACTATAGTGTCTTATCTACCTTCTTTTGTTTGTTGAACGACAAATTTGGATCACTAACGGACAGCTAGAGTATTATTGTGCCACAAGTGGAACCACCCGATCTAGATTTGGTGATTATGTTTTCTTATTTGTCTTGGGTGATGATATTATGCTTGTGTGTTTAGAGGTTGTCCATTATGATTTACTAGAATATATAAATTTTGTTGTAATCAGCGAATATCTGTCAATCATATTGGTGTTGGTTGTTCTACTATTAGAAGCAATTAAAAAACATTTAGTATTGTTTCATTTATGATATCAGTTGTTATTACGAATATTAATAAAATCCGTAACTCTCCTTTTATAAGCTGGATCTTTTTTTTTCTAATAGCAATGCTTACATCCCTTAAATTACATTAAATAAATCTTAAATTACTCCTTGCTTGGAATTAAACACAAGACCTTCATTATAAGAGACATAAAACTCTATCAAATAGGCTAACCCTACATTGACAGGCCTTTTTTATACAATCTCCTAATAAGCATTGATTGCAATTGCTCAATGATTATAATTAACCAAGGACATTGAGAATTTGATGATTTATTTTGGCTCAATCTATTTGGACACCCCCCTATTGTCTATTTGGACACCTTTGGTGTCCTAGACGGGTCATCTAGGCCTAGACGGGCCGTCTAGACACTGATTTCTAGGAGTCAGCACGTGAATGGCAGGGCGTAGAAATTTGTGGGGGTAGACGGGCCGTCTAGATCTAGACGACTCGTCTATGAACATGGTGTTTTTTAGTTGAAAATAAGGTGTTTTGGTGGGGTAAATTGATTGTTGTTAGAGGTTGATGTTTTTTGGTGGTGTAATTTGAGATTTTTAATTTTAAAAAGTTCTATTTTTTGTATAAAATAAGTTAACGTTTTCGATGGTTTAAATACTTCATTGTTTTTACAATTTATTTTTTTTAAATTATACTAATTAAATTTAATATTGTTTTGAACATTTTAAGAAGAATGCAAATATTATATCGTGTAAATAATACTTAACATCTTGAAAATTATTATGTTTCCGTATTACATTTCAATGTCGATTTAATACAAAGAATCATATAGTAATCAAATAACTGAAATCAAAGTTAAACATATATGATTAAATATGTGGTAGGGTATGAATAAATAAAAAGTGAAAATAAAAGAATGTGTCGTACTAGGTGGGGGGTGGGGGGAATCATTATCAAATGAAAGGTTTAGAGTTGGTAGGATGGGTGAAAGAAATATGTTTAGTGTGCACTGTTTCGATGCTTTCCAATGTTCCTTCTCTCTAAAAATAAAATAAAATAAATGAAAGGAATGAAAACAAACTTAAATATAAAATAAATTTATACATTCATAATATATTTCTGTACAACTGAATACTAAATACAAAACATCTATACATATAAGTCAGAGTCGGGATCTGGCTGCTGCTGATAATGTGGTGCTCGAGGTGGTAGGAGCGGTATGGGAGGTAACCCGTCTCTCTCTCGTCTATCCTGTAACTCCCGAACCACCCAGCCCATGAGATCCATAAGCCTGTCGACGTTGGCTCGTAAGTGCGTGTATGCTGCACCTCCCGGGGAATGACCTGGAATAACGTGCTGCGGAAACTGGGGCGCCCCAACGGTGCCGGTGCCGGTCGTCTAAATCCACCAGGGGCTCTTGGACGACCGCTACCTTATCTGCTGACGGATAGACTAGATCGAAGTGATCTGGCAGCGGCTTCGGAATCCATGCTCACCTGCGCGGGTTTTTAACCGCTCACCGAGCACACCGAACCTCTTCACCAGCTTCATCCTCCGCAAGGTCTAAAAACCATCCGCGTCGACGGTATGGCCGGCTGCAAGTGTGGGTATGTCTTCGGCAGATGACCCAACGACCGGGCAATCAAGGTGACGTACGCCCCGCCGTACAAAAATCGCGCTGCCTTCCGGTGATGGGCGGAGGCGAAGTATGAGCGAGATCGTGCGCTAGTGCGCACGACCTCTTGTACAATAGGCAATAGTAGAAAAATAAGTCGGTGCTCATACACCACTCACGGCTGTGTCCGCGAGCGATAATAGACGTAGCGAGCATCCGATGTAGATACATGAACATATTGTTAGCGAAATACGGAAATTAATTCATAAAATAATAATCAAATAATTACTGTAATAAACGTACGTACTTGTACAACGGGTCGCCAAGGGATGAATCCTCCCCTTCGCCCTGACATGCTCCCAAGTGTCATGCCCTGCGACCACCCCCCAAAAATCACCACCACAAGCCCATGCGTATAAACATACGTACAATCTCCTCCTGCAGGTATATACCGCTATGAACGCAAACTCAGCAAGCGTCATCGAACGCCACACAACGGCAAGCCTAAATGAAACCTCAGGAGGAGGGGGAGGAGCCTGTGGCTGGGAGGCGGTTGGTCGACCCGTGGAGGGTGAAACGTGAAGGTCGAAAGGAACTCGATGAACAGCTCCGTATAACTCGGCGTGCTAGCCAAATAACACTGACGGTGCCACAGTTGAATCAACGGGCACGAAAAACCGCAGTCTAGGCCTCTCACCAATCGCCTCGATCGCATCCCAGTTGACCGCGGCGTGCGATCCGACGTGCATCCAGCGAAGCTTCCCGCAAAAACGGGCGGCCTCGGTGACGGGCGGGAACTCGAGATACGGATGGCCGTGTAGCGGATCGCTGGCGCTGGCGGAGCCCGTCGCGGACCATGCGGATGTGGAGCCCCGTGTATTGATCATCAACCTCGTCTATAATCAATCTGCAATTATAATAACACAAATAAAACATAATCATATTAATAAAACTAATCTAGTAATAACACATAATCATAAAACAAAAATTATATATGTTAAATAAAAGAAAAAAAATTATTCTGGTCGTCTATGGGGGTCGTCTAGGGGTAGACGCCTCGTCTTGTTCAACAAAAACCCAAATACTTGAAGAACACAACCAATAAACCCCAAAAAAAAATCAAATTCGCACTCAACATACAGTCTAAATGCATAATACATTAAAGATTATTGTAGTATAGGTTCGAATACGTACCAGAGATGCTTGAATTCGCAAAAAATACGGTCCAAATACACTGAATTGGGGCAAATACGTATCTCTGTGTGTTTTGGTTTCTTGTCGTATGTGGCTGGGGTCTAGCCTGACCAGTCATATACGATGCATAGACGGGGCGTCTAGATCTAGACGACCCGTCTAGTATAAATGGTGAAAGACCATTTTACCCCTGAATTGTCAAAGTCTAGGCCTAATTCAAGAATAATGGTAATTAACCACTCTGAGTTGTAAAGGTCGCAGGTTGTTAATTACCATTTTACCCTGAATTAGGCCTAGCAATTCAGGGGTAAAATGGTAATTAACCATAGACGTGGCGTACAGGTCTAGACGTCCAGGCTAGTCCAATGGTTAATTACCATTTTACCCCTGAGTTGGCCACTCGTCTAGGCTAATTCAGGGGTAAAATGGTAATTAACCACCTGAGACCTTTTTAGCTCAGAATGGTTAATTACCATTTTTCCCCTGAATTAGGCCTAGACGGGTGGCAATTCAAGGGTAAAATGGTAATTAACCATTCCCCTTTAAAATTCAAAACGTTGACAGTTTGAAAGTTTCCGCTCAAAGGGTACGAGGCGTCTAGGCCTAGACTGGTCGTCCAGTCATCAATATTACCCTTTTGCCCCTGAATTTGGCCTAGACGGGGTGCAATCCAGAGGTGAAATGGTCTTTTGGCAAAAAATAGACGTCCTGTCTAGGTCTAGACGAGTCGCATATTCCAATTTATTTTTTGTCTTTTCCTTTTACATAGAAAATCATATTAATTATAAAAATAACTTATTAATTATTCAAAAATCTAATTAATTATACAAAAAAAACGTATTCACTATAAAAAAAACTTTGTACTAGTTATAAAAAAATTCATATAAATTATAAAAAATCGTATTAATTATACAAAAATCGTATTAAATATACAAAAAAATATCATATTAAGTATACAAAAATTCGTATTAAGTATAAAAATTCGAATTAAGTATACGAAAACTCATTCTTCCGATTCACTGTCGATGTAATTAATACTCGGGTTTGATTTGGTGGGAATTCATTATCGAGGTATACCATTGTAAACGGGGCGGGTACACGTATAGCCATTGTTCTGCAGCGGCACTTCAGTAGGTCAATGACGTGATGTGTAGTCTCACGTGAATTTAATTCCAAATACTGCTAATAGCTAGCGGTAAGTGGGTATCGAACATAGGGAGTGGTGGAATTTGTGCTACCTAAGGATTGTAATAATTTGACTAATTTACCTAAAATGCAAGAAAATTAAATTCAGAATTTTTAGTATTGTGGTTTTAGATTTATGCAATAACGATTAAAAGATTGGTTGTTTAACAAATTAGAGGAAAGCAATCATCTTAAGTTTCCGGTTTCAATTAACGCTTGTGTTTTAAATTCAATTAGAAAGAGTCACATAGACATGACTCGTGTTTCGACTAATTGTTCGTGATAAAAGGGAACTAAGTACTCGGATTACTACAATACGAGGTTGTTATCCGATGACCAATTGACTAATATCCAACCCTTAAACCTTCCCGTGATATCTCGATTGTCAATGACACCAAGAACGTACGATTAAGGCAATATTAAAACATCAATCAATAATTTACCAACAAGAATCTAAACACCATAAAAACTACAAATATTGCAAGTTATTATTCTAGAAATTAGGAATCAAAACAGAATTGTTCAAGCAAACCTTCCACTTAAGATGATCACAAGGAGTTTAGCCACTCATGGTTTTGAAAATCATCACACCTTCAATTGTTTTGTTCATAGGAATCAACAACACAAAAGTAATTGTTTAGAAATTTTTTTTGAACCACAAGAACACCCAATTTCGCCTCTAAGCTCTGCCAAAAACGTCCAATGATTGATATCCCCCAAAAACCTTTCAAAACCCGAGTTAAAATGGCAGTTACACATTTCTCGCAGCTCACCACCGTAAGCTACGATGCCCACCGTAGCTTACGGTGGGCAAAAACTCCCTTACGGTCTTGAAGGCCTGTCTTACGGTGCTTGAAAATGCCAAACACCACCGTAAGCTACGGTGGACATTAGAATTTCTCTTTTGCCCATTTATTAATTCCTTGAGTCCTCGTCTTCAACTAGCCAATTACAAGCTCCCGACAAAGCACCCTAAACTCTCTTGTTTATGCTCTTCAGTACCTGCAAGGCCATATACACCTTTGATATCAAATCATAGCAATTAACCCCTTTAAACGTGGAATATTAATGTTTTAACGCACTTACGGGTTGTCCAATAGACCACCGGTCACATCCCCACACTTAAACGTTGCTTGTCCCAAGCAACACATCACAAACGTTTTCAAGCTTAAAAGTGATTATAATATAAACCAAAAACAAACATATCATCCAATTGTCAATTTACCATCATACCACATAACACACCCGTCACAATAACTCTCCTCTCGGTGACCAAAAATGTACTAGCAAGATTATGCTAGATCACTCAATGCTATGAGTGATTGTGCGACAATAAGCTTGGATAATAATTAAGTCTCCACCTACAAACTGCCTAACATGCTTACAAATCAAAAGGACTTCCGGATAGTAACAAGGCTATTGTAAGGGTGAGAATTGGTGGGATATATGCATGTAGCTCATTGAATTGACCCGGTTTATTATTACAACAAACAAAAATAACCAACACTATTTGTACAACTAACTTCTCCTTCTCTTTTTCATTTCTCTTTCTTTTTCCTTTTTTTCCTTTTTTTTAAGAACTACAAATATTGAAAGAAAGAACACATACATACAATATCAAACTAAACTAAACTCTTAAACCGGGTCGATCAATAGGTTGAATTTTTTTTGTAGGACATAGGCTTGGGTAACAATTGAATGGTTGAAAGCTCAAATTTGGCTACTAATGTCCAAACCCCCATCCCTCTCACTACTAAGCTTATATATTTAATTTATGAGCTCCAACCCCCCCAAAACCCATACTCAACACACATCCAGACGAGGCTACCTAAATGCCCTTATCATATTCACAAGCATGTTACACTTAGGTTTCGACAAGCATATATTACCCAAGTTCTATTAACACAAAACACACTCTGCCACTTAACCAAAGAATTAATTTCTATAAAGCATCCATGTAGCCCATAAACTCACCAAGAAAGGATAAAAAGGTATACCGATGTGTTATAGGAATTAAGGTAAAAGATTCAAATTTGACAATCGTTTGGTTTGGTTCAAAAATTTTCAAAATCCCCAAAAATTTCCTCCATCCCCACACTTGTACATTGACCCCAATGTACGGTTTTGAGGGAAACGATCACTCAAGTTACTTCAACTCACCTTCAGCTCAAATACTCAAATCCCAACTTTCTTTTTTTCTTTTTTTTTTAAAAACACATAGAACTCCACCAAAATACCACCAACCCATAACATGACTATCAATCACAATACGCCCCCTTCTCTCCTAACCATAAATAAACAAAACACAATAATGTCTACAAAACTGTACAAGGAAATAACACCACCTGATTAATAATGGTGCGGCTGAGGAGGCCCGAAGATGGAAGTCATCATCTACGAAAACTCACCAAATGCAAACGCACCACTTCCAGTACCACTTCCTCCTTCTCCTCCTTCTTGCTGCCCGGTGCCCTGCTGTTGTCGACCATAACGAGGGTCCACCCACTGCGAATGATGCATCGGTGGCATCGGATAAGAAACGCTACCATCATAGGGTGGCAGGGTCGAGTAGTCCACTTGCGGTGAGTCCACAACCACCAGTCGCCCCACATGCCAATCAACATGCATACGCCGATTTTGATCATCAATGTACCGATTATTTGTTTCTTGCTCAAAAGCATAAGCGTGGGTGCGGTTCCATGATTCTTGGCGATCGAAATTATGCCTTAACGCACGCTCCATACTTGCACCCATAAACGTCTGATGATCAAAAAATGTTCTTTCAGCCCCACTCCAACTATCAAACACCGAAAGTTGTTGACTCTCAATCACCTCTTACATCGTTCGTTCATGAGCCCAGTTTAGCTCATAACGATATCTTGAAAAGTCAAAGAAACCGCCAACCGGACCACTACTTGAACCCCCTTAATCCACATTCATAGGGGCGACATATGGATCATCCATATAGTCTTCATCACCACTCGGGCCCTCTTCTTCACTTTCGGGCTCATCCTCCTCCCCCGGTCTTAACGGTCATGCATCAGCTTTTAACACCCTCCATCTCTGACCCTCACTCTTCAGCTTGTGATATTTCTCAGACTCAGTGTATTTCCATCCAACCCCCAACTGCTTGATATCAAACGGCTTAAACCTCTTATAAGATCCCTTGTCGTCCGCACCAATCACCCCATACATTTTCAAAAGTGTTGTGATAAGTCGATAATGCGGAATAATCTTCCATTGATCGCTATTACTGCTAATCCACACATTATTTAGTACCAAAACACGAAATGGAAACAATGGGGCCCGGTCAACAACGTGTACAACACTGGCACTTCCGGGCGCCGAACCTCAACCTTGTCACCCGCCTTGGGATGACATTCTACAAACAAATTGCTAACATCAGCTTACCTTCAATTTGCAAGTTTTTTCGATAAAGCTTCCCATGCGTGGTGCCCGGTAAAAACAGATAATCCAACATCGTGTTCCACCGAGGATGCTTTTCAGGTTCAAAATATAAATCCACCAACCATGGGAGCATATATTGGTTTACCGGTTTGTTGTCAAACTTTGCTACTCTCCGCAATGATCGAATGACATCTCCACATCAATACCATTCACAGTTCCGATCAACCTCATCTTCGACGCACCTTTAAATGGAGGGCACCTAAGAGTGGCCATCCACTCTTGGATTTCAGCATCATACAAATTCGTCCGTTCATAATCATAACATTTCAATGCCACTTCCCAACCTAATGCTCTAAACTTTTCAGTCACCCCAAACGGACCAAAGTCTGCTTCTCTAACTTCTTTCTCGCATATAAAAGCTTTCTTCCATTGGGCTAGTTTATTGATTTGATCGTTGAATAGCTCAACTTGCCATTCCTCCGGTTGATCATGTAAAGGACCAGATGTCCACTTTGGTTTAGGACCCATATCCGACACTTCTTCCTCGTGCTCTTCCTCTATATCCCTTTGCAACACTAACCGTCTTTTTCTTTGCGCTAGATTACTCAAAGATTCCACATTTTCTTTTCCTTTTCGTCCCATATTAGTTCTGCAAAGCATAGAAATAAAGAACACAAATTGTTCTCTTCTCAATATCCCACATTATCCCACACCTGCTTATCACTATGGTTATGAAAACAAGCTAGATCATATATTGAACATTTGCAAAAATTTGAACAACATTTCCCTAAGTTAGTAAAATTTTGCCCAAATGTCATACTTTTATCCAATAACTAGCTTCCATAACCATAATCATTCATAAACCCATCAAATTCATCTCAATATAATCAACTATAAGCAACTATAAACCATGATAACCTAGCACTTACAATTCTACATTGCAACAACAATAATGTAAGAAAGTGCATACCTTAGCCTTGTAGAAGAGAAGAACACTAGAACTTAAAGATTAACAAAAACCCACCAAGAACCCTAAAATTTTCGGATCAAAATGTTCAAAATTGATCACTCAAACGCTGGATTCTTCCAAATGCGAGCACAAATTCGGAATCCTTACGAAATTTTTGTCAAAATTGTCCTAAAAATCACTCGATTTGGTGAGAAATTGAAAGATTGGTGTAGGTTTAAAGTGGGTATTCTTGAGAGGAAATAGGGAAGAAGAAGACTAAAAGTTGTGGCTGAAACTTATGCAGAAATTGGGTGGTTTGTTTTTATTCCCGTACTCCACTTCCTTACGCGGACCCACAAAACCCCAGTGGCCACCGTAAGCTACGCTGGCCACCGTAAGCTACGGTGGCCAGATATATTTTAGAGGACCGTAAGACAGTGGCTATTCACCGTAAAGGATTTGAGGACCATCGTAAGCTACGAGGACCGTAAGCTACGGTGGTATCTGGCGTTTTGATTTTGAATTTTTTTTTATTATTTTTTTATTTTTTTTTTTTTTTTGCAAACACGTAATCATGACATTATACTTACTTTTATACTACTATCCCCTCGAAAAACCCGTGTTGTCCTCAACACTGTGTATGAGAAATTCCTAAGAACTTCCCACACTTGTTTCAAACACAAATCAAACAAGTTCGGAGAATTACTTGAAACAAACTAACTAAACGATTAAATTATATATTTACACTACCGAATCTGGGCCTCTTATGCTTAATCCGCGTCCAATGGGTGTAGAATGTAGCCCACTTTGTCAAGCTCAAGATGTTTTATGTCGTTCCCTTCCAAATACGGTTTGAGCCGATACCCATTCACCGTTTGTTTCTTGTTAGTATGAACGTCTAAAATATCAACATCTCCAAACCTGCCCACTCTTGTAATAACATACGGGCCCATCCATTTGCTTTTCAGCTTACCCGCAAACATCTTTAGCCTTGAGTTGTACAACCACACCTTTTGACCCGCTCGAAAGTTCGTTTCTGGATCTTTGCATTGTGAACCTTCTTGAGCTTATCTTTATATGCAGCGCACCTTCATACGCTCCATCCAGAATTTCTTCGATCTCACTCAATTGTAGCTTTTGGATTTTTCCCGCTTCGTCATAATCCGCATTTACCGTTTTAATCGCCCAATGCGTCCTATGCGCTACTCCATTGGTAAATGACATCCTTTCCCGTACACCAACCGGTAAGGAGTTGTATCAATGGGAGTTTTGTAGGACGTTCGATATGCCCAAACGCGCCATCCAACTTGCTCGACCAATCCTTCCTATCCGTTCGCACCGTCTTCATTAAAATTTCCTTGATTTGGCGGTTGGACACTTCAACTTGTCCACTAGTTTGTGGATGATACGGCATGGCAATTCAGTGATTCACATTATACCGCTTCAACAATTTTCCAAAATTAAAATTTTTAAAATGTGAACCACCATCGGTGATTATAACATGTGGAATCCCAAAATGAGCAAAGATATTTGATTGTACAAATTTGCAAACAACCGAATGATCATTAGTTCTTGTTGGTATGGCTTCAATCCATTTTGAAACATAATCCACCGCCACCAAAATATACAAGAACCCATTTGAACTCAGGAAAGGCCCCATAAAATCTATCCCCCGTACATCAAAAATCTCCACCACCAAAATAGGTTGCATCGGCATCTCATCCCTTTTTGAAATGCTCCCCATCTTTTGGCAATTAAGACAATTCCGGGCAAACTCACATGCATCCTTGAAATTTTCGGCCAATAAAACCCGCATGTGAGCACTCGATATCCCTCTTGTGATCACTAAAGTGCCCCCCACAAGCGGAGGAATGAGCATGCGTTTAGATTTCTGCCACTTCCGTTTCTGGCACACATCTCCTGATCACTTGAACAGGCCCGATTTAAACAGATCCGGTTCATCCCATATGTATTGCTTGACTTGGACTATAAATTGTTGTCTTCTTCTTTTCGTCCAATGATTAGGAATGACACTCGTGGCTAAATAGTTAACATAATGAGCATACCACGGTGCACTAGAAGTAGAAACAACTAATAATTGTTCATCAGGAAACCGTTCATTAATCTCACTAACATCGTCTACCCCTTCCATTGGAATTTGGGATAAATGATCCGCCACCACATTTTCACTTCCTTTCGTATCCCGAATCTCCAAATCAAACTCTTGTAATAAGAGCACCCACTGAATCAACCGGGGCTTCGCATCCTTCTTCTCCATTAAATACCGAACCGCACTATGGTCCGAATACACCACCACCTTGCTTCCCCATATATATGACCGGAACTTGTCCAATTCATACCCACTACTAATAATTCTTTTTCAGTTGTGGTGTAATTCAGTTGCGCCTCAGACAATGTTTTGCTTGCATAATAGATTGCCATCGGTTTCTTGTCAACTCTTTGACCTAAGACCGCTCCAATAGTTATATCGCTAGCATCACACATAATCTCGAACAGCTTTGACCAATCTGGCGGTTGCAAAATGGGAGCTTTCACCAATTGTTCGATCAAAACAGTAAAAGCTTGCAAACATTCATTAGTAAAGTCAAAGGGTACATCCTTTAATAACAAATTACATAAAGGTTTAGTAATAACACTAAAGCCTTTAATAAATCTCTGATAAAAACCTGCATGTCCCAAAAACGACCTTACTCCTTTTATATTTTTAGGTGGAGGCAACGATGATATTACACGAATTTTCGCCTTATCCACCTCCATCCCCTTTTCAGAAACAAAATGGCTCAACACAATACCCTCTTGAACCATGAAATGACTTTTCTCCCAACTAAGCACTAAGTTTTTCTCGACACATCTTTTTAAAACTTTTTCCAACTCGTTGAGACAAGACTCAAAACTTGTACCAAAATTCGAAAAGTCATCCATGAACACCTCAAGTGACTCCCCAACCATGTCCGAGAAAATACTGATCATACATCGTTGAAAAGTTGCCGGGGCATTGCACAAGCCAAATGGCATTCGCCTAAAAGCGAAAGTGCCATATGGACATGTGAAAGTAGTTTTGTGTTGGTCATCCAAGTGAATAGCAATTTGGTTATAACCCGAGTACCCATCCAAAAAAGCAATAGTATTTTTGATCCGATAATTTTTAAGGGTAATGGAAAATGGTCCATAGAGGTCGCGGCATTCAATTTCCGATAATCATTACAAACACACTATCTGGTGACCGGTTGGGTGGCGATTTGTTCACCACTTTCATCTTTTATCACTTGAATACCGGCCTTTTTAGGCACCACTTGGGTAGGACTCACCCAAGCACTATCAGAACTAGGATAGATGATACCTGCATCTACCCATTTGATTACCTCCTTCTTTACTACTTCTCGCAAGTTCGGGTTTAACCTTCTTTGAGCTTCCCTAGTCGGCTTTGCATCATCCATTGTAATAATTTTGTGCATGATGATGGATGGACTAATTCCCTTCAAATCAGCGATCGTCCATCCAATAGTCGCCCTATTCGCTTTAAGCACCCTCGGTAGTTCATGCTCGTGAGCCACCACCAAGTTAGAGGTAATAATGACCGGTAAAGTGTCATTATCCCCTAAAAATGCATATTCAAGTGGCTCGGCAAGTCTTTCAGCTCTAACTTTGGTGACTCCTCCAATGACGGCTTCGTGCCCTAACTAATTTCTGCCGGCAAGCTCTCAAACTGATGAGTCTATGGCGGTCGACCTTCTTTCACAGCTATCGCATCTTGCTTTTCTTCTTCCACCCTCAATGCACAAGCATGTACTTGTTCAGAAACATCACAAACACACATCTAAACACTCTTCCTCATACTCATGCGGGTCACATCCGCCAACCAGATTTGCCATAAAACACTCACAAACACCAATAGAGTTAGAAGTGTTAGTAAAAACATTTAATCTCATTTTTCTATTACCGAATGTCATGTCAACCGTACCAAGTCGACAATCAATCATGGCATGAGCGGTGCTTAAAAATGGCCGACCCAAAATAACGTTTTGTTGTTGTTTTGGGTCCGCAGATGAGCAGTCTAGGACCAAAAAGTCTACCGGGTAATAAAATTTATCAACCTTCACTATAACATCTTGAACCATCCCTCGTGGTAACTTGTGAGACAAATCAGCTAAAACCACCGTTGTCACAACCCGAGCTAATGGACCAAAGTCATATTGATCATATAAACCCCCAGTAAAATACTTACTCCGGCTCCAAGATCTAATAACGCCTTTGACATTGGAAAATTTCTAACTTGAATATTTATAAGTGGCGTTCTCGGATCTTGGAGCTTGGGAGGAAGAACCCCTTTTAGTACCACACTTACTTGTCCGGTCAAATCTACCCGCTTAGGCAATTTTTTCTTTTGTAAATTTTGCATAAGCGGGTACTTGCTTAATCGCATCGAGTAACGGGAGATTCACCTTGACTTGTTTAAAGACGTCCAAGGATTCCTCTTTTTGAGGACCCCTTGTTGAAATGAAGTTTTTCTTACCCGGATCAACTAAAGCAGATGGAAACGGGACTTGACTTGGTCCCCCTTCCTCATTCGTTTCATTTAAAATTTCACCCAACCCCGGTTTTTGAATTACTTTTTCAACAATAGGGTCCTTAGACACAATTGGTGATGAGACTTCATCCTCATCACTTTCAATTTCCGTAATATCTTCGACCACCCCATCAACCAAACCCGGTGCCAAATTTACCTTAAATTTTTTACCGCTTCTTAAAACACTCACATGGTTAATAGGAATATTACGTGAAGAATTATGAGAGGTATTTACCTTAGTATCACTTGGAAGTTGGCCTTCACCTTTTTTCAATTCCGCTACCTCGGTAGCAAGTTGTCCCATTTGTGGTTAGCGTTTGGATGCTTTTATCACGAACTTCATCCTTTTGCATTCGAACTTCCTCAAGTTGATTTCTCCTTTGCATGTCTTGTTGCATCATTCAGAGCATATCCATAACCTCATTGCCACTTGATGAAGTTTGACCCACACTACCACTTTGGTCACCCGTTTGTTGAAATTGACCTTGATAGCCTTGACCATTTCCACCCGAAAATTCCTTTGATTATATTGTTGGCAAGGAGCAAAATTCCGTTGAGCTCCTTGGAAATTAGGGTTGGCTTGATTCGCCGGGTTTCCATAGCGGAAATTTGGATGATTTCGTAACCCGGGGTGGTATGTGTTGGAGTTCATATTGAAATTTCGACCACCCCCCGCAATAACATTTACCTCTTCAACTTTATTTTCAACCACACCCACCAAACATACCTCCGCTGCATGACCCAATTCATTACAATTAGTACAAACATCATATACTTGATTCGTCGCTTGCACTCGTTCATCATCTACCGCATACACTTGAGGTCTTGTGATAACATGTCTAGCCCTCCTTGAAGATTGTGCTTTCCTTTTAGATGTAACCGCCATTTGCTCCAAGAATGCCCAGTCATTTGCTCAAAGTTTGTACCGAAAGTACCATTAGTGATTGACATCAAGTCACGAGCATCCTCCAAACTCAACCCCTCGTGAAAAGCATTCAACAATTCCCAAAGTGAAATGCCATGATGAGGACAATTCTTTAGCATTATATTAAACCTTTAAAATGCTTCATGCAACATCTCATCCGGTTGTTGTTGAAAACTTCTCAAGCTCCGCCTAGCTTCATTGGTCTTTTGGGCCGTGAAAAATTCTTCTAGAAGTCTTTGTTGCATATCGGCCCATGTATAGATTGATGCGGAATGTAGAGTATGGAACCATCTTTTTGCCTTATCTTCCAAAGAGAATTGGAGAAGTACCAACTTGACATCATCCGAAGAAAAACCTTGCCCTCCAATAGTGTTGCAAATAGAGTCATATGTCTCCAAATGGAAGTACGGTTCCTCCGTTGCTAGCCCTTTGTACTTTAGCAAACTTTGAAGTGCGGTTGTTCTAACTTCAAATGTCCTTCCATCCGGGTGATGAGGTATCACCACCGGAGAAGGGTTATTAATGATAACCTGCCTAAAATGCGCTTCAATCCCCCTCACCACCTCTCGGTGATGTCTTCACAGAGCACCCAATGGTACTCGTGGTCGACCCGCTTGACCTTGCCTTAGCCCTTGAGGTGCATACTGTTGTTGATATTGAGGTTGTTGCATCGATCTTGGAAATTGAGGTTGTTGATGTTGAACTTGAACTTGTTGTAAAGGCATTGGTCTTTGAAATGGTGGTCCTTGAGGATGAATTTGTTGTGCCCCGCAGGTTGCCTTTGTTGATAACACATTCCTCCTTGAGGTCCCAACTTACCTCCATCTTCCCTATAATAATAACCTTCTTCTTCGTAACCTCCAAATTCTTCTTCATACCCATTATCAAACCCATCTCCTCCTACACCCGAAGATTGTACAAACTGAGAAGAAGGATAATGGGAACTCGGTTGGGTTGGTGGTTGAAATGTAGGGGAGGTATGAACAATGGTTGAACTTGGTGGACAGTGACTTGGTAATGGTTGCTGGTTGGAGGATGATTGGCCGAAAGTTGGGAAAAAGGATGAGAATGGTGGAACATTAATGTGGTATTAGTGGGGTTGACTTCATGTGCTGAGGTAGGTTTGGTGGTAGGAATTGGTGACGGTGTGGATGGAGATGTTTGGTTTGTATTGGTAGGTAATTGATCCATGGTGTTAATTGGTGAAATTGGTGTTGTAGGTGTTGTTGGGGAACCACTGATTTTGTTTTCGCGTAGCAATACCCTGTTTCGTCGCAAAGTTCGTTGGATCTCCGGATCAAATGCCAATGGTGATAGCCTGTGAGAGCCTCTAGTATGCATGCACCTGTAAATACCTGCACACTAACACAACCAGCATAAACCCAAAAAAATAACCAACTAAACTCAATCAAATATAACACACGTTGCGCCCTACTCCCCGACAACGGCGCCAAAATTTGACGTGATGTCGTAGTCTCATGTGAATTTAATTTCAAATACTGCTAATAGCTAGCGGTAAGTGGGTATCGAACACAGAGAGTGGTGGAATTTGTGCTACCTAAGGATTGTAATAATTTGACTAATTTACCCAAAATGCAGGAAATTAAATTCAGAATTTTTAGTATTGTGATTTTAGATTTATGCGAATAACGATTCAAAGATTGGATGTTTAACAAATTAGAGGCAAGCAATCATCTTAAGTTTCCGGTTTCAATTAACGCTTGTGTTTTAAATTCAACTAGAAAGAGTCAAATAGACATGACTCGTGTTTGACTAATTTTTCGTGATAAAAGGGAACTAAGTACTCGGATTACTACAATGCGAGGTTGTTACCCGATGACCAATTGACTAATATCCAACCCTTAAACCTTCCCGTGATATATCGATTGTCAATGACACCAAGAACCTACGATTAAGGCAATGATTAAAACATCAATCAATAATTTACCAACAAGAATCCAAACACCATAACAACTACAAATATTGCAAGTTATTATTCTAGAAATTAGGAATCAAAACAAAACTGTTCAAGCAAACCTTCCACTTAAGATGATCACAAGGAGTTTAGCCACTCATGGTTTTACAAATCATCACACCTTCAATTGTTTTGTTCATAGGAATCAACAACACAAAAGTAATTGTTTTGAAATTGTTTTGAACCCACAAGAACACCCAATTTCGCCTCTAAGCTCTGCCAAAAGCGTCCCATTGATTGATATCCCCCAAAAACCTTTCAAAACCCGAGTTAAAATGGCAGTTACACATTTCTCGCAGCTCATCACCGTAAGCTACGGTGCCCACCGTAGCTTACGGTGGGAAAAAAACTCCCTTACAGTCTTGAAGGCCTGTCTTACGGTGCTTGAAAATGCCAGACACCACCGTAAGCTACGGTGGCCACCGTAGCTTACGGTGGACATTAGAATTTCTCTTTTTGCCCGTTCATTAATTCCTTGAGTCCTCATCTTCAACTAGCCAATTACAAGCTCCCGACAAAGCACGCTAAACTCACTTGTTTATGCTCTTCAGTACCTGCAAGGCCATATACACCGTAGATATCAAATCATAGCAATTAACCCATTTAAACATGGAATATTAAACGTTTTAACGCACTTACGGGTTGTTCAATAGACCACCCGTTAGTCAACCATATCCCGTTTATTGTCGGCATTGGAAATTCGCCTTCCAGCATAATATGTATGATGTGGTTATTGTTAACATGTGCAAGCGTTATCGTTCGTGGTTCTTGATTCGTCGAGGATTCATTATCGGGAAGAAGGTGGAACAACCATCGATACTTAACAGGTGAACCACGATACCGTACCTGTGTGCGATAAGAAGCCCTGCGTGGGGGAAGTCCATCCAGTGAGTGGGGGGACAGCGCTCCACTGAATCCCAGATTAGGCTCTAACGATGCGTGTTAAAATATCCTTCCTCCCATGCTTCAAATACTGGCACCCAGATCGATGTGTTCTGATCCATCTCCTGTATAAGGTCTTTTAATATGTGGCTCCATGAACGTTCTCCCATACCCAAGCCCACAGCCACAGACCGAAACCCACAATGACCATTTGGCCTCACATCTTGTATGCACGAGATGTACGGGTGAAACAATGTCGAAGGGGAGACTTAAACCATTTGATGGTTGACACATACTCGTCGCCCACTATCAACGGAAAACCGTTATGTCTCGAATCTCTCTTGTTTAGAAGTTGTTGAACGGCTTCGCCCCGCTCTGGGTTTTTGAGACTTTATGACCGATTGTTGAGTGGCCTAGGACGGAACGTACGAGCTTGGTGGGGGCATTATACTTTGTTGGGAACCCTGGGATGGAACGTACGAGCTATGGTGGGGGGCATCATCAAACCGAAGTTGTGCTTGCTTTGTTGTTGGTCGTCCACGAGTATTTTGTTGGACAACTGGTGGTTTCTTGATGAATTTGGTTAGAGTCAACACCGCTTTAATCTTTCCCAGCAAGCTTTTTTTCTGAGCAGGGGGTGTGACTCTAACTGTTGCCGAACAATATTCAGCTCTTCTACCACGTCAACGTCATCCGAAATCAATTTACATGGCTATAATTTAAGCTTCTACCAGAAAATGTCTACGTCTTCGAGTTGAATCGGATGCTCAGCACGGTTAAAAAAATGCATGGTTAAAGTTACATGAATAACGAACATGTATAACACACATTGCTTCACGTTTAGCAAGTATTATCTGCACGCACATACTTTTCCAGCCTACAAGGTGGCAACCCACAGTTGTACCACATCTGACATCCACAAGATGAATGAAAGCGCTGCAACACGTCTAGTTTCCTATGTAGCTCTCCACTCAACAAGTCAAACGCTGTATGGGAAACTTTTCCATGTAGATGGTCAAATAACGGTTTTTATGGTGGTTCATTATTTTTTTGATGCTTTCACGAAAGCTCCTCCTTATTTCACCGTATTGTGTTTCAACTATATCCTTGACACAACCTACTATACGGTCCAGCGAGCTCCTATCTTGGACGTGTCTCTTTAAATTCACGTGTTGACTTTCAACTCTGTTTGTGGTACGCTGCCCGAAGTTGCGACTCTGATCAGTCCACGCAAAGACGAACATTTCCTTGTATTCTTTCAGCCAGTTATCATACACGTACGTTAACACCCGCTAAAAAGTATGAATAATTAATTAAATGTACATAGGTAGGTCACATTTTATTACAAAAACTTCCTTGAACGTTTGCACTCCACAAGTCGCTTTTGCAGATTGCGCAAGTTGTACTCGTATATGGGTATTGATGGAGACTCACACAATCTCCCCAGATGACAAAAAATTTTGCTAGTCTTCTTCTGTGAATGCGCTCTTGCAGTGCTTACAAATATTCTGTTGTATGTGAAACCTAAAAGATATCGAGAGGCGTTTGGAAAAACTTTAGCACACGTGTTAATTAAGGCCAGGTCTCTATCCGTTACAATCACACGTGGCTCCATACATTAATCCAACATTGACCTGATCCTCTCAAACACCCATACAAAGTTATCACTACGTTCTTTGCAGATAACGACATGCACGATACAAAAAGAATAGTTGGTGGGTGTCATACCAACTATCTGGACAAATGGCATGTTGTATACGTTTGTCTTGTACGTGGAATTGATCAGCAAAACGTGCGGGAACGCACGCCACATTTCACTCGAGTAGGGATGAACAAAGAAGATCTCTGTAACGACCTCTATTTCGGGTTCCTCCCGTGTCTCGTAAATAAATTCGTTTGTAATAAGGATGTTTTCTAGCGACTGCATGGGAGTCAGTCGTATCTTTGTTCGACCTAATCTTCTGAAATGCGTTTTGTATGTCTTTCTAAACATGGAAACTGTCGGGAAACTGCTTCCTTATCGTTTGAAAACTTCTGCGCGACTCCATGTTTTGAGCTGTCAGCTGCTCGATCAATCTGTATTCATTAGGAGTAAACCTTCGCACAAACGCGTGGGCCGGCAGGTCTTTACAGAGTTCGTGGTTATGTTCAGTCTTTCCCCCTTTTATCCCCCATGTTTCATGTGGATGGTCTCGCACAGCCACCAAGTAAAACGGGCAACCGGTTTTCTTGCTTCTAGTTTTTCTAACCGTTGTTGTAGCATGGTGCTCACCACCACGCTTACATTCAAGCCATACCCTCCCGGTCCTTCCACAACTTTTCTTTGATCGTCGGGTCACAATCACGGAACCATCCGCCTTTGCCGTTTCCTATGCCCAGTTTTTTAGCTTATCTAAAGAGTTGAAAACCTGTAACATCGATAGCGTTATGTTAGGTTATATGTTTACTCAACTACCCAAAATAAATATATAAGTTTTGATACCATCTTTGTGAGGTATGTGTTGCCTGCACACGGGGTGCCTCACCACCATAACCTCCACCATCAGGAATGACTTGTTGATCGTACAAAGACTGCGTTGCATTGTAACTTTCGTAACCGTCTCCTCTGTATCCATCCGGACAGTGTTGTTGCACGTACGAATATTCACACCCGTATCCATAATCCGAAAAACCATGTTGCGCAGGATAACATGGTTCATCAACATGGTACGAGTCATCCACATGGGATATTTCATCAACGGGAGGAAGCTCGTTCAAATCTAGAAACATTCTGTTTTGATTTCCTTGTACATTTGACAAAACCTCCTCTTGCTCATTAGAATCGGGAACAACGGTCTCCCCCTAACAACGGTATCATCATTAGTAAATAATTAAAACAACAAGTAGTTTAACCTAATAACTGTTACCAGATTGGCTTCGGGCACCCATGACTCGCCAGAATACGGCCCAAAGAAATAGTTGTCGTCCCAGTATGATGACATTTCACCACCTTTGAATGATATCAGATGGAGTAATATAAGTCAAAAAGAAGACGCAAAGAATTCCGATGAAGTGCAAATGGGCTGTGATATCAAATGCTCTACATGGCTCTATTTAACAAAGAAATATATGCCACGTCTAGGCCTAGACGAGGCGTATCACTTTACTGCTTTACTCACATGCATGCAGACCACCAAAGTCAAAATCAACCTCCAAGACGCCCCGTCTAGGCCTAGACGACCCGTCTTGGGCAGGTCGTCTTTGCGATCCGTCTAGGGCTAGACGCCCTCTGATGTGACTGATTTGACATTGTACGAGGGCAGAAATATGGTCGAAGAAAGGAACCCTAGACTCCCCATCTAGGTCTAGACGACGCGTCTAAAAGGTGTGAAAAAAGGCAGGTAGGTGTATGAATATGTAGACCCTTTATTTTTAAGACATTAAGGATATGATAGAAAAAAACAATTTTTTTTGGTTTTGAAACAACCCTCGTCAAAAAGGATACCCGTATCTAAGTATTTTTACAAAATCGATATCATGGTTTTTTTTATGAATTCTTCCAAGTAAAAGAAGAATCCCCAAATCATAGAGCATTTACATATATTTAAGTGTTCAATTTACATGTATGTATAAAATCTACATATATTTAAATAGTTAACTTATAGGTGCCTGTATCTATGAAATTGAGTCTTAAGTCCTTTTAAGATTTTGGATGACAAAAGGAGACATGAACATTTGTGGAAATTTTGTATATAGGTAAAATGATAACTCAAAACATGTATAGAGAATTTACTTATATGTAAAGGATTAACTTATATACATGCTGCTTTAAGAAAACTAATATTGAGTGCTTTCTTTAAATGAGAATCACCACGAGTTGTAAGAACTGTGAGAATTTTTTATTTTCGTACGAGTTGGGCCAAAAAATTTTTGCACAAACGTAGATGCAAATATTATAAACACATCTGTAAAAGTAAAAAAAAAATATTGTCGGTAGTTTTGACTGATGCAAATTTTTTTATGCACTGGCATAAATTTTGCATGAAGATAAATATTTTTTACGCCTCATGTAAATGTGGGTATGCGGCATTTTAAAAAAAAATTGCTGAAACAAATGATTTTCTTATGACTTTTGAGAAAAAAAAAGGTTCAAAAAAACCTTTTGAATAACCTAGTTCTCACAACCTAAAGTGGTTACATTTTAATCCATCCCCTAATACGAATATACTGTCTATAAAATAAATGATTAAGTTATATACATGCTGCTTTAAGAAAACTAATACTAATATGCTATCTATAAAGAAACCTGTCAAAAAAATATTTACATTGCGCGAACTTCACAATAACTTTAAAAGGCCACTCAATCGATTTTGGGATGCGGATGGGCTAATACTACTATACTATGTATATAAACGAGTTATTAGCAAGCATGCATTGCGACAGAATCGTTAAACCAAATAAAAAAAACGTTAAAAGTTAAAGTGTGAAACCACGCATATGCATAGCAGATCGCTACATAAAAATATTGTTGTAGAAAATAATAAGTAAGCTAAAAACGATAATATTTATTTCTAATTTATATATGAACAATAATTTAATTTAATATAAATGTGGTGAAAGGAAGTAAGTGGATTACTTCATTTAGCACTGTAACTTCATTAAGGAATTAATGTTAAACAAAACATTTAAGAACAGAAACAGATTCCAATATATTGAGATCAATAGTTCATACAAAGACATGATACCTACTAAACTTCAACCTCAAAATCACAAAGTACTAACAATTAATTGAAACAAACATACATTTCGAAACTAAGTATGGAAACAAATTACGAAAACGGATCAGATTCCTAGAAAGCATATAGGACGAAGAACAGAGAAGAAGCAACGAACGAATTCGTATTGACGGTGGTGGATGGAGGCGCATATGAATGCCTTTGATTGCAATAGGAATCTCTCACACAGGAGAGAGCCCAAAAATATACAATTACAAAGGATCCTTGATTCACTCAAAATATTATGTCTTTGGAGAATAAATCCTCGCTAACTTTGTAGAAAACGAATACGAATTTATCATTCAATATCTATGAAATTAAAATTCACCATCAAATCCAAATTCAAGAATTCTGTACACTTCATACAATATAAGTGAAATAGAAAAATGCATTAGTGGTCACTAGATTGATGCCATAAACTATCAAATCTTTTTTTTTTATCGAAACCATAGGTATAACTGTTTACATCTTCATCACAGTAACAAATATTCCAAAAAAACAGTTTCTGTATCTACACCATAAAAATTGCTAGTGTATTGCATCAGGCACATCCACGTACCATCATAAACCATCAAAACCTACTCACTGTCAACAACCGTGTCTCCACTCCGTTCCAAGATTCCAATTCCGGCAAATAACAAGGATTGAGATGTTAAAGCTCAATACAGACATCAAGCCCACTCCTCCCAATTGAGCTGCAGAGGAAAACGTGTTGGTCAGAAGGCAGTTGAATTCAGAAAAATGATGAGGAGATGGTTGCTGCAAAGTATGGATCTATGCAATCCATGGCTAGATGAGATGAACAAACAATCAGAAAAAACTACAAGAAGCTTGAAGTTTAAGAGTAGTTGACCCCTCAGTCCCTAAAAAGCCTAACAATGAAGATTTACTTATCAGTTCTAAAGCCAACACATTTGAATTTCCATCCACAAAACACGTCTCTTCAATGGTAAGAACCCATCTAAAAAGACAGAAGGATATGTCAGCAGAAGATGTAAAAAGATATGAAGATGATCAAGGAAATGATAAAAAAAATGTGATAATGTATGGGCATCCTAATGCCAATCCAACAGACTGTTAGGGCAAGTCTTGGGAATGCATATTTCCTCACCTCTTCCAATAACATCAATACCGGGGCTGAATTGACAATAGCGCAATTGGGGAAGTGAAAAAGACTTAAATGAATAGTGTGATAAGCTTAAAAATTGAAGATTTACAAGATGTACTGAATCTTCCACTCGAAAGGGATGATGATAACTTACTCTTTAAAAGATTTGAAAAGCAATTTACAGCACAAATCAGAAGTAAGATGAAGAGAAATAAAGACTGATGCAATAAACATTTGTTTTGACATCATCTGTTCTAAGGGGATATTGTTAGACCTACAAAGAACATATGATATTGAAAAGCCAAAATATGATCCATTGGTCAAGAAATAAACAAAAGATTGAACCAGTTTTCCCCAACGATAGTGAATCTTGAACACCTAATCAGAACATCTGTTGAAGACAAAGCAAACATCTGTTTAAGCCTTGGAACCGTTGTTCAAGAAGAAACAACATTTGTTGAAGGCTAAGTCTGATTGAAGTCAAAGATCTGATAAAGAAGATCAAACATTTGTCTGGCCAAACAGATGTTTGGATCACATCAACAGATGATAGTCTAGACAATGGTTTCTCAATTTAACAGTATTTATCTTGTAACAATGTTTAGACAAGTTAGAACAGATGTTAGGATTTGCACAGATGTTTCAAACATCTGTGAAATTTTTTCTGTTAGTGATCTATTTATCACACACGTCATCTTTTCTCTTGTACAAACGGATTTTTTACGTGATCGGCTGGGGGGAGTCTGTAAGGTCAACTTTTGTAAAACATATTGTAATCACTGAATTATAATTAAAAAGAAATCATTGATGATTACTTTCTACTTGCGAATTATATTGTTATTAAAAAATATTTGTTTACAAGTATCAAACTCAGAACTAACACTTATCTACCTTCTTTTTAACTTGGTTTTTTTACATATTGTATCTACCATAATGTCTTAGCTACCTTTTTTTGTTGTGTCTTTTCTCTACATAGTCTTTAGTATTTTGTTCTTACACTCTTCAAAGATTTATATTCTTACTATTGTCGTACAAGATTAATATATTGCCATACTAATATGGAATCCAAGTGTGCAAATGTGAAACTAGTCCTCCTTAGTGGAAACTGAGAGTCACGTCAATTACACAATATGGTGTTACCATAGGCTTACAAGCATAGGCTAGTCGTATCAAGGTATGACGCCAAGGTTTTGTTTAGATCACGCCAAGGTTTTGTTTAGATCTAGATTTGGTGTAACGTCTCGTATTTCCGTATTCCTATTTTTAGAAAGTTCGTATTCACCTTCTATTTTTAGAAACCTTACAATCGTACTCCATCTCCGTTATCACAATTTGAGGCGTTAATCATAATGGAAATTCATTTTATACATATACGTATAACATTTCATATTTGTGTTATATAGGTAATCATGTTTATACACAAAACCGAGACTTAAAATACACTTTGGATACCTAAAAACAAGTTAAAATACAAGAAAACGGCATAACATAACCTAGTTACAAAGTGCATGGACTAAAAATGAGCAAAACCAAAACCTTTTTCACCTCCCTCCTACTCCAATCACCTTCCACCATTTTTTTAGCCAATCAGATTTCACCCTTTTTCCATCTCTTTTCTCCTTCAATCACCTTCCACCTTCATTAACTCCCAAACCCTAATCCCCACTTATAAATACAAGCCTTCATACACTCCTAAACATACTCCAAACACTCAAAATCTTCTTGGTTACTCTCTAATTTCTAAGTGAGTTTTAGTTCACTTTTCTTCTTATTTTCTTATGTTTTCTTCTTCCTTTCTACTTGGATAACCTCTAGGAAGGTTCTCACAAGCTTGCCTTGGCAAACTAAGGTGAAACCTCACCACATTTGAGGTCCAAAGTAGGATTAAAATTCTTCTTTCATTTATATTTTTGTATCTTGCTTTTCTTGATTTAAAACTTTTTTGAATCTTGTGCCAACTTGTTCTTAAACCTATCCAAGGTTATGAGACTTGTTAGAAATAGATTCTTATGAGTTTAATGTCACACCGTTCATAGGTGGAAGCGCACGGTGTGATCTGATTGATTCTCATTGCATACAACATAAGTGAACATACTAAATGAATAAAACAAACTCCTAATGCCATTACTGATATTGTTTCAAAACCCAACATAGGTTGGGTATATTGTTTACAAACCATAAAATGAGATTAAGTTGTCAAAGTGTTAGATATCCAAAAAGAAAGTTTTAAAATAATAAGGTTTTGACCCTTATATCACCGCAAGGAGGCGGTATATAATGGGCAAACCCTTCAAAAGTTGGCATGGAGACTTGATACTTGTTTTCCTTGACTGAAAATCCCTGCATTGGTCCACTAATTACCTGAAATACATGTTAATATGAAAATCCACAAAAGTTGACGAGTTCATGTGTTTTAATTATATGAGATGGTTCCATAAAATGTATGAAGTATTTGTATCAAAACCCGGTATATAAAGCATCAATGAAATCGTGATCATTAATGTTTTGCAAGGACATTAATATGTGTGACGACATAGAAAACATCAAACCTAGACGTTTTTCTTCGATTAACATCGACTGGGACGAAAAATGCACTCTTCCGTGGGGTCCATGACCAAGAGTGGGGCTCGCCAACACCCGCTAGATCTAACCTTTGTACCGTGGTCTTAAACAAGATTAATGGTGCTTAAGTTCACCCTGTTCGCACATGATCTAGTTATTTCATTCCCTAGATTATCATACCATAGACATGTATTTCCCCCCGATAGTTGTAAAACTTTTATTTAAGATGAAAAGGGGGATATGAACTCACTGAATTGCTTTCTGTGTTCTCTGTTTAACTCAAGTACTTCCCTTGGTTTGTATCACCACCTACAAACACGTTTGGTTTTGTTAGACACTTCGGTCTTTGTAACGATTCATGTTCATGTTTCTTGTCTTAAGTATTTGTTAAGACTTGTTCAGTGTTTTGTTTCGCTTAGATGTATTATCAATGATGATGCCCACTGAGATGTGTTTTTGGTGTATGACGTCAGCTGAGGTGTATTTCGTTGTGTTATGTCAGCTTATATCGTCAAATATATATATCCTTGCATCTCAAGTGTTGCATGTACGGGCCTAGCCCGTTAGTCTCAGTGCCTCGCACGAGTAAGATGTATATGTTTCATGACTTTTCGTAGTCCGGTTCCACCCGTTTGCCTCGACGATGCCATCGTTGGATATCTTCCATATATAATTCTTCTTAATTATATATAATTCCAAGTTCGATATATTAGTTAAAATATTATATTTTAACTTGTATTATTAGTATGCACCATTTTATATATCATTTATAATTAAGATGGGTTTGTTAAAGTTAATCTATTTTTAACCTGTCTTGATATATAATTATTCATGTGCATGGGTTTATGGTATACATCACCAAGTATTATAATTGTTAAGTATTATACATATGCATCTTCCCAAGTATAGATATACTTGTATTATGAGTATTTGTGCATTTAAAGTCGTATTCTCATGATTATGTATAACACTTGTATAATGGTATTTTCACCAAGTGTTAGTGATATATGTTGACATGTATTTGTACGTATAGGAATACGTATATTCTTGTATTCCATACTCACAATTTTGTATATTCTTAAAATATCTATTTTTAAGATATGTTCAAATCAATATATGTATATTATGCTTAGTAAATGTATGTATCCTAAAATAATATATAATTTTATTTTAATTCTAGAAAATATACATTTTAGTTTTTACCAAAACAATATTTTTAAAAGGTTTATGAAATATATATTTTTATACACTTCAAAAATAATACATTTTTAGTATCGACGAAATATGATACATTTTATATACTTGTAAAAACATATATTTTGTCACTTGTTTGGTTTTGAAAGTAATATATACCAAGCTTCAATATATTATATATTTTAAGTCGGTAATCCTTATATCGTCCGATTGTCCAATATGTCCATATTTTTGTCTCCAATGTATGGTTATGGATATTTATATATTTTTGTGATTCTTTGTTTGTCGATATTTATTGTATTTGTTTGTGTGTATTATTTTCAAGCCCCTAATTTATATATACTAATACAAACAATATACACATAGCATGTGATCCTTATGATCACTAAATATATATTTTCCAAAATATATATTTATATCCATTTTATTTTTAGAAAAATCATGACTTCTTGGACTTACATTTTATATAAAAACATGGGGATTTTTATTTTTATGGCCTTTAAACAAGTTTACTTGTAAGCACATTGTAAACATATATTTTTCTAAGTGTTTAAATTTTATAAAAATTTTGCCATAGTTTCGCAAGATTTAGGAGGTTTCCCATGTTTAAATACATGTGTTTAAGCTTTCAAAACTCATCATTTTAATCACAACAATTTCCACAAGTATAATATATACATTTAGATGCATTTTCATGTTATGGTGAACTTGAAAGTTTACCAGATCATGTAGTATTTTAACCTTGTGTTTAATATGTTCATCCATATTTAAAAATGGGTTTAGTTTCTAATATTTACTAACTTTGTTAAATTCATTTTTAACAACTTGTTCAAATATTATCTTAAGAACATCACAAATCATTTTAACCACTTAAATAAGTTCATTCATCATGTTTAACAAGTTCATCAACACTTTGATCATGGATCTTGTAAGATCCATGTGTATACTTGTTAGATTTATACTTCTAGCAAGTATACATATGATGGATATCATCCATAGCACAAAATAAACAATTATATCTTCATTACAACTTTAAGATAGTGTTATTTTCTTTAGATCAAGTTACTAGTTCTTTGTGTTCATCTTTTAAAGGTGATGCTTTTAGGTGGTATAACTTATACATTAACAATATACTAGTAACATGATATCAAATGAAAGATTAGGAGGCTCACTACTAGCTCTTATGGTTAGGGAAGTGGCAAGATGAACAAGATGATGAAGATGAAGCAAAGATGGTGGATAATAGCCCCCTAGAGTAGTCCTTCAACTTCCAAGACTTGATCCTTCCTTCGGTATGCTTGAAACACCATTGAGTATACTTGGATTAGCTTGCAAGTGGCTCGAAAATGGAGGTGACGGTGGTGTTAATGTGGCCTTGAGTTGGGAGGGTGTAGAAGGTGTTCTTGTTGTTTGATTTTGGTGTTAAGATAAGTAGGTGATGTGTAGATGATTACTTATGTTGGCCAAAGACACAAGATCCTCCATACAACCTCATCTTACTTCCAACAAGGGGGACAAGAATGTGGTGGCTGGTGGGCCCCCGGATGTGGCCGTCCACGTGTGCTTGCTTTTGTCTTAACTTGGTTAATTTTCTTAGTTAACTATTTAGTTAAGTTTAGGTTAACTTAAGATAGGGTTTTAGGGGTTTTTGATGTATTTTAAGATATAAGGTGTCATACACTAGTTTAATATTGTTAACAATGTTAACTAGTTTATATTTTATGTCTAGTTCGTGTTCGATTGCTTTACGGGTGCTAGATTCGTTAATGGGTTCTTAAACGGAGGTTTAAGCAACTTTTAGGAATTTTTAAACAAAACAATGTGTTTAATGATTTTAACTAGTTGTATGATGTTAAAATATTGATAACTAGTTCCTATGATGAGTCTGGTTGTGTCCGGGTGTTCGTTTCGTTGTCGGTTCGTTAAAATGTTAACTTTCAAGAATTGTGTGATATGATATGTTTTTGTGCCAAATTGATACTTTCAATATCTTTTAAGCAGTGCATGATGTTTAACACCCGAATCTAATTGATAACCACTTCTCAAATGAAGCTTCGAAAATATCCTGCTACCATGTAATTCATCAAGCAATTTCTCAATGTGGAATTTCTCTTTCATGGAGTATTTTTAGTCCGTAATCCTTATATCATCCGATTGTCCAATATGTCCATATTTTTGTCTCCAAGGTATGGTTATGGATATTTATATATTTTTGTGATTATTTGTTTGTCAATGTTTATTGTATTTGTTTGTGTGTATTATTTTCAAGCCCCTAATTTATATATACTAATACAAACAATATACACATAGCATGTAATCCTTATGATCACTAAATATATATTTTCCAAATATATATTTATATGCATTTTTATTTTTAGAAAAACCATGACTTCTTGGACTTACATTTTATACAAAACCATGGGGATTTTTATGTTTTTGGCCTTTAAACAAGTTTACTTGTAAGAACTTTGTAAACGTATATTTTCTAAGTGTTTAAATTTTATAAAATTTTTGCCATAGCATCCCCTAGATTTAGGAGGTTTCCAATGTTTTAAAACATGTGTTGAAGCTTTCAAAACTCATCATTTTAATCACAACAATTTCCACAAGTATAATATATATATTTAGATGCATTTTCATGTTATGATGAACTTGAAAGTTTAACAAATCATGTAGTATTTGACCTTGTGTTTAATATGTTCATCCATCTTTAAAAAAGGGTTTAGTATCTAATATTTACTAACTTTGTTAAATTCATTTTTAACAACTTGTTCAAATATTATCTTAAGAACATCACAAATCATTTTAACCACTTTAATAAGTTCATTCGTCATGTTTAACACGTTCATCAACACTTAGATCATGGATCTTGTAAGATCCATGTGTATACTTGTTAGATTTATACTTCTAGCAAGTATACATATGATCAATATCATCCATAGCAAAAAATGAACAATTACATCTTCATTACAACTTTAAGATATATGTTATTTTCTTTAGATCAAGTTACTAGTTCATGTGTTCATCTTTTAAAGGTGATGCTTTTAGGTGGTATAACTTATACATTAATAATATACTAGTAACAAGATATCAAATGAAAGATTAGGAGGCTCACTACTAGCTCTTGTGGTTAGGGAAGTGGCAAGATGAACAAGATGATGAAGATGAAGCAAAGATGGTGGATAATAGCCCCCTAGAGTAGTCCTTCAACTTCCAAGACTTGATCCTTCCTTAGTTATGCTTGAAACACCTTTGAGTATACTTGGATTAGCTTGCAAGTGGCTTGAAAATGGATGTGATGGTGGTGTTAATGTGGCCGTGAGTTGGGAGGGTGTAGAAGCTGTTCTTGTTGTTTGATTTTGGTGTTAAGATAAGTAGGTGAAATCGGTGAGATATAGAGATTACTTATGTTGTCCAAAGACACCAAAACCTCCATACAGCTTCATCTTACTTCCAACAAGGGGACAAGAATGTGGGTGGCTAGTGGGCCCCCACATGTGGCTGTCCATGTGTGCTTGTCTTTGTATTAACTTGGTTAATTTTCTTAGTCAAGTATTTAGTTAAGTTTAGGTTAAGTTAAGTTAGGGTGTTTAGGGTTTTAGGGTTTTTTGATGTATTTTGAGATATAAGGTGTCATACACTAGTTTAACATTGTTAAACAATATTAACTAGTTTATATTTTATGTCTAGTTCGTGTTCGGTTGCTTTACGGGTGCTAGATTCGTTAACGGGTCCTTAAACGGAGGTTTAAGCAACTTGTAGGGATTTTTAAGCAAAACAATGTGTTTAATGATTTTAACTAGTTGTATGATGTTAAAATATTGTTAACTAGTTCATATGATGAGTCTGGTTATATCCGGTGTTTGTTTCGTTATCGGTTCGCTAAAATGTTAACTTTCAAGACTTGTATGATATGATGTGTTTTTGTGCCAAATTGATAATTTCAATATCTTTTAAGTAGTGCATGATGTTTAACACCATTTCGGAATTATACACAAGCTAGTGAATGCTGTATTTTTGCTGAATTATGCTGAATTGTCGTTTAGTATGTATTTTGGGCAGTTTTCGGTGCATGTTTAGTTTCCGGAAAATGTTAGCATTAATCCTTGCTTTCCCACATGGGATTTGATACACAGTTTATGCTGGACTCCCAACTAAGTCCTAAATCTGCTATTTAGCTGCATACCGAAGCTGTGCTGCCACAACTAGTCTACTAGTTGTTCCGACGCACTGTTTTAAACTGTTTTTGAATTGTAACCACTTAAACGAATAATATGCATCGTGTAATGTACTCAACAAGTTTTCTAGGTGTATGACACGCAATTCATGCAGTTTAGACATTCAAAATACGTAATTGTAATATATAATTCATTGTTTAAATGTACGAAAATTACCGAAAGTGACAGTCGTCACATACTCCCCCCGTTAAAAAGAATTTCGTGATTCAAGCTGAGTCATCCATTGCAGGAGTCTTCTCAAACAGGTGAGTGTATTTGGCTTTGATTTGATTCTCACGTTCCCAAGTGTACTCAGGTCCGTGTCTTGAGTTCCAACGGACTTTGACTAACTTGATATGACTCCTCCTAGTTTTCTGGACTTTCCAGTCCATAACCTCGACGGGTTCTTTAGTAAATTGGAGATTATCGTCTATATGAATCTCTGCCGCAGGGATGATAGTTGTTTCTGGCGTTGGACTCTTCTTGAGATTTGACACATGGAATGTGTCATGTACACTACTAAGTTCATCCGGTAATCTCAACTTGTAGGCAACGGTACCAACCTTTGCCAAAATTTCAAATGGTCCGATGTACCGTGGGTTAAGCTTCTCGCGCTTACGAAATCTGACTACGCCCTTCCAAGACGAGACTTTCAACAAAAACTTGTCTTCGACCCTCGAAGGATAATGGTTTTCTTCTCTGGTCCGCGTAGCTCTTTTGTCGATTACAAGCCGCGTTGATACGGTCTCGGACATGAAATATCTTATCAGTAGTCTCTTGGACTAATTCAGGACCAATGAATTGTTTGTCGCCAACTTCCGCCCAACATAGCGGAGAATGACACTTTTTACCATAAAGAGCTTCGAACAGTGAGGCTTGTATGCTTGTATGGTAACTATTGTTACAGGAGAACTCCACCAAAGGTAGGTGAGTATCCCAATTGCCGCCTAGATCCATTGCACATGCACGAAGCATGTCTTCAAGCGTTTGGATGGTTCGTTCACTCTGGCCGTGGGTTTGTAGATGAAAGGTTTGTGCTTAGATCTAGTCTAGATCCAAAGGCCTTTTGAAAAGATTACCAAATTCTTGACACAAAACAACCATCTCGGTTTGAGAAGATAGAAATATGCACTCCATGACGAGCCATTATGTCTCTAAGGTATAGTTCGGCTAACTTTTGTGTGCTGTCTTTCTCGCGAATCGGCAGGAAATGTGCGGACTTTGTCAATCTATCCACTATTACCCAAATCATGTCGTGACCTCTTGAGGTTCTGGGTAATTTTGTAATAAAGTCCATGGATATCTGTTCCCATTTCCATACCGGAATCTCGGGTTGTTGTAACAATCCCGAAGGTTTCTGATACTCGACCTTAACTTTCGCGCAAGTTAAACATTTACCAACATAAGTCGCGATGTCGCTTTTGAGGTCAGACCACCAATAATATTCCTTCAAGTCTTGGTACATTTTATCCGATCCTGGATGTATTGAGTACTTAGACTTGTGTGCTTCATCCAACACTACTTCCCGAAGTCCGCCAAAAAGTGGAGCCCAAATTCGGCCCATAAGGTATAAAGTTCCATCTTCCTTTGGCACTAACTGTTTCTTCATGCCTCGGACAAATTCGCCTGAATATGTTCTTCCTTGAGTGCTTCTAGTTGCGTGTCATGAATCTGTGTAGTAAGGTTCGTTTGAATTGTCATCTCTAGTTCTTGAACCCTTAAGGTTTTAACTCGCTCCTTACGGCTCAAGGCATCTGCTAAAACGTTTGCGTTGCCCTGATGGTATTTGATCTCGCAATCATAGTCGTTCAACAACTTAACCCAATGTCGTTGATGCATATTTAATTCTTTCTGATTAAATATATGTTGAAGACTTTTATGATCCGTGAATATAGTACACTGAGTACCATATAAGTAATGTCGCCATATCTTCAAAGCGAATACCACTGCGCCTAACTCGAGGTCGTGCTTGGTGTAATTTTTCTCATGCACCTTTAGTTGGGGTGACGCATATGCGATGACTTTTTCCCGTTGCATAAGCACGCAACCTAAACCTTGATGCGAAGCATCACAGTATACCACGAAGTCATCGGTATCGTCAGGAAGCGAAAGAATCGGTGCATCACATAATTTATCCTTTAGAAGTTGAAACGCCTCTTCTTGTTTTTCTCCCCAATCGAACTTCTTGTCTTTTTGCATGAGTGACGTTAGCGGTTGAGCAACTTTGGAAAAGTTATCAATAAATCTCCAATGATAACCTGCTAAACCCAAAAATTCTCGAACCTAAGTAGGTGTTTTGGGCACTTCCCAATTCTTGATTGCTTCAATCTTCGATGGGTCTACATGAATACCTTTCTCGTTTACTACATGCCCGAGAAATTGCACTTCCCGAATCCAAAACTCACATTTAGAAAACTTCGCATAAAGTTTCTCCTTCCTTAGTAGCTCTAAAATGGTTCTCAAATGTTGCTCGTGCTCGTCCTTCGACCTTGAATATTTTAAATATCGTCAATAAATACTATCACAAATTTGTCGAGATACGGCTTGCACACGCGATTCATTAAATCCATAAAAACTGTCAGTGCATTTGTTAAGCCAAAAGGCATAACAAGAAACTCGTAATGACCATAACGAGTCCTAAAACTCATCTTTGGTATGGTTTCTTCTTGTATCCACAACTGGTGATATCCAGACCTTAAGTCTATCTTGGAGTACCGATCCTTGAAGTTGGTCGAACAAGTCATTAATTCTCGGTAGTTGGTACCGATTCTTGATAGTGAGCTTATTCCACTCTCGGTAATCTATACACATTCTTAACGTTCCGTCCTTGTTCTTCACAAATAAAACTGGAGCTCCCCAAGGTGAAAAGCTTGGTCGAATGAATCCCTTATCCAACAACTCTTGAAGTTGTGTGGATAACTCCTGCATCTCTGAAGGTGCTAGACGATATGGAGACTTGGCTACGGGTGCAGCTCCCGGCACCAAGTCGATGTGAAACTCGACTTGTCGTTGTGGTGGTAATCCCGGCAAGTCTTCAGGAAAGACTTCGGTAATTTCCTTCACCATAGAAATATCTTCAAGGTTAGGCTCCTCAGCCTTCTTGTCAACCATGTGTGCTAGGAAGGCTACGCAACCCTTCCATAAGTACGATCTAGCTTTCATACAGTTAATAATCCATAAGGGTGTGTCATGCTTCTCTCCATGGATAACAATCCTCATTCGGTAGTGGTATGTGAATAATCTTCTCATGGCACACGACTTCGGCTCAGTTATCGGACAGCCAATCCATTCCGACTACTACGTCGAAACTACCCAACTGAACAGGTAAGATGTCGATGTTGAACTTTTGCTAACCCAATTCCAAAGAACATCCTTTAACGTTTTCTTCGACTCAACTAATTTACCGTTTGCCAACTCTATAGAATAGGGAACATCTAGCTTACTTGATTCTACGCCAAGTATATTTTTAAATTCCATGGAAATAAAGCTAAGGCACTGGTATCAAATAATATGAATGCGAAATGATTGTTGATAGGAAACATACCAGTGACCACATTAGGGTCTCAGTGCGCATCCTTTGCCCCGATCACAAAAGCTCTGCCATGAGCTTGATTTCCCTTGGGACAATCTTTCTTCCAATGATCTATACTTCCACAACCATAACATCCAGTTTCACGCCCAACTCCATTCTGTTTCCATTACCAACACCGTTTCCGTTTCCGTTTCCTCCTCTTCCTGTCGTTGTCCAACATGCCTCAGTACGGTGGCCAACCTTGCCACACTTGTCACACTTAGAAATCTGACAAGCACCCAAATGATGATACTTACATTTGTCACATTTGGGATAGGGACCTTCATACTTCATGGGACAAGTGTTGGTCGCAGCTACAAAAGCTCTTGTTTCCCTCAGCTAATTTGCCACTCTCCTATTGTTACCACTGTTGTTGTTGAAATGGTTGGCGTGATTGTTGTTGTTGTTGTAGTTATTCACTTGCGTACCCTTCTTGAAGTTTGTGTACTTCGTCTTCCCATCATTTGCTGACTCGACGTGAGATTCTTTCTTCTTCGCCCCTTTTACAAACAATTTCTTCATCCTCACTGCGTCTTCAGTGAGACTAATGGCCAGTGTCACAGCTGAAGTAATGATAGCAGGCTTGACGCGGTAACTATACTACGGATTCGGGTACTAATCCTCAGATGTAGCGCTCGATGCGCTTGAACTCCGATGTTACAAGATAAGGTATCACACGCGAAAGACCGTGAAACCTTTGGGTATAACTCACGATGTCAGCTCCTATGATGGATAGATTCCAGAATTCAGTCTCCAACTTCTGAAGTTCAACCCTCGAACAGTTTTTTCTCTCATCCTTTCTTTCAAACTCTCCCAAGACATCCCATATGCAACATCATCACCCAGAGTTTGCACTTGTAAGTTCCACCATGTAAGTGCCTCATCAATAAACAGACCAGTAATAATAGTAAATTGCTGGTCACTGGAACATCTGCTCATTCGGATTGTAGAGTCTGTTTTCTCAGTCCAACGTACAAATGCCACGGCACCGCTGGTGCCATCATAGTTCAGTGTCCTACAGCCCAAGAACTGCTTGTAGGTGCATCCTGAAATGTTTATAAACATATTATGAATGAGCAAATAACGAAACGCACGAATAGATTAAAAAGAGAATTGTTTGAGTTGTAATAACAACTAATTATTACCATTGGTATTGTTCCCACCAGAGGAACCGCCTTGTGCTTGGCTTCCAGATCCGCCAGTTCTACCATTTCCGCCCGTTCCGCCAGTTCCACCATTTCCGCCCGTTCCGCCAGTCCCGCCAGTTCCGCCGTTAAAACTTTCGTTGCGGGTCGCCTCATATTGTGCCAGAGCCTAGGATATCCTGTGCTCCAATAAGGCGTTTAGTTCGGCCTCGTTTCTAGGCATCGGTTGGGGTTGGTTCACATTTTGGTGCGAGGAGCTCTCCTTCTTGGTGGCATGATCTTTCAAGATAATATGATAGTAAAGATTAGACGTTTAACTAATATATATTCTTTCAGTTAATTATAATTTATAAACATTCATACATGTATGTGTGTATATATATATACACACACACAAGTAATCAAGTAAGCAAACAAATAAATAAACACATAGTGATTTAAATATATATATACACATATATATATATATATATATAATGATCCATCATATGAATAAGTCAGCTTCGCGCAATACACCATGCATAGTAATCAATAAAATGCATTATAACGAAGACATCAAGTTTTTATATATATTAAGAAAACTTGTTACATAATCGTTTGCAAAGGAAACTACAATGTACTCGGGTTACATCACCCGCTCATACAAGTTTAATACATATAAAAAGCAAAATCTTCCTTCACTTTAGCGATCTTCGTTCTTCCAGTTGTCTGCAAAACTCGATGTATAGCCTTCACAAAAACGGGTATCTAGCTCCCATGTCCAAAAGGTACCTTCAAATAAAAGTCTAAGGTGCTGGAGGGGATGGTGGTGGGGTAGGGGTAACAAGACTACGGAGATGGGTGACCTGCTGCTCGAGCTCGTGGACTCGGCTGAGTAGGACACCTATCTGCTGCTCGAGTGTCAGAATCCAGCAGCGTGGTCAACTAGTGGCATGGGGAGCGGTGGTGGAGGCATGGCATTCGCCTGCCTCTCCATATCGTAGACCCTCTGACGGAAGATTTGTATCTGCTACTCTAAAGAGCGAACCCAGCTCTCTATAGAGTACGGGGTGAAGTGACAGGTATGGTAGGGGTCAGACATAGGCATCACATGTGGTGGAGAGAACAGAGTAGGGCGAGTCGGCTCATGAGATGGGCCTGCCTTGTGAGGTGGTGATGGTGGTAGCTGTGTGTAGGGTGGGTGAGATGGAAACGAAGTGTCCCATGGGTAATCGGTCGGATCCAGGATGAATCGCCTACAGGTCTCGGAAAGTGAGGGGTGTCCTCAGAAGATGGGTTAGAGATGTGAACAGACGTGTGAGTGGGGACAGGAGTGGGGGTCGGGGTAACGATGGATACAATGTTAAAGCTGTTGTCAGTAGCATCCGCTCGAAGCCCGGCTCGGCGGATGGCAGAAGAAGAAGCACGATAGCTCTCGTCAGATAACGAAATGGCTGCGACTGAAACCACGGGCGAGGATACCTCCAAGATAGCTATGTCGATCACCTCTCCATCGCCAAGGTCATCATCCAGGTGGTCGACATGAAATACGGGAACCTCGTCCTTATCATGAGACAGATCGATGACAGGGGGCCACATAACAAATGGAATGGTGTCAATGGGTATAATCTCCACTACGTGCTCACCCTCGGGGTGGCCGATAATGATCTAATCGTGGTGTTGTGGGGGTAGGCGAGAACATCGTCCACCAGAGGGACGTCATCGTCAGCTATGAAGTCTGGAGCCTCCTCTGGCTCATACTCGCTATCATAGGATATGTAGTGCATAATAGGTCCAACCTCATCGTCAAAAAAGATTTCCATGGATCGTGGTCGTCGTAGACATCGCTCTCAGCTCATGACATGGTAACCTGGAAAAAGGTTTTGTACGACATGTATATTAATAATTAATTGTTATTTAGTATATATGTATACACGAAATGCAGACATCACATAATGTCCATTTTAAGTTGTACTATTTGTTTTTGGGTTTAATGTTCTGTGTCTATCCTTTGTAGACTAAGTCTCATAATTTCCTTGCATTATTTTGTAAAACGAGTTTATGTAGTGGACCTTGTGAAACGTTTATGCAATGAAAATCTTTTGTTCATGTAAAAATTGTTTTCATGAGAGGATCCTAGTTATTGTAGACTAGAATCGAGAAAGAATCCTGGTTCACTACAATCGAAGCTCTAATACCAATCTGTCGTTCATAGGTGGAAGCGTGTGGTGTGATCTGATTGATTCACATTGCATACAACATAAGTGAACATACTCAATGAATAAACCAAACTCCAAATGCCATTACTGATATTGTTTCAAAACGCAACATAGGTTGAGTGTATTGTTTACAAACCATAAAATGAGATTAAGTTATCAAAGTGTTACATATCCAAAATGCAAGTTTTAAAATAATAAGGCTTTGACCCTTATATCACCGCAAGGAGGCGGTATATAATGGGCAAACCCTTCAAAAGTTGGCATGGAGACTTGATACTTGTTTTCCTTGATTAAAATTCCTGCATTGATCCACTAATTACCTGAAATACATGTTAAGCTGAAAATCAACAAAAGTTGGCGAGTTCATGTGTTTTAACTATATGAGATGGTTCCATAACATGTATGAAGTATTTGTATCAAAACGCGGTATGTAAAGCGTCAATGAAATCATGATCATTAATGTTTTGCAAGGGCATTAATATGTGTGACAACATAGGAAGCATCCAAACCTAGACGATTTTCGTTGATTATCCTCGACTGGGACGACAAATGCTCTCTTCCATGTGGGTCCATGACCAAGAGTGGGGCTCGCCAACACCCGCTAGATCTAACCTTTGTATCGTAGTCTTAAACAATATTAATGGTGCTTAAGTTCACCCTATTCGCACATGATCTAGTTATTTCATTCTCTTGCTTATCATACCATAAACATGTATTTCCCCCGATAGTTGTAGAACTTTAAAAGATTTAGGATGAAAAGGGGGACATGAACTCACTGAATTGCATTCTGTGTTATCTGTTAAACTTAAGTACTTCCTTGGTTTGTATCACAACTTACAAACGCGTTAGGTTTTGTTAGACACTTCGGTCTTTGTAACGATTCATGTTCATGTTTCTTGTCTTAAGTATTTTTTTAAGACTTGTTCAGTGTTTTGTTTCGCTTAGATGTATTTTCAATGTATGATGCCCATTGGATGTGTTTTCAGTGTATGACGTCAGCTGAGGTGTATTTCGGTGTATGATGTCAGCTGAAATATATTTTCAGTGCATGATGTCAATATATATTTCTTCAAATTTATAATATATATATATATATATTCCTTGCATCTCAAGTGTTCCATGTACGGGCGTAGCCCGATAGTCGTTGTGCCTCGCACGAGTAAGATGTATATGTTTCATGACTTCTCATAGTCGGGTTCCACCCGTTTGCCTCGACGATGCATCGTCGGATATGTTCCATATATAGTTCTTCTTAGTTGTATATAATTCCAAGTTCGATATATTAGTTAAAATATTATATTTTAACTTGTTATTTGTATGCACCATTTTATATATCATTTATAATTACGATGGGTTCGTAAAAAATATACAAAACAATATATAATAATGTATAAAATTATTAAAAAATGCATTGATATAATAAAATATTAAAAAGCTATACAATATTTTAAATTTAAAATTACTATTCATGTAGTCATATATGTATATATATATATATATATATTATATATATATATATATATAGATTAGTTCTAATAAAATATATTTTAATTTCTATCAAACAATATATTTATAAAAGGTTTATAAAATATATATTTTTATACACTTAAAAAATAATACATTTTTGGTATCGACGAAATATGATACATTTTATATACTTGTAAAATATATATTTTGTCACTTGTTTCGGTTTTGAAAGTAATATTTACCAAGCTTCGATATATTATAGGCTTTCACTGTCAATAAAGATGTCATCGAAAAAAACCAGTACAAATTTCCTCATATAATCCATGAAAACCTCATTCATGAAAGCCTGAAATGAGGCTGAAGAATTAGTCAAACCAAAGGGCATAACTATGAACTCGTAATAGCCCTGGTGAGTTCGAAATGCAATCTTGTGTAAATCATCTTCAAACACCCGAATCTAATTGATAACCACTTCTCAAATGAAGCTTCGAAAATATCCTGCTACCATGTAATTCATCAAGCAATTTCTCAATGTGGAATTTCTCTTTCATGGAGTATTTTTAGTCCGTAATCCTTATATCATCCGATTGTCCATATGTCCATATTTTTGTCTCCAAGGTATGGTTATGGATATTTATATATTTTTGTGATTATTTGTTTGTCAATGTTTATTGTATTTGTTTGTGTGTATTATTTTCAAGCCCCTAATTTATATATACTAATACAAACAATATACACATAGCATGTAATCCCTTATGATCACTAAATATATATTTTCTAAAATATATATTTATATGCATTTTTATTTTTAGAAAAACCATGACTTCTGGACTTACATTTTATACAAAACCATGGGGATTTTTATGTTTTTGGCCTTTAAACAAGTTTACTTGTAAGAACTTTGTAAACGTATATTTTCTAAGTGTTTAAATTTTATAAAATTTTTTCCATAGCATCCCTAGATTTAGGAGGTTTCCAATGTTTTAAAACATGTGTTGAAGCTTTCAAAACTCATCATTTTAATCACAACAATTTCCACAAGTATAATATATACATTTAGATGCATTTTCATGTTATGGTGAACTTGAAAGTTTACCAGATCATGTAGTATTTTAACCTTGTGTTTAATATGTTCATCCATTTTAAAAAGGGTTTAGTTTCTAATATTTACTAACTTTGTTAAATTCATTTTTAACAACTTGTTCAAATATTATCTTAAGAACATCACAAATCATTTTAACCACTTAAATAAGTTCATTCATCATGTTTAACAAGTTCATCAACACTTTGATCATGGATCTTGTAAGATCCATGTGTATACTTGTTAGATTTATACTTCTAGCAAGTATACATATGATGGATATCATCCATAGCACAAAATAAACAATTACATCTTCATTACAACTTTAAGATAGTGTTATTTTCTTTAGATCAAGTTACTAGTTCATGTGTTCATCTTTTAAAGGTGATGCTTTTAGGTGGTATAACTTATACATTAACAATATACTAGTAACATGATATCAAATGAAAGATTAGGAGGCTCACTACTAGCTCTTATGGTTAGGGAAGTGGCAAGATGAACAAGATGATGAAGATGAAGCAAAGATGGTGGATAATAGCCCCTAGAGTAGTCCTTCAACTTCCAAGACTTGATCCTTCCTTCGGTATGCTTGAAACACCATTGAGTATACTTGAATTAGGTTGCAAGTGGCTCGAAAATGGAGGTGATGGTGGTGTTAATGTGGCCTTGAGTTGGGAGGGTGTAGAAGGTGTTCTTGTTGTTTGATTTTGGTGTTAAGATAAGTAGGTGATATGTAGATTATTACTTATGTTGGCCAAAGACACAAGATCCTCCATACAACCTCATCTTACTTCCAACAAGGGGGACAAGAATGTGGTGGCTGGTGGGCCCCCGCATGTGGCCGTCCACGTGTGCTTGCTTTTGTCTTAACTTGGTTAATTTTCTTAGTTAAGTATTTAGTTAAGTTTAGGTTAACTTAAGATAGGGTTTTAGGGGTTTTTGATGTATTTTGAGATATAAGGTGTCATATACTAGTTTAATATTGTTAACAATGTTAACTAGTTTATATTTTATGTCTGGTTCGTGTTCGATTGCTTTACGGGTGCTAGATTCGTTAATGGGTTCTTAAACGGAGGTTTAAGCAAATTTTAGGAATTTTTAAGCAAAACAATGTGTTTAATGATTTTAACTAGTTGTATGATGTTAAAATATTGATAACTAGTTCCTATGATGAGTCTGGTTGTGTCCGGGTGTTCGTTTCGTTGTCGGTTCGTTAAAATGTTAACTTTCAAGACTTGTGTGATATGATATGTTTTTGTGCCAAATTGATACTTTCAATATCTTTTAAGCAGTGCATGATGTTTAACACCCGAATCTAATTGATAACCACTTCTCAAATGAAGCTTCGAAAATATCCTGCTACCATGTAATTCATCAAGCAATTTCTCAATGTGGAATTTCTCTTTCATGGAGTATTTTTAGTCCGTAATCCTTATATCATCCGATTGTCCAGTATGTCCATATTTTTGTCTCCAAGGTATGGTTATGGATATTTATATATTTTTGTGATTATTTGTTTGTCAATGTTTATTGTATTTGTTTGTGTGTATTATTTTCAAGCCCCTAATTTATATATACTAATACAAACAATATACACATAGCATGTAACCCTTATGATCACTAAATATATATTTTCTAAAATATATATTTATATGCATTTTTATTTTTAGAAAAACCATGACTTCCTGGACTTACATTTTATACAAAACCATGGGGATTTTTATGTTTTTGGCCTTTAAACAAGTTTACTTGTAAGAACTTTGTAAACGTATATTTTCTAAGTGTTTAAATTTTATAAAATTTTTTCCATAGCATCCTCTAGATTTAGGAGGTTTCCAATGTTTTAAAACATGTGTTGAAGCTTTCAAAACTCATCATTTTAATCACAACAATTTCCACAAGTATAATATATATATTTAGATGCATTTTCATGTTATGACGAACTTGAAAGTTTAACAAATCATGTAGTATTTGACCTTGTGTTTAATATGTTCATCCATCTTTAAAAAAGGGTTTAGTATCTAATATTTACTAACTTTGTTAAATTCATTTTTAACAACTTGTTCAAATATTATCTTAAGAACATCACAAATCATTTTAACCACTTAAATAAGTTCATTCATCATGTTTAACAAGTTCATCAACACTTTGATCATGGATCTTGTAAGATCCATGTGTATACTTGTTAGATTTATACTTCTAGCAAGTATACATATGATGGATATCATCCATAGCACAAAATAAACAATTACATCTTCATTACAACTTTAAGATAGTGTTATTTTCTTTAGATCAAGTTACTAGTTCATGTGTTCATCTTTTAAAGGTGATGCTTTTAGGTGGTATAACTTATACATTAACAATATACTAGTAACATGATATCAAATGAAAGATTAGGAGGCTCACTACTAGCTCTTATGGTTAGGGAAGTGGCAAGATGAACAAGATGATGAAGATGAAGCAAAGATGGTGGATAATAGCCCCCTAGAGTAGTCCTTCAACTTCCAAGACTTGATCCTTCCTTCGGTATGCTTGAAACACCATTGAGTATACTTGGATTAGCTTGCAAGTGGCTCGAAAATGGAGGTGATGGTGGTGTTAATGTGGCCTTGAGTTGGGAGGGTGTAGAAGGTGTTCTTGTTGTTTGATTTTGGTGTTAAGATAAGTAGGTGATATGTAGATGATTACTTATGTTGGCCAAAGACACAAGATCCTCCATACAACCTCATCTTACTTCCAACAAGGGGGACAAGAATGTGGTGGCTGGTGGGCCCCCGCATGTGGCCATCCACGTGTGCTTGTTTTTGTCTTAACTTGGTTATTTTCTTAGTTAAGTATTTAGTTAAGTTTAGGTTAACTTAAGATAGGGTTTTAAGATAGGGTTTTAGGGGTTTTTGATGTACTTTGAGATATAAGGTATCATACACTAGTTTAATATTGTTAACAATGTTAACTAGTTTATATTTTATGTCTAGTTCGTGTTCGATTGCTTTACGGGTGCTAGATTCGTTAATGGGTTCTTAAACGGAGGTTTAAGCAACTTTTAGGGATTTTTAAGCAAAACAATGTGTTTAATGATTTTAACTAGTTGTATGATGTTAAAATATTGATAACTAGTTCATATGATGAGTCTGGTTATGTCCGGGTGTTCGTTTCGTTGTCGGTTCGTTAAAATGTTAACTTTCAAGACTTGTGTGATATGATAGGTTTTTGTGCCAAATTGATACTTTCATATCTTTTAAGCAGTGCATGATGTTTAACACCATTTCTGAATAATACAAAAGCTAGCGAATGCTGTACTTTGGTGAATTATACTGAATTGTCGTTTAGTTTCTATTTCGGGCAGTTTTCAGTGCATGTATAGTTTTTGGAAAATGTTAGCATTAATCCTTGGTTTCTCACATGGGATTTAATTTACAGTTTATGCTGGACTCCCATCTAAGTCCTAAATCTGCTATTTAGCTAGTCTACTAGTTATTCCGATGCACTGTTTTAAACTGTTTTTGAATTGTAACCACTTAAACGAATAATATGCATCGTGTAATGTACTCAACAAGTTTTCTAGGTGTATGACATGCAATTCATGTAGTTTAGACATTCAAAATACGTAATTGTAATATATAATTCATTTTTTTAAATGTACGGAAATTACCGAAAGTGACAGTCGTCACATACTCCCCCTGTTAAAAAGAATTTCGTGATTCAAGCTGAGTCATCCATGCAGGAGTCTTCTCAAACAGGTGAGGGTATTTGGCTTTGATTTCCAATTCATGTACTTGAACCATTAGCAATGAAATGAAATATTATTTATTAAGTACTTGTCACATTTAGTGGTATGAAATCTCGAGCAATCTAATTACATCCGCCCCGATGATTCCGCCATCGGTTGGCATGTGACAGATTGGTATCAGTGCCAGAACTATTGGGAATTAGGAAAAATTGCCATGATTTGACCTAGTCTATAGTCTAAGTACCCATACTTGACCATTCTTGATTTCATGCTTCATATACTCAAATTCTCCCTGTTTGCTTCTATCTCATCTTTTGTCTTAAAATTTTGTATGTCTTTCCTACAACGATTTACCATACACACATGAGGACGTGAATACACTCGCATTATACAAACGAGATGATTTCATCAAAATAGGAGTGAAACCCTCACTTTAGTGAAAGACTCTCAATCCACATTCTCGATTTCCATGAAATTATACATCAAGTTTGGAGTGACATCCTCACCTTGATGAAATTTCGCCATGCTTATTCTAGTGGACCCTTAACAATGAGCCGGATTTAAGTCCTTACCTCGTTTGATAAGTATCAACCACACTTAGGAATGACGTTGTCAAGTTAGGGGTGATACCTGCACCTTGGTAATGTAACGACTCGTATTTCTGTATTCTTATTTTTAGAAAGTTCGTATTCGCATGCTATTTTTCAGAAACCTTACATTCGTATTTCAATTTCGACCTCACAATTTGAGGCGTTAATCATAATGGAATTCATTTTTATACATATACGTGTTACCTTTCATATTTGTATTATGTACGCAATTAATCTATAGATGCGTGTTTATACGCAAAACCGAGACTTAAAATACACTTTGGATACCTAAAAACAAGTTAAAATAGAAGAAACGACATAAATAACCTAGTTACAAAGTGCAGGGACTAGAAGTAAGCAAAACCAAAAGCTTTTCCAACTCTTTTCTCCTCCAATCACTTCCCACTCTTCTTTAGCCAGTTAGATTTCACCATTTTCCATCTCTTTTCTCCTCCAATCATCTTCCATCCTTCTTTAGCCAATTAGATTTCACATTTTCCACCTCTTTTCTTCTCCAATCACCTTTCACCATTCTTTAGCCAATTAGATTTCACTTGGATCGATTTGATTAAAACCATTCTATGAGCCACAAGGGCTAAATCATCATTTATCGACATAATTCAAGGACCTGCTTGTAAACTCAGTTTATAATCTGATTTACCATCTCAAATAATCATACTTATAATATTACATCAGTAGGAAACAATTTTTAAGTTCATTATCATTTAAAACCTTGTTTTATGCAAAAAGGACATTTTAGTCAAAAATGGCATAATTGCGGAAAACTTGCGCATAAACTTGGATTCCGATTATGATCATGTAATATAACCTCAGAGGGTTATGCTACATTATATTATGATCATAATGAAACTTTAGATCAGTGCCTAACTAATCTAAATCGGGTCAGAATCGAAAATCAAAGCAGAAGTCAAACTTTGCGACTTTCGGTTGCGAATCAACCCTAGAACTGAAATTGATGAGCCGAACATGTTCCTACATGTTCTAATGATTATTACCAACTTGTTTAAGTGTCAAAACAGGTTTCATAACATATATAAGATCAATTTATGATTTTTTTGAAAAATAACCTGTTTGACTTTTTAATATTGTAACTTTGACCCGTCAATTGGTCTAGCAAACGTGATCTTCAGGAGGTGCCCTTTATAGGGACTAACACCTACCTTATTACGATCACTTAGCCATGTTCATTTCGAACAATGGCTGGACCATAATGGTCTTAACCAAGAGTCAAGGCGTTTTCCGTAAAACGCTTGACTTTTGGCTATAAAAGCCTATAAACGAAAATGCAAGATCAAGGAACACTTACAAGAGGTTCTTAGAATGCAAGAGAACTTAGTTGGATGCTCCTTTCAGTTAGGAACTTCCAGAGGAGGGAGAAGAGTTATGAATAAGAAAGGTGCGAGTTCAAATGGTGGACTTGGATACCTATTTATGGTTGGAGAACTCGAAGGAGGTGATGCCAGGTGTTTAGGGGAGCTTACAAGTGTCCCAAAATGTGGCATAGCTGTTTGGGAAGCAATGGTTTCGAGAAAATGGTTTTTGGCATTTTTGTTTGGAGGCCAAGGAAACTTTCTACAGACACAGGCCTCTTGCGCCCCGCGAGCGCCCCATGGGCAGAATTGAAGTTTGTCACTTTTAGCCCCTCAACTTATTAAACACCCTTAAAACCTCCTAACATACCTTTTTAGCAAATTTAGCCCCCCGTAGCCAATTTTGGCATACCCGGGATTATGCCCGGACATTGTCGAGCTCTCGGTTCATTAAAAGGTCACTCAGAGGTATAAGTTAACATGTTGACACTTTTAATCCCTCCATTTTCCAACTTTCACATATTTACAGAATTGAACCCCTCGTCCAACAAATGGCGTATGAGAGTTAGGACTTCATAAAGGATCACTCAGAGGCTCACTTGATAGCATGTTGACTCCGATATCACTCAGAGGCTGGGCATGTTGACATATCAGTCACTCAGAGGCTAAGTTTTTAAGCATGTTGACATGCCAGTCACTCAGAGGCTAATGATTTAAGCATGTTGACATATCAGTCACTCAGAGGCTGTTATTTATGCATGTTGATATCGGAGAGTCACTCAGAGGCTCAGTTTGAGCATGTTGACACCTTTAGTCCTTATTAGTCTTTAATAGACTAAAATAAAAATAATACACGTATCACTATACCATTGGACACGATTTTTACAGGGTGTTACACAGATTTTCTAACTCTTATAATGAAAAATCTGGACTGTCGGAAGTATGTTACCGACTTTAATTCCTTTTCCAGATTAGTATCTTATCTGATTTCACCTGAACCCAAATGCATCGCGCGTTTTATAACTGGGTTAGCGCCTAAGATTAAGGCATGGTGAAGGCTGCTCAGCCTACTACTTATAGGTTTGTTGTTGACCTATCTCTCTCTCACACACTTTAGATCTAGTGAGACAAAAGTCAGACAAGACTGAGACTGATGGGAAAAGGAAGAGAGAGGATGGTAACTCCCAAAGATTTAGTAAGATGAATAAGGGGAGATTTGGGTTCAGAAGGAACCAAGATAAGTCGGGTGTGACGCCGACATGTAAGACCTGCAACCATAGGCACTGGGGACAGTGTAATTTTGATCCATAGGCTAAACCCTGTGGTATTTGTAAGAAAAGGGGGCATAAGACCCTAGAATGCAAGGATCTTCAGGATGCCATCTACTACGGCTGCAATGAAAAAGGGCATATTAAGACTAACTGCAGTAATAATGCGAAGCCTGGAGAGGCCAAGAAAGGAAATGCTCGTTGCTTTTAGATGAATGCTTGAGAGGCTGTTAATGACAACAACGTCATAACAGGTACATTCCTCATTAATGACGTATACGCTAGAGTTCTTGTTGATTCGGGTGCGGATAAGTCATTTGTGGACTATAAGTTTAGCAAATTATTAAACTTACTCATAAGAACCCTAGACATAACTTATGAAGTAGAACTTGCTGACGGAACATTAGAAACAGCGTCTTCTATTCTTGGTGGATGTTTTATATCCATTAAGAATCATTCAGTTCTTATTTCTCTTCTACCAATGAAATTGGCGGGGTTCGATGTAGTCTTAGGCATGGATTGGTTATCTCATAACTAAACCCGCATTGCCTGTGATAAGAAATAATCGAAATTAAAACCCCATCTGGTGAAATGCTCACCATTTTTAGAGATTCACACTATGGATTTCCAAATAAAGTGTCGTTATTTAAGGCATCCAAGTGTCTAGGGAAAGGTTGTGTCATTTACATGGCACAAGTAACTATTAACGAGCCTAAGCCAAATATTGAAGACCTTCTAGTTATTTCAGAATATTCCGATGTTTTCCTTGAAGAATTATCGGGTCTACCTCCAGATAGGCAAGTGGAGTTTAGGATTGACATCCTACCAGGAGCGGCACCTGTTGCAAGAGCTCCATATCGGTTAGCACCGACAGAAATGAAGGAATTAAGGATACAATTAGATGAACTTTTAGAGAAAGGTTTCATACAGCCTAGTTCCTCACATTGGGGAGCTCCTATTCTTTTTGTTAAGAAAAAGGACGGTTTAATGCGGATATGCATTGATTACCGCGAACTAAACAAGATAACAATCAAGAATCGTTCTCCTCTGCCCAAGATCGATGACTTATTCGATCAACTTCTTGGGGCTAGTTACTTCTCTAAGATCGATTTGAGATCAGGATATCATCAACTGAAGGTTAGAAATGAGGATGTTCCCAAGACTACCTTTAGTACCAGTTATGGTCATTATGAATTCTTGGTGTTGCCTTTCGGACTCACAAATGCACCTGTAGCATTCATGGATCTCATGAATAGAGTCTGCAAGCGTATCTAGATAAGTTTGTCATTGTCTTCATAGATGACATACTTATCTACTCTCGTAATCAAGATGATCACGAGAAACATCTTTGGTGCATCCTAGAATTGCTAAGACAAGAGAAGCTTTATGCTAAGTTCTCTAAATGCGAGTTTTGGCTTAGAGAAGTCCAGTTTCTTGGATAAGTTGTAAGTGAGCGTGGTATCCAAATGGATCCCGCTAAGATTGAAGCCATAATGAATTGGGAAGTACCCCAAACTCCATCGGAGATTCGTAGTTTCTTAGGATTGGTAGGTTATTATAGGAGGTTCATTGAGAACTTTTCGAGGATAGTCACTCCTTTAACTACCTTGACCCGTAAGAATGTCAAGTTTGACTGGGGTCCAAAACAACAAGAATCTTTTGAAATTCTAAAACACAGGTTGAGGTATGCTCCGGTGTTATCTCTACCTGAGAGTATTGAGGATTTTGTCGTTTATTGTGATGCCTCGCACACTGGCATGGGTTGTGTGCTAATGCAAAAGGGCAAAGTAATTGCTTATGCATCATGACAATTAAAGGTGCACGAAAGGAATTACACCACCCATGACTTGGAATTGGGTGTTGTAGTATTTGCACTTAAGTTGTGGAGACATTACTTATATAGCACAAAGTGTATTATATACACTGACCATAAGAGTCTCCAACATTTGTTCAATCAAAAGGATTTGAACATGCGACAATGTTGCTGGATGGAAACACTTAATGATTGTGATTGCGAAATTCGCTATCATCCCGGCAAGGCAAATGTCATTGCTGATGCCTTAAGTCGCAAGGAAAGGGTTAAGCCTATAAGGATTAACGCCAAGAGCATCGAACTCAGAAATAGCTTGAAAGAGAAGCTATTAGATACACAAAAACAAGCTCTGTTAGAGGCTAATACTCCTAACAAAGGATTAGGCGGAACTCTTGATTAGTTAATGCATGGAAAAGATGGAATCCTTAGATTTAATGGCAGAATCTGGGTTCCAATCTTTGGAGGACTTAGAGATCTAATCCTCCAAGAAGCACATAATTTGAGATACTCAGTTCACCTAGGTGGTGACAAGGTGTATTAAGATTTAAAGAAGAATTATTGGTGGATGGGTTTGAAGAAATCCATAGCCACTTATGTAGCCAAATGTCTGAAGTGTTCGCAAGTTAAAGCCGAAATTCTACAACAGCTAGAAATTCGCACTTGAAAATGGGAAATCGTAACTATGGACCTGATTACCAAGTTACCTAAAACCAAACGTGGAAATGACACAATTTGGGTCATTGTGGACAGGCTGACTAAGTCAACACATTTCTGGCCAATTAAAGAAACTTATAATTCTAATAAGTTAGCCAAGCTATATGTGGACAAGATTGTGTCCTTTCATGGTGTGCCGGTATTTATTGTATCCGATAGAGATACTAGATATACATCTCACTTTTGGAAAAGTTTCCAACAATCATTAGGCACAAGATTAAACTTCAGTACGACTTACCATCCACAGACCAATGGACAGAGTGAGCTACGGTCCAGGCTTTCTGGTTTGGTTTTAAACCAACCGTAAGCTACGGTCCAGTCACCGTAGCTTACGGCGGGCCACTAAAACTTCACTTTTACATCATTTTAACCTTAAAATAATAAGCCTAAGGCCCCTAGACTTTGTTATTACATTTTCCTTGCATAACAAAGTCATTTTTCGACTCGAACGACTCCCGGTTAAGGTGAAATCTTTTGATTCACCATTCTTGAGTATCACACATCTTCACCAAACCTTTAACTTTACTAGCTTGGGTAATTTAACCCCATGAAACCATAAGTATTCGTATCTTTCACGTTTAAGCTAGTAAACACTTATAAGTCATAAAAACACCTAGTGTGACACCCGTTAACGTTCGATTACTTGTACTCTTCTTCAATACATCTTGTGTTGAACGAAAAGACCAAGTTGTATCATTATGTCATTGGATATAAGTCAAGGAACAATTCATGACAATCCACAAAACTATTTTTGAGGGACTAAAAGTGTCAAAGCCCCAAAATTCTGTCAAGATGCCACCTCTCCTGCAAAATGCCACATTCTTGCAGATCTTGACACCTTGCTAGACACTTGTAATGATCCTACAACACCTCTAACACCTGGCTTCATCTTCACACACCTTCTTGCACTATAAATAGCCACTCAGTTCACCTCATTTACTTGCTCATTCACTCTTTCTCCTCTCTATTACACTCTTTGAAGTTCCCGACCATTTAGGAGCTTCCCTTTAAGTTCTAAGTTTCCCTTGGATCACTGGTAAGTGTTCCATCTCTGCTCTTTTCTTTTCATAGGCTTTTAATAGCCAAAAGTCAAGCATTTTCAACAAATGCCTTGACTTTTGGCAGCCATTGTTTGAAATAAATATGGCTAAGTGATCTTAATTAGGAAGATATTAATCCCTTAAAAGGGCACCTCCAAAGGATCACGTTTACTAGGTCAATTGACGGGTCAAAGTTTATGTTTTAAAAAGTCAAACGGGTCAGATTTCATAAATATTATAATCTGAATTTATATATGTTATAAATGTGTTTTTTGACACTTAAACAAGTTGGTAATCGTTATTAGAACATTCGGGAACATGTTTGATCCGTCAATTTCAGTCCTATGGTCGGTTCGCAACCGAAAGTCGTAAAGTATGCTTTGACTTTCGATTCTGACCCGACTTAGATTAGTTAACTTCTAACTTATGGTCACATTATGATCGTAATACAATATAGCATAACCCTCTGAGGTTATATTACTTGATCATAATCATAATCTGAGTTTATGCACAAGTTCCGCTAAAGTGTCAATTTTGACTAAAATGCTTTTTTTACATAAACACAATTTTAATCAACAATGAACTTGCAAATGAATTACCTACTGATATGTTAATGTAATAGTATATTATGATGTCAATATTCTGATCATAAACTAAGTTTTAATATAATATCGTAAACTATATTTTTAAAAGACCAAAATGCCCTTTCGGTGCATAGTTTGGTCCTAACTATAAATCACACTTATGTGTGACTTCTTACTGATAATATATCACAAATTAAGTATTTTTCCAGAATGTTTATGATCATAACATGATAATACATGCAAATTCCTTTTATATGACATATAATGGTCCAAAACGCTTTATAAGGCGTAGTTTCGTTTTAAAACCTCAACATGCATATAAGTTGGTATCCTACTGATATTACAAATTATTTAAAGTATAATGGCATTTAGAACTTGTTCATGACTCATCCGGTTACCCGATATCGCTTATATGCATATGGTTAAGTATACGTAACTAGTTTACGAAAAATAACCGAAACGGATTAAACCTTATCCTTTTAATCTCAAATTCCAGAATTTTAAATTGTTTACCCATATTATACAAGTGTTAAGTACTTGTTGGGTTTAAACTACATTCTATCCTGCCATCGCTTAATCTAGCATATCGTACCGTTTTTTATCCTTTAAGCTAGTCGGTCTAAGTCTAAGACTTAAATAAGACTGTTAGAATTTTAATTGGTTAGCTTATGCGATAATCCAGACTATAGTCTTCTAGTAAATGCTATCTGCACTTATTTCATTTTGAATACGGCTGAGATATTAAATTTTGCATTTTTAAATCAAGACTAGCTCAGGTAAATACTCTTGACTTATTTCCCTTGTACGGGCTTGGGTTATGATAAATTATTACCACTTGATCGGAAATGGGATCAATCGAATGCCAGATTGTGGCTAGTAAATCCGCATATTCCATTTTGATCAGTTTTGTTTGGTAACTTAAATATTGGGGGTTAGCGACTGTGTCTTGGATATCCTTGGCTCATTACATTAGTTAATGGCCACGACCAAAGCACGGAGTGTAGGCATACACCCGACAGATGCGAATGCTAAATTATTTCTACCCACAAGTTGGGGATAACTCCTTCGTGGGTTTATAAGTGGTGTGTACGTTAATCATGTCTCGGTCTCTGTACTGGGCCCCATATGTATGGACAAACATGTGAATCTGTTAACAAGGTTACAAGGATGACTTTCCCAACTTATAAAAGATTTTTCGTGCCCTGTGCACTTAATCCATTTTTGAAATGTTTTCAAAACGAGTTAGTTGGGTGTATTACCAGCGAAAGGTGACATATTTTCAAAAGACTAAGATGCAGGTACAATACGAAATAGGTTGGATGCTGCTGTTAGTGATATAAGAGAACCTTGCAAATCCTTAGATCTGCCCAAAGTCTGTTACACATTTTTGTATATTTTACGATCTGCCAGTGGATCTTTCATTACAAGCCGTCTGTATATTATTTTTCGTACTTTGAACATTTGGTTTGTAATAGTAATTTAAACTCCAAGACTTCCGCTGTGCTGTGTTTAATTGACTATGATGATATCAACTTACGTCACGATATTCCCCACTCGGGCCCACCGGTGTTTGGATTGGAAATACGAGGTGTGATAGCATGCTTCATTTACAAATAACATTTGTTTTACATTATAATTTGCTTAGCTTCGCCGCAAACCGCAATCGTTAACAAACCTAGTTATACACTACAAATTACAAATTAAACTAAAGTGATGATAAATAATAACTATAACTTTTTAAAGTAATTTTTTTTTAAATTTTAATAGTATTTTATTTATTATTTAATTTTTTTTGAACTTAAAATAACTCCAATTTTTTAAATATTTGATTTTTTTTATTTTTAATCGTTTTTAATTACTTTGATTCTAACTTAAAAAAAACTAATTCCACATCTAGGTATAATTTTTTTGACAATATGTTACCGCAAGCAATGGATCGGTATCGATTTGGTTTGTTACACTACCAGTATGATACATACACTTGACAGAGTTGTATAAAGAAAAAAAATTTCGAAACCAAAAACCATAAAAATGAATACAAATAGTGCTACCTATGTTTTTTTTATATGAGTGTTAACTCCTCAAGAATATTATCATTAAATAAGTGGTTTCTTAGTTTTTATTTTTTATTTTAGTTTTCAAATGAGTGTTCAATATTGAACATGTATTATACTAATTATTTTTACCATTACTTAAATTTAAATATAATCAAATTATATATTTTTTGTCAATTAGAACTAAGTTATATGTATAATTGTTTTTTCCTTATCGTGACGAATCGATCAATGCCGTACCAACAACATAGATACCGGTATACCTTTTTATGCTTTTTCGATGTCCTACCGGTATGGTGATGAACAGATTAGATTCCTACCGAATAACATCGGTTCCGGTAAAAACGTCGACGGTTGCCACTATAATTATCGATATAAGTTTAGTCAAAGACGGAGTTGTATTCACCCATATATTCGCTGTTTTTTCTTTTGATTGTGATATCGAATACCCGTATTGTACCAGTTTCATAATGAACCGAACAGATATCCACAAAAAATTAACCCGCAACGAAGCACGGGAAATCCACTATATATATAATACATAGTTGTGATCAATAGTAATTGTATATTTTAACTATTTGCGTTTTGTAATATTTTATTTATTATTGTTTAATTTTTTAGTAATAAATAATAACTAATAATTTTTAGGTATTTGTTTTTATATTTATTTTTTATTAGTAGTATTTTATTTAGCAATTAATTCGGTATCGGTTTAGTTCATTACAGTATCGGTAAGATTCATGCACTCGGTATAGAAGTCAACACATGTTTTACATCGATCGACACGATAAAAACAAACACTGGTACCGACACTGATGTTGTTCGAACGGTATCTATCAGTTCATATTGTCACGGTACTGATACCAATATTTATTTATCGTCATAGACAAAGTTGTATAAATGAAAAAAATGAAACTGAAACCATAGAATGAATACATGTATCGGTACAAATGTTTTTTGGTACAGTACCAAGCGATGCTATAACATTCGTCGAAAAACGGGTTTCAAAACCCGCTTCGTTTATCAATCAAATATTCAGTTATAAATTTCGTTGCGTATTTATGGTTCATATTAATTTTAAACAATACATAATTAATAAATATATTAGAATTTAAAAACCATAATTTATAATTAATAATAATTAATGAATAAAAAAAATAAATGGAGACGCCGGGTTTCGAACCCGGGTCAACCGCATGAACAAACACACAACACACCACTCCGCCGCACGCTTTCTTTGTGACAATACTCAAATAAATAATACTTAAAGTAAACCCGAATTCAAAACCAGAGATCATCGCGCACTCAGAACTCCCAATCACCGGAAAATCCGGCAATCCGCGATTTTGGCCATTTCCCTTCTGACTAAAACGCAATAACCGATCGCGACATCAATCATAACCGTTGCCGGCCGTCAATTTCGGTCATAACCGCCGGAAAACCTTTGACCGCGAATCAAGACTCAAAATCGGACACAATTCATCCAGTTCTTCCCTATAAATACCCACTCAATCTTCCGGAAATCCTTTCACTCAGAACCGCACACTTTTTCGAAGTTGAAATTCCTCAAAAGCTCGTCGCCGGAGATTTCCAATTTCGCCGGATCCTGCCGGAATCGCTAGTCAGAAAACCGCGTTCATTCATCGGTCGGTATAACTGTCTAAACTTCTCTGCTATCTCTTAATTTATACTTTAATCGTTCCAACCAATAATCAAAACTGTTAAACAGTTTATACAGCCGGACATCGCAAAATCAGAGCGACTCTTGCCGGAAATTGAAGCAACCACTCTGAGTTGGTACATCATAATCCTTATTCTTCTTTTTCTATTCCAATTCAATCAAATTATAAGTGGTGTTGGTCAATTAAACAAACAGTCGGCTTCATTGTTTCTGAGTTTGTATAAATGAAGAAGACGAAGTTGAGTTGTGTATTAATATAATTAAAACAAGATAATTAAACGGGTTAGACACACAGTCCAGCGGTGGACTGTGTGCATAAACAATACACACGTCCCGAGTTCGAATCGCACACGTACCGACTTTCAGAATTAAAACCAAAAATTTTAGAACTGAATCAGAATAAGTCACAGGATGTTTATAAGAGTAATATAATCCATTTGTTAAACAGATTAGACACACAGCCCAACTGGTTGGGCTGTGCGCACTAGAACCGAAGGACCCGAGTTCGACTCCGGGTCCCTGCAACCGGTTCGGCCATATAAATCATTTTTAATAAAAAATCAAATAAGTTTAAAATTAATTAGTATATAAATATAATTAAAACAGAGAATATTTCGGGTTAGACACGTAGCTCAGTTGGTAGAGCTGCGTGCACGTATACGAGAGGTCCCGAGTTCGAACCTCACTCAGCGCATATAAAAACACAGTCTGACCGGTCAACGGTCAACGGTCAAATTTTATTTCTTTTTATTTATTTTTTAATTAGAAAATTATTTAAAAATACTTAAAAATAAGATTATTAAGGTTAGAAAATTTCCTAAAACTCACAAAAATAAATCTAAAAATACTATTTAAGAGCACTAATTAAAAATATTAATCTCAACTAAAATTTATTTAGTTATCGAATCATTTTGTTATTATCTAGGTTAGTTCTTCCCTTGTCAATCGAATCATAAATTCGTGCGCCTTCATCATCATCAAAGAACGCACCCATCGTGAGTGAATCTCTACCAATTCCCCGTTTTAATCATGTTTTGGGGGTGTATCATGTGTCGTATAATTCTTTTATTATATATATAAACACTTGTGCATACATCATATCCGTGATCAAATGTGTATCAAATGTGTATCAATTGTTGTGTGGATTATATGTAGATTGTTTTTTTATCATTTTCAGTGCACGCATTTCATTAGGCCCATCAGTTCCCCATGGGAGACGGAAAAGCATCAGGTGCCTCATAAGATCGGCTCCGTTTGATTGAGCTTGATCTCACATTCATCATCATTCATATCATACACTGATCCAAAGTGGTTTGTGTTTGTTTATTTATATAAGTTTGCTCACATGTGATTATTGCACAAATTTTAATGTTTTATTAAGGTTCACTCGCCAACTTTTGTTGACCCAAAATATCCCCCGTTTTACACATGATAAAGGTGATCCAGCTGAGACAAGAAACACATAGGAAGGCCTAGAAGAATAAACAAGTTTAAGCTTGGGAATAGTTAAATAGTTTCAATTTCTTGTAATTGTATAAATTTTGTTTTGGATATTTAAGTTGTAATTTGAATTTAATAAATATGAAACATTTTAGTAAACATCATGAGCTTTGGTGATAACCCAATTATGCCCTGACTTTTATTCCGCTGCGGGTCGGGGTGTGACAGATTGGTATCAGAGCCATGACTATAGGGATATAGGATAGGTTATTAGACCCTTAGAGCCTAACTATAGTTGATTAAAATTTTAAATTGCTTATGCGTTACATACAAAATTCATGATGTTTATATGCTTTATGTTTATTGTTACACTCAATGTTATGCAAGCATGCTCACAAATACATAATATTATACAATGCTCATCATGAATCATATCTTCATAACATATCACATCCATGAGAGCACACACCTCACGATTACCATGATTTTTGCAATGATTTTTGTATTTTCAAATCACATCAAAGTGAGTTCTCATGACGGGCATGTAGTAACTGGAAGGGTACGAGTACCGGTAGTCGGAACGTCCTGTCTAGGCTTGGCATTCATATAAATCCAAAATAAAGGACCAGTTTGCCTACCTGGGGACTAACGATGAGAGTACGAAGGACCTATTAGGCTAAAGCATGCTATACCAAACGTCGCGTGAGCTAACCCCACTTTGAGTTGTCATTGTGTCTACACCTGGACACCCTCCTACCATACATCTCGCAATTATATTTTCCGATTTTCATCCGGGTGGTGCGAGTGTTAATCCGCCAACACCAATGTGAATCCTACCAAGCCCAATAGTCATGGGGGCCCACATGACTACACATGCGATGGTATGGGGGACATTGGAGGCCCAAACATGAGCAAACCCAAGACATCCTATGGATGTAGTTGCATTATTGTCAGTTATGTTATTTTTTATTCTTTTAACGGCACATGACACCTAGAAACTTCTTAAACTCACAATCTTCTTATGTATGTTCCTGTAGATGTCGGCTAGGCAACTACGTGGAGGTAGAAAGTCAGGAAGATCAAATGAACGCTTGGCCACACAAATTGCTAAACAAATGGCCGCGGTGCTTCCTGACATCGTAATTCAAGTTCAACAAGCTCTCACCGCAAATCCCATCAACCCTCCCAATCAAGAAGACCAGAGCGTCGCCAACCCTCCTTCCAAAAAGTGCTCCTACAAACACTTCAAATCATGCGATCCCCCAAAGTATGAAGGGACCGAAGGTGTTACCGCCCTCCTTCACTGGTTTGAAGAAATGGAAAACACTTTCCTCAATTGCGATTGTCCCGAAGATCGCAAGGTACGTTATGCAACTGGAAGACTGTTCGGGTAGCCCTTACCTGGTGGAACACAGAAAAGGGTAAATGAGGAATTGAAGACGCCATGGCCTTAACATGGGAAGAGTTAAGGGAACTCATGACAAGACGCTTCTGTCCAAGAAGCGAAATCAAAAAGTTAGAAGATGAATTCCACACGCTAAAACAAAAGGAAGGCGATTACACTTCCTATAACAAGAGATTTCTTGAGCTGAAACAGATGATCCCAAATTTGTTCACCCCCGTGTACCGCTTGGTTGAACATTACATTCGAGGTCTTCCCTCGAAAATTCAAGACTCGGTTTTAAGCACTTCGCCTGCAACACTTGAAGCCGCGATGGAGTTAGCTACAGAACTCACTGAAAATCGCATTCGAAACGGCAAGTTCAAGGATGAAAAGAAGAAAGCACCCATAGAGACCTCAACTACAAACCACTCAGTCTCATCCTCAAGGTTTGCTGGTAAGAGGAAACGTAATGGCAAGAATTTTGCTGTCACTCAAACCAACCCTCCTATCACCGCTGCACCAATCACCCAAATTGCTCCCTCAGCTGCACCATTTAGAAAGCCATACACCGGCCCACACCCAAAATGCAACCGTTGTCAATACCACCACCCTCCCGAAACTCTTTGCCAACATTGCACAAGCTGTGGCCGCGCAGGTCACACCATCCAAACCTGTCGTACTCTTCAACGAATGAACCGCAATCAACCCCCAATCCAAACCCACCATCAGATAGTGGGTCAAGCCCAACAACCCTTACTTCTACCACCTGCACCACACACAGCCCAAACTTACTACCAACCCAACTACCCCATGATGCAACCCATGCGAGCTTGTTACAACTGTGGGGACCCAAACCACTTCAGGAACACATGTCCACGCTTGGTGAACATCATCCATGCTCAAGCCCAAGCGAACCCAGTAAACCAAGCCAACCAAGCTCCTCCACCTGCCAGAGGAAGAGCTTTTAACATCAATGCCAACCAAGCTAGGGCTGACAACAACGTGGTCAACGGTACGTTTCTCATCAATGGTAGTTATGCATCCATATTATTCGATACTGGTGCGGATAAGAGTTTTGTATCCTTAGAATTTGAACCTATCCTCAACCAAACTCGTGTTAATCTCATGGAATCTCTTACGGTGGAAGTTGCTGACGGAAAACCCGTATCATTTAATTCTGTTATACGCGATTGTACCCTCACTCTAAACAATCACGATTTTCCAGTTGACCTCATTCCTATGAAGTTGGGAAGTTTCGATGTTATAATCGGTATGGACTGGCTCAGCCAGCATCACGCTGAAGTACTGTGCCGCGAAAAGTTCATTCGCATTCCTCTTGCAGACGGTCAGAGCCTACGTATTTTTGGGGAAACCCCTTCGAAAGGACTCAAACTAATGTCCTGCCTTCAAGCCCGAAGATATCTCCACAAGAACTATGTCGCATTCCTAACTCACATCGTCAAAAAGGGAAACAAGGAAAGGAAACTCGAAGATATTCCAGTTGTGAAAGAATTCCCACAAGTCTTTCCTGACGATATTTCATGACTCCCTCCTGTAAGAGAAGTCGAATTCCGCATCGATCTTGTACCTAGCGGTACACCAGTCGCAAAATCTCCTTATAGGTTAGCCCCATCCGAAATGCAAGAGCTGGCCAGTCAACCGCAAGAGCTGACTGACAAAGGATTCTTACGTCCTAGCTCATCGCCTTGGGGTGCACCTGTTCTTTTTGTGAAGAAAAAAGATGGAACGTTTCGCATGTGCATTGATTATAGAGAACTCAACAAGTTAACGGTTAAAAATCGCTATCCACTACCTCGCATCGATGACCTCCTAGACCAACTTCAAGGCGCCACCTGCTTTTCAAAAATCGACCTTCGTTCGGGTTATCATCAGCTCAGAGTGCACGAAGAAGATATCCCAAAGACCGCCTTCCGGACTCGTTATGGTCATTACGAATTCATGGTCATGCCATTCGGTTTAACCAACGCCCCCGCTGTATTCATGGATCTAATGAATAGGGTATGTAAACCCTACCTCGACCGTTTCGTCATAGTCTTCATCGACGACATCCTTATCTACTCCAAGTCTAAATCCGATCATGAACGACACCTTCGACTCATCCTTACACTCTTAAGGACCGAAAAGCTCTACGCTAAGTTCTCAAAATGCGAATTCTGGTTAGGAGAAGTACAATTCCTTGGACATGTCGTCAACGACAAGGGAATTCATGTTGATCCTTCGAAAATCAAGGCAGTGCAGGAATGGCAAGCGCCATGTACCCCTACCGAAGTAAGGTCATTTCTTGGTTTGGCTGGTTACTATCGCCGCTTCATTGCCAATTTTTCCCGTATTGCTGTACCACTCACGACTTTGACTCATAAAGGAAAACCCTTCATATGGGGACCTAAACAAGAAGAAGCCTTCCAAACTCTAAAGCAAAAACTTTGTGACGCACCTATCCTCACACTCCCTGAAGGTTGCGATGACTTTGTAGTATATTGCGACGCGTCAGGGCAAGGACTAGGTGTGTGTTGATGCAAAGAGGAAAAGTGATAGCCTATGCTTCTAGGCAACTCAAGGTTCATGAGAAGAATTACACCACCCACGACCTGGAACTTGGAGTCGTTGTGTTCGCTCTCAAGATATGGAGACATTACCTCTACGGTACCAAGTGTGAAATATACACTGACCACAAAAGTCTCCAACATATCTTCAACCAAAAGGAGTTGAATATGAGGCAACGAAGATGGGTCGAACTTCTCAACGACTACGACTGTGAAATTCGGTATCATCCTGGCAAGGCAAACGTAGTGGCCGATGCGCTCAGTCGAAAAGGTTATGCGAACTCCATTCGTCTTCTCTGTTCGCAAATCATAACCGACATCAAAGATCGAATCCGAGCAGCTCAACATGTTTCTGTAATAGAAAATGACGTACGCAATGAGCTGTCATGTGGAGCTGAACTCAAAATCGAAACCAAATCCGACGGTATTATATACTATTTAAATCGCATATGGATTCCTAATCGCGATAACCTTCGTGATTTCCTCATGAATGAGGCACACAAAACACGGTACTCTGTACACCCAGGAGCCAACAAGATGTATCAAGACCTACGATACACCTACTGGTGGCCTGGCATGAAAAAGGATATCGTTGTTTTTGTTTCCAAGTGCCTTACCTGTTCCAAAGTAAAAGCTGAACATCAAAGACCTTCAGGACTTCTAGTCCAACCCGAAATACCTGTATGGAAGTGGGAAAACATAACCATGGATTTCATTACCGGGTTACCTCGCACCTCCAGTGGGTATGACACCATATGGGTAATAATCGATCGTCTTACAAAGTCATCTCATTTCATCCCGATTCGCGAGGACTTCAAGAACGAGAAGTTAGCTCGTATCTACATCAGCGAGATCGTAAGCCGTCATGGTGTACCATTAAGCATCATTTCAGACCGTGATGGTCGTTTCACTTCACGAACATGGCAAGCCGTACAAACCGCCTTGGGTACACGATTAGACCTCAGTACCGCTTTTCATCCTCAAACTGATGGTCAATCTGAACGCACCATCCAAACCCTTGAAGACATGCTGCGAGCATGCGTCATAGATTTCAAAGGGAACTGGGACGCTCACCTACCATTAGTGGAATTTTCGTACAACAATAGCTATCATTCAAGTATCGGCATGGCTCCTTTCGAAGCTTTATATGGTCGTAAGTGCCAATCTCCAGTATGTTGGCACGAAATTGGGGAATCACAAATCACCGGTCCAGAATTAATTCAAGAAACAACCGACAAGGTCATTCAAATTCGAAACAATCTTCTAGCGGCTCAAAGTCATCAAAAGAGTTATGCAGACAAACGACGAAAGCCCTTGGAGTTTGACATTGGTGATCAAGTACTTTTAAAAGTATCACCGTGGAAGGGAGTGATTCGTTTTGGCCAGAAGGGCAAGCTAGCACCACGCTACATAGGACCTTTCAAGATACTCGAAAGAGTAGGTCCTGTAGCATACAAGCTTGACCTACCAGAAGAGCTCAACAGAATTCACCCTACATTTCACGTATCAAACTTGAAAAAGTGCCTCGCCGATGAAAACCTCCATATTCCTCTAGAAGACATTCAAGTCGATGAATCTATGCATTTCATTGAAAGACCAGTAGAAATCATGGACTTCGGAGAGAAGCGTTTAAGACGAAGTCGTATTCCAATTGTCAGGGTACGTTGGGAGTCAAAACGAGGACCTGAGTTTACTTGGGAACGTGAAGACTCAATGCGCGAAAGATACCCGCATCTTTTTCCTGTTACCACTACTACTTAAATTTCGGGACGAAATTTCTAAAAGTAGGGGATACTGTAACATTCGTCGAAAAACGGGTTTCAAAACCCGCTTCGTTTATCAATCAAATATTCAGTTATAAATTTCGTTGCGCATTTATGGTTCATATTAATTTTAAACAATACATAATAATAAATATATTAGAATTTAAAGACCATAATTTATAATTAATAATAAATAATGAATAAAAAAATAAATGGAGACGCCGGGTTTCGAACCCGGGTCACCCGCATGAACAAACACACAACACACCACTCCGCCACAACGCTTTCTTTGTGACAATACTGAAATAAATAATACTTAAAGTAAACCCGAATTCAAAACCAGAGATCACCGCGCACTCAGAACTCGCAATCACCGGAAAATCCGGCAATCCGCGATTTTGGCCATTTCCCTTCTGACTAAAACGCAATAACCGATCGCAACATCAATCATAACCGTTGTCGGCCGTCAATTTCGGTCATAACCGCTGGAAAACCTTTGACCGCGAATCAAGACTCAAAATCGGACACAATTCATCCAGTTCTTCCCTATAAATACCCATTCAATCTTCCGGAAATCCTTTCACTCAGAACCGCACACTTTTTCGAAGTTGAAATTCCTCAAAAGCTCGTCGCCGGAGATTTCCAATTTCGCCGGATCCTGCCGGAATCGCTAGTCAGAAAACCGCGTTCATTCATCGGTCTTTATAACTGTCTAAACTTCTCTGCTATCTCTTAATTTATACTTTAATCGTTCCAACCAATAATCAAACTGTTAAACAGTTCATACAGCCGGACATCGCAAAATCAGAGCCGACTCTTGCCGGAAATTGAAGAAACCACTCTGAGTTGGTACATCATAATCCTTATTCTTCTTTTTCTATTCCAATTCAATCAAATTATAAGTGGTGTTGGTCAATTAAACAAACAGTCGGCTTCACTATTTCTGAGTTTTTATAAATGAAGAAGACGAAGTTAAGTTGTGTATTAATATAATTAAAACCAGATAATTAAACGGGTTAGACACACAGTCCAGCGGTGGACTGTGTGCACAAACAATACACACGTCCTGAGTTCGAATCGCACACGTACCGACTTTCAGAATTAAAACCAACATTTTTAGAACTGAATCAGAACAAGTCACAGGATGTTTATAAGAGTAATATAATCCATTTGTTAAACAGATTAGACACACAGCCCAACTAGTTGGGCTGTGCGCACTAGAACCGAAGGACCCGAGTTCGACTCCGGGTCCCTGCAACCGGTTCGGCCATATAAATCATTTTTAATAAAAAACGAAATAAGTTTAAAATTAATTAATATATAAATATAATTAAAACAGAGAATATTTCGGGTTAGACACGTAGCTCAGTTGGTAGAGCTGCGTGCACGTATACGAGAGGTCCCGAGTTCGAACCTCACTCAGCGCATATAAAAACACTGTCTGACCGGTCAACGGTCAAAAAAAAGTCAATTCTTTTTATTTCTTTTTATTTATTTATTTAATTAGAAAATTATTTAAAATACTTAAAAATAAGATTATTAAGGTTAGAAAATTTCCTTCACAAAAATAAATCTAAAAATCCCATTTAAGAGCACTAATTAAAAATATTAATCTCAACCAAAATTTATTTATTTATCGAATCATTTTGTTATTATCTAGATTAGTTCTTCCCTTGTCAATCGAATCATAAATTCGTGTGCCTTCATCATCATCAAAGAACGCACCCATCGTGAGTGAATCTCTACCAATTCCCCGTTTTAATCATGTTTTGGGGGTGTATCATGTGTCGTATAATTCTTTTATTATATATATAAACACTTGTGCATACATCATATCCGTGATCAAATGTGTATCAAATGTGTATCAATTGTTGTGTGGATTATATGTAGATTGTTTTTTATCATTTTCAGTGCACGCATTTCATTAGGCCTATCAGTTCCCCGTGGGAGACGGGTTGAGCATCAGGTGCCTCATAAGATCGGCTCCGTTTGATTGAGCCTTGATCTCACATTCATCATCATTCATATCATATACTCATCCAAAGTGGTTTGTGTTTGTTTATTTATATATGTTTGCTCACATGTGATTATTGCACAAATTTTCCTTATTAAATAAAACAAGAAATTAGTAACAATGTTTTATTATTCGCCAACTTTTGTTGACCCAAAATATCTCCCGTTTTACACATGATACAGGTGATCCAGCTGAGACAAGAAACACATAGGAAGGCCTAGAAGAATAAACAAATTTAAGCTTGGGAATAATTAAATAGTTTCAATTTCTTGTAATTGTATAAATTTTGTTTTGGATATTTAAGTTGTAATTTGAATTTAATAAATATGAAACATTTTAGTAAAAATCACGAGCTTTGGTGATAACCCAATTATGCCCCGACTTTTATTTCGCTGCGGGTCGGGGTGTGACAGATGCGATGTTAGTTTATCTAAAGAAAAGTCAGTAAAAAATAAATATCGGTACCGAACCAATGTTGTCTGTTTGGTTTTTGTTCATTCACAACGATAGCAGCACGATATCTGTTATAACACGAAAAAATCATAAAAAATAATACATATATGTACCGATGTTGTTCAGTTCCGTACGGTATAGTAGCGATACGATCTTAGCTAATTGAAAGCAAAATAAAAATAAATAACGGTACCGAAAAACTTAGTCTTTGTTGATTTGGTTTGGTACAATAGTGTCATGATAGCTGTTTCCAATAAAATTTATATGGTAATGTTAAAAAAAGTAAGCATAGAATGCAAGCCAACTAAACCGGTATCAACTAAAAAACATTGGTACCGATATTCGTTTTTATTGTTTTCAATCGATATAAAGTTTTTTCTTTCGATTACTATAGCGAGTGTTGCTAGCGTAACGAACCTAACAGATACCGGTTGAATTCCCACCACGAAGTACGAAAAAAATATCACTATTATTATTATTATTATTGTTGTTATTATTATTATTTTATTATTATTATTATTATTTTTTTTTTTTTATTTTATTTATTATTGAAGTGCAATGAATAGCGTGTTTTTGTTGTTTTGCCTAACATTGCTTTTGAAGTCATAGGTTCATTTATTGCATCTATTGTTTTTCTTTTCATTCCTACAATACAACCTACAACAGAATTTCTCTTATTATTGTTGAAGTACAGTGTCTTTTTTGTTTTGCCTAACATTGCTTTTGAAGTCATAGGTTCATTTATAGCATCCGGTGTTTTTTTTCATTCCTACAATACAACCTGCAACAGCTAGTTATTATTATTATTATTCTTTTTTATCATTAATATATTATTATTATTATTATTAAAGCAGTTATATTTTTGTATTTTTAATACAGCTGTGTTTCATTACTTTTTTTTAATCAAATTATACAAAGTAATGATATATTATATTCACATATAAGTAACCAAACATCATAATAGAATAGAATGGTCCTTTTTATTCCGTTGCCCATTCTATTACCTCGTCTATTCTATTCTCTTATTAATTTCATTATTTCATACCAAACAGACCCTAGGTTTCATACTTTCATGCAACCTTAGTTTTTTGATTCAACATTTTTGTACTTATCCAACATACACCATCCACACATTGTATACAATTATATTTTTTTCTCATGTTACACAAAATCCCACTCCGCTTGCTTTTTTTAACGTTACTTTTTATTGAAAAGCTAGAATTTTTTTATTGGAGACCAACCCCCACGGGTACGTTGCATTTTTTTTACGTTTACTTATTAATAAAAACAAAGACATTGGTGCCCAAGTCAAGTCAAGTCAAGTCAATAACAAACATAAGTAGGTAATACAAAATCCACATGCTACACTACTTTCATTACAGCAATACATAAGTACCTAACTTTACTTTTTTGATATAACGTTTTTGTAGTTATCCAAGATACACCATCCACACACATCTGTACAAAATTATGTTTTTTATTATGTTACACAAAATACCCACCCGGCTTTGTGTAACGTTACTTTTTTTATTGAAAGCTATAACTTTTTTATTAGACACCAACCCCCACAAGTACGTTGTACTTTTTACGTTTGCCCATATCAATAAAAAAAGATAATAGTGTCCAAGTCAAGTCAATAACACACATATAGCTTCCGGAAAAGAAATAGTTAAGAATTCTATCGCACTCACTTACAGAGAACTGTTGCATTATATTGTTTTTTCCTACGTCTAGTGTTTTCTTGTTATGTATAGAAAAAGTGTTAACAAAAACATATTCGATTTCATGTAACATAAGTTTTTTAATGTGACTTTTTTGTATAGAAAAAGTGTTAATAAAAACATATTAAGTTTCATATAACATATGACAACCTCCAAATTTAATCTTCTCGTCATAATTTAATACTTCTGTCCATGCATCAACTATAATGTTATACACTCTTGCCTCTTTCCCTGAACGTGCACATTAGTGATTTTGTCCAACCAGTTGGGCTGTGTGTCTAACCTGTTTATATACTGAATTATATTATATTTATATACATGTTGAAGGATGATCTGAATAGGTTTTAAAAAGGATTGGTTTTATTTCTGAAAGTCGGTAACATATGCGATTCGAACTCAGGACGTGCGTGTTATGTTGCACACAGTCCACCGCTGGACTGTGTGTCTAACCCGGTTAAATATCCGGTTTTAATTAAACTAATACTCATTTCTCAACTTCGTCTTCTTCGCTTAACAATACAGAACAGTGAAATCCGACTGTTCTGTTTAATTGATCTTAACTTATACTTGATTGAAATGAAAAGAGAAATTAAATGACATGGTATACCAGAACGGCGAGTTCGCTTCAGGTTTTCCGGCAAGGTCTCGTCGGCTCCGATCCGCGGATTCCGGCTGAGGGAAACTGTTTGACAGTTTTGATTACTGTGTTGAGTAATTAGGTTACTAATCGAGAGATAGCAAGAAAAGTTTAGATGATTGTACCGTCTGAAGACATTCGCGGTTTTCCGTTCAGCGATTCAGGCGAAATTGAAATTTCCGGCGACGTGCTGGAAGGATTAAAGCTTCGAAAGAGAGTGCGATTTTGAGCGAAAAGGTTACCAGAGGTTTGGGTGGGTATTTATAAGGAAGAACAGGGTGTATTTGGTTCGAATTTGAGTCTTGATTCGTGGTCAAAGTTTTCCGGCGGTTATGACTGAAATTGAGGGTTAGACATCGGTTATAACCGATGTCGAAATTAGTTCACGCGTTTCAGTCAAAGGAAACGGTCATAATTCGCGATGATCTCGGCTTTTCCGGCGACTGCGAATTTGGGCGCGCTGATTACTGGTTTGACTTTCAGTTTTATTATAAAATGTTATTTGTTTTAATGTTTATCACAAAAGCTGTGCGCGGTGGAGCGGTGTGTTGTGTGTTTTGGCTTGTGGGTGACCCGGGTTCGAAACCCGGCGTCTACATTTATTTTTTTATTCATTATTTATTAGTAATTTTAAATTATGGTTTTTTAAATTCTAATATATTTATTAATTATGTATCGTTTAAAATTAATATCAACTATAAATACGCAACGAAATTTATAACTGGATGATTGATAAACGAAGCGGGTTTTGAAAACCCGTTTTTCGACGGATGTTACAGTATCCCCTACTTTTAGAAATTTCGTCCGAAATTTAAGTAGTAGTGGTAACTGGAAAAAGATGCGGGTATTTCTCGCGCATTGAGTCTTCACGTTCCCAAGTAAACTCAGGTCCTCGTTTCGACTCCCAACGTACCCTGACAATTGGAATACGACTTCGTCTTAAACGCTTCTCTCCGAAGTCCATGATTTCTACTGGTCTTTCAATGAATTGCATAGATTCATCATTCTGAATGTCTTCTAGAGGAATATGGAGGTTTTCATCGGCGAGGCACTTCTTCAAGTTTGACACGTGGAATGTGGGATGAATTCTGTTGAGCTCTTCTGGTAGGTCAAGCTTGTATGCTACAGGACCTACTCGTTCGAGTATCTTGAAAGGTCCTACCTAGCGTGGTGCTAGCTTGCCCTTCTGGCCAAAACGAACAACTCCCTTCCACGGTGATACTTTTAAAAGTACTTGATCCCCAATGTCAAACTCCAAGGGCTTTCGTCGTTTATCTGCATAACTCTTTTGACGACTTTGAGCCGCTAGAAGATTGTTTCGAATTTGAATGACCTTGTCGGTTGTTTCTTGAATTAACTCTGGACCGATGATTTGTGATTCCCCAATTTCGTGCCACCATACTGGAGATCGGCACTTACGACCATATAAAGCTTCGAAAGGAGCCATGCCGATACTTGAATGATAGCTATTGTTGTACGAAAATTCAACTAATGGTAGATGAGCGTCCCAATTCCCTTTGAAGTCTATGACACATGCTCGAAGCATGTCTTCAAGAGTTTGGATGGTGCGTTCAGATTGTCCATCAGTTTGAGGATGAAAAGCGGTACTGAGGTCTAATCGTGTACCCAAGGCAGTTTGTACGGCTCGCCATGTTCGTGAAGTGAAACGACCATCACGGTCTGAAATGATGCTTAAAGGTACACCATGACGGCTTACGATCTCGCTGATGTAGATACAAGCTAACTTCTCGTTTTTTAAGTCCTCGCGAATCGGTATGAAGTGAGCTGATTTTGTAAGACGATCAATGATTACCCATATGGTGTCATACCCACTGGAGGTGCGAGGTAACCTGGTAATGAAGTCCAAGGTTATGTTTTCCCACTTCCATACAGGTATTTCAGGTTGGACTAGGAGTCCTGAAGGTCTTTGATGTTCAGTTTTTACTTTGGAACAGGTAAGGCACTTGGAATCAAAAACAGCGATATCCTTTTTCATGCCAGGCCACCAGTAGGTGTATCGTAGGTCTTGATACATCTTGTCGGCTCCTGGGTGTACATAGTATCGTGTTTTGTACGCCTCATTCATAAGGAAATCACGAAGGTTATCGCGATCGGGAATCCATATGCGATTTAAGTAATATAGAATACCGTCGAATTTGGTTTCGATTTTGAGTTCAGCTCCACATGACAGCTCATCGCGTACTTCATTTTCTGTTACAGAAACATTTTGAGCTGCTCGGATTCGATCTTTGATGTCGGTTATGATTTGCGAACATAGAAGACGAATGGAGTTCGCATAACCTTTTTGACTGAGCGCATCAGCCACCACGTTTGCCTTGCCAGGATGATACCGAATTTCACAGTCGTAGTCATTGAGGAGTTCGACCCATCTTCGTTGCCTCATATTCAACTCCTTTTGGTTGAAGATATGTTGGAGACTTTTGTGGTCAGTGTATATTTCACACTAGGTACCGTAGAGGTAATGTCTCCATATCTTGAGAGTGAACACAACGGCTCCAAGTTCCAGGTCGTGGGTGGTGTAGTTCTTCTCATGAACCTTGAGTTGCCTAGAAGCATAGGCTATCACTTTTCCTCTTTGCATTAATACACAGCCTAGCCCTTGCCCTGATTCATCGCAATATACTACAAAGTCATCGCAACCTTCAGGGAGTGTGAGGATATGTGCGTCACAAAGTTTTTGCTTTAGAGTTTGGAAGGCTTCTTCTTGTTTAGGTCCCCAAATGAAGGGTTTTCCTTTATGAGTCAAAGTCGTGAGTGGTACAGCAATACGGGAAAAATTGGCAATGAAACGGCGATAGTAACCAGCCAAACCGAGAAATGACCTTACTTCGGTAGGGGTACGTGGCGCTTGCCATTCCTGTACTGCCTTGATTTTTTAAGGATCGACATGTATCCCCTTGTCATTGATGACATGTCCAAGGAATTGTACTTCTCTTAACCAGAATTCGCATTTTGAGAACTTAGCGTAGAGCTTTTCAGTCCTTAAGAGTGTAAGGATGAGTCGAAGGTGTCGTTCATGATCGGATTTAGACTTGGAGTAGATAAGGATGTCGTCGATGAAGAACAGGTGCACCCCAAGGCGAGGAGCTAGGACGTATGAATCCTTGTCAGTCAGTTCTTGCAGTTGACTGGCCAGCTCTTGCATTTCTGATGGGGCTAGCCTATAAGGAGATTTGCGACTGGTATAGCGCAAGGTACAAGATCGATGCGGAATTCGACTTCTCTCACAGGAGGGAGTCCTGAGATGTCGTCGGGAAAGACTTGTGGGAATTCCTTCACCACTGGTATATCTTCGAGTTTCTTCTCCTTGTTTCCCTTTTTGACGACGTGAGTTAGGAATGCGACATAGTTCTTGCGGAGATATTTTCTGGCTTGAAGGCAGGACATTAATTGGAGTCCTTTCGAAGGGGTTTCTCCAAAGATACGTAGGGTCTGACCGTCTGCAAGAGGAATGCGAATGAACTTTTCGCGGCATACTACTTCAGCGTGATGCTGGCTGAGCCAGTCCATACCGATTATAATATCGAAACTTCCCAACTTCATAGGAATGAGGTCAACTGGAAAATCGTGATCGTTTAGAGTGAGGGTACAATTTCGTATAATAGAATTTAATGAAACGGGCTTTCCATCAGCAACTTCCACCGTAAGAGATTTCATGAGATTATCACGAGTTTGGTTGAGGATAGGTTCGAATTCTAAGGACACAAAACTCTTATCTGCGCCAGTATCGAATAACATGGATGCATAACTACCATTGATGAGAAACGTACCGTTAACCACTTTGTTGTCAGCCCTAGCTTGGTTGGCATTGATGTTGAAAGCTCTTCCTCTGGCAGGTGGAGGAGCTTGGTTGGCTTGGTTTACTGGGTTCGCTTGGTCTTGAGCATGGATGATGTTCACCAAGCGTGGACATGTGTTCCTGAAGTGGTTTGGGTCTCCACAGTTGTAACAAGCTCGCATGGGTTGCATCATGGAGTAGTTGGGTTAGTAGTAGGATTGGGCTATGTGTTGTGCAGATGGTAGAAGTAAGGGTTATTGGGCTTGACCCACTATCTGATGGTGGGTTTGGGTTGGGGGTTGATTGTGGTTCATTCGTTGAAGTGTGCGACAAGTTTGAATGGAGTGACCCGCACGGCCACAGCTGGTGCAATGTTGGCAAGGAGTTTCGGGAGGGTGATGGTACTGACAACGGTTGCATTTTGGGTGTGGGCCGGTGTATGGCTTTTTAAATGGTGCAGCTGAGGGAGCAATTTGGGTGATTGGTGCAGCGGTGATAAGAGGGTTGGTTTGAGTGACAGCAAAATTCTTGCCATTACGTTTCCTCTTACCAGCAAACCTTGAGGATGAGACTGAGTGGTTTGTAGTTGAGGTCTCTATGGGTGCTTTCTGCTTTTCATCCTTGAATTTTCCTTTTCGGATGCGATTCTCAGTGAGTTCGGTAGCTAGTTCCATTGCGGCTTCAAGTGTTGCAGGCGAAGTGCTTAGAACCGAGTCTTGAATTTTCGAGGGAAGACCTCGAATGTAGCGTTCAACCAAGCGGTACACGGGGGTGAACAGATTAGGGATCATCTGATTTAGCTCGAGGAATCTTTTGTTATAGGAAGTGTGATCTCCTTCCTTTTGTTTTAACGCGTGGAATTCATCTTCCAACTTTTTGATTTCGTTTCTTGGACAGAAGCGTCTGGTCATAAGTTCCCTTAACTCTTCCCATGTTAAGGCCATGGCATCTTCAACTCCTCGTTTACCCTTTTCTGTGTTCCACCAGGTAAGGGCTACCCCAAACAGTCTTCCTGTTGCATAACGTACCTTGCGATCCTCGGGACAATCGCAATTGAGGAATGTGTTCTCCATTTCTTCAAACTAGTGAAGGAGATCAGTAACACCTTCGGTCCCTTCATACTTTGGGAGATCGCAAGATTTAAAGTGTTTGTAGGAGCACTTTTTGGAGGGAGGGTTGGCGATGCTCTGGTCTTCTTGATTGGAGGGTTGATGGGATTTGCGGTGAGGGCTTGTTGAACTTGAATTACGATGTCAGGAAGCACTGCGGCCATTTGTTTAGCAATTTGTGTGGCCAAGCGTTCGTTGGATCTTCCTGACTTTCTACCTCCACGTAGTTGCCTAGCCGACATCTATAGGAACATACATAGGAAGATTGTGAGTTTAAGAAGTTTCTAAGTGTCATGTATCGTTAAAAGAATACAAATAACATAACTAACAATAATGCAACTACTTCCATAGGATGTCTTGGGTTTGCTCATGTTTGGGCCTCCAATGTCCCCCATACCATCGCCGGGTAGTCATGTGGGCCCCCATGACTATTGGGCTTGGTAGGATTCACATTGGTGTTGGCGGATTAACACTCGCACCACCCGAATGAAAATCGGAAAATATAATTGCGAGATGTATGGTAGGAGGGTGTCCAGGTGTAGACACAATGACAACTCAAAGTGGGGTTAGCTCACACGACGTTTGGTATAGCATGCTTTGGCCTAATAGGTCCTTCGTACTCTCATCGTTAGTCCCCAGGTAGGCAAACTGGTCCTGTAGTTTGGTATACGAATGCCAAGCCTAGACAGGACGTTCCGACTACCGGTACTCGTACCTTCCAGTTACTACATGCCCGTCATGAGAACTCACTTTGATGTGATTTGAAAATATAAAAATCATTGCAAAAATCATGGTAATCGTGAGGTGTGTGCTCTCATGGATATGATATGTTATGAGGATATGATTCATGATGAGCATTGTATAATATTATGTATTTGTGAACATGCTTGCATAACATTGAGTGTAACAATAAACATAAAGCATATAAACATCATGAATTTTGTATGTAACGCATAAACAATTTAAAATTTTAATCAACTATAGTATAGGCTCTAAGGGTCTAATAACCTATCCTATATCCCTATAGTCATGGCTCTGATACCAATCCGTCACACCCCGACCCGCAACGGAATAAGAGTCGGGGCATAATTGGGTTATCACCAAAGCTCATGATGTTTACTAAAATGTTTCATATTTATTAAATTCAAATTACAACTTAAATATCCAAATCAAAATTCATACAATTACAAGGAAATGAAACTATGTAAATAATCCAAAGCTTAAACTGATTTATTCTTCTAGGCCTTCCTATGTGTTTCTTGCCTCAGCTGGATCACCTGTTTCATGTGTAAAACGGGGGATATTTTGGGTCAACAAAAGTTGGCGAGTGAACCTTGATAAAACATTGTTATTAATTTCTTGTTTTATTTAATATGGAAAATTTGTGCAATAATCACATGTGAGCAAACATATATAAGTAAACAAACACAAACCACTTTGAATGAGTATATGATATGAATGATGATGAATGTGAGATCAAGGCTCAATCAAACGGAGCCGATCTTATGAGGCACCTGACGCTCAACCCGTCTCCCACGGGGAACTGATGGGCCTAATGAAATGCGTGCACTAAAAATGATAAATCCAAACTACATATAATCCACACAACAATTGATACACATTTGATACACATTTGATCACGGATATGATGGATGCACAAGTGTTTAAATATAATAAAGAATTAAACGACACATGATACACCCCAAAACATGATTAAAACGGGGAATTGATAGAGATTCACTCACATTGGGTGCGTTCTTTGATGACGTTGGATGCGCACGAAATTTAGGATTTGATCGACGAGAGAAAAACTAACCTAAAATAATAACGAAATGATTCGGTAAATAAATGGATTTTATTTGGGATTAATATTTTTATTTATTACTCTTAATGGAATTTTTAGATTTATCTTTGTGAGTTTAAGGTAATTTTCTAACTTTAAAAATCTTATTTTTTAAGTATTTTAAAATGATTTTTCAATTAAATAAATAAAAAGGAAAATAAAAAAAATGTTGACTTTTGACCGTTGACCGTTGACCGGTCGGACTGTGTTTAATTATGCGCTGAGTGAGGTTCGAACTCGGGACCTCTCGTACACGTGCACGCAGCTCTACCAACTGAGCTACGTGTCTAACCCGAAATATTCTCTGTTTTAATTATATATATATATACTAATTAACTTTAACCTTATTTATTTTTATTAAAAAGTTTCATAAATTGCCAACCCGGTTTAGGTATCCAGAGTCGAACTCGCGCTCTTCAGTTTACGTGCACACAGCCCAACCAGTTGGGCTGTGTGTCTAACATGTTTATATACTGAATTATATTATATTTATATACATGTTGAAGGATGATCTGAATAGGTTTTAAAAAGGATTGGTTTTATTTCTGAAAGTCGGTAACATGTGCGATTCGAACTCAGGACGTGCGTGTTATGTTGCACACAGTCCACCGCTGGATTGTGTGTCTAACCCGGTTAAATATCCGGTTTTAATTAAACTAATACACATTTCTCAACTTCGTCTTCTTCGCTTAACAATACAGAACAGTGAAATCCGACTGTTCTGTTTAATTGATCTTAACTTATACTTGATTGAAATGAAAAGAGATATTAAATGACATGGTATACCAGAACAGCGAGTTCGCTTCAGGTTTTCCGGCAAGGTCTCGTCGGCTCCGATCCACGGATTCCGGCTGAGAGAAACTGTTTGACAGATTTGATTACTGTGTTGAGTAATTAGGTTACTAATCTAGAGATAGCAAGAAAGGTTTAGATGATTGTACCGTCTGAAGACAATCGCGGTTTTCCGTTCACCGATTCCGGCGAAATTGAAATTTCCGGCGACGTGCTCTGGAAGGATTAAAGCTTCGAAAGAGAGTGCGATTTTGAGCGAAAAGGTTACCAGAGGTTTGGGTGGGTATTTATAAGGAAGAACAGGGTGTATTTGGTTCGAATTTGAGTCTTGATTCGTGGTCAAAGTTTTCCGGCGGTTATGACTGAAATTGAGGGTTAGACATCGGTTATAACCGATGTCGAAATTAGTTCACGCGTTTCAGTCAAAGGAAACGGTCATAATTCGCGATAATCTCGGCTTTTCTTGCGACTGCGAATTTGGGTGCGCTGATTACTGGTTTGACTTTCAGTTTTATTTAAATGTTATTTGTTTTAATGTTTATCACAAAAGTTGTGCGCGGTGGAGCGGTGTGTTGTGTGTTTTGGCTTGTGGGTGACCCGGGTTCGAAACCCGGCGTCTACATTTATTTTTTTATTTATTATTTATTGATAATTTTAAATTATGGTTTTTTAAATTCTAATATATTTATTAATTATGTATCGTTTAAAATTAATATCAACTATAAATACGCAACGAAATTTATAACTGGATATTTGATTGATAAACGAAGCGGGTTTTGAAAACCCGTTTTTCGACGGATGTTACATGTATCATGTGTCGTACAATTTCTTTTATTTTATTTAACACTTGTGCTAATATCATTTTCGTGATCAAATGTGTATAGTTGTTATGTGGTTTATATGTGGATACATTTTATCATTTCAGTGCAATCATTTCATTAGGCCCATCAGTTCCTCGTGGGATACGGGTTGAGCATCAGGTGCCTCATTAGATCGGCTCCGTTTGATTGAGCCTTGATCTCAAATACATCATTCATCATGTCATATGTTCATACAATGTGGTTTGTGATTGGTTATATATATATACATCTGTTCACATATGATTCATGCACAATTTTATTTAAACAACAATAAAATTCAATTATTTAAATGTTTTATCAAGGTTCACTCGCCAACTTTTGTTGACCCAAATTTTCTGTTTTACGCATGATACATGTGAACAAGCTGAGGAAAGAAACACATAGGATGGCCTTAGAAGAAAAAACAATTTATTTCGTTTGGAACAATCGTTTGGTTTGTTGTTTGTGTTTGTATGAATTTTGTGTTGGATATTTGAAGTTAATTTCAATTTAATAAATACGAAACTTATTAATAAATATCATGAGCTTTGGTGATAACCCAATCATGCCCCGACTTTTATTCCGCTGCGGGTTGGGGTGTGACATCTAATGCCAATGTGCAAATAACGAAACATAACCATAAAAAATAGATTTGTAAGTGGGCTTTTGTTGGTGTTTGTAGGGGTATACCCTATTAAAAAAATACTTAACATATAAATATTGGGTTTTTTTGTAAAATAACGTGCTCTTCGAAATATTGGGCTCTAGCCGGTGATCCTCCTCGCCCACCCCCACGGTCGGCCATGCTCTTGAGATCAAGAAAATTCGTCACAACTCTAGATTTAAACATTTTTAAATCTATACGGTTGTTTTATCCCAAACACCGTAATCCTCCTCATTTCTCCCCGAAACATATTTATTAATTCAATCACATTTCCAAAATCACGTTTTCCACGAAAACATATTTATATCATTTCAAACAATATTTCCCACGAAAATATATTTATAATCTATTCAAAGGCATGTTTTATACGAAAACATATTATATCCTTTTAAAGGCGTGTTCTTCCCCCAAAACATTATATAAACAGTAAAAAGAGGGTTAGTAGTGCAATCCCACAAATTGGTCTACACATCCTAATTTAAGTAGGAACGATTTAATAATCAATTATTCTACAAATCCCTAAGTTTCTCCAATACTTAGAATTTTCACACAACTTTGGGATTTTCTTGAAAAGTCTTTCTTTTGGTTATGTTGGCGTATATATATATATATATATATGTGTGTGTGTGTGTGTGTGTGTGTGTGTGTGTTCATATATACATTTTTTAAGATTTTTGGATTTTATTGGTGACCCTCATTATGTTATATTCGTTATCACACCCGTTTATATACAATATATCTACGATTTGCGTTTCGTAACATATTTACATAAACGTTGGCATATCATCAAATATCGTATTACACGTATCCCGTCAACTTATATATTTTATCATCTTTATAGCATTTATACATGAAATAACTCATAAAGTTAACCTATGTATTGTCACACCCCAACCAATGGTGGAATCATCGGGGCGAACGTAATTAGATTGCTCGAGACTTCATGACACTATTGTGAAAATATTTAATTCAAACCGATTTCATTTATAAATAAAATTGTCAAGTACATCACAAGAAATCAAAGTACAACAATTGGAAACCTCAAAGTATAACAAAACTCAATAACAATACAGTAATGAAATCTAGTAATTCTAGATACATTTCTAAGTCGTCCCTACTAGATTTCGTCAATATCAACATCATCAACCTGCAACATGTTTAAAAGTATAGTTCAACACACAAGGGATTGGCGAGTACACAAGTTTAATATAGCATAAGTATGAAAAGGTTTAAACGAATCCACATGGCAAAATTAGTTAACTAGATTAATGTGTCAAGTCATGCAATTTTACAAGTCAACCCTCTGATTACCTCAAGAATTCAAGACTTAACATGACCACAAGACTACGGACGGTGTGTTACTCCTATAGCGCTATACATGTTAAGGGAGACTCGTACGAAGTTAATGACAAGTGAATCACTAAGAATGTTCCAAGAATACAAATCAAGTATCATGTATTTAAGCATGTATAATGGATTGTTTGTGTTTGCATAAAGTATAAGTGTGTTTGTGTGTATTTAGATAGTTTAAACACATTGCCCCAAAAGTGTAAAGCAAAAAAGGCTTTCAAGTGTACTCACGGTTTTGCAAAGCTTCCTTTGGTAATCCCGTGAAGAATTGGAGTGTTTGAAGGATGGAACACCGAGTTATCCTACATGAGGAAACATAGGTGTGTAAGTGTTTGGATAATAACGGAGGTTTTGGATTCGGATTAAAGTATGTATTCAAGAAAGTAATTATCTAGCCTTAAACACTCATTTTTGACACTACATATCCCGTATGGGTGTTGTGATTTCATAGGTTAAGTGCCCCGTAACGAAAGTTTCAAGTCTTAGATAATATAACCATTACCATGATAAGTAACCATGTCAATTATCCTCAAGGATTCGGTTACTGTGTGTGTGTATATAATATATATATGTATTATATAGTTTATGTAATAATTCTAAGCTAAGTCCATCAAGGATATCATAGATTGTCATATAAGTCATGCATGGAGGTATGAGGATAACCATCCTTTAACCTCATTGTAAGATTCACCAATACACAAATCATCACAAGGATGATTCGGATGGTCATGAATGAAAAGGAAATGTACAATAATTACTATACCAAGTAGCCAAGTAACCTTTAACCAGGTGAGCCGACACCCACATAGAAAGAGTTAGCTAAGTGTCGGAGGCTACATGGGGTTATGTCACTTTTAAGCTAGCAAACTACTTGGGATAGCAATTGTAAAACATCAAGTGAGGTGGTGGAATGAAGGTAGGATAGCCAAAGCTTCCAAGTATTCACACTCATACCAAAACACAAGTTTTGTCACAAGAATCGTGACAAGCTTGGATGGTTTCATCACTTGTAGGTTGATAACCCTATCAAACGGAAAGTTTGGAGGGTGATTTACACCTCCAATTTGTATGAATCAATCTTGGCTAAGCTTACTAACCATAGGCTTGATTTGCATCACAAGAAGCACAAGTTTGTATGAGAAAACACAAGTTTAACTGAAGTAACACCATAATCTTCCAAAACAGAAAGTTTGGACCTCAAAATGGTGATGTTCCACCTTGGTTTTCCATGGAAAACCTGTGAAAACAATCCTAGAGGCAATTCAAGCTTTATAAAGGACGATTCGGTGAAGAGGAGATGAAGAAAAGTGAGTTTGAACTCACTTTTGCACTTGAACAATTCTGCCAAGAACTCATAATTTATGGATACTTTGGAGTGTTTTGGGAGTGATTAAGTGTTTGGAAAGTGAAAAATGGAAGAATGAAGGCTTCTATTTATAAGGGAATGATTAGGGTTAGAGTAAAATGAGTTAGGAGGTGATTGGTGGTGAAAAAGGTGGAAAAATATTGAAAATTTGTGTTTTTTGGCACATTTTAGCAGCTCCGGTCCGTAGCTTACGGCTGGCAGCCGCAGGCTACGGTCATCCCTTTTCAAAAAAAATAACTTTTTTTAATATAATTTACTCGTCAAGTATAATTCGGTTTCATATAAAACGCATGAATTCGAGATTGATTAAATCTCACGTATTTATGTATGAACAAGTGTGAATAATATGTATTTTCATTATGATTTACGCCTCAAATTCTGATAACGGAGATGGGGTACGATTTTAAGGTTTCTAAAAATAGAATCCGAATATGAACTTTCTAAAAATAGGAATACGGAAATACGTGGCGTTACATGTATTATTTTCATGCTCACAAATAAGCATATTTAACGTGACCTTTTAACGAAATTATCGTTTTAACCGTACAAGTGTACATGCATAGTCATAATCCTAATATCATGTCAACACTTAAATATCACAATACACATACTCATATCCACATATCATATCATAACATGCAAAGTTCATCCTTGAACAACCCATTTTCGTGTACGTTGAAATATGATGTATTTTAGCGTTTCGGTAACGTTTTCGGGCGTCGGAAGTCACATATGACTAGCCAAACACCATAGATGCTTAATATAAGTTAAAATACTTATATTTATCATATAAATATAAGTTTATAACCAGATCTAAAACAATTTTGCAAAAATCACTTTAAAAGCCGATTTTTACCGTTTTACCGAATAGTGTTGTACCGAACTTTACTATAATCATTCCAAGTCGTTACGACTTCATATTTTAACATAACACATGTTATTTACTTAATAAAATGGTACTAATATCCATGTTAGTGCAGATTTCATGTAAGTCACATAAATCATGCAATTTCGCCCATTTTACCACTTTTTAATCTTCACCAAACATATGACATACTTTCATATCATCATAACACAATATTTAGCATCATTTTATCATGCTTAATATCTTATTTAATCCATCTTTATCATACCATTTCAAGTTAATGAACTTATGATCATTTAATCATCATACATACTTATGTACAAGTACCTAATGCATAATCATCATATCATCATCCAAGTTTTTAAATACATCTACCAACATTTATTATAACTTTCAAATGATCCAAGACATCATCTTCATTCAAATCATTCATCCAATAATCATATCATCAATGCATGTAACATTCTCATACTTTTATGAACTAACAAACAAAATCCATGTGCATGCATACATATATACATATACAAGACACACACATATATACTTCCAAAAACCCACATCAATCATATGAACTTTATCCAAAAACCGTTTTTGATCATGCATGCAACCATCTTTCAAGAATCACATCAACAAAAAATCAACTAACAAACAAAACACAAACTCTAACCCACATATACATACATTTTCAGCCATGTATACACACACATGAACTTCCATTTTTATTTTGTTTAAAACCCATTTGTTATTAGATCTTAAGTTTGTGAAGAACTCCAAGTTTTTGAGAAACCTTCCATCATCATCATCAAGTGTCAAGAATAAAATTTTAAAAGTAAGTTCTTCAAGAATTTAGTGGGTTTTAATGAGATTTTGATGATAGAGCTTGTGCTTGTTTGGAATCACCTTGGAAACTCCCTTGGATATTCAAACCAACTTGAATCTAGTTTGGAATGGACTTGATCTTCAAAGAAAGTTCAAAATTTTGAAAATGGAAGTTGTAGGGAGGTGGTTTCGGCCTATATTTAGAGAGAGATGAGTGAATGGTTTGAGTTTGTTGAAAATGGTTTTATTGAAGTATCTTGAATTTTGATAAGTGGATATAGGTTCTAGGTTCAACATGTGTCAAAAGGTGGCACCTTATGTGCCGCCACCCATGCTCATACACACACTCTTCATGTATATATATACACACACACAACACTTCAGTAATAATACACACACAGACACGTAGTTAAATACAGGTATCTAACTGACTACGGTAATTTTATCTCGCGTTTTAGGGCGTTTTAAATTATTTTTATCGTTCTATAAAAATTAACTCGCCACATTATTGTTGAACAATATAGGTTTGCCTCGATTGGCTTCGTCTTTTATATTTTGTAAGATACGCGCGGTATCGCATAGTATCGCTGAAATTCACAAATTAGTGTTTTTAGCGCTTTACCTTAATTTTTCCTCACGGGTATGATTAAAAATACATTTTATCATAACGGATTATTTTTAGGATTTTAACCTTAACGGGCGGTCACCGACGTTCGTTTTGCATTTTGTTCCTTACGCGATAAGCGTTTATCTTATTTTTCCAACATAATTTCTAACAAAGTTTGGATTTACCAACACATCAAATACCATCATTTTAATACCAAATTCAATAAAATTTTTGTCTTTGTTCATTGATAACACGTGTCACACTAGTACGGTACAAACTCAAAATTGTCGGGTGTCACATTACGGTTCTGTTAGTCAAGGTCCATTGGAGGCCAATATGTTAATAGTTGAGACTGCCAGTATTTTTATTTTTAAAGTTAGGACTGTTAGAGGCCAATGACGAATAGTTGAGATTATTAAGATCCAATATTCCAAATTTTAAGTGATTTTTTGTAACACTTTTAAATCACAAAACAAAAACATGTGTAAGTTGAACTTTTACAACAACCATACAATCCAAAAAAACCCCAGCTTTTTAGCAGTACGATAAGATCCCCTTTTTTCAAATCATCAAATGAAAACCTCCAAAATAAATGTTTTAAAATTGAAGTCCATTTGTTTATCGACAAAAAGTATGCCGAATTAAAGTTTATATGTCCACATTGGGACTGTGTATTTGACCGTATAACATCGGTATTAATCCATGTTATAACGAAACCCTCAATCAATGCTAAACAATAGCCATAAAAATTTCATAGAAACACTCTTTTCTACCCAGATCGAACATTTTTTCATGGTTCTTAAAGAAAAAAACACATAAAGTAACGACATTACAAAAATTGAACCTCTTTTCATGGGTTTTTTAAGAAATTAACACATAAAAAACACTAACAATGTAACAAGTTCATGAGTATATTCGTAAAAGGAAGAGACACTTACCTTTTAGGGTAACAAGCCAATTAAGTGGAAGAACCAATAGCTTTTCTTTGGTTTATACTTTATATATATTTTTTATTATGATAGATTTCCCCAAAAAAATGGTAACTTGTTTTTCTTGGAGAGGATGTCAGAGATGCAAGTCTTTTGATTTTTTTTTATAGAGAGAGAGCGCATGTTGTTTTAGAGGAGAGTGATAGTATGATATTTTGGAAAAAGTGAAGTATGATCCACTTTTAATCGTAAAAGACTAAATCGTCCACTTTTAATGGTGCTTAAGAAATTAAACATTTGGATGAATTATTATAAATAATAGAAAAAGACGAAATTGCTCCTTACTTAACTAAGTTCATAGATAGGGTTAAGTCAGTTGAACCAAAATAATAATGGTGAAAAGTTTTTAGACCCGCAGCATGCCACTTTAATCGTAATTTTAAAAGTAAAACTTTGTTCTCTTCGTGTTTGCAAAATAAGTATTAGCCCCTTTCTACACACATTCAGGACCATATATACTCCGTGAGCGATCATAAATTACTCTAAGTCAAAACCGCATGATAATAAGAAATCTACAAGCCTCAATGGATGGTCAAAACAGAGATTGGCATAGGGGACAATTAGACTTGTTAGAAGTTAAGAACCACTTGTATAAGCATGCAGAATGGAACTTGTGCTTGCAGGTACGACATGCGCGACGTGGAAGACTGTGATTTGATGTGTGAATCACACTGTAACAAATAGGACACTCTTCAACGCCCTCAAATTCCTTGTCGAAATTGTTCTTCCATATTCTAATTGCTTCTGCTATAGCTCCATTCTGCGATGTAACAAATGTAACACGTCAGTTATTATCCTCATTCATGCATATAACTTATTTTTCTGCTAATCATCACGGAACCTCACCAATACCCTGCTAAGCACTGGGATCAAGTAAAGAAAAGGCATGAAGCAAATACGAAAAGCAACGGCTTACTTGATTACGAACGAATGACATCATTGAAAGCAACCATTTCCTTTGCTTGACTTCAGAGATGCCAAGGCTTCTAGTACATTCCACGTCAACGGGTCGCAATGGATAGGACGTTGGGAGACGAACTACCAAGTCCATATTCGATTCGTCTTTTGTATACGTGGCAACAACCTCGTTAGCAGACTTGCTCACACAAACTGAAAAATTCTCATCAGAGAGATTGGCTTTCTTGATCTGCAATAACAATTATTTACGAGACACGTTCATTTTCTAATGATGATATTGGATAAAACATTAACAGGAGACAAAAACACACCTGAGACAATTCATTTGCAATTAGAGGACTACACCATGTTCTCGTAAACGACTCTATTGCAGAAGATGATGTGTGATCGCGTATATCATTAAACCACTCTCTAACATAAGCAGGGAGCGTTTTTAACATCAATCCATATATTGCACCAGCAAATAATGTCACCCCATCGGGCCCAACGGGCCAAAGGGATTCCACAGCAAAGAGCAACGAGTTGTCTGTGATTGCACGAGTTGCGGCTTGTGCAAACTCGGAAATGCCAGGTGGAAGCTGAGAAAACTTCTTCTTTACACTTGCAGCGCACAATTCCAGTGGTATGTGTTGGAAGATGCAGTCCAATATCATTGAATTGCAGGAGTCTTTTATGTGTTGAATCAACTTCTCCTTTGTAGGAGATGATTGTGAAGCGAGTAGATGTAACGTCAACGACCAAGCAACAAAAACATGCACCTGTCCAGTTTAACAATATATTAGTTTTAGAAAAACAAATGACGGAGAAAGAAACTAGTAAATGCGCGGGTTGTTGGGCAACCGGTCAAGTTTGACCTCAAAAATATGTTTTCTCCAAAAACTTAAACTTATGTAAAGAGTAAAGTACACGGATGGTCCCTGTGGTTTACCAAAATTTTGGATTTGATCCCTAGCTTTCCAAAAGTACATGGATGGGTTTAGGGTTTAGGATTTAACGCATTAAGTCCCCAGCCAACAAATATAAAGGTTTCAGCAGGTCCAAGTTAGGGACTAAATACGTTACAAAGTGCCAGGGCCATCTCCGAGAAACCTCAAAATTCTATGAGCCCTGGGCAAATCGAAAATACGGGCCCCGAAAATAATTTTTTTTAAAGAACATATAACAAAGTTTAAAATAAAGCATATATTGAATAATAATGCAAGAATTAGTTTAAGTAATCGTATTTTTGTGCTAAATCTGGGAAGTAAACTACCAGCATTTAATATATAAGAAAAAAAAAATGTCAACTAAAACATGGTGACAGCAGGATTAGAACCTGCGTCTGCTTGTTGTTAAAGAAACCAAGTAACCACCATGCCACATGCTTAATTATGAAGTTTTTCGATTCAGAATGTATTTATCCCAAGTTTTACAGCGTAAACATTTATAAAAAATTAAAAAATGCTGGGCCCTCGAAGAGACTAGGCCCTGAGTCATCGCCCATCCCCCTCTTTCGCGCCGCCCTGCAAAATGCAAACCACAGGGACCATCCATGTGACTTTTGGCAAAGTCGGAACGAAATGCGTTACAAAGTGCAAACCATTGGGACCACCCATGTACTTTTAGAAAGCTTAGAGACCAAATCCAAAATTTTGGTAAACCACAGGGACCATCCATGTACGTTACTCTTATGTAAATAATTTATGGGTCACATACAACTACAAAGCATGTATTTTTCACCAAGATTGTAACTTCTAAAATAAAAACAATTTAGAATTTTTGCATTAAAAATACACTTTGGGCAACGTTCGACCCAATTACTTGTTTCCTCGTAAACTCTTTTTTTTACTTTACCCATTAGAGATTAAAAAAACGACAATCAGATTGACTGATTTACAAGTAAATAAGTCGAAACTTATGAAAAAAAGTGTTGATTTTAGTCAAATGGCCTTACTCTATCCGGGGCTACCAAATCCGATTCAATAATCTCCAACGGTGATTTCTCGAGAAAGACAGAAATCTCCTCTCGTAGCTGAATCTTCATTTCTAAAGACGCAGCAAGAGGATCTTTATCTTCAACATCACTTCCGTTTAACGAAGAGGTACTTTCTTGAGTAAAAAACGCCGAGTCTGCAACAGGTTCACTCGAAAGAATGACATAAGCAGCATACTGCAAATACGGAACCGGTTCGGACGAGAAGAGAATAGCGTATAAAGAGCTAACAACTCCTTTGCTAAGCCCCCACATATCAAAGGATTTCACGGCTCGTTCTCTTGCATGAGAAGAAGATTCAACTGCACTCGAAGAAACTAACTCCCAGAAATAACTGTCACCGAGTCGACTCGATGCTATAACAGAAGAAGCCATTAGAGAATACGAACCAGCCATGGCCTCAGCTGCACCTGTCGAAAAGAGCAACCGAAGAACGCCCTGTAGAATCTTATCTTTAATAACGTCCCACTTCTCGGTCTTAACGGATTTAGATCGTTTTCATTTTCAACAGTTTCTTGTCCAATGAGCTCGCAGAACATAGAAAACACAACAAGTGCATTACTTGCAAGGTTTAAAGCAGAAGAATCCAAACCCGAGACTGTATGCTGGAGCATCTCGAGTATATCTGAAGTGGACCCATTTGTAACGGTATCGTTCACAGCCTCTGCTACCTCCTCCATTAACACAACTGCGGATTCAATCCAATATCGTGATTTATACAACACAAATTCCCAATCATCTTGGTTAAAATCATTCCAACAGTATCCAACTACGACAACGGTTAACTTGGACAGCAACATCTGCACAACAGGTAATTTGTTGACTGCAACGGATGTAGAAGCGAGACGCTGCTTCCGGAGTAACTCGAGCAGGAGACCGCGTTCCACATCGGTGATATCTCTTTGTGGTTGAAACTGTTTCGTTCCTCTTATGGGATAGCATGACGCAAGAAGCTGAAACCAATCTTCCATATCTTGTCCGGATAGCCATGTGTTCAAAGGTGGAAACGACAGAGTTCTCTGAAGCCATCCCTCGATGACGTCATGTACTTCGTTTCTCTTTGAAGTGTCGGTTATTTCGTTTCCGAATAGTGGTCCAGTTAGAACACTCATAACAACAGGAAGTATCTTCAAACAATTGGAATTCACATCTTCACCTACATAAAGTCTACCTACAAGCAGATTAAAAATCTCCAGAGCTTTGTTTCGTCCCCAAATATTAGCCTCGAAAAGTGTACCGAGTATTGACACAAGCGCTCTCAAAAACACTTGTTCAATGCTCTCTGGTGGGGCAGGATATATACTTGAACAGCAGCTTGTTTCATTGTTTGCTCCTTGAACAAGAGCGCCGTCGATAAGGATATTGACGATGGAATCTAACAAGTTGTCGTTACTAGCGAAAGAATCTTGATCCCGTGTGTATTGAATTAATGAAGGTAGAAACGAGGTTAGGACGCTGCCACCTTGCCATTTCCATGTGCATAGTATCTCTGTTGCGAGCCAAACGCGATGATAATGACAATGAGATGTCGTAACTTGTTCCGAAGATATAGAGCCTGCGATAACTCTAGCTATACCCACTTTGGATATAAGCTTGTCGACAAAAGCAGCCATTCGGTGATCCTCCGATGCCTGCACAGACAATTTTACATTCTCAAGCACCAGTTTAAACTAGTTTCATATTTTCGTTACAAGTTGTTTACAAGTTTTTTATTTGCTTAACAATGTAATGCATGAAGGCCACAAGAAAATGTAGAGAGAAGTATAGTATTGAGCTTCCATGCACAGTTTAATCATGTAATCTGAAGTTTGTTTCCTCGTGATTAGGGCTACAAATGAACCTTACGTTCAGCAAACAGTGTGAACCGTTCGGCGGGAAGTTCGTTTGTTTAATAAATGAACAAACACTAAAAAAATTCGTTCATTTACTTAAATGAACGACATGAACAGAGGCCACGTTCGATTATTTATGTTCGTGAACGTTCGGTAGCATGTGCGTTTGTGTTCAGTTGTTCATTAGTGTTTTCATGTTTTATATTTTATTTAAATAATTCAAAATTCAGACAAATAAAATACTTCATAAATCTCAGTGTATCATATATTCTGTACATGAAGGCTTGTTTGTGTTCGTTTATTTTCATGAACATTCGTTCGCGTTCGTTGGCTAAAATTAACAAACGAACACGAACATGTTTATTTCCTTAACGAACGAACACTAACATAAAATCTCATTCGGTAAGTGTTCATGAACAATTCGTGAACATATATATATTCTTAACAATGAACAAGGTTTTGTTCGTGTTCGTTCGATTCGTTTACAGCCCTACTCGTGATATATATGACGGTCGGTTGAATTAACTTTATTTATATACAAGGGGTTGTAGCGGGTCAGTATAGAATGTGTATGTGATCAACACTTGAAGCTTTAAAAAAATTCTAAGGTTATACGTGTGTAAGAGAAGATTGATTAAAATTAAATTTTAGAGCAATTATATTACATGTTGTATAAGTCCTAATAAATGTAAGAAAAAGATTACTCACATCAGAAAAATTGCTTTCAATTTTCAAGGTAGCCGATATCTGTCCGTCTTTAATATCAGGCATGACCCACAAAGGCCACGAATCACCGTTGCTTAGAAGCTCATCCAACAACGTTTGTTCCTCATCTTGACCTTGACAAACGCTATCCACGATATCCAGGAAATAAAGACAGCCCAAAGACGTAGCCGTATCAATTTCTAACCGATCTTCATTACATACAACACAGCGGATAGCCCAAACCAGAGTACCGCCCAGTGTTCTCCTACAATCCAGACTAAGGGTTCTAAGGGATTTATTTATCTTTCTGCGAAAAGCATGCACGGATTTACAGAAACCGAATCGATCCATATCAAGTCCCTCATCGAAAACCTCGTATATGCTATGTTCCCAATTGATCACAAACAATGCAGCCAGCACATTTGGAAGTAATGTAACGGTTTTTAATCTAAAGAAACTACCGTTAACCACTTCCATGGCGAAATTAGCCGCTTCAAGCACACTTGTTGGAGATTCGGATTCCGTGACGGTTATGTTTTCGTCGGGTTTTAACAACTCATTAGCACTCTTGACCCAAGTGAAGTTGGAAGTTTGGATGAAAGATAGTAACTTTTGGAAGATTTGTTTAAATATAGCGATCGATGTGTCCTCGCTCACGAAGTAAGCTTGATCTTCTTCTGTCATGCCTCCAAGGGCAGCACAAACAAACCGAGCATCAGAAGATCCAAAGGGGGGAAGAGAACGAGCAACCGAAAGAGCAGTAGAATTCAGAAGCTCGTGATGAGAGAGATCCAAACGCAATTTCATCCTTATACTTTCCTCTCTCATTTTCTCCAAGACAAGTGCCAATACGCGAGTGTAGTCGGAATCAGGGGTGCCAGTTGCATGTAAAATTATACTCTCGCATTGCTCAGAAAAGCACTCGACATCTAGTAACGCAAACAAGAGATCTAACCGGGTCAAGGTGATGCCGTTATCGGTTTTAAAGCACCAAGGAACGAAAATCTCCTTAAAAAGTTGCAAAAACTGCGTTAAGCTCATATCACTGTTCTCTGATAGACGAGAAGACTCGTTTTGTTCCCGCGTAATTTCTTCAACAATCTTGCGTGGACCGAAAATCGAGACCGCAGCCACCATAAATTTTAAAGTGTTTGGGGAGTCCTGAACTCATTACAAAGAACAACAATATTATAATGATTCATAAACAAAAAGATAGTAATCAAGTGATAGCAACTTACGATAGTTTGGATAAACTGGAAAGACCTTGGCATCATTGGACCCACAAGATAAGACAAGGGCCACGAGTCACCTTTGCGCACAGCATGTAGATCCACTAATCGCAAAAATCTGATGATTTTATCCACATTCTCATGATTTTGAATGCTCTCACTTTGTTGAAATGCTTCGAAACAATTCTCTTCGAATGTAATGCAAAAGACCGATAAGAGATCAGGTTCCAGGGAATAGATACCCGAAAGGATCTCGGTAATGCATTTTCCAAATTCTTGTACAAATTTTTTTAACTTCTCTTCAGAAAATGGTACCGAAAAATAGTCACACCACATCAGTTTCAATAACACCTCATCAACGATAGCACACCTGAAGTTATGGATAGCTTCTACTCCATCACAATATCTGATATAAAGTGACAAAAAGAGTGAATCAACAGCCTAATGCGCGTAACGTATGATGCAAGACATAGCTGACTGAAACTCACCTTTGAGCGCTTTGTAACGTCCACAGAAAACATTCTCGGTATGACTGGAAAAATGCTAACTGATCAACTTTTGAGGACTGCGAATGAACTTTTCCAGCCCAAAAATTCCGAAAGAACTCAAAGAAGAACTTATCCCTTGTTATAGCCTTAGGAGGTACGCAGTCCAAAAACAGAACTAACGACGGGCACGATACTTGTTGAGATCCAAAACACCCGTTCCTTAAGAAGTTCCAAAACGGATTAAGCAAAGTTTTGGGAACGTTCAAAGTTGTCCAACTTTCCGGAAACTTCCGAGAAAACAGAAGCAGTGCTTCCCACATAAACGAGTGGCAAGTGGGTCCTTTTCTTGAAACGCACCGAGTATTACCGGTGCGAGAGTTTTAACATTTGCTTCGTTTAGAGCATGAGGAACGTTCTTAACACAGCTTCTGACGAGTGAATATGCAGCAGATCGGATAGCGGAACTGGGAGAACGAAGGAAGTCCAGAAAACATTTATGGACGGACAACAACTTTTCTGCGTGACATATGGCGGCGGATCTTGCTTTTTGAGTGCGTTTTTGTTCGGAACTTGTGTTCTCTGAACCGTGTTTTTCACTTGTTAGAATATCGAGGAGTGTAGCCAATGCTAACAAGGATGATGAGATAACCTATAGGAAAACAAAAGGCAATAAATTATTAAAAAACAAACATAGTAATGCTTTCGTATGCGTTTATTCCTTAAATATATCAGTAACATAGAATACACGATATATGAAATGAATTTATCGATGTTGTGTACCTGCTGATGCATCTCTTGTAGCTCATCCAAAGCAACTGCCTTATCAGACATACTTTGTGGAGTGAGCTTTACGTTTTCTTCTAAATACATAAACACCTCATCGATACATAACATTAGAGCATCCAATCGCTTTTCTTGTGCAGGAAAAGCAGCCTGTTTCAGAGTAAAAAATAGCATCTTAACTTTATTTCTTCTGTTCTTTTGTTTCATTATTTTGGAAGTGAAAAAAAGAAACAGAACATGACCTATGTATTGATGCCTTGAAGTTAAACTTTATAAGTTTCAATATGTCATTGTTTTTTTCATATTTTCTCAAATGTTGTTAATATAAATATCATATGGCTTCTCCAAGAAACCTAAATAAAATCTGCACTTCAAAGATTACATATAGACATGTACAAACCGGTTTTTCTTCCAAACCGAACCGGTTTTTTTGTTGATAAAAAACCAGTTTATTTAAAACCGGGTCAAGTTTTAAACCGGTTTAAAAGCCTTAAGATCTGAACTGATACGGATCGGTTTGGGTCGGGCTTCAAACCGGTTAAAAAAAAGAAAAACATATTTTTTTACTTTTTTTTAGTTAAAACAAATAATTATCTAAAAAATCACTTAAAACTGTAAAAAAACGGTTTGTTTAGAAATGGGTTTTCAAACCGGTTTTTGATGCGTGATGGGGGAACCGGTAAACAAACCGGTGATTCGAGCCCCGGGGTGAAACCAGTTTTTTAACCGAATCGGTTTTTTTTGTATTTTCCCAAACCGGTCCTTATGCCCACCTCTAATTACATATATGACTCCTAAAAACGTGAGCAAAAACGCCATCAGGCATCTCGCTCTATAAGTAAAATGAATTATATTGACAAGATACGTAACCGAGTATGTAGTATAAGTATTGCGTATTATAACAAGTAATTTCAAACCTCCAATGATCTTTGTGCAGCTTGGGAAACTTCATGAACCGGATCAAACTGAGAATACCACCACGGCCCCATCAAAGACTTCAAATGTGGAGCTAAATCTCTCCTGATACGGTATAGATATGATAAGAAAGAAAGAAGCAATAAGAACTTGGAGAACATGCTTTATAAAGAAGATGAAAATGAGTTAAGATATGTCCTAACCCAACGGTGCTGACGAGAGCGGTCATGGTGCCATGAGTCGCCCGCCGGACCTCTCGGTTGTAGTCCAGCAACAGCTTCTTGTATTCAAATGCCTAAGCCACAAATTGCAACTACTTGTGAGTCAAAAGTTTGTAATTGTGTGTCAAATCGAACAATATAAAATACTTTCCTAAATACAAATTTTAAAACAAACAAGCATACCCATTGCGGAATAGCTGGTGATACATCCTTTGCAGATTTTTCCTTAAGCAGCGCCAACAAAGAAGTCAAAGCCTTGAGCTGTAGAACCATTGAATAGGATAGCACACAAAATTAGGTCACTATGTGCAATATATAACATGATATGTTAGTGAGCTCAACATTCATTCAGCATCAAAAAGAAAGAAAAAAAAAACAAAATAACACAAGAAACTAGTAGGGCATCTTCCCAAAGTGAACAAGGCCTTTGTGGTATCATATCATTACCTTTGTAGTTGGATCTTTTCGGGAAAGCCTCTTCAGTTGTTGTGCCAATTCACCATCAATATCCTACATTGTCATTAACAGTTCCAAAATCATTATGTATGTTTCACCACATGGAACTTAAGTACTTTCACAAATCAAATGTAGATTAAAATTTAGTCTGATTTGTTACATATCAAGGGCAATCCCACTCTATCAGATACGTAACTTTGTATGCCCCTAAGTTTCACTTATGTCATTTCAAAATAACGTACAACATTCATATAGGGATAAGAATCAGTCAATTTTTATTAGGGGCGGACAGATTGCTTCTACCATATTGCCCTTGGAAAACAAAAGTGATCGTTACAAAGGTTAAATTGTTGGTACAAATTATCATCATCTAACACGCCATAGTTTGAATTATTAAAATCCAATTTACTAATAACATAAAACACTTCAAAACAATGGATCAAACCGAAGTTTAAAGTTAACATCAATAGTTAAAATCTCTGTTCTCAAGGCTCAACTAAGACACGCACCTAGACCTGCTTTTCAGGCCCAGAGCATAAACTTCTCGCTTCGCTTCAACCCCCCCCCCCCCCTTTTCAGGCCCTCAAACGCATTTTTCAGGCCAAGTTCCAACAAAATTCCGGCTAAAAAATCGTTGAAACAGGTCTAAAACACTTATATCAACCCTGGAATCAACCTAAACTAGCCCTAAAGAAGCCTAAAAAAGTGAGTAAAACCCCTAAATATTGTTTTTTATACTATACAGAGTTGTTAGATACTAATTAACACAACAACAACAAAAGTGAGAACATACAATAACTGAGGAAGAAGAAGCATCTGAAGTTGTTGGAACAGAAGCATCAAGTCGAGAACTGCCGACATAACCCCCAAATCCAACGGCTGTAGCACCGGCCGGTAGCAACGAAGCGGCTAAACTGCAAGCAAACAATGTTAAGAATCGTTAATTTAGATTAATAACCGAAGGAACAAGAAAGACTGAGGGTGAAGATTGGAATTGCCTGCTGCTAGAAGGACGAGCTTTGCTTCTTGCTGCTTCTCCCTTTTGTCTGCCCATACTCGTGTCGCCAATCTGAGTTTATGTGATCCGATTCAACTCAGAGACGATCGAATCAATCGATGAAGATGTTGCACAAGGAAAAAAGCTGCGGGGTTATTGGACAGCACTTTGCATGAGTTCCTAGGGCTACAACAAAGCTAGTTGAGATCATAAACCATTGTGTTTATTGAAATAGAATTATAAATATTATAAATATTAAATTGGAAACCCAATTTAGCTTATGAAACCATAAAAAAAATTGTTACATATCCAAAATAAACTTTATTTTTATGAAATAATTAATAGGCGTAATAAAAAGTAAAAAACCTTTTCCAAAACAAAAATAAAAAAACTTTTGTTATTACATACGTAAACATCATTTTGTTTATATAAATGTATTTACATTTAGAATGAGGATAATATTCTCCTTTGTAATAGGCTCAGATGACTTTAGTCATTAATGGCATCACAAATCTGAAGGAATAGTGTCAGGCTATTGTCTGTTATTCATTCCCCTATTAACTCAGTTATGTTATGATTTTACCCAAGTTAAAAATTACGAACTTACCCTTGTTCGAAATTGCGATTTCACCCCTGGTTCAAAATTACATTATTGTTATCGCTTTAACTTTTGGCAAATTAGATTTTACCTCCAGTCAAAAAATACAATTTTACCCTAAGTTTAAAATTACAGTATTGCCACCGTTTTAGTTTTCTTTTTAGCAAAACTATAGAATTATTTTGTTTTAATTGGTTGACTCGATTTAAATTTTTTCCGTGTCAAAGAGTTGCCTAACACTCGCTCATTAGTTCTGATAAATTATAGTTTTGTTGCCCCGGGCTCAAAATTACTGTCTTACTATCGTTTTAGTTTTTTTCTGGCAAAATTATGGTAATTTTTTTTAATTGGTTAGGAAATATTCGGCCTACCGCCCCGCAACGTGAATGAGGCGTCAACTAGTTTTGTTGCATATCCAAAATAAACTTTATTTTTGTGAAAATTAATAGACCTAATAAAAAGTTAAAAACTTTTCCTAACAAAAACAATAAATCTTCTGTTATTACATATGTAAACACCATGATGTTTAAATAAATATGGCTTACGATTGTAGTGTAAAATACAAATTTTGTTTTCTTTTAAAGCATTTAAAGCTTTTTTTTTCTTAAAACGCTTAAAAACATGTATATTACATTCGTTATTTTTGCATAAAAAAGTTTTTTTTCATTGAGTTTCCAAGGTTTCCTCGACTTTCAATTTATCCACCCCTATACTAGGTTAGGATACAAGTATTACACGTGTTAAATAAATGTAAATCTATATATTTAGTAATAAAAAATGTCTTTAAAACCCGTGTAGTGCACAGGCTAAATAAAACATATCATAATCTCATAACATATATAATCGTTAAGATATGTTTGGAAAAAAAAATAAAATTTATTAAACGCCAATGTTGTGCTAGCTCACTTGGTAGAGGCCTGAGCCTTTTAGAGAGGTGATGTCTAAAGTTCAAACCTGGGCAATAAGACTTATTTAATTAACTGGTGTAATGTATGGTGGGAGCAAACTTTGCCATTAAAAAAGTTAATATACTAAACCTTATACATTCTTTCAAATGTATATGTTGGGTAATGTAAAATCTGCTGATAATGAAAACCAAAATCCGAAGGAACCATCTTCCTTGTTTGTAAAATAAGATTGAAACAAGAATCAAAGTACCAGAATTTCCCCTATTAAGGCTTCACAAACAACTACTCAAAACAGTTGGAAAAGAACTAGTAGGATCAAAGAGCTAGAAACTAAGTCAAAGTGTTGCATTATAAAAAGTATTGGTCGACAAGTCAAACGTTGAAGACAAAGTGTTGGGTCAACAAGTAAAAGTTGAAGACAAGTGTTGATCAACTAGTCAAACACTAAAGACAAAGTGCTGGGAACCAAAGTATTGGACTCTTACAGTAGTTTTGGTTTCCCCACAGTTTCTAACATTTTTAGTACTTTGAATTTGTTTTCAGTTGTTTGTAAATATCTGTCCAGCAGTTTTGCAAACTGTTGGCAGTTACACCTTTATCAGGTTGCTGGAGGTTTGTGATTTCTTGTCCTTATGTTCCTTCTGTGTCTAGTACTGAAAAACTAAGCACAAATGTCCAAAAGAATCCTACAGACTTTTCCAAGCAGGATTTCCAAAAATTGGAGCTCGATGTTAAGGCATTCAGGATATTGCCTTACCCAATGAAATCTATGCTGGAGTGCTCCATTATGAGATTACCAAGGAATCGTGGGATGCTTTGAACAAAAAGTGTGGAGGCACAAATGAGGTGCAGGAAAACAATAGGGAAATTTTGAACCAACAATACGAGACATTCACTCATGGCAAGGGAGAATCTCTGTCTGACTCAATAGTTTGAGGGATTTAATTGCTTAATCAATGAGCTAAGGCTTGCTGATCAACTTATACAAATATTGCTCTGAGTCACAAATTTTTTTCGTCTTTCCCTGATAAGTGTAATATAATTGCAATTTTTTGAGAAACTATGTTGGATTCAAGGAAATGACTCTGACACAACTTCATGGCAAACTTCTCACATTTGAGAGAGCTTGACCAAAAACAGAAGTTGATGTCATCAGAAAGAGTTGCTAATGATTACACCTATAGAGCTTTTGTAACATCCGTCAAAAACGGATTTACCAAACCCGCTCCGTTTATCAACCGAACAGTCAGTCAAAAATTTCGTTGCGAATTAAATGCCCAAAATATTTTTAAACGATACATAATCGATTATTATACGGGAATATATATTTAGCTTTTGAAAAACTGTTGAAAATCGCAAAATAAAAATAAAAGTCCTCTGCCGGTTTCGAACCCGGGTCAGCACCGGTTCAACAACAAGCCTTATCGCACAACACACAAACCACTGCGCCACTGATATTACTTGTTAAATATTAGAATCATTAAATTGATATCATGACGTTACGAATTCAAAACCGGCGCCCAATAGTTCAGTCGTCGGAAATCCCGGAAATCTCGCGAGTCTTAACGACAACTTACGTTATAACGTAAACCATTACTAAGACATCGGTTATAACCGACGTCTGAGTCCGCGACACCTTCTATAACCGCCGGAGTTTTTATAACCGATGAATACAGTCGGAAATCAGACCAGGTTCTTCGACGATTTGCCCTATAAATTCACCCACAACCCACTGCAAACCTTTTCGCTCAAAACCACACCTTTTCTCGGCGTAATTCCACTCGCCGGAATTTCTCTGCTCATCGCCGGAAAACCGGTTTCCTAAATTCCGAGCCTTATTGAACCTCCTAAACTTATACCGAAGTTACCCACATATTTTGTAAGCTTTCTGGAGACTCTCTGCTGCAAGACACACGTCGCCGGAGGTGATTGCTGTCGCCGAGTTTCTGCCGGAAAACAGAGGAGTCCAGTCGGTATACCTCTTCGCCTAAATTCTTCTTCTTTTCACTTATATCTCACCATAATGAACTGAAACACACTAAAGAACATGTTTTAAACCTCGAACCAGTCTGTTGTCGAGTCTGGTTAAAACTCATCGAAGAAGATGAAGTTCTGTATCGTATAAGTTTAATTAAAATCAACTTATTACTCGGGTTAGACACACAGTCCAGCGGTGGACTGTGTGCACATTAATCATACAAACGTCGCGAGTTCGAATCCTGTTTCACACACGCCGCTTTAATAAAATGCCTTTTTGTTTTGTTAACCGAACCGGAGTCGCCACTGGTATATGTTAAGTATATTAATAACCGGAATAATAACCAAGTTAGACACACAGTCCAGCGGTGGACTGTGTGTATGTTTATATCACAGGTCACGCGTTCGAGTCCGGGCTACTGCACCGACTCGGACAATTATCTATTCTTTTTAATTAAGACAGAAAAGGAAATAACTAATTTGTGTTTAAGTATAATAAAAATCAGTAAAGTTAACAAGTTGCACACACAGTCCAGCGGTGAACTGTGTGTTAGTTTAAGCCACAGGTCCCGGGTTCGAGACCTGTGGAGCGCACCGTTTCGTTGATTAAACTGTTTTTAAAATAAAATGATTTTCGGTTTAAACTAATTAATATATATATATAATTAAAATCAGATATATAACGGGTTAGACACGTAGCTCAGTTGGTAGAGCTGCGTGCACGCGTACGGGAGGTCTCGGGTTCGAGCCTCACTCAGCGCACCTATATTCCGAATCGAACCGGTCAACGGTCAGGTCAACGGTCAGTCAACGGTCATCGGTCAGAGAAAAAAATCAAATTTTTTTATTATTTTTATTTAATTATTTTAATTAAAAATCAATTAAAAATACTTAAAAATAACATTTTTAAGGTTAGAAAATAGCCTTAAACTCACAAAAATACACCCAACAATCCTACTAAAATAGATTAATAAAATCCGTTTACTTACCAAACCATAATGCGTTTTATCTAGGTTAATCTCACTCGTGGTTAAAACCACTTCGCGTGCATTTCAACATCATCAACCGAACGCACCCACTGTGAGTGAATCTTACAACTCCCCCTTTTAAATTACACGTTTTGGGGTGTGTCATGTGTTATGAAAATAATTAACTTATTTATTTAAACTTGTGCCATACCACATCATGACCTAAACTTAGATTGTTTACATTGTTGGGATTCCTTAATTCATTTGTCAAATTATATGAAATTCATTCATTAAGCCCATCAGTTCCTCGTGGGAGACGAGTTGAACAACGCGTGCCTCAAATCAAATTCATTATTGTTCATGTGTGTATCATTGAGTTTATATTGTTTGTAGTTGTGTCATTCATATTATCATGTTTATGCAATTCATTCATTAGGCCCCTCAGTTCCTCGTGAGAGACGAGTTGAGCATCGCGTGCCTCTAAATGTTCCATTATTGTTCATGTGTGTTTCATTTAATATCTTATGATTGTTGATTAAGTTTACATCTATTTTTACTCATGTTTGGTGGTGCACATATTTCATAATCAATTTAAATAAATTTGTTCAAATGTTTTCCATAGGATTCACTCGCCAACATTATGTTGATCCAAAAAAACCCTTTTACACATGATACAGGTGAACAGGTTGAAGCAAGGAAAACATAGGATATGCCTTAGAAGAGAACAAAGAAGTTTAGATTGTTAGTTAGAACATGTTGTATCATTTATTGTAAATTTCCATTAAATTGTATTAATGAATATGAAACATATAATAAATGTCATGAGCTTTGATGATAACCCAATCATGCCCCGATCACCTTTTCCGTTGCGGGTCGGGGTGTGACAGCTTTAACGAGTCATGATGAATCATCATCAACCAACAATATGAGTGACCAATGTTATGATCATTTTGTTGACATACTACTGGATTCATTTCCTAGTTTAACTCATCACTTGTTGAAAACCAGAACCTTGCACTATGATGAATGAGTAGCAACCCATGGATCCTATTGACCTAGAGGAATTTGATCTTCTTGGCCAGCTTGCACTATTAAGTATCAAGTCAAACAAATTTTATACTAAAACTGATAGGAGGTTTCTTGGTTTGGAAGGTAAGTGTAAATTTAAAAGGATAAGTCTTTAGGGTTGAATGTTATTAATGTCACAAACTAGGAGACTTTGCTAGAGAACATAGAAGTCTTACTCAAATCCCATCAACTTATGTGACTTACCCTAGTCAAGTGAATCAATCCAATTCATCTACTAGAACATACTCAAGTTTTCAACATACATATCAAAAAAATTTATACCCCTGGTCCAAACACACAGTTTATTGCTCGATTTGTACATGGACCAGCTCAAATGTCATAACAACATGTTAATGGGCCACCATAATACCAAATTGCACATGTTAACATACCACAAGCACATGTCCAAACACCCTCACAATCACAGGTTCAATCCTAGACACATGCACCTGTAGTTTCTCAAACTACTAGATGCCTTGTACGAGATACTACTCAACAGAGCTTTTTCACTTAAAGCTTTGTAGACTAAAGTAGTTTGCCTGAGAATTTGAATAATGAGCACTTTGGAATGTTCAACACTGTTGATTCTGAAGTAACTAAAGCCCTAAACCATAGGAAATTCAGTAGACCAGTACAAGTGACTGATGCACCACCTGCCAATATTCAGCCAAAACAATAAATTATTATTCTACCCTTTATCAGTACAAGCAAAAGAAGTCTAATCAAAGTACTGAAATAAAAGCACTTGCCGAGAACCACAACAATTGATGAGGATGGTACAACAGTTGACCACCAGGATCTCCGCTTGATTACAATCCCCGGCCATGGGTAGAGAAACGTTGTTTCACGATTCAGGTCATTCTCTCTCTTTGTAACCCGGAAATTTGTGTGTTCCCCCCTCACGTATACCACTTTTCCGGTAATTTAAGGCTTTCAAGGCGGCGCCACTTCGTTGCTGTTGTGGTGAGATAGCCAGATTAAAACAAATAAGAAAAAATGAAAACGTTAACCTATTGCATTGTGACACCTGAGGGAATAAGGGTGAATTACCGTACACCTAGTTAGTAATTATTATATATGTAATATGTAATATGTATATATTAAGTTTTTTAATTTAATATATATATATATAACATTTCCATTTTTTTAGATTAAAATAAAGTATATAAAACTTATATTATTGAACATGTAGATTACGAGTAAGTTGACAGTTAGAAATATAAGGTATCTAGACGAGCAATACTTTTATAGGTTCCGTTTAATAATTAATAATAATATATTATTATAATTGACATTACTCCGTTTTTAACGAAACTTAGGTCAAAATGTAGATAAAAATATGCTCGTTCCAAAGACATATTTTATAAAACGTTATATTTTAAAAGTTATACAAGAAAAATATGTGAACCAGCTGAATTAATTATAATATATAAAATAATATTAAAAAAATTACATATATGAAATGTTGTATGTGTATGAATTTTAGAATGATCAGATCGAATATTATGACAAGGCATTCATATCCTTCAACTATAAATAGAAATAGTGGTAGACTTTTTAATTTGCTCACTGTTCTTTCTTTCTCGCTCTCTCTGCTCTACTGCTCTGTTACCTGATACTTTAAAACTCTGTTCCGTTGTAAGTGTTTTAACCCTAATCACTGATTCGATACCCTGTCCGATTGATCTAAACCCATCAACGGATGTCAAAGTGTTGCCCGTATATCAGGCTATACTTTGTAAACTACGTTGGCGTTTTGGCTTGTGATGTATCGTTAAGGTTTAAGTTGTGGTATTACACTAACACATGTTGCATTGTATTTTTATTAGGAACCTAGGATTAGCACCGGGAAGCTTTAAGTTAAAACTCTAAAACTACAAAGTGAGTCATTCTTTCTTTTTATTAAAATGCTTTTAAAACCCAAAAATGTTTTTTTTGTTATACTTACAGTGATTAAGTTTTTGTATTCTGAAATTACTGCCGTATGTGGGGTTTTGTATACACTACTTGATAATCTTCACTATTGGACAAAAGTTAGCCAATGAGTGATATGACCACCGTCACATCGGAACTGCCACCGATTGACAAATACTGATTGAGTATTTGATAGATAAAAACAATGTAATCATCCTTGATACTGTAAAATATAACAATGTGTCTTTTTATAAAAATGAATGAACTCGCATGTATTTTTCGCTGACAAAATGTTTTTTAAACGCGTTTTAGGTAATTTACTGTGAAAGTAATAGAAGCCTTATATGGAGCACCGAAGGCTTACATAAAGTGGTTATTACTACCTGAATAAAAGAAGAAATTTATGTTTTGTCAACTAGGGTTTATCTCTATAAAAATATTTGAATAAAATATGGGTTTTATCCCATTTGTTTAATATTAAAATTTGGTGTTTCTACAAACTCTGAAATATTTCCTAACTACATCCTGATGATAAATTCAGTTGAAGTTTAATAAACACTGATACCACCAGTAACTGGTTCAGGCTCCCGCCCAGGGTGTGTTCAGGGGTTGTGACATACATATATATATATATATAATGCTTATAATGTATTGAAGCTTAATGGAAAAAATTTAGGTAGTCCTTTGTGGCTGTAGGGCGATTTGATCAACGTGTCATTGTTGCAATAGAAGCTCCTATTAGTAATTATCTTTATCATAGATGTATTTATTTTATTATATAAAAGTAATTACAAATACATAATAATAGACTCCTTTAGTCTCACGAGCCTAGCTAGGCTCGATCTCATTTACTAATGAGTTTATTTTTAGCCCTGAGCTCATTCAAACTAGACTCGATTCGAGCTTTTAACAAACTTATATCAAGTAGTTTCATGAGGAGCTTGACTCTTGTACACCCTAGTCCTCTTGACGCACTTCTGTCTTGCTCCTCATCAAGGGAAAGTGTGACAACCGGCAAAATTTCAGGTTAATCCATACATCCTAATCAATGTTTAATTATATGCAATTAGACTTAATTTTGTATTAATTGAGTCTACAAAGTCTAGCAATGTGCACGGTAAATTAATGGAATTGTATTTAATAACGTTGGATACAGACTTATCGCGTAACGGTAAAAGTGTCTAAAATGAACGTTGGTGATTATCTGGAATACTGTATAATGCTGAAGTGAAAAAATAAATAAAAACATGATACAAATATAAAAGTATCTCATTTTCCGTTTTTATTGTGTATGTGATTTTATCATAATTTAACACCTATACTATAAATTTTCACTAAACTATGTAGCTATGAATGGTATTTGTGTGGTTCATGATCCTTACCCTAAATTGCTAGTAATGTGGCAACTAAACACAACGTACACTTACAATGAAACCAAACTAGGTTAAAAGAGGTTAGGGGATAAGATCTACTAAACAATGATACTTTAAACACCTAACCCATACCATATTCACCAATTCACGGCTTACCCCCCGCCCCTCTCATGCACCATCACATCCCAACCTTTCTTATTGACTTAGATCTTGTGCATGCTTGTTGTGAAAGTTTGTAACAATCATTGTGTTTTTAGATATTTGAAACCCAATACAAGGCTATAACACCACCTTATCCACTTCATTTCTCACTTTCAAACAACACCAACACCTATCTTGCTCTCTCTCATTTTCGGCTAAGAACAAGGCACCCATACCCATTCTTCAGTCACCATTTTTACTTAAAATCATCCTATGCTTAACCAAGTATTTAGGTATTAGAAGGAATTTGAGCTATACTTCAATAGACAAGCCACCGTCCATCCATTTTTAGAGGAATCTTCACTAGTTTAAGAGTAGTGGTAAGAATCTAAAACCTGCTTTATTTTACATCTTGTTTAGTGTTTACTTGTATAAGAATGGTCACGAAAGAGATGTCAACGAGTGATTTGTTTAAACAAGTAAACGTATGGATAAATGGAAAATTTTAAAGCAAAAATGTATGTATGTGGGCCCTAATGCATAGATGGATTTGTGGTTGTTAAAGTGTGTTGTAAGTGCTTATATGATGATTATTGTTGGATGATGATTGTTACAACTTGTTGGATGTTACATTTAGCTATGTTTACTAGAATGAAAGTTGTATATAGATGTATATGGCCGAGATTTGTGGGTGTCGTGTTGAGGATGTTAAGTGCTTTATTAGTATATTAAAACATAAATTAAGTACGTTTTAGTGGCAAATCTTGCATGTTAAAGTTTGGATAACGTTAAATGTGGGTTTATGCATGATTGAGTACATTAATTATATTTTGTAGTTAAATAGCTTAACATATAAAAAAATGGTGATTTCAGTAAATTAAAGTTTGTGTTTTGATACAAGGATCACCAAATATGGTAATTTTGTGTTAAGATTATCATGGATGTTGATCAAGGGTTTTAAATGTTATTTTGGAGTTAAAACAAGATTTGGTAAAATTTAGCTGAAAATGATATTTTATATAACTTATAGTTTTATAAACTCATGGGTATTTTAGTATAAAAGTTGTTATTTAATGTAAAATTGAGTTTTGGTAAAAACATCCAAGTCTTAAAGTTTTTATGAAGGATATATATATATATAATGTTGCTAGAATATATTTTCCGAAAAAAAGAATACGTGAAAGGTCTAAATGTGATATGTGAAAATTGCCAGATATTGTATGTTTTATCATAAGTATATGTCAGATGTTCATACTTGATGATGTTGGATTATTTTGGCTAAGTGTGGAAAACTATATGTTTACATGATTTGCATGTGGGCAAACGCATAGAATGTGCTAAGTGTTAACAATACACACACACACATATATATATATATATATATATTACCTACTACGTGCTCGGTGTATACAAATGACGTGTATATTGGAGGGGTATGGTCCCAAAAACACCGCGCTTGTGCAAGATACCATACCCTCATACCAACAGGTCATTTGAGTAACCTTGCGCACTACGCACAACGGTACGCCAACCCTGAAGGAAGCAGGTTGCTTAACAAATCTTGCGCACCTTGCGTAACGACAAGTTAAACCTGAAAGCGTAGGTCCCAGACCCTTCGCTAATTAAACAAGTTCTAACTGCGACTTCCTAAAACCTTACGCCGACTCCCTCAACCTTTTTGGGAGTTGCATAAGGCCAAGACTAGGACGAGAGCAACTCCGCCTTGAAAATAAAAGAACTTGATCCCTACAAGTTCATGCTAGCAACAAAGCAATGCCAAGGCCACGCGATAAGGAGAAGCGCAAAGAGGCATTGATCAAGTACAAAGGTACAAAGGGCAGAGCTGTGACCCAATAACCGCTCGGCAGGTTGTGGCAGACCACGTTGCAAAATGAGCAGTCGTGCAGAGGAAAAAAGTACGCAAGGACGTACATGTGGCACCAACCAGCTCACGACAGCGACTGTCACACATCTCTACTAATGGCTAATGACAGATCCGACAACAGGGACAACTGACATGAGACGTGGCCCCACCCACCGTGGCCAAGCGCTCTTCCTGCCAGAGACCACTAACGGTCATAGCAGAGGAGACAGAATGGATATCCCTGGTTGTCTGTTTTAGGCCGAGGCCCATCAGCCCATCTCTTGCACACATATCTATGGCTATAAAGAAAGAATCGCACCTCGAGGTAAAGAACACTATTTCTAGCTCACTCTATAATTACTTGCATTATCTTTTGCAAACCCTAGATACTTATTCTCACGCTGGAGTGTGGTCACGGAGAAAACCTCCCCCTTTTCTCCCGTGACGAGACTAACGGTGTTTTCAGTTTTGTAGTGAGCGTGACCCAAGATCATATCGACGAGCAAACGAGAGATAACCTTTATATGCAGAGACGTTGTGCCAGAACCTAGATATCTCCGAATATAGTTTGGTCAAATGTTTCTTCATATATGTATATACATATATGTATAAGTGACCCGCATATTGTTGATGTCGTTTGATAAATACATCAATTTTATGAAAAATATTATTTTTTCAACTATTTATTGTACTTAGAAAATGTATATCTATTTTAAGAATAAATATATATGCCCTGGCCGCGTTCGAATTAACATGTTTTGTGGAAAGGGATAAATATAGTTTTTTGTAGAAAATATATATATATATATATTCATCAAACGATTCATCGTATTCGAATTACTTTTTGTGAAAGGGATAAATATAGTATTTGTAGAAAATATATATATGTAATCATCAACATTCATGTTGTTGATATATATCATATATATGTATAGGGTAGGGATCATAAGAGAAAAGTATCATATTTGAGAAACCTGAGAAACATTTTGGACCACACATTTCTACAGCTCATGTGCATGCTCGCCTGCACCGCGAGTATTAAATTACAATTCGCCGGCTGGAGAGAACGTACCATCACATTTCCATACCAGAAAAACAAAACATTCTCAGTCCATACCAAGATATGAGTCAAACACTCACAGGCAAGCGTCGATTCATTCCCGCCTGGGCCCGCGTCCTTTAGAGGGGCGGGACACCCAGCGTGAAGAGGTTAATAGAACGTATGGCAAAAGTGACAGTGCTAGCGTTTTCCACCGATTGCCAAAAGATCACGCCGCATATAAGCCTACGCCACGAGCTGTGTATAATTGGGAGGCCGAATATAATTACAACTTGATCACAGGCCAGCAGCAGAACATTCTAAGTTCGTGAAGGAGATTGCGCTAGCCCCACTTGAACGCACAAAATTACCTTCCAATGTGGGAAGTTTAATGGGTTGACAGACCCAGATGGCCACATGCGCTTGTTCACTGGAGCAGGGCTTATTGGAGGTTGGACGCTGCCTATGTGGTGTCATCTGTTTGTCCAAACCCTTACAGGTGTTGAGCGCCTGTGGTTTTACAACTTACCAATGGGTAAGCTCACTTCTTGGAACGATCTTAAGGATAAATTCATGACCCACTTTAGCCAGCAATAACGATACGTCAAAGATTCTTCATACGTTATGAATATTTGGCGGAGGGATGATGAAAGTTTGGAAGACTTCATTACGTGCTACAACAAAGAGGTTTTGGAAATCGACAATGCACACGAAGACCTGATTCATGCACAGTTCAAATGTGTTGTCCGATGCGATGAGATGATAAAAGTCTTGTCTGCAACTGTTGGCCTCCCAAAAAGTTGGGAGAAACTCATGGCGGCAGCCAAGGTTTATGCACAGACGGAGCGCAATCCAACCGGCCTCCTATGCCTCAGTACCGCCCATAAGATATGAGCAGGAGTTCTGGAAGAAAAACAAGAAAACTGGAAAGAGTCCAATGAGAACCCTTCTTACTCGCCAGTCGATGTGCGGGCAACGATCAACAAGATTGCTACTCAAAGAGCAATAAAACAAGAATCGCGACAGGCAGTGGACGCCATTAACGAAGACCCCGGCAGAAGTACTCAGCACAGAGGATCATCAGTTCAAGCAGCCACCGCCGATGAGAAATAAAAAAGGTCAAGATCCTAACCTTTTTTGCGACTATCACAAAGACACCGGGCACACAACCAACAACTGCATCAGTCTGCGCACGAAAATAGAGAGGGCATTGAAGAGTGGGAAGCTCACCCACCTGCCTCAGAACATGCGCAAGGAAGTGCGTCAAATTACTCGCGGCGAAGAAGGCCCGAGTAATAGAAAATGAAGCAAGATTTCGTTCATATGATACAGGGTGGACCAACGCGCAAGCGTTGCCATCAGAAGAGTTGTACGCCGCATTGGCGCGCGAACAACAAGTTATTTTTCCCATAGTTCCCAACGGCCCCAAGGAGGAGCGACCGATAGTGATAACTGGCATCTTTGGCCATTATCGCACCGATTACGTGTTCATTGACCCGAGAAGTTCTATGGGTATCATCTATGAACAATGTTTCCAACAGCTAGACCCGGAAGACAAAGCGCGCTTAGAGCCGGTTGATTTCCCATTGACTGGTTTCTGTAACGAAGCCGTTTTTCTCTTTGGGCAAATCTCCTTTCCGGTAATTCTTTCTGACGGACGACATTCGCGCACGGTCCCTGTTAACTTTATGGTAATTCCAGTAACATCTCGCCATGACGTGCTACTCGGCTGTCGCGCGTATAGAAATTTCAACATGATTACATCAACTCCTCACGCCGCATGTGGGTTTCCAACAGAAACCGGCATGGCAATCATGTATTCCAAGAAAGAGGTCATGTCTACAGAGGAAGAATCGCCGACGAAGGTAGCGAAGTCATCCTCAGACGGTGAACCAGAAAAATGGGTACTAAACAGCAGGTACCCAGAACAAACGGTGTTGTTAGGTCCCGCTATGACCCCTACAGTCAAAGCGTGACTTAAACAACTCTTGTTCTCAATACGGATATTTTTGCGTGGTCACCGGCAGACATGGCGGGAGTATCCAGGGAGATCGTAGAGCATGCGCTGCAGACATTTCCATCAATCGAGCCGGTTGTACAGAAACAGCACGATTTTGGAGCAGAGAAAACTCGCGCAATGAATGAGCAAGTTTCAGAGCTCCTCAAGGCTGGCATTCTCAGAGCTCCTCAAGGAGGCAAGGAAAGTCCAAAACAAGGCGCTGAATTATGAAATGGTTGATGGAATACTTTACCGGAAGTCATACCTTGGACCACTCCTTCGCTACATAGATTCACAAGACGCACAATACTTGATCGGCGAAATACATGAGGGGATGTGCGGCATTCATGCCAGTCCAGCATGGTAGCCGCAAAGATCATGAATGCTAGATACTATTGCCTGGCATGCACTTAGATGCAGTCGAACGCTACAGAAATGTGCATCATGTCAGCGACACATGCCTAAGACATTGCGCCCCAAAAACCCCTTGATCCCAATGACAACGTCATGGCCTTTTCAGAAGTGGGCAATCGATATGGTGGGACCCTTTACTGATGCTCCAGGTGCCGTGAAGTTTATAATCGTAGATTACTTTACCAAGTGGGTAGAAGCCAAGCCTCTCACATCCACCATGGCAACGGTAGTTCGCAAATTCAATTAGGAGCACATCATTTGCTGTTTCGGCCTACCTCTGCGCATTTTCAGTGATAACAGCCCCAATTTTGCTTCTGAAGAGCTACAACAATGGATGACTAAGATGCATATCGAGCACGTGTTCACTTCGGTCGCGCACCCTCAAGGGAATGGCCAAGTTGAAAGTATAAACAAAAGTATAATCGAAGGGATTAAGACAAGACTGGGGATGGCGCACAGAGGTTGGGTGGATGAGTTGCCAAGTATCCTTTGGGCTTATCGGACCATGCCGAAAACCAGCACCGACGAGACACCATTTAACCTGGTTTATGGGACTAAGGCAGTAATCCCAGCTAAGATGGGTCTCCCATCACCGTGCATGGTCACCATGCAAAACCAGAATAATGATGAAGAGCGCAGGCTTGACCTGGAACTCTTGGAAGAGAGGCGTGAAAACGCCGCAATCAATGAAGCCAAATACAAGTCCAAGCTCGAAAAATACTACAATGCACGAGTCCGCGTTTGTACCTTCCTGCCTGGTGATTTCGTTTTGAGAGATAACGAAGCGTCCAATGCTGAAATTCCAGGAAAGCTTGCACCTAAGTGGGAAGGCCCGTATGTAATCCACGAAGTCTTGGGAAAGGGGGCTTACACCCTCAAACGTTTAGATGGCACAAACATTCCTAGGACCTAGAATGCGCAACAATTAAGAAGATGTTATATGTAATCCGAGCATCCTCATACGCAAAGGCCTTACGCTTTATCAGTGTTGGCGCAAAAGACTAGTGAACCTTTGATCCAATCTTATCGATTTTGTACACGGCTCTTACGCCTTATCGTTAATACAAAGAACATAATCGGTGCATGGCATTCTTTATTTAGATATTTCGTTACAAATGCGCGAAACCACTTTGGGTATATGCAAAAACGTCATGGTATAATATGACTCATGAATAGAATTCACCTCAACTTCAGCAGTTCTATTGTACGTGCATGGGTGTGACGTTCATATATGAGCTCCTTACTATATTCATTCGCTATACCTATACAAAGTAAGCATTTTCACGCAAATATTGTAACTTCAAATACACATCAAATTATCATTTCACCTTGCCCATAGTGGGTCAAAAGTATAGTCGTAAGCAAACACATGTTGCGCAGTTACATGAAATTACAACCAAGATTCTTAATAGATCCTAAACATCAAACGATCAAGGCACTCTCATCCTATACTTCTGACTCCTCAATTTCAACCGCATCATGAAAGACATCCTTTAAACGATCAACAAAGTCGTTGTGTTGAAGCGCTTCACTCACCAAGTCCATCATTGGTAGCTGCAGATAGTCATAGCTTCTCCTAGGAAAAGGCAACATCGATATTGACCCCATGGGTAGCGGCACGGCTGGTATCCCAGGAAACATCCAAAACACGAGTTACGTGATGAGTGCACTCTGCATAGCCCAGCGCATATCCATCATGGTGCACTGTGACCATCAGCTTGGCCACAACATTGTCCAGCTCCACCGAGTTGAGGATTGAGTTGGCAATCTGTATAAATACAAGTAAAATGAGATTCAAGATAAATGGTGATCACAATAATAACAGCGTACTTACATTTACGACTCCGTGCTGCTGCATCCAGAGCAGGTTGTGCGTTAAAGCTCGATCATACTCTATGCAGTGGCGTGGGCCGCCTCTGAATCTTCTAATTTCTTTCCGCAAGTTCGACACGCTTCTCACCCGCGCCCATCTTCGCATCAGAGAGGTGCAACTTTTCTTGATCCTCCAAGTGCCTGCGCTATAGTTCTGCCTTTTCAACCCTGGCAGCTTGGAGATCTTTCTTCGCGCCCTCAAGAGTTACCCTAGTCTCCGCCTGATTACGCAATAATGATGTAAGTTTGGCAACCTCTTGATCTCGTAAAATAAGAAGGGCGGAAGTTTCTACCTCTTTTTGCTCGCTTCGTTCATGATGAGACCTCGCCTCTTCGGCGGCAGCAGCAGCCTCCTCCTTTTCCTTCTTGAGGCACTCAACCTCAGCGAAGGCTCACCATCTCAGTCCTCAATGATATTTTTTTATTGTTGTCCCTTTCACAAGCCTGTAACATTTGTCAAAAAACGGGTTTTCCAAACGCGCTTCATTTGTAAATCGAATATCAAGTTATAAATTTTTCGTTGCGTATTTATGTTTATTTTAATTTTAAACGATGCATAATTAATAAACAAATTAGAATTTAAAAACTATAATTGATAAAAAGTGAAAATAAAATAAATAAAAAAAGAAAACCGGCTGCCGGGATTCGAACCCGGGTCAGCCGGGAAGCTTAGCAACTTAACTCACACACATCCAACCACTCCGCCACTTGATGTCTTTGTGAATTCTAGGAAACAATTAAAACATATGTACAACCGTGAATCAACCTGTTGCGCCAACTGAAACCGATATCGGCTTCCAACCGTCCAAGACGTTTGAGTGATCGCGGATTCTCGATTATAACCGATAAACCGACATTCTTAATCAATTCAGTCGTTAATGAACTTGAATTCATGTGACGATCGGTTTTTATAACCGAAAACATTCACTTCTTGAATTACTTCAACAAAATCATCATCTCGCGACTCAGTAACATTCCCAGAACTTCTAATTTCACGTTTACTCTAATTTCTGATCGTCGGAATCGCTTTTTGAACTCGCCGGACTTTCGCCGGAAAACCGTGTCTTCCATCAAAACGGTAAGTTTCTCAATTCTTCCATCTTCTATCAGTTGTTAAACTTTTTTCTAATTCAAACCCTTCAATCAGAATCAGTTCCAGGCGACGATATCGGATAATCAACACTCGCCGGAAAACTTCTGAAAATTTCTAGATCTCGCTGTGAAACGGTATAATCTTTTAAACCTTCTGATAACCCTTGTTTAGTACTTCAATTCCACATCTAGCTAATCAAAACTGTTAATTGGTCCGCTCAGATGAAGTTCATAAAAACAGAGCCGACGACATTGCCGGAGTTCTGTGAAAGGTCGTCATTCCGGTATGTTCTTTCCCAAAACCTTTTCCTGTCCGTTACATTTTAATCATTCATACGCCTGTTAATCGAATTAAACAAGTTCAGTTGATTAATCGTTGTCTGTGTTCTTGAGCGAAGAAGACGAAGTCGATTATGATTATAAGATTAATTAAAATCAGTATAATAAACGGGTTAGACACACAGTCCAGCGGTGGACTGTGTGCAAACAATAAGCATACGTCTCGAGTTCAATCCCTATCACGGGCCTATTCTCGGAAATAAAAAAATGTTGTTTTTTTTAGAACCGAACCGGGTTAACTCGCTGAAGATGTTAAGTATAATAAAAATCAGTATATTAATCAGGTTAGACACACAGTCCAGCGGTGGACTGTGTGCAACACTAAACCACAGGTCCCGGGTTCGAGACCTGTTACGCACACCGGTTGATGATTAAAATCCTTTTTAAAAATAAATGAATTTTGAATAAATTAAAACAGTATATAAATATAATTAAAAAAAGAAATATTTCGGGTTAGACACGTAGCTCAGTTGGTAGAGCTGCGTACACGCGTACGGGAGGTCTCGGGTTCGTGCCTTACCCGGCGCATACTTGCACACCAGCGAACCGGTCAAACAGTCACAGTCACGGTCAACGGTCAATGGTCAACTCAAAAGTCAACAATTTTTATATATTTTTATTTATTTATTTAATTTAAAAATCAATTAAAAATACTTAAAAATAATGTTTTAAAGTTAGAAAATAGCCTTAAACTCACAAAAATATCTAAAAATCTTATTAAAATTATTAATAAAATCCACTCATTTACCATACCTTTTTCGTTATTATTTAGGTTAGTTAATTCTCGTCGATCCATCCTCTAAACTCGTGCGCATTCCATCATCTTCAACCGAACGCACCCAATGTGAGTGAATCTCTATAAATTCCCCGTTTTAATCACGTTTTTGGGGTGTATCATGTGTCTTATTATTTATTACATTTAAACTATTGTGCATCCATCATATTCATGATCAAATGTGTATTAAATATGTATAACTGTTTGTGTGGTTAATGTTTAGATTAAATTTATCATTTTCAGTACATACATTATCATAGGCCGCCGCTCCCCATTACATATGAGCGTTGAGCTGTTCCCCATTACATATGAGCGTGAACTAGGCGTTGCCAACATACGCTCGGCTCCGTTTGATTGAGCCTTGATCGCACAGACATTTATCATAGGCCGTCCGTTCCCCATTACCTATGAGCGTGAACGTGACGTTGCCAACATATACAGTATCATTCATGTTATATATTCATGCAAGTTGGTTTGTTATTGTATGTTATTGCTTATTGTTGTTATTGTTATTGTATGATTATTTACGTTTGCTCACATATGATTATTGCACAACTTTCCATAATAAATATAACAAGAAATCAATAATAAATGTTTTCAAACAAGGTTCACTCGCCAACTTATGTTGATCCCAAAAACCCCCATTTTTACACATGATACAGGTGATCCAGCTGTAGCAAGAAACATATAGGATGGTTTAGAAGAATAAACCGGTTTAGACTTTGGATTGTTTAGTTGATTATCTTTCTTTGTATTTGTATGAACATGTTTGGAATATTGAGGATGTAATTTTGAATTTAATAAATATAAAACATATTAGTAAATATCATGAGCTTTGGTGATAACCCAATTATGCCCCGACTCTTATTCCGCTGCGGGTCGGGGTGTGACAGATTGGTATCAGAGCCATGACTATAGGGATATAGGATAGGTTATTAGACCCTTAGAGCCTATACTATAGTTGATTAGAATTTTTTAAAAATTTTGTGTGTTACATGCAAAATTCATGATGTTTATATGTTTTATGTTTAATGTTACATTCAATGTTATGCAAGCATATTCATAAGTACATATTATTATACAATGCCTATCATAAATCATATTCTTATAACATATCATATCCATGAAAGCACACACGACATCATTTCCATGATTTTTTTGCAATGATTTTCGTATTTTCAAATCACATCAAAGTGAGTTCTCATGACGGGCATGTAGTAACTGGAAGGGTACAAGTACCGGTAGTCGGAACGTCCTGTCTAGGCTTGGCATTCGTATAAATCCAAAACAAAGGACCAGTTTGCCTACCTGGGGACTAACGATGAGGGTACGAAGGACCTATTAGGCCAAAGCATGCTATACCAAACGTCGTGTGAGCTAACCCCACTTTGAGTTGTCATTGTGTCTACACCTGGACACCTTCCGACCATACATCTCGTAAACATATTTCATGGTTTTCATTCGGGTGATGCGAGTGTTAAACCGCCAATACCAATGTGAATCCTACTAAGCCAATAGCCATGGGGGCCCATATGACTATACAGGTGAGGGTATGGGGGACATTTGAGGCCCAACATGAGCAAACCCAAGACATCCTATGGATGTAGTTGCATTATTGATGTTTATGTTATTTTTATTTTTTTAAGACACATGACACCTAAAAAGACTCTATAAACTCACAATCTTCTTATGTATATTCCTGTAGATGTCGGCTAGGCAACAACGAGGGGGTAGAAGATCGGGAAGGTCAAACGAACGCTGGCCACCCAAATCGCAAAACAAATGGCCGCAGTGCTTCCTGACATTGTAGTTCAAGTCCAACAAGCTCTCGCCGCAAATCCCATCAATCCTCCCCAGCAAGAAGACCAGAACATCGGCAACCCTCCTACCAAAAAGTGCTCATATAAACATTTCAAGTCTTGCGATCCTCCAAAATTTGAAGGGACCGAAGGTGTCACTGCTCTCCTCCACTGGTTTTAGGAAATGGAAAACACTTTCCTCAACTGCGATTGTCCCGAGGATCGCAAGGTACGTTACGCAACCGGGAGGCTATTTGGGGTAGCTCTTACCTGGTGGAATACTGAAAAGGGTAAGAGAGGAATCGAAGATGCAATGGCCTTAACGTGGGAGGAGTTAAGGGAAATTATGACGAGACGCTTCTGCCCTAGAAGCGAGATCAAAAAGTTGGAGGATGAATTTCATTCGTTGAAGCAAAAGGAGGGAGATCATACTTCCTACAACAAGAGGTTTTTAGAGTTGAACCAAATGGTCCCTAACTTGTTCACCCCAGTTTACCGTTTAGTCGAACACTATATTCGAGGTCTCCCCTCGAAAATCCAAGACTCAGTTCTCAGCACTTCGCCTGCAACACTTGAAGCTGCTATGGAACTAGCTACTGAGCTTACCGAGAATCGAATTCGGAACGGTAAATTTAAAGATGAGAAAAAGAAAGCCCCCGTTGAGGGCCAAACTTCAAACCATTCCACCTCCTCCTCTAAGTTTGCTAACAAGAGGAAACGTAACACCAGAAACTTTGTTGTCACACAAACGAATTTCCCTATCCCTGTTGCACCCATTACCCAAGTTGCCCCCTCACCTGCACCATATAAAAGGCCATACTCCGGCCCATACCCAAAATGCAACCGTTGCCAATACCATCACTTTCCTGATCATCCCTGCCAACATTGCACCGGCTGTGGTCGCGCAGGTCACACCGTTCAAGCCTGTCGCATACCTCAGCGAACCAACCGCCACCAGCCCTCAACCCAAACCCACCATCAGATAGTGGGTCAAGCCCAACAACCTCTACTACTACCACCTACCCAACATGTAGCCCAATCCTACTACCAACCCAACTATCCCATGGTGCAACCTATGCGGGCTTGTTACAATTATGGAGACCCAAACCACTTTAGAAACACTTGTCCACGCTTAGTGAACATTATACATGCTCAAGCTCAAGCATATTCGGTGAATCAGGCTAACCAAACTCCTCCACCTACAAGAGGAAGAGCTTTTAACATCAGCGCCAATCAAGCTAGGACCGACAACAATGTGGTTAACGGTACATTTCTCATCAATGGTAGTTATGCATCCATGTTATTTGATACTGGCGCGGATAAAAGTTTCGTATCTTTAGAATTTGAACCCATCCTCAACCAAACTCGTGATAAACTCATGGAATCCATAACGGTGGAAGTTGCTGACGGAAAACCAGTCTCATTAAACTCTATTATACGCAATTGTACTCTCACCTTAAACGATCACGAATTTCCAGTTGACCTTATACCTATGAAGTTGGGAAGCTTTGACATTATAATTGGTATGGACTAGCTCAGCCATCACCATGCTGAAGTTGTATGCCGCGAAAAGTTTATACGCATTCCTCTTACAAACGGTCAGACTCTACGAATCTTTGGAGAAACCACATCGAAAGGGCTCAAATTAATGTCCTGTCTTCAAGCCCGAAAATATCTCCGCAAGAATTATGTCGCATTTTTAACTCATGTCGTCAAAAAGGGAACCAAGGAGAAGAAACTTGAAGACATCCCAGTAGTAAAAGATTTTCCACAAGTTTTTCCTGACGACATTTCAGGACTTCCTCCCGTGAGAGAAGTCGAATTCCGCATTGATCTTATACCTGGAGCTACACCAGTTGCAAAATCTCCTTATAGGTTAGCCCCATCCGAAATGCAAGAGCTAGCTAGTCAATTGCAAGAGTTGACTGACAAAGGATTTATTCGTCCTAGCTCCTCGCCTTGGGGTGCACCTGTCCTTTTTGTGAAGAAGAAAGATGGAACGTTTCGCATGTGCATCGACTGCAGAGAACTCAACGAGTTAACGGTCAAGAACCGCTACCCATTACCTCGGATCGATGATCTTCTTGACCAACTTCGCTGTTTTTCAAAAATCGACCTTCGTTCTAGTTATCATCAACTCAGAGTACATGAAGAAGACGTCCCAAAGACCGCCTTCCGAACTCGTTATGGTCATTATGAATTCATGGTCATGCCATTTGGTCTAACCAACGCTCCAGCTGTCTTCATGGATCTAATGAACAGAGTCTGCAAACCCTATCTCGATCGCTTTGTTATAGTCTTCATCGACGACATCCTCATTTACTCAAAGTCTAAGTCTGATCATGAACGGCACCTTCGACTCATCCTTACACTCTTAGAGAATGAAAAGCTCTACGCCAAATTCTCCAAATGCGAATTCTGGTTAAAAGAGGTACAATTCCTTGGACATGTCGTCAATGACAAGGGAATACATGTCGACCCCTCAAAGATCAAAGCAGTACAAGAATGGCAAGCACCACGTATACCTACCGAAGTAAGATCATTTCTTGGTTTGGCTGGTTTATTATCGCCGTTTCATTGCAAATTTCTCTCGTATTGCTGTACCACTCACGGCTTTAACTCATAAAGGAAACCCCTTCATATGGGGACCCAAACAAGAAGAAGCCTTCCAAACCCTTAAACAAAAACTCTGTGACTCACCTATTCTCACTCTTCCTGAAGGTTGTGATGACTTCGTGGTTTATTGCGACGCGTCAGGGCAAGGACTAGGCTGTGTTCTAATGCAAAGAGGAAAGGTGATAGCTTATGCTTCTAGACAGCTAAAAACTCATGAGAAGAACTACACTACCCACGACCTAGAACTTGGAGCCGTTGTGTTCGCTCTTAAGATATGGAGACATTATCTCTACGGTACTAAGTGTGAAATATACACTGACCACAAGAGTCTTCAACATATCTTCAACCAAAAGGAGTTAAACATGAGGCAACGAAGATGGGTCGAACTTCTTAATGACTACGACTGTGAAATTCGGTATCATCCTGGCAAGGCAAACGTGGTGGCCGATGCACTCAGTCGAAAAGGTTATGCGAACTCCATTCGTCTTCTATGTTCGCAAATCATAACCGACATTAACGATCAAATTCGAGAAGCCCAACATGTTTCAGTAACGGAAGACGACGTACGAAAGGAGCTGTCCTGTGGAGCTGAACTTAAGATTGAAACTAAGTCTGACGGTATTCTGTACTATCTAGATCGTATATGGATTCCTGACCACAACAACCTTCGTGAATTTCTTATGAAGGAAGCTCACAAAACGCGATACTCTATACACCCAGGAGCCGATAAGATGTATCAAGATCTACGATATACCTATTGGTGGCCTGGAATGAAAAAGGATATTGATGTTTTTGTTTCTAAGTGCCTTACATGTTCCAAGGTGAAAGCTGAACACCAAAGACCCTCAGGACTTCTGGTCTAACCTGAAATACCTGTATGGAAGTGGGAAAATATAACCATGGACTTCATTACCGGGTTACCTCGCACTTCTGGTGGGTATGACACTATATGGGTAATAATTGACCGACTTACAGTGTAACATTTGTAGAAAACGGGTTTTCCAAACCCGCTCCATTTGTAATCGAATATCAAGTTATAAATGTTCGTTGCGTATTTATGCCTATTTTGATTTTTAATGATACATAATTAATAATCAAACTAAACTATAAGAGTTATAATTGATAAAAAATAAAAATAAAATAATTAAAAATAAAATGAGGCTACCGGGACTCGAACCCGGGTCAGCCGGGTTTTGAAACTCAAAGCCTTATCACACACACGCATAACCACTCCGCCACTTGTTGTTTTCTGTCAACTCTAGGAAACAAATAAATCTTATAAACAAACATAAATCAACCGGTTACGCCAACTGTAACTGAAATCGGTCATCAAACGCCCAAAGACGATTTGATTACTCGCGGTTCACTGAGTTTAACCGATACACCGACGTTTTCAATCAAGTTGCTTTGAATGAATTTGAATTCTAGAAGTGGATCGGTTTTTATAACCGAAAATTTTCAATTTCCAGTATTACTTCCATCTTTGTACTCCTTCGCGACTCAAACATAATCTACAGACTCTCAATTACATTTTCGCACAAGTTTCAGTTCGCCGGAGAATCAAATTGGACTCGCCGGACTTTCGCCGGAAAACCGTATTCTCCATTAAAACAGTAAGTCTTTCAATTTCTTCGTGGTCTATCAATTGTTAAGCTATTGCCAACTCAAACCTTTCAATTGAAATCAAATTCAGATGCCGTTATCGGATAATTCCTGCTCGCCGGAAAACCTCTGAAAGTTCTTATCTTCCGCTGTAAAACGGTATGGACATTCAAACACTCTGTTAACGTTTGTTTAGCACTTCAATTCCACAATTAGCTAATCAAAACTGTTAATTTATTCATTCAGTAGAAATCCGTAAACACAGAGCTGACGACTTGCCGGAATTCTAAAATAAATCGTTCACCGGTATGTTTATTTCTAAATATCGTCTCTGCCATTTCATATTAGTCTGTTCAATGTTTGTCAATCGAATTAAACAAGATACAATGGTGTAATCGCAGTCTGTAATTTTGTAATGAAGAAGACGATGATAGTTTGATTATAAGTTAATAAAATCTGGATATTATCTCGGGTTAGACACACAGTCCAGCGGTGGACTGTGTGCATATACATATCACACGCCGCGAGTTCGATCCCTGATACACACACCCTCTCTGTAATAAAGACGTTTTATTTTTCTAACTGAACCGGGTTAACTTACGTTAGTTGTTAAATATAATAAAAATTTGTATATTAACCAAGATAGACACACAGTCCAGCGGTGGACTGTGTGTAACGTTAAAGCACAGGTCCCGGGTTCGAGACCTGTTAGTGACACCGGTTCGATGATTTAAAATGTTTTTGAAAATAAAAGAATTTTTAATAAACTGAGCTAGTATATAAGTATAATTAAAAACAGAATTATTTCAGGTTAGACACGTAGCTCAGTTGGTAGAGCTGCGTGCACGCGAATGGGAGGTCTCGGGTTCGAGTCTCACCCGGCGCATACAATTACACAATAAAACGGTCAACAAGTCAAACGGTTAACGGTCAACGGTCGCAAAAAGTCAACATGTTTTTATATTTTTATTTATTTAATTTAATTTAAAAATCAATTAAAAATACTTAAAAATAATGTTTTTAAAGATAGGAAATAGCCTTAAACTCACAAAAATATATCTAAAAATCTTATTAAAATTATTAATAAAATCCACTCATTTACTATATCTGCCGTTATTATATAGGTTAGTTAAATCTCGTTGTTCAATCCTTTCAACTCGTGCGCATCTCATCATCTCCAACCAAACGCACCCAATGTGAGTGAATCTTTACAAATTCCCCGTTTTAATCACGTTTTTGGGGTGTATCATGTGTCTTGCCGTTTATTATATTTAAATCATTGTGCATACATCATATCATGAACAAATGTGTATTCAGCTTGTTTCGACTGTTTGTGTGGTAATTGTTAGATTTAATTTATCATTTTCAGTACATGCAATTTCATAGGCCGCCGCTCCCCATTACATTATGAGCGTTGAGCATGTTCCCCATTACATTATGAGCGTGAACCTGGCGTGCCAACATACGATCGGCTCCGTTTGATTGAGCCTTGATCGCACAGACATTTATCATTTTCAGTACATGCAATACGATCGGCTCCGTTTGATTGAGCCTTGATCGCACAGTTTCATTCATGTTATTTATTGTATGATGTTGGTATGTTATTATATGTTATTGTATGTTATAGTTTGTGATTGTTATTGCTACAGTTTGATTATTTACATTTTCTCACTTATGATTATTGCACAATTTTCCATTGATAAACTAACAAGAAAATCAATAATAAATGTTTATCTAACAAGGTTCACTCGCCAACTTATGTTGACCCAAAAACCCCCAGTTTTACACATGATACATGTGAACCAGCTGCAGAAAGAAACACATAGGATTTGCCTAGAAGAATAAAATGATTTAGAGCTTGGAATTGTTTAGTTGGTTATTTTCTTTGTATTTGTATGGACATGTTTGGATTATTGGGAATGTAATTTTGACTTTAATAAATATGAAACATATTAGTAAATATCATGAGCTTTGGTGATAACCCAATTATGCCCCGACTCGTATTCCGCTGCGGGGCGGGGTGTGACAAACAGAATTCACCCCACATTCCACGTATCAAACTTGAAGAAGTGCCTCGCCGATGAAAACCTCCATATTCCCTTGGAAGATATTCAGATCGATGAATCTATGCATTTCATTGAAAGACCAGTAGAGATCATGGACTTCGGAGAAAAACGTTTAAGTCGGAGTCGTATTCCAATAGTTAGGGTACGCAGGGAGTCGAAACGGGGACCTGAGTTTACTTGGGAACGTGAATACTCAATGCGCGAGAAATACCCACATCTTTTTCCTGTTACCACTACTACTTAAATTTCGGGACGAAATTTCTAAAAGTATGGGATACTGTAACATTCGTCAAAAAACGGGTTTTCCAAACCCGCTTCGTTTGTAAATCGAATATCAAGTTATAAATTTTTCGTTGCGTATTTATGTTTATTTTAATTTTAAACGATGCATAATTAATAAACAAATTAGAATTTAAAAACTATAATTGATAAAAAGTGAAAATAAAATAAATAAAAAAAGAAAACCGGCTGCCGGGATTCGAACCCGGGTCAGCCGGGAAGCTTAGCAACTTAACTCACACACATCCAACCACTCCGCCACTTGATGTCTTTGTGAATTCTAGGAAACAATTAAAACATATGTACAACCGTGAATCAACCTGTTGCGCCAACTGAAACCGATATCGGCTTCCAACCGTCCAAGACGTTTGAGTGATCGCGGATTCTCGATTATAACCGATAAACCGACATTCTTAATCAATTCAGTCGTTAATGAACTTGAATTCATGTGACGATCGGTTTTTATAACCGAAAACATTCACTTCTTGAATTACTTCAACAAAATCATCATCTCGCGACTCAGTAACATTCCCAGAACTTCTAATTTCACGTTTACTCTAATTTCTGATCGTCGGAATCGCTTTTTGAACTCGCCGGACTTTCGCCGGAAAACCGTGTCTTCCATCAAAACGGTAAGTTTCTCAATTCTTCCATCTTCTATCAGTTGTTAAACTTTTTTCTAATTCAAACCCTTCAATCAGAATCAGTTCCAGGCGACGATATCGGATAATCAACACTCGCCGGAAAACTTCTGAAAATTTCTAGATCTCGCTGTGAAACGGTATAATCTTTTAAACCTTCTGATAACCCTTGTTTAGTACTTCAATTCCACATCTAGCTAATCAAAACTGTTAATTGGTCCGCTCAGATGAAGTTCATAAAAACAGAGCCGACGACATTGCCGGAGTTCTGTGAAAGGTCGTCATTCCGGTATGTTCTTTCCCAAAACCTTTTCCTGTCCGTTACATTTTAATCATTCATATGCCTGTTAATCGAATTAAACAAGTTCAGTTGATTAATCGTTGTCTGTGTTCTTGAGCGAAGAAGACGAAGTCGATTATGATTATAAGATTAATTAAAATCAGTATAATAAACGGGTTAGACACACAGTCCAGCGGTGGACTGTGTGCAAACAATAAGCATACGTCTCGAGTTCGATCCCTATCACGGGCCTATTCTCGGAAATAAAAAATGTTGTTTTTTTTTAGAACCGAACCGGGTTAACTCGCTGAAGATGTTAAGTATAATAAAAATCAGTATATTAATCAGGTTAGACACACAGTCCAGCGGTGGACTGTGTGCAACACTAAACCACAGGTCCCGGGTTCGAGACCTGTTACGCACACCGGTTGATGATTAAAATCCTTTTTAAAAATAAATGAATTTTGAATAAATTAAAACAGTATATAAATATAATTAAAAAAAGAAATATTTCGGGTTAGACACGTAGCTCAGTTGGTAGAGCTGCGTACACGCGTACGGGAGGTCTCGGGTTCGTGCCTTACCCGGCGCATACTTGCACACCAGCGAACCGGTCAAACAGTCACAGTCACGGTCAACGGTCAATGGTCAACTCAAAAGTCAACATTTTTTATATATTTTTATTTATTTATTTAATTTAAAAATCAATTAAAAATACTTAAAAATAATGTTTTAAAGTTAGAAAATAGCCTTAAACTCACAAAAATATCTAAAAATCTTATTAAAATTATTAATAAAATCCACTCATTTACCATACCTTTTTCGTTATTATTTAGGTTAGTTAATTCTCGTCGATCCATCCTCTAAACTCGTGCGCATTCCATCATCTTCAACCGAACGCACCCAATGTGAGTGAATCTCTATAAATTCCCCGTTTTAATCACGTTTTTGGGGTGTATCATGTGTCTTATTATTTATTACATTTAAACTATTGTGCATCCATCATATTCATGATCAAATGTGTATTAAATATGTATAACTGTTTGTGTGGTTAATGTTTAGATTAAATTTATCATTTTCAGTACATACATTATCATAGGCCGCCGCTCCCCATTACATATGAGCGTTGAGCTGTTCCCCATTACATATGAGCGTGAACTAGGCGTTGCCAACATACGCTCGGCTCCGTTTGATTGAGCCTTGATCGCACAGACATTTATCATAGGCCGTCCGTTCCCCATTACCTATGAGCGTGAACGTGACGTTGCCAACATATACAGTATCATTCATGTTATATATTCATGCAAGTTGGTTTGTTAATGTATGTTATTGCTTGTTGTTGTTATTGTTATTGTATGATTATTTACGTTTGCTCACATATGATTATTGCACAACTTTCCATAATAAATATAACAAGAAATCAATAATAAATGTTTTCAAACAAGGTTCACTCGCCAACTTATGTTGATCCCAAAAACCCCCATTTTTACACATGATACAGGTGATCCAGCTGCAGCAAGAAACATATAGGATGGGTTAGAAGAATAAATCGGTTAGACTTTGGATTGTTTAGTTGATTATCTTTCTTTGTATTTGTATGAACATGTTTGGAATATTGAGGATGTAATTTTGAATTTAATAAATATAAAACATATTAGTAAATATCATGAGCTTTGGTGATAACCCAATTATGCCCCGACTCTTATTCCGCTGCGGGTCGGGGTGTGACAAAGCCTCCTTCCACAACTAGCGCTCTTCAGCAAGCATGGCGGTGGCACCCTCGGCCTTTTTCCTCCACCCCAGCACAGACCACTCCTCGGTCCTTTGAGCTTCAACAAACTTGGCTTTCTCAGCCTCTAGCTCTTGTTTTTGCGCGGCCATTTGGGCCTGCTCTAGGACCATCTCCCTCTTCAAAGACTCAAATCTTTCTTGGTCTCGGCGCATACTGCGCCATTTCCTGATAATCTTGTGAGTGTTGGAGGCGAAGCTGGCGGTTAACTGTAGGTACGCGCGGTACGTTTGTTCGTAACTTTGCTCCCCGGGCGCCCTCATCTTTGCTGGGGGGAAGGCACCCTTGAACCACTCTTGGCACACCTGCCAGTGGCTAAATTTCTCCCCTGCTTCAACTTCCAGACAGGGTATGGATCTCAGCAGCTCGGCTCTCTGAATATGACCGGTAGTAGTCACCCGGGGTTTCATCCGACGAATTGGGGACCCTTCGTCACGGTGTTCCCCAAATTCCCCGGCATCACCCCCAGGTATTTGCTCAGCTGACTAAGCCCCCGGAAGAGAAATCTCCTGAGGCGCATCCTCAACAACCTTTTCAACACCCTCTTCAACCACGCCACCCTCTTCAACCACAACTTCCTCGTCAGGCACAACGGTCTCCACATTCACACTTGCCTCCGCTACTCTGGCACTCGACTCACCACCTTTAACACTTGGCGCTAGCGCAGCCTCGTAAACAGGTGGTGGCAGGCACAGTCGGAGCAGACGGAGCGAAAAATGGCCTCTCATCTTTCCCTGTATAATGAAGGCGCCAAAACGGTCAAAAAGGAAAAATAAAAAAAATTAAGCACAAGATAAAGTGTTTACCTGGAGAAAACTTGGCTGCAAGCGCGTTGAGATTCCCACGCTTGCCAATAATTTTCTTCCATGCAACCTTCTTCGGAGGTTGCGTAGCCGTATCGCCCTTAGGAAGGGCCCTCTTCTCTGTTTTTCTTTTGAGCGGGTCCGGGCTCGACTCCACATCTATCGGATCATCCGGATTCGCAGCCGATATCTCCGCCGCATCTTGAGGTTCAGGCTTGGGTTTTTTCAAATCTACAGGCGCAAGACCCTCCATTGAATCAGAAACCACCACATAGTCATCCCAAGTATTAGGCACAGAGCACATACCTTTGGGTGGGTCTGCCTTGGGTTGCGCTAGCTTCTTGGTGGCCATAGCACTGGCCCCGCGCGCTCTTTTTTTTTTTTTGAATCTGAGCCGACACCCAAATTCTTTAGCGCACCTGCATCATGGCGCAACATACTAAGTAATCCGAAAGGATGCAACTAACAAACAATAAATGCTTACCACTTCAAGGCGGAGGGGTTGCTAAATCCGCACTTCGAGGCAACTCGAAGTTCCTAAGAATCTGGGGATACCACGTTGGTTCCTCTGGATTGAGCGGAATGTTTTGCATCCGCCCATTCTCCCTCTGGAAGACCGCTATGTACAACGCAACCCCTGCAAAAACGCGCATGTTTAGTCACACCGGTTTTTCACGGCGATCAGGCTTCCATAATAAGCTCATGCCGGAAGCAACCAATGCCCTCTCTGGCAACTCAACAGCCGGAACCTCCTTCATATCTTGATACCAGGAGTCTTGGTCCAGTATCGACATCGTCTCCATCGGGATATCTTCCGCCCCACGGAAGTGCATCTGTAGAGGAATCACACCAGCCTTGATGAAGAAAAACTTCTGCTTCCAATCATGATATGACTTGGGAGGAGTGTGCAGGATCTTCTTCGCTTGTATACAGTGTTAAAGGGAGTAGAAACCTAAGGAGCAATGAAGTTGGTAAAACACCCGAAACCGGTTGACGGTTGGGTGGATGCCCATAGAGCGGCACAAGAATTCAAAGTGCTTAATCCGGACCATCCCCATTGGATTCAGCTGGGAGATATGGAAGCGGTAGTGGTCCAAAATGTCCAAGAAAATTTTATCGCCGGTAAAGTAATCAAAGAAAAGGGCAATGAAGCCAGGAGGGGCGTCTGCGGCGGTTTCCCCTTCGGAATGGTATCGAGCACCCATTCCTCAGGGAACCGGAAGCCGGCGACGAGTCGCTGAAAACTACTCGTCGACCGTTTTAATGAAGGAAAGGAACTGAAAATTTCTACGGCAGCGGTACTCTCAGGTTCTCTGGTCGACATCTTAGTGACCGGAAGAAACAAGGATCACAAAAGGTTTGGAGAGGAAAAACAAGAAGAGATGGAGTGAATTTTAACCCAGGCGGATCACCTATTTATACCTATCGCATTTAATGCGATAAGGAAGCATGACGACCCTGCATACCCAGTAGCGAATCCACAGATGACATGTGGAGGGCAAGTGGGAAGCCGACGGGTACCACGCGTGTGTGGCTAGTACTTTCTCTACAATTCATTAATGAAAAGGCAGCTGCACTGTTGACAGCCTGCTATAGCCATTAGAGGTCAATTCTGCCTCACCTTTTTCTTAACAACTCACCTAAAAACCTGTCAACGTGACGAAAATTCAAATTTCAAAGATCTTATCCTGAACAAAGGTTTCCTCTACCCAAGGGTTTTCTTTAATCTTTTCCTCGCACATACCTTATTGATTTGTAGCCTTTGAAATAAGCGCGCATACATGAGTTCTTATAGTCCAGCACTACACCTACTTGCTAAGCTGCACATAGGAGCACCACTTGACTGGGGGGACTTGGAGGGGTATGGTCCCAAAAACATCACGCTTGCGCAAGATACCATACCCTCATACCAACAGGTCACTTGAGTAACCTTGCGCGCTACGCGCAAGGTTACGCCAACCCTGAAGGAAGCAGGTTGCTTAACAAACTTTGCGCACCTTGCGTAACAGGAAGTTAAACCTGAAAGCGCAGGTCCCAGACCCTGTGCTAATTAAACAAGCTTCTAACAGCGACTTCCTAAAACCTTGCGCCTACTCCCCAACCCTTTTGGGAGTTACACAAGGCCAAGACTAGGATGAGAGAAACTCCGCCTTGAAAATAAAAGAACTTGATCCCTACAAGTTCATGCTAGCCAAAAAGCACTTCCAAGGCCACGCGATAAGGAGAAGCGCAAAGAGGAATTGATCAAGTACAAAGGTACAAAGGGCAGAGCTGGACCGAATAACCGCTCGGCAGGTTGTGCCAGACCACGTTGCAAGATGAGCAGTCGTGCAGAGGATAAAAAGTACGCAAACCAGCTCACGACAGCGACTGTCACACGATCTCCACTAACGGCTGATGACAGATCCGACAATAGGGACAACTGACGTGAGACGTGGCCCCACCCACCGTGCGCCAAGCGCTCTTCCTGCCAAAGACCACTAACGGTCGTAGCAGAGGAGACATAATGGATATCCCTGGTTGTCTGTTCTAGGCCCAAGGCCCATCAGCCCATCTCTTGCACACATCTCTATGGCTATAAAGAAAGAATCGCACCTCGAGGTAAAGGACACTGTTTCTAGCTCGCTCTCTAATTACTTGCATTATCTTTTGCAAACCTTAGATACTTATTCTCACGCTGGAGTGTGGTCACGGAGAAAACCCTCCCCCTTTTCTCCCGTGACGAGACTAACGGTGTTTTCAGTTTTGTAGTGAGCTTGAACCAAGATCATATCGACGAGCAAACGAGAGATAACCTTTATATGCAGAGACGTTGTGCCAGAACCTAGATATCTCCGGATATAGTTTGGTCCAGTGTTTCTTCATATATGTATATACATATATGTATAAGTGACCCGCATATTGTTAATGTCGTTTGATAAATACATCAATAATATGAAAAATATTATTTTTCAGCTATTTATTGTACTTCGAAAATGTATATCTATTTTAAGAATAAATATATATGCCCGCTCGTGTTCGAATTACATGTTTTGTGGAAAGGGATAAATATCGTATTTTTGTAGAAAATATATATTCATTAAGCGATTTATTCGTGTGTTGACTATATATATATAGGGTAGGGATCATAAGAGAAAAGCATTGTATTTGAGAAATCTGAGAAATATTTTGGACCACACATTTCTACAAACCATTTTTTGCATATATATATATATATATATATATATATTATATATCTATTATCAAATTCAAATTATACACATATGTATATAGTCAATTTTTAAATTATACATATGTGTGTATTATGAAAAATATATATCCTTAACCTAAGAAGTGTAGAAAACCGGGTCAAACGAATGCCGATTGAACTCATTCCAGCGGCATTATGACCAGATCGTTAAAAAGTAACCAAAATTTGCGAAACCCTAAAACTAAACCATAAATCACAAGGCTAAACCCCATGCTAAAACCTAAACCCTAAAGCTAAACCCTAATTCCAATACTAAGCACTAAAATTAAACCTTAAAGCTAAACCCTAAATACTAATGCTAAACACTAAGACTAACCCCTAATGCTAAACCCTAAATACTAATGATAAACCCTAAAGCTAAAACTAAATCATTCACCTCAATCATTTATGTACGATACATATTCTTCAATTTTAAACACGTATATACATATATGTATTAGGTTAAAAGATTGACAATATACACATGTGTATAAATCCCTAAAAAAACCTGATAGAAAAAGTTCTGATTTTTTCAAAAAAATTGCAATTTTTATGCATTTTTGCTTAAGGAAAATATGTGATCCATAATGCTTCCCAAGTTTCTCAATTAGCCTAGTGCTTCTTACACGATCCTAACCCTATATGTATAAACACTTGGATAACAATCACCAACACGTCATAACGTATAACAATTTTCATAAAAGATTAACATCTCATTTAGTCTAAACAAGTTTGGTGAACGACTTGTTGGGTAAATACATGGTTAGACCTTAGTGTCTTATTGGTTTAGGACACTTGTAGCCTATAGGTTAGGATTATTCATTGGGTTGAGACACTTGTTATTGCATGTTTTGCATGATTGCTTTGGTGAGTTTTCACGGTTCTTTTTTTTTGTTTTTAGATCGTTATTTAAAATTTGGGGAAATGCATGCTTGGTACAAGGTATGGTAGTTGGGATGAAATCAATTCGGTCTATTCTATGCGCATAAGTGTATTTCATGGAGCTCGGGAAGCCATCGTGGTGGTATTCATTCCAGTGACCATTAGTCTGCATGACTGCGAAATAGTCGAATAGATCTATTGGGTTTAACAAGCCTCACCATTGGTTAGCCGTAACCTTGGGTGCAACTGTGTCCTACTTGTTATGCGTCGCCTTGCTTGGTGGCGTGGTGAGGAAACTTTGTTATGGGTTGGTTACGGGCTTAAGTCGGCACATACGTCTTTAAATAATGTTTGCTTACCGGATGCTTGAAAACCCTTCGTGTCCGGCCTCGTGTTTCCGCCTTCGATGGGGTGTGACAGAAAGATAGATCCATACCCTTTTCTTCTTTCCCTTTCAAATGCATTTATTATAACATTTCTCACAACGATAATAAATTGTCATACAACCCCTAGCGTCATGACAAGGTTTGGCTGTATTTATGATGTAGCCAATCCTCGGACTTAAGGTCTTGAAAACAAAGAAAACCAGTAATCTTGCTATGAGAGGGAGTAGTGAGATAAGTAAGGGGGCATGCAATAAATGTAAATGCGAACGAGTGAGTATATAGATATGAGTGGACAACTGGTGTGTATATAAAGACGAGAGCAACATCACGAATTACATCTTCATATATGCATCATTTTAGTATCTCATGTCCCACCTATAGCAATAACAAAGTACAATTTGAGACGTATGTAAATATCATCATGATATATTAATAAACATAAGCATAGTCTTAAGTAGTAAACATTAATCAATTATCATGTTACGTAACACTTATAACAATTACATATGCCATATGGACTATATATACTCAAATCTTAGGGGGTGTTTGGATTCCGTTTTCCCACCTCCATAACTTTTTGCAAAGAGAGGTTTTTTTAGTGAGTATGATGATCAATTCCTTCAAAGTTAATCAATTAAGGTCTAGTTTTGTACAATTGTAACAATTAAGGTCTAGTTTTGTACAATTGCAAATGTTTGAAGGTTAGTTTTGTAAACCCATGGGAGCATCTCTCTGGTAACGTCTGGAATGGCAGTCTCGAATATAATGATGACAAGAAGATATATCACACCAAAAACACTCAAACCCTAGTTGCAATCTTTTGATCACACTTGGAAAATTCCTCTAGAGATCATTGCTGTAATCAGTTCTCGATATATTGATTTGTGATGGCGCTTAACCCTAATCTGTACCCTAACGGCATGCCCGTAGCATTCGTCAACGAGATGTTCGTCTTGATCAGAGACGGTGTCGAGTTTGAGGTTGACAAGATCGCTGGGTAATCCATTAATCATTCATAATTTTCTGTATCAATTGAATGATCACCGTCTTATAATTTTTGTTTTATACTCTGAATGAGTTTGAATTTAGGGTTTATTGTCTCAGTTAGGTTTAGGATTTGATTTCATGCTATTTTGCCAAATTTTATAAGTTAAAAGAGAAATTGAGATTACCCTTTTGTAAATTAACCGTATGTATGTGTATGTATTGTGCATGTAAATGTCTGCATATATAATATACATGTATTTTTATATATTTGTGTGTTTGTGCATCAACATAGTAATTGGTGATTGTCTCGTATTAGGGCTAGTTTGGTGAATCTACAGTCTGCTTTTTGTTTTTTGGTCTCTTTGATTGGGGAGGATGAACAGAACAGCACTGTAGAACATATATGTTATTGATCTACAGGTGGAAACACAAATTGAAGTGACATCAGCAAAAACTTTCATGAAATTGCAAGTTTTATTAAATTGTGAGGGAGGCGAACATGCCAAAGTTGTTTTTAGGTTTATAGTTGGATTTTGAATCACCTTTCTGATCTTGAGAATCATATTGTTCATAGACCTCTTTTGTAAGTTGTAACTTGTAAAGTTTAACATAAGAGTCTAATCGTGAACTACTGCTGTAAACTTGATTCGTGTATACGTGCACAGTATGCGTATGGATGATATATGTAAACATGTGCACAAACACATACATATAGTACCACATTTGCAGTTTGAACAGACTAAACTCTGTTCATGGCTGCACAATATGCGTATAGATATGCATATGTGTTGTGTATCTGCGTCTATGCATGTACGTGTATATGTTTTTGTCTTTGTACACAAACACATACATATAGGATCACGTATGTAGTTTGAACGAACTGTGCTCTGTTCAGGGCTTCTGGAGGGACTGTGAAAGCGAAGGGGAAGATATATTTGTCAAATATTCGCATGGTGTTTGTTGCTGATAAGCCTACAGGGAACTTTATTGCTTTCGACATGCCCCTGGTGAGAACTTTTTAGCTTGGTTAAATGGTTAATGTTGCATTCTCTTGTAAACTTGAGTCAATTATCTGATTTTTTGCAGCTTTATGTTCATGGAGAAAAATTTAACCAGCCGATTTTTCACTGCAACAACATATCTGGACTTGTGGAGCCTGTGAGTTGATTGATGTGAGGTTTTGATTTGTGAAAATTGGACCGATTTGCCATCTCACGTAATCGTTTTTGCCTGACTGTAGGTAGTCCCAGAGGGGCAGCCCGCGGCCTTATACTCCACTCACTCGTTCAAGATTTTGTTTAAGGAAGGGGGTTGTGGAACATTTGTGCCATTGTTCTTTAATTTGATAAAATCTGTGCGACAGTATAATCAACAGTTTGCTGCTGCTGCTGCTTCTGCTCCTCCTGATCCTTTAAGAGCAGCAGAAACTCCAGTTGATGAAATGATGAGATGCGCGTAAGTACTAAGTACCATTCTTAATGATTGGACATTTAGGGGTTGTTTTTTTATGAATGACTCAATTTGGGTTATGGTTTAGGGGTGTGAATTTATGACACGATACAAAAAACTAACACGAAATTTGCTGGTTTGGGTTTAGTCTAAAAACGGGTTCGGGTTGAAGTGTGGGACATGCCAGCGCGTGTAAACGGGTTGGGTTGGGTTGTCCTCGTAGGTTTGCGTGTTGATCTGTTTAATCCGTTTATCTATTTTTTTATATTTTTAAAATGTGCCTTTTTGTCATTTCAGATTGGTTGCGTATTTTATGTCCAATGACTATTATATTATAAGATAAACGGAATTATTTCGTATATGTGCTTTTATCTCATAAAAAATGGTTGGGTATTTTATGTCAAATTTTAAGAATTAAAAGAGAAATTGACAACAGCTTTTATAATTTAAATGTAATTGTTTTACTTAAATTTGTAAGTTAGTATTTATATGCAAAAAAGTAGTTTTAGGTTAAACGAGTTATCGTGCCAACCTGTGAATATCCGTGTTGTGTTTGGGCTCATGTATCTAACATGATTTAGGTTCATGTCAGGATCAGTTGTCATGCTACCTTTTTAGCATCCCTATGAATATGGTTTATTTGTAGAGCGAACAAACGGGTATACTTGAGAGAAGTTTAGCCAAGAAGGAAACTAGTCAAATGAATGATAACTTTTAATGCATAATACAATCCCTTAAAGCATTTTGTTTTTAACTAATTTAATTTTTGTAATAATTGTTGACCCGAATGTGGCCTCTTTTTAGTGTTTTTCAATCATCTAACTTGAATTTTGTGCATTGAACCCTTTTGCGTGAGCAGATATGTGGATCCGAATGATCCAACAAGGATTTTTCTGCAGCAGCCGACTTCAGATGCACAGCTGAGACGCCGTACATATCATCCTCAATCTGAGCAATCCTAATTTGAAACTTCATGTGATCTGCAAGCTACTTCAAACGATTACTTGTGTGCAGTTCTAGTTCTGCACATAAAGTTTATCTTTCTGTGTATGTACGGTGTATTTCAACTTGTTAAGTTGCTGGTGAGACCGAAATGCTTCATCTATGATTTCAACGATTAAAACTTGTATATTTTTACATGAAATAAATAAATAAATGCCTATAGGTTTCCTTGATCTTCTGTTTGTGTCGAATAATAACAACTATGACTATATGGTATATAGCAGGATGGAATATTCATGAGAAGCATCTATGAATGATTTATCAACCTCATAGAATTACTTGTAACACGTGGTTACATATTCTTTTCTTTCTTCCCTTTTTGACATGATAGAATGACTGTCATTATAACATGACTCTAGGACGGTTACCTGAATGACTAATTGTTGGGGTCTTCGTATGGGTCTCAAGTTCTTTTTTTAACAGAAGCATGTAAAGAAATAACGTTTTAAAAACCCATCACCGCAGATTCATTTGCATATATACATTAAAAACTGAGAATAAGCATATGATGTTTTACATTTGATTTCGATTCAAGGGGTTACGATAACAGACGATGTAAGGTGATTTACAAGGTTATTTGTGTGAATCAACTTGTGGTTTGATATAGAGATGGGCAAAATCGGGTATTATTATTACCCGGAACCGGTTCCAACCCGGAACCGGTTCTGCTTGGATGTCATTGGAACCGGGTATGGTGTGGAACCGGGTCCGGTTCCTACCCGGGTTCACAGCCAAGAATATGGAACCGTGTAGAACCGGGTACGGGTATTATGGAACCGGGTATGGTGTGGAACCGGTTCCTGATAGTGTTCAGAACCGGTTCCTAACAGTAAAAATCTGACTTTTACTGTTCAGAACCGGTTCTGAACAGTAAAAACCTGACTTTACTGTGCAGAACCGGTTCCTGACAGTAAAATCTGACTTTACTGTATATAAACCCCTTCCTACTTACCGGTTCCTGATAAATGTTATTGTTGGTGTTTTAATAAAGTTTGTGTAACAATAATCGATTAAAATTAAAAACCCCTTCTATTGTGTTTTTTTACATCTATTTTTGGAACGCTACTATTGTGTTTTTTATGTTTGATTTTTATTATTAGTTACATTGATAAATAAAAATATTAACAATAATCGATTAAAATTAAAAAACAAATTAATCGGTTACAATATAAAAAAAATTAACCGGTTACAAAAAAAAATAAAAAATTACTCAGAACCGGTTCTAGTAAGATTTTATTTCTTTGATCGTTTACTAGCGGCAGGTGCAACACTTTCCGACGAGTTTCTCTTAGGTACGGGTACCTCGGTACAATCGTCGTCCGAATCGTTAGTCTCCACTTCTTCGTCCTCCTCTTCGTCAACAATTTTATGCTCTAACTCAACTTCATCTTCTAGACTAGTTTTATGTTGAACACGATCAACGGCATCCAAATGGTCCTTTAAGCATATTGCCATCTCTAGCGATTCCGGAGTTAATCTTGTTCTTCTAATTGACAAAACCCTGCCACTAAGAGAAAACACACTTTCCGAAGCTACCGTGGAAGCTTGGACCGTTAGTATATCACGAGCCATGGTGGCTAGAATCGGGTATTCGGATTCTTTCGATTTCCACCATGCCAAAACATCAAATTTCCTATACTCCTCGGTGGTCATAGTAAGCGAATACTGATTTTTTTTATATCTCCCAAGTTCACTTGTTGGTTCACTACCCCTTTGTTGTCTAGCGGTCTCGTCTCTAACGACATTCAACATGGTTATAAGTGGATCCCCGCTTGTTTCATCGTTAGAGGCCGTGGACCGAGACTCAAACAAATTTGTATGATTTTTTTCACCATATTTTTTTAAATAATGATCATAAAGTTTGGCCATACACTCATTGAATATTTTTTTTGTTTTTGCTTTTAAAGTTGGATCCTCCTCATGCTTATCCAACTTGTCATAAATTTCATCAATTAAAGATTCAACACCCGGTACGTTTAAAGCTGGATTTAAAGCAGCGGCACATAGAAAAACGGGTGGTAGTTCTAAAAAATATTTTTAAAATTTTTGAATCATTGGTCTCGTCATATTCCTTAACATGTCACTAGAATTTTCAAACTTTTTAAAATTAGTTGTTATCAAATACAATTGGTCCACAACTTTAGAACTAGTAGGATAATAAACACTGGAAATCAAAGTCGTTGTAGTTTTAAAAACTTGTAAAAAAGTACTTAGGTTATTAATATTTTCCCAAGCCGTGTCGGGAAAGGGGACGACAAGGTACTCATCACTTAAAGTTGTATGAAAAGATTTTAAAGTGCCCATTTGCTTTATAGCCATTTCAAACATATGACAAGTTGAATTCCAACGAGTCGGTATATCCCAATTCGGTCCAATAATTTTTTGGTTGACATCTTTACAAAGTTTTTTATATTCTTGATATCTTTCTTTTCCACTTTTGAAAACATCTTGGAGCATAGCTCTAAATGCTATAATAAAATCCGATACAAATTGATCTTTTAAACCGGTTTGCACTACTAAGTTAATAATATGTGCAACACATCGTGTGTGAAAAAAAACACCATCAAGTATTGGTTTGTACTTCAACTTTAATTTTTCAATCGCCGTTGTGTTGTTTGAAGCGTTATCAAAGGATATTGAAAAAAATTTATCTTCTAAACCATATTTAATTATTGTGCCATTTATAATTTTATAAATATTTTCTCCCGTATGAGGAGAAGGAAACTCGTCAAACGCAATCGTACGCTTCATCATTTGCCATGAATCGGGATCAACCCAATGAGCGGTGACACATATGTACGATTCCGGTAAACCATGTGGAGCCGACCACACATCACTAGTTAGGTTTACACTAGTTTTTAAATTCTTAAAAAAAACAAATAAATCTTTTTTTGCATTTTCCCATAAACTTAAACAAAGACGTTTTAAAGTGCGACGACTTACATGTTTATAGCGAGGTTGTAGCGTCTCCCGAATAAGATTTGTAAGATCGGGGTCGTCGAAGTGTCCAAACGGCAACGCTTTTTGTATCACCAACTTCGCCATCCGATCGCGAGCTAATTTTTGCTCATAACGAAAAATGGTACCATCTTTGGAAAGTGGAACTTGACCGGATGTCATTTCCTTTAAAACTTTGCAATACTTATTAATATGCTTCGTTAACGTTGAGTTTGATTCCTTGGCTAATAACGATCCACAATGTTTACATTGAGCTTTTTGCGAGCCGTGACTCATCTCGACCAACTCCCAATTGCTCCAAACTTCCTTACTGCGATTATGAGACAATGTTCCAACCACATATGGAACCGAATGTTCTTGAGGAACATTGTTAACGGATTGGGAATTTGCGTTTTTGGAACTCTTTGAGGCCATTTGTGGATTAGAATGTGAAAAAGAACAAGAAGGAAATGTAACAAGAAGGATAGATATGAGAAATTGTGTGTTAAACAATAGATTTCAAAAAAATATATATAGAATCGGTTCCAACGGTCAGGAACCGGTTCCAACGGTAACTTTTTTAACGGCTATAACCGGTTCCAACGGTAATATTTTTAACGGATATAACCGGTTCCAACAGTAATATTACAACGGTCAGGAACCGGTTCCACGTAGGAACCGGGTACGGTTAGGAACCGGTTCCTACCCGATTCAAATGGTAAAATTGTGGAACCGGGTTGGAACCAACGGGTATTTTGAACCCGGAACAGGTTCTACTAACTGTCGGGTAGGAACTGGAACCGGTTCCAGTTCGGTTCCACCGGTTCGGGTTCGGAACCGGTTTTTATGCCCATCTCTAGTTTGATAGTTTCTAAGCTCTTCTTTGCTGCGGGTTGTTTGACACAACACGGGTCGTGTTAACCGACCCAAAACACCCTTTTAATGTGCCACCAAAACCCACTAAAACTTATGGCCCAACCTACCGACTAGTATGATAAAGCCACAAGGGGACAAACTGTAACATTTGGGTTTGTTTTGCCAGCTCAAGGTAGATGATGGTTCACTGACATTGTATCAATGTCAAACTTTGTTTGACTTTGGAGTTTGAACTTGGTTATTTGACATCTATGATCAAAGTATCCATCTCTAATGTTTTCTTGAAAGATCGCTTCTTTTATATTCTATTTAAGTATACGTCTTTGAAATAATAATCTGTAGATTTAGAGTCACCAGAGTTTGTTTGTAGATCTATTATCAAAGTAATCTCTTATATTTTCTTGATAGATCACTTATTTTATATTCATTTGAGTATAAACAACACATCTTTGAAATAATCATCGATAGATAGTCTCAAGAGCCTACTCTCGTACCACTTGTTGGATCAGAATCTCTATTTCACCGATTGATTCTATATTATACGTTGGTTTGCACAACGGGTATAGGCTATAAATACCAATCAAGCACTCACCTTTTCTAAATATGATCAAAATCAAATAATATGTTTTCTGGAAATCGTACTTCTGTATCGATCTTGAACAACCACTGTTACTACACTTACAGGAACCACAACGGCAAGTCTGCTGCTTGTGGTTTGCTCCACAGACGAGGGGGCAAAGCAGACCACCCATTGGAGGTGGTGATGTGGCTCGGTCCGGTGGTGTGTGGTCTGCTCTAGCGGATCAGTGTGGTTTGGATTGAGTGGGGACCACCCACTCACGATTGTTTTTTTTTCCTTATTTTTAGTATAAAAGTGTATAAAAAATAGGGTGTGATGTGAGGATTTGGAGTGGTTTATTGTTAGAGGAGAAATGAGAGGTTTGGAGTGGTTATGGTTTGAAATGATGTGGCATGGTGATTAGAAGGTCTGTTGGAGGGACCTGGTCCACCATTGTAGATGCTCTTACTATTACAATTCCCTATGCCATACATGTCTTGCCTATCCCACTAATACCTTCGGTAGTAGTAGTTCTCTGTAGTGTCTCCAAAGGACACGGTGTTTTCCCTCTATCCTAATTGTGTAGGGTTTAAGTTCTGTAAGATGCATATGTAAAAGTATTTAGCTGCAAGGTGCACGTATACGAGTATTTTGTAATATCTTAGTTTGTTGTTAAAAGAAACGATTCTTTGTAGTAAATGCCTTCCGTACTAACTAGTGGTAGATTCTTTGACTTGTGTGGTTTGTGAATTGTCGGCTCTTTAGTTATTCCTTGTGACGCCCCTTATTTGTTTTTAAAATATTAGGATGGCAATCCTTTACTGTCATTTGCTCTTCTATGAATGAAAAGGGAAAATCAAAAGCAACAGGATTGATTGGTTTAAGACAAAAAAGTAGTAGTTATTTTAATGGATCTTAAATGCAGTGCTCACATGATTCTATGAGAAACAAGTTACCAATCCTATTGTGTCATGAAGAACGAAAGGTGGGGTTGCACCAACACCACAACAAACATCATTATATTACTTTTTCTTATATCGTTGTTCATCTTTTCTTGAGGCGTTTTTTACCATGTGGCATCCATGTCAACATGATTAATTTCTTTCATAAAATAGTGTAGTGATTCACTCCCCTTATTTCCTTAATGATTACCTAATTATCATTTAAAACAAAATCAACTAATAGTACAGTGCATGGTGTAGAAGTAGGTGAGCAATAGGGCGTGAATCAAACCAAGAGCCAAGGAAACTATGGGGCTTTCACTAAAAGGGGGGGGGGGGGGGTTGCGGTGTGAAATGGGGCAGAAATATGCCCCATTATATTTGCTCTTAAAGGATACTTTTACTTATTCTTACTTTTAAATTTATACATATTATTCACCACAATACTAAGAACCTTCAACTTCCTTGTGAGAAGAAACACATTTCTATTACACTTATAACTAGACTGGAAACCCTCTGGTAGAAACATCTTCAAATGCATGCAAACCTAATACCTTTAAGAGCATCCCCCATTGGACTCGGTGTGTTAATCTCATCCCTATAATTTGAGGAAAAATGTAAGCTTTTCACATATAATCCACTCCATTCTTCTTAATATAGAAATAAACTTTAGGGACACAACTCTTTCTCCTATATTTAGGGAATTACTATTTGTTCTCCATCCCAAAAACCCTATATTTTGTGAGTAGCAACCCTCCATAATAACTACCATCGGTGAACTTCTTTCCATAGTAGATGTCTTAGACGTGTATAATTTTTGTATTATTAGTACATGATGGTATTCCTAACATTTCGTGATGCACCTTATTTGTTCTTTAAAAATAATATTGTTCTTTAAAATAATAATAATAGGGTGGCAGTCTTTTAGGACCATTCACCTTTTTTCTTTGAATGAAATAAACAACAAAACAAAAGTAGTTGCTTTAGGATTAAAGAAATGAGTTATTTCTCACCTGATTTGGTGAGAAACAAGATGCTAATTCTATTCCTGCTAAAAGATCAAGAAGAACAAAAGGTGGGCATTTTTATTTTGGATTGTAAATTGTCACAAATACTTAAATTAATTAACCACAAGAAGCATTTTCTAACATTTGACGAAAGATTGAAATTCCATCTTTATCCCTATAATTTAACTATTCCCTAATATAGAGATAATAGTGATTCACTCTCTATCTATTTCCCGTATTTTTTGTGAGTAGAATTAAGAGAAAAGGTAAGAAAAAAAGATAGTATTTAATTGAATAGAAATAGATATAGGGATATAAATGTTGTGTGTTTTAAAATGTGAAGAGTCTAAAATTTAATCTTGTTTTTGTAGTTAAACCAGATAGATGAAGATAAAGATTCGAATGTGATTGCTGCAAACCTAAAATCTTCTAAAATAGTTGAATTACGAGTTTTTAAAATACTCTAGCAGTATCAACAAGGGTTGAATCAACTTCCATCAAGTTAAAAGTTCATAACTTGCTTGTGTGTGAATACTAGAAACTATGAGGGTTCCTTTTCATCCAAACTATCCATTTATTCTAAATTCAGGTATATTTTTTAAAACCCATTATGCTTATATTTCTTGAGTAGTAGGGACACACTTGAGAGCTAAAGTGAGAGAATTGCATAAAAAATTGAGTCTCTTTAGACACAGAGACATTAAGGACCCACTTTACCACTTTGGTCTATATCCATCTTAGAAACATAAACATCAAACTACAGACAAAATCCCTTTAATCACTCCACACCAATTTCAACACCTTTCCATGATTTCCCATCTCCCAATTCCTAAATCATACAGCAAAAGTTACAAAAAAAAAAAAAAAACCATCTTTATATCTATATGTCACAAGTCACAAAATCAAACCATGCAATTCTGTATGTTGACTACCTAAACATCACTTTCTTTTCTTGTTATTTGGCATCACCCAAAATGTAAACCACAGACAAAGGTTAAACATCTGTCACTTGTTGGGTCGAGTCAACAACGTAAGAATCTCTGAAAACGATGGCCGTTTGGAGGGCGTATCATGCCAGCATTTGTTCAATAGCGATCTGAGATGTTGCGGGCAGTCTTTTGGGATGTCGGGTCTGAGCCCACATGCAGCAATCCCAACAGTCGCTTGAACGGGTGACAGTGCAGCATATGCCGCCTCCCCTGTCATCATCTCCCATACCACCATTCCGAAACTAAACACGTTGCTCATCCACGTCTCTGTCACTGTTTCTGGATCACCCGCGATGATCTGTGCACAAACAACTTACCAGTTATTAATGATTACTACTCCTACCTACCTATATCTTGGAGTATATACGTATTCAATGCATACTCGTCAACTCGATCCAATAATTCATGTATTTATTTGTCAAATCATGAAAATAATTTTATACCAGTCAGTTTTAATGGAAAATGATGGAAGTGGTTCAATAAAGCCAAAAGTTATGCAAGATAATAATGAAATTCTGTTCATCTAATCTAATCATGAGGGAAAATTGCTTTAAGATCTATATGATTAAGCACACAAATGTTTGAAATAATTTCATGTATGTCCCTAGAAACTTCCTAAATATCATACATATCCCTAGAAATTTCCTATATATCATATGTATACAAACCCAATTCTAAATATCTTATCTATCACAGAAAAAAACTGCAAAAAACACTAGAAACCACCATAAAAAAGTTGTTAACAACCGCAGTATACATCTAAACTAAAAACCTGAGTTAAAAATGAGTAAATATGTGTGTTAGAACTAATAATAAGGTAATGGACTAACCTCAGGAGCAAGCCAACGGTAACCATCGGTTTCATATTTCATAGCTTCACCGGCACTTTTACAAGCGGAAACGATGCCCATATCCCCTAAACACGCATTCCCGTTTTTATCCAACAAAATCCTTTGTGTGTTAAGGTCTCTATAAGCAACACCATGATCATTCATGAACTTGATCCCTTCCGCTACATCAGCAGCGATTCGTATGACCTCTTTCATTTGAATCTTTTTGTTCTTCACCATTATACGATCATGAACCGATCCACCCTCCATCAACTTATTCACGACACATAAACCATGAGCATCATCAATGCATACACCATAGAATTGCAAAATATTCTTATGCCTACATGTCATAAACTCTAGAAGATCTTTTCGGATCTCGAATTCATACGAATTTCCCTTTTCACACCCTTTTAACTTCTCGATCCCGACCTTTTTACCTTTATATGTTCCTTTGAACGTCCCAAACCTGATTTGATCAACAAATTCTAGACTATCGGGATTTAACAACCATTTCTTGATCTCATCGGCTCCAGATTGAACAGTTTGCCACTCGTCAACCGATATTACAATTGAAGATGTTGATAAAGGTAATTGAAGTTTCAACTTTGAACAAGTTGAAGCGACACCCTCAGCCTCATTTCGGTAACTTTGCTCGTTACTATTGTCTTCGATTTCCCCAAACTGTTTACCTTTCGTACCCTCTTCTTGACACCCGCAAAGCCCAAACGCGAGCTTCATTGAATTCGTCTTTGTTGGCTTCTTTAAAGCCGATTTTAACGCGGTTTCAACTCGCGATTTGAACATTTTCTCTTGCCCGGGTTGTACTAAAAGAAGAACAACTCCTAAAGTGAAGCCTTTTTTCTCAAAGATTTGTATCTCTTTGCAACAAATTGAAGCAGAATCTAATGATCCTGACATTACAGGCCATGAAAGTGATGAGTTACACGCAAATGTGAGTTTGAAAACTGACCCTTGAACTTGATCCTCTGATACCTCTTGTATCATAAAAGCTGGATCATCATCTCCAGATACTTGTTCTATTAATCTAACATGTAAGAACACATCCTTCATTTCAAACCCTGCTTGTGAATAACTGTCATCAATAACATTAATTCAGCAAAAATCCTTAACCAAAGGGCTTTATAAATGTTCGAATTAGTTAATGACTTCTTACATATGTTAATATTATTCATCCAAGTTTTTACAAATTCATGTTATAAAATCCCTGCTTGTCATACTTTTTAAAATGACACACTTAAAAAAAAAAAACAAGATCAAATAAAGAAGTTGGTTAAATATCGTTATAAAACTCTACGCTACACTTATTTACATAGCTGAAGTCATGAAACCGTTGGTTAGGATCTTAACTTTGAATAACGCTAAGCTCTGAGTTTCCAAAACGGTCTACTCCGATCCGACCCAACCCATACCCAAAAATACCTAATCATGTCAACAGATATCCGAGCACCAAAAATCAGTCACATCACTAGTCAAGGTGCGCACTAAAGGTGTAGATTTATAACTAGATTACGAGGATATGTGAGTTAGCCGTTAAAAAGCAAAAAAAAAAAAAAAAAGAAAGAAAAATCCTTAATGGGGAAACCTAAGATGAGTAAGATCCATATCACTTCCAAAGTTTGACTTACGATTTAGTCAACCAAAACACCATCAGATTTCCCTAAAACCCTGTAATTATCAAATTAATCAAGAATTTGATGTATAACTAAACCAAAATTAATAATACCTGAGGGGCAAGGAGTCAAAATGCTTTCTTATACTAGACACCAGTTTCTCCGGGAGTTGACTTCCGGGATACAACTGAGTCAAATTCCTCACAACACTCCCCCACACATTTTTTCTGCAAGCATCGATCCGAGTAGGGTTAGAATCCCGGGCCGGGTCAAGATTCAACGAGTTCTTCAACGAAGCAATGGCTTCCGAAACATTGCGGCTGAGCTTCTGCAGCTTCTTCTGCATCACCGACCCGTATTTTCCGGCGCCGGCGACGGAGGCAGAGGGGGAGGAGGAAGACGACGACGTTTCAAATGCGGCGGCGGTTGAAGATTCTGATCTGTCGGCGGTCCGCATGAGACCTTGCTCTACTGTGTCTTCATCAGTGCTGGTACGGCTAGACCAGCATTCGAGTGCAGCTGCCATTGTGGAGTGGATGGTGGATTTCGGGTTGACCCGAATTGGTATTGGTATCAAGAAAGCTATGTATATGTGTATATAATTAAATAAGGGAGTGTTGGATGGGTGGGGCTGGTTGTTGTTTGTTATGGGTGTGTGAGATCAGTTTTTTTCACATTTTGGTTCTGACATGAAGAGGAGAGAGAGAGAGAGAGAGAGAGAGAGAGAGAGAGAGAGAAGTGAGGAGAGAGAAGGGGTTTGCTGGGAAGGTGAGGTGAATAAGTGGAGACAGTTATTTTGGGAAGCTGGGGTGAAAGTGTAGATTGATGTTTTAGGGTGCAATCTTGTTTTGGTAAAGAACAATAACTGTGTATACTTCTTGTCATATCTAAGAATAAATACAACAAAATAAATTATTTATTTTTAAAAGTAGAAAAAAATATAGTTTTCAAAGTTAAATTCGATTTGACACTGTTCATAAAAAGTTTACGATGTTGTTTCAATTTTATCCGCACCTCTGGTGCCATTCATTTTCTTGTTTAGTCCATGTACTAGTCATGTGATTGATATTTGTAATTTTTCCTATTAAACTTAAAGAAACCTTACACAAATAGTGACGGATCCAGAAAGTATTTACAACAGGTGCGAACAAGAGTTTAACCAAATTTTTAAAAAGTACAATTGAGTTTTGCCCTATAAAATATATCAACTTTTCTTTTCCAGGGTGTATCCGCCTACCAGACCTCTACCTAGGTCCGTCCCTGTGCACAAATAACCCACATTTCCATCGTTCATTTCAAAGAAATTACCAATATATTCATCACATGACAAGCACATGGATTAAAGGTAAATAAAAACACACATTTATACGCATTTTTAGAAAGTGTACAACAAGACAAACTTAGCAGTATAGTATTGTTATAAATAATTAGGCTATAAGGTGTGCTCACTTATTCTCCGTCTTCCCCATTCTTCACGTCAATGACACCTCACTTTCCCCTTCCACATCATCCCTCTTGCCCAATGTAAGACCCCCCTCTTTTATTTTATTTTTTTGCTTTAGTTCATTTATAAATAATATCATTTTATTCATTAATTTGTTAAAATAAAATAACTAAGAAAATTCAACATTTCATACAATTTAACAAAATAACAATTAAAAAAAAAATACACATTTAAATCTAAAAATACAAACTAAAGCATAAGACAAATTTTGCCTACATTTTCCTACACCTACGAACATCACTACTCCTCATCAAACGGGATCAGGAACAACATTTGGATCGACACACAAGTTATTTCAAATATTGTCGATTAAATCCACATAAAGCTTTCCATGCACATGATCATTGTGTAATACCCACGTATTTGATTCTTGTTGCCCCTCATCAACCGACACAACATACTTAGGACTGTCATTTGGATCGTATTCGCATAGCGCCTGGCCTTCGTCTTCGATAATCATGTTATGTAATACTGTACAAGCATATATAACGCATCTCAATCTTTTTGGTGTCTATGCACGCGTCGGGTTTCATATTATATGTCATAGTGCCTTTCACACACCAAACAACCGTTCAACATCTTTGCTTGACGCTTCTTGGCATTTCACACATTTCTTTCTTTTTATCATTAGGGGATCTCGTATAGTTTTAACAATAGTCGTAGTTGGGGTATATACCGTCGGCAAGATAATACTTGTGCTTGTATCCAAACCCATTAAGCATGAACGAAGCATCAGGATCGATACCTTTTCTTATGTCGTAAAAAACCTAAGATCTTGCTAGAACGTTTAAATCGTTATTTGAACCTGGAACTCCATAAAAGGCATGCCAAATCCATAGATCGTTTGAACAGACGACTTCTAGCATTATTATGGGAAGTCATTGATCACCTCGCGTAAATTGACCTCTCCATGCATTAGTGCAATTACACCATGGCCAATGGGTACAATCAATACTGCCTAGCATGCAAGGAAATTGAAGTCTTTCTGCATGAATGAATATAACTTTTCAATGTCCTTCTTTGTTGGTTTACACAAATACACCTTGCTATATAGCTTCAAAACACATTCGGAAAATTTATACAAACACTCACGTGATGTTCTAGCAGACATCCTTAAATATTCAACCCATGAATCACTAGGAGTGTCGTACGTCATTTGAGGAATTACGGATGTGCACTTTTGTAAGGTAGTAAAACCCCTTTTCATTCTAGCATCGTATCGTATGTGAAAAATTCGTCCAAATTAGCCAAATCATTGGCAATACATAAGAACAATTGACGACTTACTCGAAACGAAGCCTAAATTGTTCCTCGGGGTACACACATTTTTCAGCAAAATTGCCACCACCAAACGATCATGTGCACCTTTAATAAAGTTAGAAAAAAGTAACAAACTATAGTAAAAGTCTTAAAAATAACTACACTAAGAACATTACTTGTTACTAATAAATTGAATGTAAACACATAATATACCTTCCCGATCTCTATTTAGCGCAACACTCATTTCCTTAGTTTTGAAGTTCCTTCGTCTGCTTCCACCTCCAAATAAATTTTCACCATCTCCATCATCACGTTAATATAAAAGTTTACAGCTTTTTCCTCATATGATGATTGCCAAAAATGGATCCCAGAAACCCAACTCATTTTGTAAACCTGATCCTTAGCAAAATAAATGAAAATGAGAATTTTATTATTTTGCATCTTTAATATTAATGTGTGATTAATTAATGATATTCGGGTTAAAAATATTAATTTTACAAATAAATCGAGTTAGTCTCGTTAGAGTCTCGTTAGAATTATAAAAGAAATGAATAAACAAAGTTAAAAATAAAAGTTATGAGTAGTTAAGAAATTAG